>CM031614.1:30278867-30337906 GCA_018398815.1 Conus ventricosus
CGTCCCGCTCAGTGGGGCCGACACCCAAAGGTGGCTTAAAGCTCCAAAGGGGCCCTTTTTTGGGTTTTCCTCAGGAGTCGTTGGAAAGGCCTTGTTTTTTCCCCAAAAGCTTGAGAGTTTTTTTTCTGGGCGGGCCCCCATTCCCCAGGGCAGGTCATAGGGGCCCCAAAGGGGACTCTCGAGGAGTAAGCAAAACTTTTTTTTGGCCCAGGGATGAACCACAGGTTAGGCAGTACTGGCAGTTGCGATGTCTGCCAACGGACAACCCCTAGGGTGCTGAAGGGGTTTTCCCCCTGGGGCAGTGCCACGGTTGGGGAGCCATTAGAAGGTTGGGGTCGCCCTGGTGGGGACCCTTTAAATCCTCCATCCGATCGCGGTCCCCGCTCACTTCGGTAGGGGTGAATCTGGGGTCGTCCCCAGGGCTCCCCGCTTGGGACATCGTCCCTACTTTGTGATCTCCAGGAATTTTGGACCGCCTGGCGTGCCCAAGAAGAAAAACGGCCCAAAGTTTGTACGGGAGAGCGATCATCATCCTCTCCATCCCTGGACCGATCCGGCCGTCAGTCTCGACTCATGATTTAGGCATTTGGAACTGCAGAGTCATGGTTCCCTTTTCCCGTCAATAAAGGGGGTTCCTTTTTAATAGGATGCGACTTTTTACCCGAGTCCGTAGTCAAAAAATTAAAAATCAGTAAAGGGGAACTTCCCTCACCGGGTTTACCCCCTTTTGTCCGTATCGGGTGTAGTGACAGTTTTCACTTCAGTGTGTTAACGGTAGTGAATCACCAATGGTTGGTTGTTTTTTCGGGTTTGGGAAAGTTCCCCTTAGTTGTTTGAAAAATTAGTTTTTTGTATTTCCCGGGTGTTTTTATCGTGAATGTTTGTATGGATTCCTCGTACTCTGGCGACACGAGAGTTGGGTTCCCGGGCCCTTTTGTGGAATTTGCACATGCGTCAAGGTTCAAAGGGGGCACTGTACTCAGAGAAAAAAGGGGTGCTTTTTGAAGGGGGGTTTGTCACGGTTGTCCGAGGCCTACGCGTTTGACCCCTCTAGGGGGGGCGGAAACCATTTATTATTTCGTTGGTTTTCGTGATCCGTCCTTAATGGGTTGGGGGGTTGCACCTTTGGTGAGTTCAGCTCAACTTCGGTTGCTTTCTCTCTCTCCTCTCTAATTCCACTGCCCCTGCTATTTATCCTGCAGGTTTAGGGGGCTGGTACCTTTTCTCGAAATTGGTCTATCGGCCCCGCCTGTCTTTTTTACCTGTCGCACGTGCTTCTTTTTTTAGTTGGTAGCTCCTCTGTGACGTAGTGGGATTTGGCCGCCATCGTGAGGAGGTTCCCTTCCCCAGGGAGATGCTCTGGGGGCGCCCTGGTTTTTGGTTTTTCACCTTCCGAAGGGACGTCGGATCTTTAATTCTACAGTCGGCCCGTGGGAGGGACACAATTCTTCTTTTTCCCCATCTGGTTCTGTCCCTCAAGGACAAAGGGGAAGGGTCGTTTTACCCCCCCTCTTTGGGTCACCCCGGGTAGCTGGTAAGCATCAGTTTCGTGGTTTGTTTGTTTTGGTTTGTTGTTGTTAGCCGGCTTATTCTTCTCTTTTGCGCAATTTTCTTTTGTTTTCGAAATTGTAAGAGAAATATTGTTTGAGACCTTTTCTCTGGTTAATTCAATCTTTAACCTGGCCATTCTAAATTATTTCCAAAATTCTTTCTCCTGTTTATGCATCTGGTGATGCGGTAGTCGGTGGGGATGGGAGAGAACCTGGTGATTCAGGGTTGGTTACTTGACTTGGTCTCGCTCGTCCGCCCCTGTCACATTCACCGGACTCTTATCTTCGGCCACGTCTGTTGTGTGTGCAAGGAGAACGAGTTTTATGTTCGCGAGCGTGCGTACGCATGATTTGTCGTTCGGATGCGTGTTGAGATTTGTGTTATTTTGAAATGTGGCTATAAATGTGACAACTATGCCATTGAATTATTATTTGCAAATGTGGTGGCAGTTATAAAGCGATAGTTGCTGTGTTGGTTTATTTCCTAAGAAGGAAAATGTTAAGCATGAGTGAGAGAAGGATGAAGATGATTCATATTTGTTTTATAGCCTGTTAATTTAATGCAGTCTTTTACCTGCTTCGTGTGAGAAGACTTTAATGAACATTCCTGATTTGATTGGGTTTACTGTGTTATGCTCAGGTCTGTGTTGAGCTGGGGTTGTTGGTGCATTTAGTAGACTTCCCCTCGCCCATCATGCGAGTGGCTGTTAGATTTAACAGCATGGGTCAGACTGTACTGACGGCGGGGTTCCAGTACCTTCCTTCTTCCTTCCTTCCTTCTTCTTCCTTCTCCTTCTTCTTCTCTTCCCTCCTTTCTTCTCTCCCCCCAGCTACGTTTTCCCCCCCCCCCCCCCCCCCGGGGGCTTCACCCGGAGTCTGGACTGGTTGGTGCCACGTGCTGGTTGAGGCCACGCTCTGGCTGGGACCGCGGACTGGATGGTGCCACGTGCTGGTTGAGGCCACGCTCTGGCTGGGACCGCGGACTGGATGGTGCCACGCGCTGGTTGAGGCCACGCTCTGGCTGGGACCGCGGACTGGATGGTGCCACGCGCTGGTTGAGGCCACGCTCTGGTCGGGACCGCGGACTGGTAGAAAAGCCCGCCGGCTTGACTGGCCGGCCCTGATCCCCGTCCAGGACCTCCAGTAACAACGCCACGTTCCCCCCCCGGGACGCGCTCTTCACTGCCTGCTTGTGTGTCGTGGGTGTCGGCTTTGAGCGACTCCCTTCAAGAACCGACCCGGTTCGGAGCACCTAGTGCGACAGGGTGCTCCCAGTAGACTTGACAGAGGCAGGGGTGTGGAGGCAGGGGTGTGGAGGCATTCCATGGTGTGGGAAGGGATGGATGTTGGAAATGTTTATTTATAATTATGTATATGTTATATGTGATGAGATGTTGTGGTTGTGATTGTGTACGTCGTATGGTGAAATGCTTGATTGTGATTGTGCATGTTATGTGTGTTGGAATGTTTGATTGTGATAGTGCATGGTGCGTGTGTTGAAATATTTATTTGCGATTGTGTGTGTTGTGAATAAATGGGGTGTTGTATCGTAATCTTTATTGTGTGGTCTCTTGCGGGGCGTGTGAGGTCAGTCACTCCCTTCACTTCCCCCCCACCTAGACCGATCCTGTCAGGCAGACCTCCAGGGGTCGGTCGTGACAGTGGTTAGGGTACCTTTTCCACTGTTGAAAAACCCGGGCTTCTTTCAGTGATGGATCGAAGATGTTTTAGCTTTTGGGCATGGAAGTTTGAGTGGTGTGGACAGTTTAAAATTTGGCTATGCATGTGTGTGTGGGGTGTGTGTGTGTGTGTGTGTGTGTGCGTGTGCGCGCGTGCATGTGTGTGGTGTGTGTATGTGCGCATGTGTGTTTTGTGTGTGTGTGTTGGTGTGTGTGTGTGTGTGTGTGGGGTTGTGTTTGTTGCGGGCGCCATGGGGTGTGTATGTGCGCGTGTGTGTGTGTGTGTGTGTGTTGTGTGTGTGTGTGTTTGTTGTGTTGTGTTGGTTGTGTGTGTGTGAGTGGTGTGTCATGGTTTGGTGTGTGTTGTGTGTTTTTGTGTGTGTGTGTGTGTTTTGATCAGATAGAAGTCGGTAATTTTTTATTTATTCATGATTATGAAGCCTTTTTTTGTGAATGATTTTATTATCACCTTCATTCTCTGTTTCTTTCTCTACCCTGCTTTTGGTATTACAGAAATGGTCATCAGTCTTTGTCATTTTATCAGACACTACACTGAAGAAAGTGTGGGTTTGCATCACCATTGTTAAACAATTTATAGAATTGTCACTGGTAACAGAAACAAACTGGAACAGTCATCTGTTACAGAGAAAACATTCATTTAACCCTTTCAGCGCGGACAAAGTGCTGTGTAGCCTTTCTAGCCTTCCATGTTTTGCATTTTCAGTTGGGAGATCATGTTTCTTTATCAAACTGTTGTAACTCTTAAATCGCCAATAAAAAAAATGCCGTTGGCTACAGAAGTATGATTTTCCAGGAACATTAAATTGACATTGCATTGGAATTGTCTAGTGATACATGGTTCTTTGATGAATGAGAGCCAGACAAATCCTTCATCATTCATCATTGCTTTCCAATAGTTCTATTTTTACATTTGTGATAAAATGCAAATAGAACTTGACCAATACATCATATTCAAATATACTGATTGCAACTATGCGCATTCAATTGTTTTCTGTTTGGTACTTTTAAAAATCATAAGATTTATCCACTATTGTATCATCCAAATCTTGGACTAAACTATAAAACCTGACTGGAACTGTTACACTATTTCAGTAGCATATGGGGGAAGAAGAAAAAAACTGAAAAAAACCTCTTCAAATCTTTCAAAATTTGTTTACTCAAAACAGCAAAAAGTACAAGAAGGAAAGAGATTTAAGATTCTGTCCCTGCAATTAATATTTATGCACTCAATTCTGGTTAAATTTGGGCCCGATACCAAACTGACACCCAATCAGAGGTTGGGTACCAGGTTGGGAAGAGTTAAAAAAAATTATGTGTGTGTATGTGGGAGAGGGGGGGGTGAATTTTGGGGTGATGGATGGTTGGAGTCTCGCTTTGTTGCATGAATTTTAAGATCCAAATGGTGGCCAGTGACATTGCAACCAACTTTGAAAAGGAAAATCTAGTGAATGTATTTGATTTAATCTTGAAAAAGGGGGCAGCTTGTCATGACATAACTGTAAAATAAAATCGTGGGTTTTCTGGTGTCTTGCAATTTAGCTGAACTTCCCCTTTCCTCTTTGTTCTCAGTCTTCTATTGGTTTCAGTTTTGCTCTATATAAATACTTGGAATTGTATTTAACCATATTAAGTTTGGTGAATGAAATAAGAACACTTCATTAAAGTGAAGTATTCTCAAATGCACATTACTGACGTCAGTGTCATTCCATTATTGGAAACATGAATGAAATGTTGTCTAAATAACTACAAAAACTAATACACTAAGGGTCTCTAAGAAGCACAACAAAAACTTATATACAAAATGTCTTGAAGATTCCAGAGTGAAAAATAGACAAGAGAGTCTGTAGGTGTGTGTGGCTTAAAAGATCATTTTTTTCCTTCATATTGTATGCATACTTTTTTCTCACTCATCTGAGATAGGAAAATGACAAGCATATTCGGTGAAGCATGTGGTAAGTTACATTGAACCTTGCAGGTGTGGAGAACAGCAGTGAGCTTTTCAGACTGTTCTCAAATAGGATCATTCTTGAAACACACTATATTAGTCCTGGAAAACAAAAATTATACATCAGAGTAAGTGTCGCTTGATAGTTTGAAGTCCAGAAGTGATTGTCTTTTTTGGTTTGGTTTTGTTGTTCACTCTTTTTCTCTTAGATTTACATAGTCAGTCTATAATTTTGGACCAAGATACAAATGTAACAGGAACTTGTGATGAAAATGATCTGTTTGAAGCAGTATATGCATGATTAGCCTTTATTGGTTTGACTGAAATAATCTTCTTCATCAAATGCAGAACACATTGTGGTGCTGGTTTCAAAACAAAACATGAATTTAATACACACACACACCACACACACACACACACACACACACACACACACACACACACACACACACGCACACATTCATATGTACGCCTCCTTACCAGCCATGATATTCCTTGCTGACTCATTGTGGCCTGTCTCTAGACTTCAGGCTCTACAGCAGCACATGGTGGGGGGAGAGAACGCCAACAACACGGAGATCAAGGAGAGACACAACCAACGCAAGATGCATGCTGAGGATGAGCGCAAGAAACAACTCATCCGTAGGTTGACATTCTCTGATGCTGTTTCATGCTAGGATCATGCAATGTCATTTTAAGAACCCAGTTGACCACAGAGGACTTTATGAGGCCTGAAAAAGCCAGTTGATTTCAGAACCATTTCCACATTATCCCAGGTTAAAATCCCTAACCAAGCCAGTCCTTGCACTCAGAATAACACTCACATTCAAATGCCAGGTTAAAGTCCTTAACCAAGCCAGTCCTTGCACTCAGAACAATGCTCACATGACATTCAAATGCCAAGTTAAAGTCCTTAACCAAGCCAGTCCTTGAACTCATAACAATGTGTGCATCAAAATCCTTAGTTAAAATCTGCATTAAAATCCCCAAGTTAAAATCTCTCACCAAGCCAGTTCTAGAAGCTAAATGACCAATGATAGACCTTTGATGTCACATCAAATAAAAACCATTGATTCACAATCCAAAGTTCAGTCACTCCATGTGAAAACCTGTAGGTCAGTCACACCAAATGATCTCAATCACACCAAAGGGATCTATAACGATCACAGGGCAATCACACCAAAAGGATCTATCAATATCACACCAAATGGATCTATCAAGATCACAGATCAATGACATCTGATGGATCTATTAAGATTGCAGGTCAGTCATGCGAAGTGGATCTATTAGGATCACAGGTCAGTCACTCATGGATGAAACCACACCTCCGGAAATGCTGAAAACAGGAATTTAACTTTACTGTTTGACTGCAGATCCTGAAATCACAAAATGTCCATATCGATTTTTTTCTCTCGGAACGTTTCGGTAAAACTGCGTCCTGATTACTGCGTCCGATTCTGGTTTTTCTTTTCCAAACTGACCATTCCTTTGTCATTTTGCTGAGAGAATGTGCAAATGGTGTTCAGCCAATATTCACAACACCGTTCATTGAGCCTAATCAAGATATGTCTGCAATGGATGCCAGTGTTCAGAACAAGTTTCATTTTCACATGCCACCACTAATCTTACATTAACTGTGGTGAAATAGGTTCTTTCTGACACAAATTAAGCCTGATTCATCAGCATACTTTGGCAGAGACTCATGCTCTCTTCGAATTTTTTTTAATGTTTCCAGGCATGTTGTCAAAAATCTGACACACTCTGATGTCATTTTGCGCAGGGAAGTTAGCAAGAGTTGTCGCTCTGTGGTTAGATTTACCTTCCAATGGTTATATCCACAAATGCAATTACCACTCCAGAATCTCATCTTTTTTTCCCTGGTTTCTTCTTTTCTGTTTTGTGTTCTTTCTCTTTTTTTGTTGTTGTAAGTTCATCCTCTTCGTTGTATTTTTGCCAGTCATGGGAACACAATTTGGCAAAATCGAATTGTTAAACATGTCTGTAGTTATATGCTTGCTATAAAAAAAAGAGAGAGAGAGAAAGAAACAAAAGTGTTACAGTATTATCCTAGTTACAAATTCAGGTACATACATTGTGCTTTTATCTTATCAGTTAATGGAAGCTGAAAGGCCACTTCAAATGGGCAATTTGTGATTCCTGGTTCCTTATAGTGTGACAAAGTACCAGTTGGTTAATTCAGTGGACAAAATGAACAAGTATTATTCAGTCTATATTTTTTAAAACATTCTGTTTAAATGACAGATTTTAACTTGATTTATTTCAGCAAAGCTGTCATGCCCACTGATCTTACAACTCTTATTTTTCAGGCTTGATTAATGATAATCAGGGGATTGGTATATCCCTAAGCTTGTAACCCCAGTGTATTATTAATACAACTTATATATAAGTTTATAAGACCTTATTTCAGAAATAGTAAAAAGAATCTTTACATTTCACATAAATATTTATTTTTGCTTCCACTTGAAATTGACTTTTGCCCGGAATTTAATAATCTTCATTTTCCTAGTAAATCTATTAAAATTTGTTTGGACTCTTGGAGTGTTCAAGGTTTAAATCCAAGTATCAGTTTCTAACTTCATAGTTTAAATCTATGAGCCAAGTTGCATACCTGTTGCACCAATAACCTCCACCCACCCATATGCCACTACCACCCCTTTCCCCAGTGATGCAGGGTTGTAGGCTGAACTTCCTGCTGGAGTAAACAAGATCACACAAGATTAAACACAGTCTTTTACCTTTTCACACAGGAAAGTTTAGCCGAAGCGAAGCTTTCGGCCTCCATCCAGAGGCCTTCGTCAGCGCCGAATGTCTCGCTGAGTGAGTTGTGTTCGGTGCCTGCGATCTCGAGATGAACTCGAGTCACAAGACCGAATAAGGGAAGTGTAGACTGCTGGTAGGTTATGTCACCCCCAGTCTCGGTTGAGGGAAGGAGACGTGGCCGCGATGTAGATGGCCTCCTTTGCTCCTCTTTGTCCTTTTGGGCTTCTGCTTCTGATGGTGTTGTAGGGCTTAGAGTGGACCACCACACCATTCTTCCTGATCTTGCAGGCGAGGGCTTCCGTCACACTTTTGACATAGGGGATGGTGACATGTCCAAGGGTGGGGCTCGTTTTCTTGGTGGAGGGGTGGGGAGCGGTCTTCTTGCTTCCTGGTAAGTCCCAGGCCCATTTGGGGTAGCCTGAGATGCTCAGCACTTCCCGGAGGTGGCGGAGTTCCTCTTCACGGTTTGACTGGGTGGAGCAGATGGTATTTGCTCGGTGACGTAGGGTTCGGATCACTCCCAGCTTGTGTTCTAGGGGCTGGTGGCTGTCGAACTGGAGGTACTGGTCAGTATGGGTTGGTTTCCTGTGCACTTGGAATGCTAAGGAGTTCCCCTCTCTGGTAATCTTGGTGTCCAGCATGGTGATGCTGCCATTCTCTTCCACTTCCCTTGTGAATTTTATGGCCAGGTGCTGTTCGTTCAGGTGGTTTGAGAATTTATCTACCATCTCTGTCTTCAGTAGGGCCTTAGTGTCGTCCATGTATCTGCCCCAGTAGCAGGGTGGGGAGTGGAAGGTGTCCAGTGCTTTCTTCTCGAAGTCTTCCATGGAGAGGATGGCGACAATTGGGCTCACCGGTGACCCCATGGCTGCGCCTTGTGTTTGTTGGTAGAACTCTCCCTTGTACGTGAAGTACGTTGTAGTCAGGCAGCACGTCAAGAGTTCACAGATCTGCTCTGGTGAGAGTGAGGTTCTTTCCGCAAGGCTGGTGTCCGTCTCCAGTCTCTGTTTGATTATGTCCACATTCTCCTCGACAGGGACACTGGTGAAGAGGGACGTCACATCAAATGACACCAGCTGTTCATCAGGTCTCAACATAAAACTCTTGAGTTTGGAGACCAGGTCGGCACTGTTCTTTATGTGATGTTCTGTCCTCCCCACCAGGGGTGCAGGGATGTCGGCTAGGAACCTGGCAATCTCGTAAGTAAGAGGCCACAATGGGGGCGGAGTGGGACCTCTCTTTTGTGCACCTTGGGGAGGCCATAAAATCTGGGGACGTCAGCAGTAGAGGGGTACAACTTCCTGTACTGTTCTGATCATACAAGTTTTCGGTTGAAGTGACAAGGGAGTTCTTCGAACACCAGATGCACAGATTCTGGTCACCACAAACTATTTCTCGAGTTCAAACTGCAAGCTGTCTTTAGAAGTTTCAGAAGCGGTAAATATAGATTATGGTCAACAAAAATTATTGCTGCTTCCAGTTTCTTGAATTAAGTGAACTCCACTGCATGCAGGTCAGAAATATTAATGTTAGCTTTAGTGCTGGTCTTGTGTTTAACATGATAAAAAGGAGGTAAGGTGTCTCCAAATGCCCAGATTTTACCTATCAAAAGTGTATAAACCCTTCAGCTTCAGGGGGCAAAGCCCCCTGACCCCCAACAAGGGGCTCTGCCCCTTGACCCTGTCAAAGGGCCTATGACAGCCCCCTGGATCCCCAGCCTTCCTGCTTTTCTTTTTTTTCTTGGTTTCATCCATGGTCACACCAAAGGGATCTATCAAGATCAGTTCATCATGAAGCAGTCCACCAGAGAATTTGCACTCCTGCAAAATCACTTTGGTGCTGTTCGTTGTTATCTCTTTAGATTCAAGGTAGGTAGGACACCACCCACCTATCCCCAATCGCAGTTGTTTTGTTGTGATGCCAGCATGAGTAAAAACCCCCATCCAGGGCAGCACAGCATGGGTCAGGCAGCAGTGCCCATGAAGTTGTTGACATTACTGAGAATGTAGAGCAGACATGCAAACTAAGGCCACCACAACAGTAATCCATAAAGGGTAGCTTTTTGACACTTGTCATCAATGATGATTATGGAGACCAATGAACATGATGTCTTGGAGTTTCTTTTGTATCTGAGATTATTTGAAAGGGCATCCTCTCCTGAAACAGCTGATGTCAACCAGACCTGAGAGATACAGACACCTGCAGTCAAGAAATTTGAGCATCACACTCAAAAACACATCCATTAAATTAATAAAACTAACATGTATCAGTGGTTCCATTCTTTCCATAGCACACACACAACAGTTCTAGTTAGGTGTCAGCCAGGACCAAAACAATACAAAATATATGCCTCTGCAAGATTTCAAACCCATGACCTCCCATCCCCTACCCACCAGAGTCAATGATGCATTTCACAAAAATAATAGTTGGCATGGGTTGCGTCTGCGCAGGAGCTAATCGCAAGCTGGATGATGATGGGATCATGGTGGGCATCTATGAAGACATGGCCGAGGAACTGAAAGGCACAACGCACACCATCAGGGATAAACAGCAACAGGTCGGTCTGTTCACTCCAATACAATCATCGCTGTTTGTCAGTTAACTGGTGCTGTAAAGGTCTCTACATTTTACTTTCAAAATCACTGACTGTCAGTTAACTAAAGTTGTACAGGTCTGTTCACTTACTTCAGAAATCAATGTCTGTTAACTAATGTTTTAAATGTCTCTCCATGTTATACCACAGTTGTCACTGAAGGTCCATTGTCCATTAAGTAATGTTGTAAATGTCTCTCCATGTTATACCACAGTTGTCACTGAAGGTCCATTGCATTAAGTAATGTTGTAAACGTCTCCATGTTATGCCACAGTTGTCACTGAAGGTCCATTGTCCATTAAGTAATGTTGTAAACGTCTCTCCATGTTATCCACAGTTGTCAATGAAGGTCCATTGTCCATTAAGTAATGTTGTAAAGTCTCTCCATGTTATGCCACAGTTGTCACTGAAGGTCCATTGTCCATTAAGTATGTTGTAAATGTCTTCCATGTTATACCACAGTTGTCACTGAAGGTCCATTGTCCATTAAGTAATGTTGTAAACGTCTTCCATGTTATACCACAGTTGTCACTGAAGGTCCATTGTCCATTAAGTAATGTTGTAAATGTCTCTCCATGTTATACCACAGTTGTCACTGAAGGTCCATTGTCCATTAAGTAATGTTGTAAACGTCTCTCCATGTTATACCACAGTTGTCACTGAAGGTCCATTGTCCATTAAGTAATGTTGTAAAGTCTCTCCATATTATACCACAGTTGTCACTGAAGGTCCATTGTCCATTAAGTAATGTTGTAAACGTCTCTCCATGTTATACCACAGTTGTCACTGAAGGTCCATTGTCCATTAAGTAATGTTGTAAACGTCTCTCCATGTTATACCACAGTTGTCACTGAAGGTCCATTGTCCATTAAGTAATGTTGTAAACGTCTCTCCATGTTATACCACAGTTGTCACTGAAGGTCCATTGTCCATTAAGTAAGATAAGATAAGATAAGATAATGTTGCTTATACCAGCGACCGCAAAGGGCCACATCAGGCTGTCACACGTTAAAATCAACTCACCAGTCATTTGAAAAAAAAACAAGTCCATTAAGTAATGTTGTAAACGTCTCTCCATGTTATACCACAGTTGTCACTGAAGGTCCATTGTCCATTAAGTAATGTTGTAAACGTCTCTCCATGTTATACCACAGTTGTCACTGAAGGTCCATTGTCCATTAAGTAATGTTGTAAACGTCTCTCCATGTTATACCACAGTTATCACTGAAGGTCCATTGTCCATTAAGTAATGTTGTAAACGTCTCTCCATGTTATACCCAGTTCGTCACTGAAGGTCCATTGTCCATTAAGTAATGTTGTAAACGTCTCTCCATGTTATACCACAGTTGTCACTGAAGGTCCATTGTCCATTAAGTAATGTTGTAAACGTCTCTCCATGTTATACCACAGTTGTCACTGAAGGTCCATTGTCCATTAAGTAATGTTGTAAACGTCTCTCCATGTTATACCACAGTTATCACTGAAGGTCCATTGTCCATTAAGTAATGTTGTAAACGTCTCTCCATGTTATACCACAGTTGTCACTGAAGGTCCATTGTCCATTAAGTAATGTTGTAAACGTCTCTCCATGTTATACCACAGTTGTCACTGAAGGTCCATTGTCCATTAAGTAATGTTGTAAACGTCTCTCCATGTTATACCACAGTTGTCACTGAAGGTCCATTGTCCATTAAGTAATGTTGTAAACGTCTCTCCATGTTATGCCACAGTTGTCACTGAAGGTCCATTGTCCATTAAGTAATGTTGTAAACGTCTCTCCATGTATGCCACAGTTGTCACTGAAGGTCCATTGTCCATTAAGTAATGTTGTAAACGTCTCTCCATGTTATGCCACAGTTGTCACTGAAGGTCCATTGTCCATTAAGTAATGTTGTAAACGTCTCTCCATGTTATGCCACAGTTGTCACTGATCATCCGTTATCTCATGTGGTAAAGGTCTCTTCATGTTAAACCACACTTATCACTGATTGTCAGTTAAGTAATGTTGTGCATGTCTGTTCATTTTACCTCAGAAATCATTGTCAGTCAACTAACGTTGTATAGGTCTCTTCTTGCTCTACCATAGTTGTCAGTGATTGTCACTAAGTAAGTTAACAGACATCTATGAAGCCTGACAGGGAGAGAGGGGGGGGGGGGGGGGGGGGGGGCATGTGAGTGAGTGGGAATATGGTGTCTTTGTTTTTGTATTTGCATGTACAAAAACAAAAAAAAATTCTTCTTAACTTTGGTTTAATTGAAAAATTGTATGCTTATTATGGAGAAATAAAAAAAATGTTTAACAACAAAAAAAATACTGTAAAGGTCTCTTCACATTATACCACAGTTGTCACTCTTCCTTCTCTCCTTCCCTCCCAACCTCTCCCCCTCTTCAACCCAGCACCAACCTCCCTTCCTCCCTCTCTCCCTCTCATGTACCATGACTTAAAAAATTTTTTTGGACTTTGTGCCATTACTTTTCTTCATTGTTCTTTCTTTTATCAGTGATGTTGTGCCGTGATGTTTTTTTCATCCTTCGTTTATCTATGACGTTGTGCCGTGACGTTTTTTCATTCTTTCTTTTATCAGTGACGTTGTGCCGTGATGTTTCTTTCATTCTTTTTTTTATCAGTGATGTTGTGCCGTGACATTTTTTTCATTTTTTCTTTTATCAGTGATGTTGTGCCGTGACGTTTTTTTCATTCTTTGTTTTATCAGTGACGTTGTGCCGTGACGTTTTTTTCATCCTTCATTTATCTGTGACGTTGTGCTGTGACGTTTTTTTCATTCTTTCTTTTATCAGTGACGTTGTGCCGCGACGTTTTTTTCATCCTTCATTTTCTGTGACGTTGTGCTGTGATGAGTTTTTTTCATTCTTTCTTTTATCAGTGATGTTGTACCGTGATGTTTTTTTTCATTCTTTCTTTTATCAGTGATGTTGTGCCGTGACGTTTTTTTTTCATTCTTTTCTTTTATCAGTGACGTTGTGCCTTGATGTTTTTTTTTCATCCTTCGTTTATCTGTGACGTTGTGCCGTGACGTTTTTTTAATTCTTTCTTTTATCAGTGACGTTGTGCTGTGAACGTTTTTTTCATTCTTTCTTTTATCAGTGGCGTTGTGCCGTGATGAGTTTTTTTCACTATTGACAAATGAAATATGACTGCTGACGAAGGAGCATCAGAGCTCTGAAAGCTCAAAATGGTGTTTCCATGTTTCATTTGGATCATATGTCTAGCCACTTCGGTGAGTGAACATGTTTTGAATCCTTTTTGGATCCACCGTAGCCATATTTATTCTCAACAACAAACTGTTTCTTCCATTCCATTTTTGCATGAAAACGCCACACCCATCTGACCAAAACTGTCCAGCAGATCTGGATCTGGGATGGATAGACAGATGAGAAAAGCGTCAAATGTTTTAGTGAAGATATCATGGTATAACAGTCACCTGAACTATCTGTCACATTGTGTTACGCACAACATTGTACCAAAGGGATTCTCTTTGAAATTTGGACACTCTGCGCTTCCTCTGTCCACCCCTCACAACTTCATCTCTTCTCTTGTAGCGGAAACAGAGCTGCGTATCCTCAAATGTTGTAAGGAGTTCTATGGAAAAGAAGTCAGTGTAGTGTATGCTGAATTTGAGGAACTAACATGTACGGTACAATCAAATTTCAAGTCAGCATCTGAATCGGCAGATCTTTCAGCACGCCTTGCCACGTTGAAAACAAAGGCAAAAAGAATACATGACGAGTGTGAAGAGAGTAAAAAGAAAAAAGTTCTCTCTCCTTAGTGCTCAAGCCTATCAAAATGAAACTGCAATTGTTTACAATCAAGCTTTACTAAGTCGAGGTAGCCATGGAGAAAGTTCAGTTCAGGACATTAGCTTTTCCAGTGCCGGGAATACTGATGAACATATGTCAGTCTATCCATTTGCTTGTGAAACCACTTCAACAGAATCCAGCACTTCACTCAATGATTCAAATGAGTGTAACAGAGGATTCCATGAGCAACACTCTTCAACCATTGAGGATCAAGACTGCACACCTGTTGAAACTGAAAATTATTCGAGAGTGTTGGACAGGGGATTTCTGGAAGACAAGCCTTCAGAAGAGACGGAAATCAGTTCAGTATTGGACCAGTCTCTGGACTGCGACAAGGGATTTCTAAAAAGAGGCTGAAATCTCAGGATTGGATAAGTCTCTGGTTTGCGACAGGGGATTTCTAGAAGATGAGCCTTCAGAAGAGACTGAAATACATTCATCCGAACCTGAAGCTGTTCAGGGGTGCAAGATTGTGTCTCATGGCTCAGTTACACAGGGCAGTACTCACACACCTACTTATCAGCCAAAGCACTAAAGACAGTTCTCCCACTCCCATCCATAAGTACGGACCTCAAATTCCTCCAGATGTTAGGACAAACCAATGCTCATTCACGTCAAATAGACGGAACTGCCATTTCTGAAGTTCTGTGTTAGAGCCTGAACCCAGCCAGGTGATAAATTTATCATCAGTACAACTCTCTGCAGAACAACGTCATGTGCTGTCACTGGGCTCTGAATTTTGCCCCACGCCAACTTCCTGTCAATGAGGTGGAATTGCTCTGGGACATAAAAGAAGGAGAGAGAAGGCTGCGTCTCAGAGAGTTCTTCCATCGTGATGACGTACCTGCACAAATTCCAGAGACAATGAAATTCTACAAGAAGAAAATGTGGTGCCCACCAGAGGGACGAGATAAGGGCTTAGATGCCTATTGTGATACCATCACTTCCATGGCAGCAGGACACATTCCTCCCCAAGTGAAGAAACGTTATTTGAACAGGAACTGTCGACATGCATTGTCTGAGCTTCGAGACATGGTTCAGAATCATCAGATCAGAATCTCTAAAGCAAAGGAGGGGCTACAGTAGTGCAAGACTGCAGTGACTATGAATCAGAAGCACTCGGACAACTGAACAACACAGACAACTGCCAGCGCCTCTCTCATGGTCCCACAGCATCCATCGCACATGAGTCGAATAACATTGTGGAGGAGCTCCACAACGGAGAGTTCATTGATGACAACTGCTACAGATGGGCCCGACTCAATATAGATGAAACGAAATGAGCATTTTCTATCACTTGCCAAAGGTCCACAAATGTAAAGAGAAACCACCAGGGAGGCCCATCATGTCAGGATGTGGAGGACCCACTGAAAAGCTGTCTAAATTAGTGGACTTTTGGTTGCAACCATTGGTACAAAGCCTTCCATCCTATCTGAAAGATACCACCCATTTTCTTCAAACAGTGGAGAACTGGAAAGAGAAATACCAACCACTGCCACCTGAAGCACTGATCGTCACAGTAGATGTTGTGGGGCTCTACAGTAACATTCCTCATGATGTGGTCTCTGTGTCATTGTCAGACACTTTCTCTGCCGATCTTGCACCAGACTGCCCACCAATTGGAGTGATCCTAAGAGTAATTGATCAGATTCTCAAAAACAATGTCTTCAGTTTCAATGACCAAATCTACTACCAGGTGTTCGGTACTGCCATGGGTACCCCACTGGCACCTTCCATAGCGAACATTTTCATGGGGTGGTTGCAGAGGAGGTTCATCAGCACTTGCCCATGGAACATCGAATCAGATACCTGGAAGCGTTTCATCGACGATGTGATCATGCTCTGGCTGCATGGAGAAGATGAACTGCACAGATTCATCACGTGGCTGAATGAACAGCATCCCATGATAAAGTTCACTGCAAACATTGGGAGAAAGGACGTGCCATTCCTTGACGTGAGCATAAGCATAAAGAAGATGGTACATTGATGACAGATCTGCACATCAAAGACACAGATACATCCATGATCCTACCCTTCAGCTCATGTCACCCATGCCACTGCGTTCGGAGCATACCGTACAGCCAGTGCCTTCGCTACCGATGAATCTGTTTGGAGGAAACAGACTTCAAACGGAGATGTCAGGATCTCAAAGGCAAATTGAGGAAAGGGGATACCCAGCCAAACTGATAGATAATGCTATCAGTGCAGTGTCTTCAAAACAACGTGTCACCACTTTGGATTACCACAAGGACAAAACCAGTTTGACCAGAGTACCGTTTGTGATCAGACAGGAGCCGGAATAGCTCAGTTGGTAGAGCGCCGGACTCGTAATCTTGGTGATCCTGGGGTTGCGGGTTCGAAACTCCGCCGGGGCGTTTCGGTACAGGGGGATTTTTTCCTCGGAGTTAACATTGGTTCTGACTCCATTTCCCATACAGTCCTTCGAATGAGACTATAAACCGAGGTTCCGTGTGTGAACGCACGCATAACATCTTGCACACACGTAAAATCCCATCACCAACTTTCGGAAGAGTAGGCCAGTTTGGCCGTTGGTATGGATGACACGTTACACATAGCATGCACCCTGCGTGAGAAATGGAGAGAATGAAGGAAGTGAGGAAAATGAGTGATCGATATTGAACGACACTGACTGGATGACACGGGAAACGACTGAATGAAGCGCCAGCTGGCAGCTCTTCAGTCGGCACTACCCAGGTAGGCAGCCCGTTGTGTACACGAGTGTTGATTGTAAAGCGCTTAGAGCTTGGCCTCTAGCCGAGAATAGGCGCTATTATAAGTATTCATTATTATTATTTATTATAGACACAATCCCAGGAATCCACCTCTATCATAATGGCTGAAGATGTACATGCCAGTTCTTCACACCAGCAACAGGATGAGGAAGGCTGTTCCCGAACCTCCCATTGTTGGGGAAAGGTACTGCAAAAACATCAGCGACATGCTGATGCCATCAAAGCTGCCGAAAACTACCGAGACTGTGGGGGGAACAAAAGCTGTTACAAGTGTGTGGGTTGTGTCCTGTGCAACAGTCACCTCAAAGAAACCACAACTTTTGTGGGTGTTGTGACTGGGGAAACATTCCAGATCAGAGACAGCGTCACCTGCTGGTCCTCCAAAATTGTATACCTGATAGACTGTGAAAAATGCAGAGAGCAACAGTATGTGAGGGAGACAGAAATGACTGTTCGGAAGAGGTTCTACAACCACAGGTACAACGTTTGATGTACAACTGAAAACAAGAACAAACTCCCCCTGGTTGCAAGACACTTCCATCAGCCAGATCACAGTCTACAAAACATGAGGTGCACTGTCATAGAACAGGTCCACTAAAAAAATCCAGAGATCAGGAGGGGGAGGGAGAGGTTCTGGAGGTGGAAGCTGCGCACCAGGTACCCCAGTGGATTGAATGTTTTTGACTAATCCCTTTGGGATGGTTGGTGTTGATTGCCTCTTCTGGTATCTGTCCTTTGTCTTCCTGTATCAGTAGTGGCCCTCTTGAATACTTGGAGGAAAGACAATTCTTCATTGCAGAAGCACTCACCTGATCATTCTCTCCCTGTCTCTGTCCCCTCCCTCCTTCTCTCTCTCCCTCTCCCCCTTCTCTCTCCCTCCCTCCTATCCCTCCCTCTCTCTCCCCTCTTTCCCTCCCTCCCTCTTTCACACTCTCCTTCCTTCTCTCCCTCCCTCCCAACCTCTCCCCCTCTTCAACCCAGCACCAACCTCCCTTCCTCTCTCTCTCCCACTCATGTACCATGACTTTTTTAATTTGTTGTTTTTGACTTTGTGCCATGACTTTTCTTCATTGTTCTTTCTTTTATCTGTGATGTACCGTGACGTTTTTTAAATTCTTTCTTTTATCTGTGACGTTGTGCCGTGACGTTTTTTTCATTCTTTCTTTTATCAGTGACGTTGTGCCGTGACGTTTTTTTCATTCTTTCTTTTATCAGTGACGTTGTGCCGTGACGTTTTTTTTTCACTATTGACAAATAAAATATGACTGCTGAAGAAAGCCATCTAGTTCGATTAGTAATTTTTGTAGACTATTTGGTGATAAGATTAGATCTTAATATTCTTGAGTCAGGTGGCGCAGGGAAAGGGCTTCGAGATGGCCAGCACGTAAGCAAAAAGAACTGTGTTTTCCATGTGAGAATGGTTATGCAGCAGAGGGTGTCAAACAATGATTCAGGAGATGTCGCTCGATGGTAGATTTGTTCATGTTGGACTTACAGTAATTGGTGCTGAGGACAAAATCGGTTTCAAGTCAATGTACATAACTGGAAAGCCTCCTTCAAGGTTAGTAATTCTGTAGAGGCCAGGTACTTAACTGAGGCTTGACGGGAAACTCTCATGCCAATGGTGATCTTCAGAGAGAAGTTCGAAGAGGGTGTAATGTTAATGGGGTTAGATGGTGTTATCTGATCTCCATAGGTGAGCCTTGGAGACTAATAGTTTTCAATGTATATTGACCACCAATTTACTTGTACAGTCTCCTAGGAAATGCATTTCATCTTCAGAAAATTCAAATGGTAATTTAATGTTGAGGCTATATCCAGATCCATCCTCATAGAGTTGAAAGTCTTGCTTGGTGGGGAGACCTGAAGTTTTAGATGTATATTGACTACCAATCTTTCTTGTACAAGTCTCCAGGAAATGATTTCCATCCCTTGCAGAATAATACCAGCATGGTGGCACCATGTTGGGAATATGTTCCATCAGTTGTCATACAACAGATCTGCCAAGATCTCCATACAGTAAGGTCTGAACCTTATCATATGGGTAAGGTACTGCCGTATAGATGACTGGCATGGAGAGATAGAAATGATTACAAAGGCGTGCCTGAGGAGACATTTTTAATTCAATCTTCATGGTTATATGTGTTTCTCTTGCCAATGGCACCAAACTCAGGCTCACATCGGAGACCACTGGGAGGTACAAAAATAAGACAAGTTAAGAGCAGTGTTGAAATTGTCATGAATGAAAACTCTCCAAGAGAAATTAAATTCAGAGAGAGATCAGATGGATTCAACTCTCAGAAAGTAAATTATCTGGAATGTTCCCCCTTTGTTTTTCATGTGTTAAATAGTGATTGAGTTGTCCATACAAACAGTGACCATTTTGCTCCACAGAATCAAAGATCAAGACTTCAGAGCCACAAAGACAGCTTTCATTTCCAGAATATTGATGAGGTCTGACTTCTCTTGAAGGAACAAAGCACCACTGATCGCTAGAAACAGAGGAAAAAGATGAGCATCCCAATCAGTCTTGCTAATGTTCGCACAAATCATGTGTGACAACCAAGAGAGAGAAGTGGGAACTGTAAACAATCCATGTTTAGCTAGAGTTGACAAGCCTGAACAAATTCCATGGAAAGTGGAAGGGTAATATCCCTGTTGCTTAATGACTGGGTCTAGACATCATTCCTCACCCACTGAGGGGGCAGAGATGAAGGTGGTTGAGGGGAATCAGACCTGCAGCCACTGAAGCTAGGCTGGTCATGGTCTGAATACGTGTGGAAAACAAACCAAGGCTGAGTCAGGGACTTGCCTCCAAGTTGTGCTCAACATGTAAGATGTAAAGTTGTGTTTGACATCATTCTTGCACTCAAAAAGACAACACAACCTGGATTGGGCCTGTAATGCTCCTGACCAACAGAGTTTGTCCTGTCCTCCCAGCTATTGATTCCTGAGGGTTACCCCCCCCCCCCCCCCTACTTGGACCTCCACAGTCTTGTCAAGAATGCAACCACCCCTGGGCCCTGCCAAGGGCAAAGAGAATAGTGAAACAGTCTTATTTCCTGTGTGGAGGGGGAAGGGGAGAGCATTTAGTGGGAAGGAAGGAGAGGCTGTCTGACCAGATGACACCTGGAGGCTACTGAATGTGGCATGACTGGAAGGGTGATCTTACACTTTTGTCAGAGTGGCAGCATATCAGGAGACTTCAACTCAACATCATTTATAAAATAAAAATAAAAATCTATATCACAAGTGCTCCTTCATGTTGCAGCAGTCCATAATTCACAAATATTGTATGGCTAAAGAGAAGTGAATTAGACTCAAGTCTGGTGGCTGCCGAGATGAGGACATCACTTGTAGCATGATCAGCAGACTCCAGAGCCCAGTTAAAGCAAGCTTGAAAGGCTTCTTAGGGTCTCTATGTAGCAAAAACACAAAGTCAGAAAAAAGAGAAACAGCAAAGACATGTTCATGGCCTGAAGAAAGGAAGGAAACTGAATGAATAGTTCACAAAAGAAAGTGATATAGTATTATAGGCAACTCTCTTTTTGTCTTATTATGAACTGGAGGCTTGGTTAGCTCCTTTGATCTTCCAAATTTTTTTTGCATGGGGTTTCCTGATGTAAGGCATTGATTCAAATTCAGGTTGGATCAAGGTATTTGTTTGGACAGGTAAGTATGAGAAAAATTGCTTTTGCAGCATTATGTGTAACATGTTTTTGTGTGATTGCTTCAGTATTTTCTGTTTTTGTTGGTCTTAGTACACTGTTCTCTCTTCATGGTGAAAGGATAAAATCAAAGACCAAAAAAAAAAAAAAAAAAAAAAAAAAAGATGTGATCCCCATATGTGCAGATTGAAGGTCTAGCAAGGGAGATCATTGACCTGCAGACAGAGTTTGAGTTTGAGCGCATGGATTATTTGGACACAATCCGCAAACAGGAGCGCCACATCCCGCTGCTGGATGGCATCATTGCCCGCATGCAGCCGTGTCTGCGTCGAGACTGCAACTATTATAACCTGGACAGAGTGCGTGCAGAGTGCAAGTGGGATGAGGAGCAGGGTCACTGGATCCTTCCCAAGATGACCATCTCCCGCATGTCTCTGCCAAACACAGGTCAGTTGACATTCTTTTTGTCCTTTTTTGTATTCTTTTACTTAATCAAACTTGGTGCCTTACCTTACTTGACTTTAAAAAATAAAAGCCTATTACGTTTTAGAGTTGCACTATTCACTCCTTCACTTCTCAATTCCTATCACTGAGTGCCTAGTGTAATTCAGTTTTAAAAGCCTTTCTTTGGGTAGTAGAACTAAATCTATGTGATATTCCTTGTGATGTGGAATTACATTACAAAAGAGAGAAACTAGTTACCAGATACTGATTTGGGGTTGAAAATCAGTGAACAGTCCATAAATGGAGAAATGAGAAGAAGCTATGACAAGTCCTGAAAAGCAGGCATAAAAATGTTTTTACAAAAAGCTGAGCTGGAAACAGAAACTGTTGTTCTCACTTGTTTGTGTCATCCATTTGACATGAGTGTAGTTGAAGCAAATAACTTGATCACATGGTATTATCACATTAATTAAGCATTGCTTTTTTTTCTTAAGTTGCATATACTTGTTTCAACTGTAGATTTGTGTTTAATTCACACAGGGGGTGATATTTTTTATGTGTGTGTATATGCACGCTGCAGGGGAGTGGATGTGGTGAGGTGCATGTGGATGCTTCACTCACCCCGCGTTCTGATTCAGGCTATCAGACACGAAGAGCCCGATGATAAGTTCGAACACATTTATTTATGCACATACGAAATGATCGATGATATGATGATCGGTGGACAATGTGATAATGATAATAAACGATGTGTTATGATTAAGCTTTCATTCACCGACTCACACCAGGCTACTAACAAGATTGTACATTAATGCGTGTATGCGTGCGTGTGCGGGTATTTGTCAAATATGTGATACGTATCTTGGTTGCGTCGACTTCCCTGGAACCCGGGTTACTCGCCGTCGGTCGCGATCGGCTTGTTAACCCTCTTGCTTTTGTTTCGCCCGTATCCGGCCGCTGTGTTTGTCTCCCCTGCTATTCGTTCCTGCCGCAACCGGCCGTACGTGCCGCGTTACTTTCCCTCACACACTGCGACCTTGTTTTAAGTCAGGGCTGGCCAAAAATAAACGTGCATCCCTGAGAGGGTCCAATGAAATCTTAGCAGTAGTATGGGGTGTGGGAAACAATTCATTCACAAAGACTAGGGTCGTGAACTGACCACATTCCATTGCCGCAGACGGTATCGCCTTGTTTCTGAAAATGGCGTCTGCTAGCGCTTCTACTGACGGTGATTTTTTGGATTATACGAAAGAGGATTGGATGATATATTACAAGAAGTAGAAAGATATGAAAGAGAGGAGTTAAATGAAAGTGATGTGGATGTTTGAGAGGAAGAAGAGGGAGAAGAAGGCAAAGAAAGTGATGAAGATGATGATGCGCCTTTGTTTGCGTTTGTGACCACGTGGCGACCATTGACTTCCGCACCCGTGGTTCAGCCTTTTGAGGAGGAGACTGGGCCAAATCATGATTTGCCAGACACAGCTACACCTCTGGATTAGTTTTTTCTGTTCCTGCCGCAGTTGTTTTTTACTACAGCTGCTGACCAGACGAACCTGTACGCCAGGCAGCAGATGGCAAAGCGGGGACAACCTGACCCACTGCGGAGATGCGTGCATACGTAACTATGCTCGTCATGGTGGGGATCAAACGTCTGCCAAGTCTCTGGTGCTACTGGTCGACTGATCTTCGGTTTAGCAAGCCATGGATCAGTGGGGTGATGTCGAAAACACGGTTTCTGCTATGTGGCAAACATGGTAGAAACCATTGATCAAGAGTAGTGTTTACCATATTGGTGACATGTGACAGTGGTGACACTTACCTTCCTGCTGTGTGTGACCAGACACCCCATTAGCATGTAAATAATGGAGTTTACTTCTTTCTGTGACTGTGTATATTCCGGTTTTAAAAGACGTTAAGTAGTGACAAACACGCCTTTTAGGATAAAAAAACAAAACAAAACAAAAAACGTAAAGTTACCTGCCGCATGTTTGAGTATGTGACAATCATGTGACACTTAGTGACACCCCAAACTGGATTTACTGAACCAGGACTACTGTTTTCAAGTTGAGGTAGGCCACCCTTTGATGATTTATACTAACAAATGCATGCCGACAATGTTATTGTCTGTCTGGTATATCATAGTAACATTGTCAACGTTTGATGTCCCATTGTTTTGTGACAAACAGGGTGACAATGACACCAACATGCATCCCAAACATGTGACATCTCTGCATTATGAAATATGATGTATTAGAATTTTGTATACTAAATTTGACAGCGCTGCAGTGGACACTTTGTCCACTACAGCCTTCCAAAGGCAGTAGGTTTGAGTTTTAGCTTAAATTTCTCAAAACAATACGATTACTAGGAGCAGTTCTAGGCTGGAAAATGCGAATGCAAGAGGGTTAAAGCAACGTTCATTCGATTCCAGGAAGCACGTAGATCCCCAGATATCTTCGTGTATATATGTATATGTAGCCGGGTGCTAACAGTGTATATAATTATATATTTCTTTTGGTTACCTTTCGTGGATGAAAATGTTTTGTTCGAGAGTTATCTTCCCCTTACCTCCCTTGGTCGAATCTCATTTTTTTATTGTGTAAATTCTTTAAATCATGAATACCTCAGAACCTACATAGTTGTATGTACGTCGCTAAAGTCACAAAAATTAATGTATTTTACTCATTACAACCGTACTGGGCTGAGAAGCCCATATTTTCTCTAAACTGGTATTTTGCACGAGCAATCTTGGCGCCATTTTCAATTGTCTGTCGAATGAACATTGAATAATTCTTGATTTTACAAAAAGTAAGAGGAAAACCGAAGAATCTGAAGATGCAAGTTAAAAGTAATGTCCATGAGCTCTCATTTCGTATATCGCATGCTTAGGATCTTTTCCGTACAGGCTTGCGACTATACAAAATGACTGATGACGCCGGTTCCCTTGAGCAAGTCGCCTTCGTTCATTGTCGGAGTTTTGATCCAAATTATCATTCTACGAAATTTGGACTTCCCGATCGAAATCTTGCTTATGACTCCATTTCTGTTATGAATACAACTGAAAATGTGTAGAATTTATTATTTAACCGACCGTTTCAACAGAGTATTTTTCAGTTGAAAATTGTGTCAAAAGTAGGCGCCGACGGCCCGGCGAAGTGAAAAGTCAGCTGTGTTTTCTCGTAATTTTTAACAACAGAATTCTCCACTTAGACACTGTCTCGGAAAATGAAGTTTATATTTATGAAAAGAGCGAAATGCCAGCTATTCATTCATTGTAAAATTATTTCACGCTCTTCAGTATCTTTTATTGAAATAGAGGAAAATATGACGCAAACGCGTTAAAAGTGGCTTCACTCTGGGACATTAATCAGCAATGATTTAGTACAGGAACAAAATTGTCAAATGTGACTTACTGCATTTTATTCCTTGTGTTCTGAGGTTTTCATCGATAGTAAATATGTGTTAATAGTTTGAACGGACAGCGAGCCAGACAACACTGAAGCTGCCATAGAAAACACAAAATTCTGTTGGTTCCGGCCTCGTGAGGCCCGTTTCGTCTCTGGCACCGTGTTGCTGGCTTTGCGGCCCGGTACATTCTTATAAAAGTAGAGCGTTGTGTGAGAATGGATCAGTGTTCCCTGATGTGAGCAACTGGCGTGGAAGAAGAAAATAAAGGGAGAAACTACACCTCGTCCTCCGTGTCTTCTTGACTGGCTGCTGTCCCTTGGCTTCTACGCATTGCTGTCTGCCTGTCTTCACCTGCACACCCCTTTCCTCTCCACACCATCACAATTGGCGCTGCAAGCAGGATCGAAGACAGAAGAGACCAAGGAGACACAGCCCAAGAATACAGCAGAATGGTACGGAGGAACCAGAAGACACGGGACAACGAAGGCAACCAGGCTGCAGGTATGGATGGGCAAGGAGGCCAGCCACCCCTAGCAGCACAGCCTTTAGGTCTACGCCCCCACAAGCTTCGCAAGTTTACTGGGGAAGAAGGTGCAGAGGACTTCATCCAGGAAGCCACCTTGATGTTAAAACTACAGCCCATGCCTGATCTCACAGCTGCTGGTTGGCTCCTGAGCGCCTTGGAGGGCAGAGCACGACAGCAAGTCCTGACCATGGAGGCAGAGGAGATAGACTCGCCTGCAAAAATCTTCGCCATCCTGCAACAGCACTGGGGCGAGCACAGGGACTCCACTGCCCTTGCTGGAGCGTTTTACAAACGCCAGCAAGGTCTGGCAGAATCAGTGGCTGAGTACGCTGCTGCACTCAGGGTTCTCTGGACGAAGACCAATGCAGCTGCAGCCAACACCCTCTCACCAGCCATGCTGAGGGATTCCTTCGTCAGTGGGCTGCATCCCCCATCCCTTAGGAGGGACCTGAAGCGTTTCCTAAGGGAGAAACCACCACCACTTTCCTAGAGGCAACCCAGGAGGCCCAGCACTGGATGCGAGAAGACAACACGCCAGAGCCCATCGTGCAGCAAGTAGCTGCAGCCACCAACGCTGATGCCTTCCACCGGCTAGAGGCCCAGATTGCTGCCCTCACGAGCGAAATGGCATCCCTGAAACAACAGCTGAGGGAGCAGCAACAGCCTGCTGTTGTCGCAGCCCTCCAGACTTCAAATGGAAACCTGAACCCACCCCACCGACCAAATCGTCGCCAGCCAGAAGAAAGAAGGGGTCCAACATGCTGGTGGTGCCAACGCCAGGGTCACCGGGAAGCCGCCTGCAGGGCCAAGCAGCAGTACCAACGTCGCAATAGGCCCACGGTCAACCGCCAGCAGCCCCATGAGGAGCAGCAACAGGGAAACTTCTAACCCCCGTTGCCACCAATATGCAGGCAGCGGGGGCAGGAAGAGCACCAGGCTTGCAGGAAACTGTCCAACAGCCGACATCACCGTCAACGGGATGCCAGTGTCCGCCCTCCTCGACACTGGCAGTGAAGTCACCACCATAACGGAGACCTGGGCAAGCCAACACTTGAGGAACCTGAGGCGAGAAGACTGTCATGTCAAACTGCGTGCAGTAAACGGGCTGAGGTACCCTACTCTGGCCTCTACCTCGTCGACATGGTGGTCTTCGGCACCCGCTGCCTCAGTGTCCCCGCTCTGGTCGTCAAGGAACCCATAGACCCGTTTATGCAAGACCGCAAAAGGCGACTGCTGGTTCTGCTGGGTATGAAAGTCCTCAGCCAATGCCTAAGCAAGTCCCCATCAGCACTCCCCCCTCCCCTGCAAGCCATCACCCAAGAGATCAGGAAACGGCAGCAGGACAAAGTAGCCCGTGCCACGACCTGCCAACGGATCCCAACCTACTCCATAGCCACTGTCAAAGTGTCGAGTAGCCAAAGCCCTTCGTCGCACCTCCTGGCCTCGCCCCTGTCCAGACCTCTCCCCCATGGCCTGATGCTGATCCCTACATTGGTCAGCATGAAGTCATGTGAACGCTATGTCAGGGTAGCCAACCTCTCGCCGGAAGACATATTTCTGCCAGGACGAACTCCTATTGCTGTCCTGGAAGCCATTGAAGCGGTGGAAGAGAACCACGGGCCACAGGTTACCATTGGCATCAACGAGCTGATCATCTCGGAAGAAACTGTAAATCCTGTCCCTCCATCAGCCAAAGTCCCCTGTCCAGAGTTCGATGGCACCATCAGTCAACAACGTCAGCTGCAGGAACTCCTGTCAAGAAGGTCACAAGCCTTCATGACAGATGATGAAGACCTTGGCTACACTGATGCAGTTCTCCATCGCCTGAAGACCAGGGAAGACGTACCAGTTGCCCAGCCATACCGCCGAATCCCTCCTCACCAACTCCAAGAGGTGCAAGAGCACATCAAGGGTCTCCTGTCAAAAGGAATCATCACGAAGAGCCACAGCCCATATGCAGCACGGTCGTCATTGTGAAGAAAAAAGATGGCAGCATCCGCCTCAGCGTTGATTACAGACGCCTCAACGCCAAGACTGTAGGAGATGTCTTCCCGCTGCCAAGGATCCAGGAATCTTTCGATGCCTTGGTCGGCTCCCAGTACTTCTCCACCCTTGACCTGGCCTTGGGCTTTCACCAGATCGCTATGCACCCTGATGACCAGCACAAGACGGCTTTCACCACCCCATTTGGCCTCTTCGAATACACTAGGATGCCCATGGGTCTCTCCACAGCACCTGCTACGTTCCAGAGACTGATGCAGACCACCATGTCGGACTTCATGTTCCAGTTCCTGCTGGTCTACCTGGACGATCTGCTGGTGTATTCGAAGACCTTCAAGGAACATCTGGAGAGTCTTGACCACCTTCTGCAGAGGATAATCGACACTGGCCTGAAGTTAAGAGCAGACAAATGCCAGTTCCTACGTCGCCAAGTTCAATACCTTGGACATACAATATCCGCTGAGGGCGTCAGCTGCGAAGCCGGCAAGGTAGAAGCTGTTCAAGAATGGCCCGTTCCGAAGACCACGACAGATCTGAGAAGTTTCATGGGGTTTGCAAGCTACTACCGGCGGTTCATTCGAAACTTCGCCAGAATCGCCGGACCTCTCCATGACCTGGTGGCAAAGGCTGGCAGCAAACAAACGAAGAAGACGGTAGACATATCTATGATGTGGGACCAACACCACCAAGTGGCCTTCGACAATCTGAAAACGGCACTGACAACTGCACCGGTCCTGGGGTTTGCCGATTTCAAGTCCCCATTCATCCTGGAAACAGACGCAAGCCACAATGGCCTCGGTGCCATCCTCTCCCAAGAGCAAAATGGACAACGTAGGGTCCTGGCCTATGCAAGTCGCTGACTTCGCCCCACGGAGAAGAACAAAGCCAACTACTCCAGTATGAAACTGGAATTCCTGGCGATGAAGTGGGCCATCTCTGAGAAGTTCAGAGACTATCTCCTGGGCGCGAAATTCACCGTCTTCACTGAAACAACCCCCTCATCCACTTTTGCCATGCTGCACTTGGGGCACTAGAGCAGAGATGGGCTTCACAACTGGCCCAATTCAACTTTGATGTACAATACCGCCCAGGAAGAACCAACCCTGCAGATGCCCTTTCCAGGCTCCCAGGCCCTCCTGTACCAGCTCCTACGGCCCTACCTCCCCAGCTTGCTATGGCACAGGAAGCCCACTGTCAGAAACAGTCCTTAGTTGACCCTGATCCCATCATCTCAGAAGGAACCCAGTCCAAGATGCAGCCTGACCCTACCTACCCCTTAAAGTCCCTACCAGAACTTCTGCAGCTCCAGAAACAAGATGCCATCATCAGCCCAGTCCTGGACCACTGGCCAGCAAAGCCCCCTGCAGGCAGGAACCGAAAATTGAAGGCACTTGCGACCAGCACCCTCGCCTTTGCCTGAAAGATGGTGTCTTACACCGTCGCATCCAGCACCATCAGCAAGGACCAGTGGAGCAGTTGGTGTTGCCAAGCGTCATGACACCTGACGTTTTAGCATCGCTTCATAACCAGATGGGCCACCAAGGTTTAGAACGTACGCTTGGTCTCCTACAATCCAGGGTCTACTGGCCAGGCATGCACCAGGACACGAAGGCGTACATCGACTCCTGCCAGCAGTGCACCATGGGGTGTCGGCCGACCATCAACACCACGTCCGGTCATCTGCTGTCATCCCGACCACTGGAAGTCCTGGCCATCGACTTCACCAAGCTAGACCCAGCAAGTGATGGCAGAGAGAACGTCCTTGTCATGACGGACGTTTTCACGAAATTCACACAGGCAGTACCAACAAGAAACCAGGAGGCTGTGACCGTCGCCAAAGTCCTGGTGCACGACTGGTTCCAGCGTTACGGGGTCCCAGAGAGAATACACAGCGACCAGGGCCGAGACTTCGAGTTGCGCCTGATCCGGGAGCTGTGCTCGATCTATGGCGTGAAGAAGTCACACACCACGCCATACCATCCACAAGGAAATGGGCAATGTGAGCGCTTCAACCACTCCATGCACGGCCTTCTGCACACTCTACCCCCAGAGGAGAAGACCAGATGGCCTGTACACTTGCCAGAACTTGTGCAGGCGTATTACACAACACCCTCACGCCTCCACAGGTTTCGCCCCACACTTCCTGCTCTTTGGCCAGCAACCTAAGGCTCCCTGTTGACGACCTTCTGGGGTGCCCTACCACAGCTGCTGCTGGTGCTGTTGACTGGGTCCACCAGCACCGTCTCCGCCTCCAGGAGGCCCACCTGAAGGCGTACAACCAGTTGAAGGAGGCTGCAGCGAAAAGGGACGGCTTCACTGACAGAAAGGCTGCAGACCATGCCCTGAGTGTAGGCGACTACGTCTACATACGCAATCGTATCATTGGCCGAAACAAGATCCAGGACCTGTGGAAACCTGACCTCAACCGGGTGACATCACGACCCTATGACTACTCGGTCTCAGCCTACCTGTCTACTCGGTCCAGCCCCTGGCTGGCGGTCCAGAACGAGCCATCCATTGGAAGGACCTGCTGCCTGCGAGTGCCCCCTTGGACTTGCAGGACGACGACCAGTCAGAGGTAACTCCATCTCCACCCACCTCGGACTCTGAATCGGACAGCGAGGATGAGCCAGTCCTCCACGGTATTCCAGTGTCCAGGCAGGCGGCTCCCCAACCGATGCCGGTGACGACTGGCCACCCTGTGCCCCCTCCTGTTCCGTCTCCGGTATGTGCTACTGGCCCACCTACGCCAGCCCCACGGCGGTCTACGCGTCTGGTAGGGAAACCAACAAAAAGGTATACCCTCAGTGCCCGCCTAGACGGCTGAACACTTGCATAGTTAACTGACTTGGTCAGATGTTCTCAGGGACAGTTTTCATACTCCAAGACTGATTTCTTGTTAAATACCTCCTGAAAAGAGGTGTTGTGGACTACTTTTTTCTAATACCTTGTGACATTTTAATGTTGTCTTCTTTCTTTTTTTGTATAAACAGTACATATCGATTGTTCTCCAAAGACGTAAAATGATCTACGCCTCTGTTTTCCAAAGTCGACAGTAATGACCAAGAGAAAACTACGTTGTGTGACTCTTGGGGAAACTTTGTCCAAAACGACAAAACCTACCCTAGTCCATGTTCTCCTGGGGACTTGACTCTAAGGAATTTGATCATTCCTTTCTAGCCATTTTGTACCAGACTTCATGGAATCTTGCTCAAATAACAAGCCCATTGTTGTCGTTTGGTACCCAATACCCTGGAATTTAACGAATCCTTCAAAGTGTATTTTGTACCCGACTTTCTTGGAATGTTGTTTTAAATAACAAATCCTCTCTCTAAGTCATTTTTGGTACTTGACATTTTGGAATTTTGTTCAAATAACAAGTCCATTGTTGTCACTCGGTGCCTACCCAATGTTTTGGATTTTTTTTTACAAATCCTTCCTAGTCATTTTGGTACCTGACCTTTCGGAGTTTTGTTTTAAATAACAAATCCATTAAAGTCATTTTATGGTACCCAAAATTCGGGTTTTGTCCAGAAAACAAATCCTTTCTAGTCATTTGGTATTGATATTTTGGAATTTTGTTTAAATTATATGCCCATTCTAGTCAATGCGAATCTGCCGACTTTCAGAAGCCTTGTTAAAAAAAGCAAGCCCTTGTTAGTTGGAATGATATGAATACAAAGAATGAGAGAGAGAGAAGATGTTTTGATGCTTTGTTTTGATACACTGATATAAGGGTTTTGTTTAGGACTAAAAATACCTCTCCAGACTTGAGGTCTAAAGCTCCAGTTTTCCCCATTGATTTATGTGTTGTACTTGATGACTCTGTCATTTTATGTCAGCGAGGACGCTGGTTGTAACAGAGTAGGGGGGGGGGGGGGGGGGGATGTAGCCGGGTGCTAACAGTGTATATATATATTTCTTTTGGTTACCTTTCGTGGATGAAAATGTTTTGTTCGAGAGTTATCTTCCCCTTACCTCCCTTGGTCGAATCTCATTTTTTTATTGTGTAAATTCTTTAAATCGTGAATACCTCAGAACCTACATAGTTGTATGTACGTCGCTAAAGTCACAAAAATTAATGTATTTTATTCATTACAACCGTACTGGGCTGAGAAGCCCATATTTTCTCTAAACTGGTATTTTGCACGAGCAATCTTGGCGCCATTTTCAATTGTCTGTCGAATGAACATTGAATAATTCTTGATTTTACAAAAAGTAAGAGGAAAACCGAAGAATCTGAAGATGCAAGTTAAAAGTAATGTCCATGAGCTCTCATTTCGTATATCGCATGCTTAGGATCTTTTCCGTACTGGCTTGCGACTATACGAAATGACTGATGACGCTGGTTCCCTTGAGCAAGTCGCCTTCTTCGTTCATTGTCGGAGTTTTGATCCAAATTATCATTCTACGAAATTCGGACTTCCTGATCGAAATCTTGCTTATGACTCCATTTCTGTAATGAATACAACTGAAAATGTGTAGAATTTATTATTTAACAGACCGTTAGTCCTTCGAATAAGACTATAAACCGAGGTTCCGTGTGTGAACGCATGCACAACATCTTGCACACACGTAAAATCCCATCACCAACTTTCGGAAGAGAAGGCCAGTTTGGCCGTTGGTATGGATGACACGCTACACATAGCATGCACCTTCCCGAAGTTGGAGTATGGCTGCCTTAATGGCGGGATAAAAAACGGTCATACACACGCAAGTGTCAGAATCTTCAACTCGATGAAGGTGGACACTCAAAGAAAGAAGAAGAAGAAGAAGTTTCAACAGAGTATTTTTCAGTTGAAAATTGTGTCAAAAGTAGGCGCCGACGGCCCGGCGAAGTGAAAAGTCAGCTGTGTTTTCTCGTAATTTTTAACAACAGAATTCTCCACTTAGACACTGTCTCGGAAAATGAAGTTTATATGTATGAAAAGAGCGAAATGCCAGCTATTCATTCATTGTAAAATTATTTCACGCTCTTCAGTATCTTTTATTGAAATAGAGGAAAATATGACGCAAACGCGTTAAAAGTGGCTTCACTCTGGGACATTAATCAGCAATGATTTAGTACAGGAACAAAATTGTCAAATGTGACTTACTGCATTTATTCCTTGTGTTCTGAGGTTTTCATCGATAGTAAATATGTGTTAATAGTTTGAACGGACAACACTGAAGCTGCCATAGAAAACACAAAATTCTGTTGGTTCCGGCCTCGCGAGGCCCGTTTCGTCTCTGGCACCGTGTTGCTGGCTCTGCGGCCCGGTACATTCTTATAAAAGTAGAGCGTTGTGTGAGAATGGATCAGTGTTCCCTGATGTGAGCGACTGGCGTGGAAGAAGAAAATAAAGGGAGAAACTACACCTCGTCCTCCGTGTCTTCTTGACTGGCTGCTGTCCCTTGGCTTCTACGCATTGCTGTCTGCCTGTCTTCACCTGCACACCCCTTACCTCTCCACACCATCACATATATAAAATCGCAGTTACTGTTCACCTCAACACTTCATAACACAGCATTGGAAATAAAGTCTCTTCTTTTTTCACAGCACTTATAGAAACCCAGAATCCTCGATGCGATGACCAGTTCCAGTTCTCCCGAATAAACTAAAACAATCCCTTTCTCCTTTTCTCTGTCACACAGAAACACCAGTTTCTTCACTTCGACGAATATATACAGGTTGTTTTTTTTTCTCGTTAATACGTAGTCACAGAATTCTTCTTGCAGCATAACAGATCATTACTTTCCTTCACGAGCACGCGAAGTCATCGACATTACGTAGAAGTCCATAAAAAGAACACGTGTATACATGGGTGGAGATGCTAACCAATGAACTTGGCGACGAGTGTAAAATGCAGCGATGTGCGATAAGTTTAAGACAGGAGATGCCAGGAATATTGAAGACGATGGCGATGATACAAGAATATAGAAAAGACCGGATTCAGATATGGAACCCATAAAATAGATAAGATACCTGCAACAGAGATAAAGAGTCCTTAGCTCATTCTCCAACAATACTAATAATATACATCCTCTACATACACGCATTTACAACCCCACTATTCCCCCACTGTAGCCTGCATTCGCTCTAAAAATAAAATAAATCAAAATCAATGGTAACAAAGATGCAGGTCAGCACTCCGCTCGATTCAGTCATAATCGTCAGACCTGAAACATTCTACAAATGAATACAACACAAACAGACCCTCCAGGCTTCATCGATCTGCTCCTCTGCGGATGAAAGCATCTATTAAACCTGCTAGCACCGATCTCTTACCTCAATAGGTATATTAAACAGCCATAGGCTCGGGAACGGTCGACTTTGTGTGGTTAACTGTCAAGATGTAATCCAGGCAACTGGGTCCAGCCGCGCGATTGGATATACCACAGCGACGGCCTAACATCACTAAGACAAATGGGTTACTTATGCGATAACTCGATTTCCGAACGACGTCATACTACACCTTGCATCATTCCACTCATACGTAAACATCCCTCCATTCTCTCTCTCTCTCTCCCCTCTCTCTCTCTCTCTCTCTCTCTTTTATCCATCCCGCTGATTGTCCAGTCGTATTGTCCATGACAGTAGAGTTGTTTGACAGTTTAACAGTGTGATTTTTTTGTGTATTCTATGACAGGATTTACCCTTTAACTATCAATTTTTTGTGTGTCTGTAACATTTCTACAACTGCCAAGTTTATGTCTGAAAGTCTCAAGCAAAATTCTGAAATTCAGTTACTTTTTCTGAAAACTTACCCAGAAAGAAAATTAGTTTCTAAACCATACCAGATTTGCTGTAAACATCTAGCAGTGGACAGAGTTTTCTGCCAGCGCATAAATTGTCAAATAGTCTGCTTTATAGCTGACCATTGTGATCACTTACTTCTTTCCAGTGAATGGAGAAATCATTTATTATTATGTCAGAGCTGACTTGTCCTCACACACACTGCCATGGAAGTTTGAAGGAGCCCCAAGTGTAGTAGTCTGACCTCTACTAGTGATTCAGCTGTGCTTGGATGACTGAATGGCTTCAGTCATATTGCAGTCACTGTCATTCATGGTGCCACCCAACACAAACTGAAAAATATTTTGTACAATATTTAATGTTTAGAGGGGAATTGATGCAGTTTCACAATGTCAGTCACTTCAGCAAACGCTGCTGTTTTCAAACACCTAACAGGCAAAGTTACGAAATAGCCCATATGAGAAGGAAATGTAGGGTTGCCCTGGAGAAATTGGATAGAACAGGTATTTGAATGGCGGTGTTTGGTGGATAGGGGGAATAGGTCAGAATGGTAATTAAAAGATTAATTTTGTCCCTGGCTTAGACTTTTTTTTGCACAATGTCATGTGCATACTTTAATAGGGAGACTGGTTTGTACCACCAAAAAGCATGCACCTTACTTGTGGAATCATGTAGTCTCTGCTTGAAATAGATTTTATCAACAAGAATGAAACAGTATGCACTTGACTGCAGAGCACCATGTAGTTTGAGCATGATGGTGTCTGTTCATGGTGGAGCCGTGACAGTGATTGTCTGCCTGTCACAGTTAGAGAGTTTCGGTGTTTGTAATGCCAGGTTTTTCTGTCAAAAAACGGAAGAGAAAAGAGAGGAAAAGTCACATAAGGACCCAGGCACCCAAACAACCCATGTGGTAGTGAGTCCGCAGCACACAGAGAATATGTATAGATTTTTTTCCAGTCCCATCTTCTGTGCTACCTCAGAAGTATTGCACCCATGCCACTCATTCCGACCACCCCACCCCCACCCCCCATCCACAGCTGCAGCATGGCCTGGCCTGCCGCAGCCCCAGCACTGGCAATCCACAGGGAGCAGTCAGTGTCAAGCCATCAAAAAGGCAACCCACCAGAGGAGACACTGCACTGCCACTGTCACTTTGGTGGTGTTCACTGGTGCCTGTTCTGATTCAACACATGCAGGACACTGCCTACTAAGCCTCTGACGACAATAATATCTCAGTCGCAGAGCCATTAGGAGTGACCTCTCCCTCCAGAGAGTGCTACCACGTCTATTCAACTACAGCCCCCATGAATTTACCAGTATCGGTGACCCTGACAGAATCAAACCAAAGCCACAGACTTGCAGAGGACATGGAAACTGAGGTCATTATGAGAGCAGGGCATGAAGGGCCAAAGAATTTGAGACTTTTTTTGTTGTTGTTGTTGATTGATTCAGGTTGGCTGTTCTCTACACTTTTTTGTTTCGTTGTTTTTCCTTTCCATCTTTTTTCTTCTTCTTTGTTTGTTTGTTGTTTTTTGCTGTTCCATCTTCTGTGCCATCTCAGTAAAATTGCATCCACACCGCTCATTCTGTCACCCCCCAACCCCCCACCCTTCATCCACAGCTAAAGCATAGCCCGGCACATTACAGCCCCAACACTGGCAATTCATAGGGAACAGTCAATGTCAAGCCATCAGGGACCCAGCAGAGGAGACACTGCACTGCCGTTGAGTCACTTCAGAAGTGTTCAGTGGTGCCTGTTCTGATCCAGCATATGCAGGACACCACCTATTCTACCATCTACTGACGACAATAATTGCTTAATCATGGAGTGTTGTGAGTGCACTCTCCCTCTGGAGCATGCCACCACGTCCATCCAACGACAGTCCACATGAATTTGCCGATACCGGCGATTGCAACAGAATCAAACCAAGGCCACAGACATGAAGAAGACATAAGCTGAGGTCTCCGTGAAAGCAGGGCATGAAGGGTCATAGAATTTGAAAAAAAAAATGTTTGTTATGCTGAACAAGGAGGATGATGAACATAATGCTACGGATTTTCATTCCGGTCCGAGTCTGCATAGCAGGGCTGTACTCTACACTTCCTCTCATAAGATATCCCAGCATCAGCCAGGCCCACTTGCAGTGTTGATCAGGAAATTTGAGCAACACTCTCAGAGTCATTAAAGAACAAGACACATGAAGTCTGTAGCGTGAGACACTTCCCGGCTCAAAGAAGCAGATAGGATGTCTGCAGGGCAAGTGAAGCTAGGGCATCCTGGTCAGCCCAGCACAACATTTGAAGGCGCCTGCCCAGGGTAGAGCCATTCAAAAGGTCCACCAGGCCTTCAGCTAACATGGGCAGCAGCACGGGCCTCTCCAAGCCCTTGTCTGGAGAAATTAACAGGTCTGAAATAGACATTTTAGTATGAACTTAACTCTAATCTCATTTTCATTTCCTGAAAATGTTTCCATTTAGGTTTGAAAGTCATGGGTGAATTGGGAAGGTTTTTAGAAGTTTTTCCCTTCTTCTCTCCCTCTCTCTGTAGCATTTTATGGGTTTTGTTTTAACAGGATGTCAGGGATACTGGAAGCTGTGTGTGTCCATTTGAGGGAAGACTGGTTGACGGTAGATGGAAAGACTGGAGTGTGCATATCAAAATAGTAATAGGTTTGATTTCAACGGAACATTCAGTTATGTATGTTGCTTGCCAACTTATGTCAGTGCCGATGGATCATCGTCTGAAAGCATGCCATGACAAGGTTTAGGTTTGGTGTTTTTGATATCTTTGTGCACCAAGTCAGAAAAAGAATGTGTGGACAAACCACAGTATTGCAAACCATACTGATGATGTTGGTGTGTTTATGCAGGTGCAGTCATGCCCGGAGGTCTGAAGGGCTCAGCCCTCATGAATGGGGAGAGCCATGACTGGGAAAGTCCAGAGGAGGACTTCAGTGATGACAGGCTGCGAGAGGTAGGTTAGCTGATCACCTCATCTGTCTGTGAACTGAATGTCATCTTATGCATTCATCAGCCAGCTTTAGCATCCTTCCTGAACATAAAGGCAGTGCCCTCTCTGTCTGTGTGGTTTGTCTGTGAGCTCTTAATTAAATGGGTAAGAAGTCAGGGGAGAAGAATGAGGAATCAAAAGAGATTGCATTCAGTCCTGACAACATTGAAGAGACTCCGGACAATGGACCACTCCTTGTGGTGACATGTGGAAGGATGGGGAGTGGATGGAGAAGGAACAGATCATTAATGGGTCACTTGTATAGAAAATATGTCACCAGTTAGATCCTTTCTACTTGATAACACTCAAAGAGCATATGCAGTTTCAAAATCAGGTGTGTCGCACAACCATACCATGCCATGATTTTGTGTAACCCAGTAAAGTAAGTAGTATTGAGATCACTCATGCACCTTTGAATTGTGATTGTTGCATGTTTTTGTGGCTGTGATTATAACATGCATGTTTCTTGCTTGTTTGTTTTAACTTGATGACAAAATTTTTGTTTGAAAGGGTCTGTAGACAGAATAACAATGGACAGAATAAATATCAGGATGAGCATTTGTGTTTTAGCAACTCATTTAGGTTTGATACCATTTATGATCTTTTTCCTCCTCATGCAGTTATGGAAACATTCTTATCTTTCTTGTATGGTAGCATTTGCGACGTAGCGAAGACCTGAGCATACATACTTCAACACACGACGGCAGAGCCAGCTTGTTGGGGAAACGCTGACAAGGCCAAGTAAGAATAGTGCTGCTAGAATGTGCATTTTGTATGTGTGTGCTGGTAGAGATTGTACATGATCTGAAAAGATGGGCAGAGGGACAGGGGAAGAAGGGCGAGGAAGAAGGGAATGGAAAGTAAGGAGAGGTTAACAGGAAGACAGTGTGCCATGCATTTCAACAGGAAGACTGGGATTATACAAGATGTCATGAGCTACAGGAAGAAGACTGAGACTGTACAGTTTGCTATGGGCTATAGTAGGAAGACTGGACAATAAATGTACTATGGGCTATAGTAGAAAGACTGGAACCATATGATGTGGTGGGAACTACAGTGGGAAGAGTGGTATCACAATGTGCTGTGGGTGATAGTAAGAAGATTGGGACCATACAGTGAGCTCTGGGCTACAGTAGGAAGGCTTGGACTACACAGTGTGCTATGGGCTACAGTAGGGAGACAGGGATTATACAGTGTGCTATGGGCCACAGTTGGAAGACAGGGACTATACAATGAAATATGGGCTACCATAGGAAGACAGGGACTATACAGTGAGCTATGGGCTACCATAGGAAGACAGGGACTATACATTGTGCTATGGACTACAGTAGGAAGACAGGGACTATACAGTGTGCTATAGGCCACAGTAGAAAGACTGGGACTATACAGTGTGCTATGGGCCACAGTAGGAAGGCAGGGAGTGCGTAGTGTACTATGGGCCACTGTAGGAAGACAGGGACTTACAGTGTGCTATGGGCCACTGTAGGAAGACAGGGACTGTACAGTGTCCTATGGGCCACTGTAGGAAGATAGGGACTGTACAGTGTCCTATGGGCCACTGTAGGAAGATAGGGACTGTACAGTGTGACATGGCCACAGTAGGAAGATGGGGACTGTACAGTGTGCCATGGGCCACTGTAGGAAGATAGGGACTGGGCCACTGTAGGAAGATAGGGACTGTACAGAGTGCCATGGGCCACTGTAGGAAGATAGGGATTGTACAGTGTGCCATGGGCCACAGTAGGAAGATAGGGACTGTACAGTGTGCTATGGGCCACTGTAGGAAGATAGGGACTGTACAGAGTGCCATGGGCCACAGTAGGAAGATAGGGACTGTACAGTGTGTCATGGGCCACTGTAGGAAGATAGGGACTGTACAGTGTGCCATGGGCCACAGTAGGAAGACAGGGACTGTACAGTGTGCCATGGGCCACAGTAGGAAGATAGGGACTGTACAGTGTGCTATGGGCCACTGTAGGAAGATAGGGACTGTACAGTGTGCCGTGGGCCACAGTAGGAAGACAGGGACTGCACAGTGTGTCATGGGCCACAGTAGGAAGATAGGGACTGTACAGTGTGCTGTGGGCCACTGTAGGAAGATAGGGACTGTACAGTGTGACATGGGCCACAGTAGGAAGATAGGGACTGTACAGTGTGCTGTGGGCCACTGTAGGAAGATAGGGACTGTACAGTGTGACATGGGCCACAGTAGGAAGACAGGGACTGTACAGTGTCCTATGGGCCACTGTAGGAAGATAGGGACTGTACAGTGTGCCATGGGTCACAGTAGGAAGATAGGGACTGTACAGTGTGCCATGGGCCACAGTAGGAAGATAGGGACTGTACAGTGTGCTATGGGCCACAGTAGGAAGATAGGGACTGCACAGTGTGCTATGGGCTACTGTAGGAAGATAGGGACTGTACAGTGTGACATTGGTCACTGTAGGAAGATAGGGACTGTACAGTGTCCTATGGGCCACTGTAGGAAGATAGGGACTGTACAGTGTGCCATGGGCCACTGTAGGAAGATAGGGACTGTACAGTGTGCCATGGGCCACAGTAGGAAGATAGGGACTGTACAGTGTGCTATGGGCCACTGTAGGAAGACAGGGACTGTACAGTGTGCTATGGGCCACTGTAGGAAGATAGGGACTGTACAGTGTGGCATGGGCCACTGTAGGAAGATAGGGACTGTACAGTGTGCTGTGGGCCACTGTAGGAAGAGAGGGACTGTACAGTGTGCTATGGGCCACTGTAGGAAGATAGCGACTGTACAGTGTGCCATGGGCCACTGTAGGAATATAGGGACTGTACAGTGTGTCATGGGCCACAGTTGGAATATAGGGACTGTACAGTATGCTATGGGCCACAGTAGGAAGACAGGGACTATACAGTGTGCTATGGGCCACAGTAGGAAGACAGGGACTATACAGTGTGCTGTGGGCCACAGTAGGAAGGCAGGGAGTGCGTAGTGTGCTATGGACCACTGTAGGAAGACAGGGACTGTAATAATAAAATAATATAATAATAATAAGGAACATTTAGTGCGCTTAATCTTAAACAAAAGCCCTAAGCGCTTACAGCAATAAGCCCTAACACACACACACACACACACACACACACACACACACACACCAGCGAAGGAGCAGAAAAATTATGTTTTGAAGAGAGTTGTTTTGAGGGAGGACTTGAAAGAAGAAAGACTGTTTGAGTTTCGGAGTGCAGAAGGGAGATTGTTCCAGCAGGAAGGAGCCTGAAAAGTAAAAGAACGTTCACCAAGTGTTCTGGCCCGAAAACGAGGGATCTGCATAATGCGAGTGTCAGAGGAAGAGCGAAGCTGTCTGGAAGTGTGCTATGGGCCACAGTAGGAAGATAGGGACTGTACAGTGTGTCATGGACCACAGTAGGAAGACAGGGACTATACAGTGTGCTATGGGCCACAGTAGGAAGATAGGGACTGTACAGTGTGCTATGGGCCACAGTAGGAAGACAGGGACTGTACAGTGTGCTATGGGCCACTGTAGGAAGATAGGGACTGTACAGTGTGCCATGGGCCACTGTAGGAAGGTAGGGACTGTACAGTGTGCTATGAGCCACAGTAGGAAGATAGGGACTGTACAATGTGCCATGGGCCACTGTAGGAAGATAGGGACTGTACAGTGTGCCATGGGCCACAGTAGGAAGATAGGGCTGTACAGTGTGCTGTGGGCCACAGTAGGAAGACAGGGACTGTACAGTGTGCCATGGGCCACAGTAGGAAGATAGGGACTGTACAGTGTGCTATGGGCCACTGTAGGAAGATAGGGACTGTACAGTGTGCTATGGGCCACAGTAGGAAGACAGGGACTATACAGTGTGCTATGGGCCACTGTAGGAAGATAGGGACTGTACAGTGTGCCATGGGCCACTGTAGGAAGATAGGGACTGTACAGTGTGCTATGGGCCACTAGTGGGAAGATAGGGACTGTACAGTGTGCTATGGGCCACAGTAGGAGATAGGGACTGTACAGTGTGCTGTGGGCCACAGTAGGAAGACAGAGACTGTACAGTGTGACATGGGCCACAGTAGGAAGACAGGGACTGTACAGTGTCCTATGGGCCACTGTCGGAAGATAGGGACTGTACAGTGTGCCATGGGCCACAGTAGGAAGATAGGGACTGTACAGTGTGCCATGGGCCACAGTAGGAAGATAGGGACTGTACAGTGTGCTATGGGCCACTGTAGGAAGACAGGGACTATACAGTGTGCTATGGGCCACTGTAGGAAGATAGGGACTGTACAGTGTGCCATGGGCCACTGTAGGAAGATACGGACTGTACAGTGTGCTTTGGGCCACTGTAGGAAGATAGGGACTGTACAGTGTGCTATGGGCCACTGTAGGAAGATAGGGACTGTACAGTGTGCTATGGGCCACTGCAGGAAGATAGGGACTGTACAGTGTGCTATGGGCCACAGTAGGAAGATAGGGACTGTACAGTGTGCCATGGGCCACTGTAGGAATATAGGGACTGTACAGTGGGCTATGGGCCACAGTAGGAAGACAGGGACTGTACAGTGTGTCATGGGCCACTGTAGGAAGATAGGGACTGTACAGTGTGCTATGGGCCACTGTAGGAAGATAGGGACTGTACAGTGTGCTATGGGCCACTGTAGGAAGATAGGGACTGTACAGTGTGCTATGGGCCACTGTAGGAAGACAGGGACTGTACATTGTGCTATGGGCCACTTTAGGAAGATAGGGACTGTACAGTGTGTCATGGGCCACAGTAGGAAGATAGGGACTGTACAGTGTGCTATGGGCCACAGTAGGAAGACAGGGACTATACAGTGTGCTATGGGCCACAGTAGGAAGACAGGGACTATACAGTGTGCTATGGGCCACAGTAGGAAGGCAGGGAGTGCGTAGTGTAGTATGGGCCACAGTAGGAAGACAGGGACTATACAGTGTGCTATGGGCCACAGTAGGAAGACAGGGACTGTACAGTGTGCTATGGGCTACAGTAGGAAGACATGGACTGTACAGTGTGCTATGGGCCACAGTGGGAACACAGGGACTATACAGTGAGCTCTGGGCTACAGTAGGAAGGCTTGGACTACACAGTGTGCTATGGGCTACAGTAGGGAGACAGGGATTATACAGTGTACTATGGGCTATGGTGGGAAGACAGGGACTATACAGTGTGCTATGGGCCACAGTTGGAAGACAGGGACTATACAATGGAATATGGGCTACCATAGGAAGACAGGGACTATACATTGTGCTATGGACTACAGTAGGAAGACAGGGACTATACAGTGTGCTATGGGCCACAGTAGGAAGACAGGGACTATACAGTGTGCTATGGGCCACAGTAGGAAGGCAGGGACTGTTCAGTGTGCTATGGGCCACTGTAGGAAGATAGGGACTCTATAGTGTCCTATGGGCCACTGTAGGAAGATAGGGACTGTACTGTGTGCCGTGGGCCACAGTAGGAAGATAGGGACTGTACAGTGTGCTATGGGCCACTGTAGGAAGATAGGGACTGTACAGTGTGCTATGGCCACAGTAGGAAGACAGGGACTGAACAGTGTGCTATGGGCCACTGTAGGAAGATAGGGACTGTACAGTGTGCTATGGGCCACTGCAGGAAGACAGGGACTGTACAGTGTGCTATGGGCCACTGTAGGAAGATAGGGACTGTACAGTGTGCTATGGGCCACTGTAGGAAGACAGGAATTGTACAGTGTGCTATGGGCCACTGTAGGAAGATAGGGACTGTACAGTGTGCTATGGGCCACTGTAGGAAGACAGGGACTATGCAGTGTGCTGTGGGCCACAGTAGGAAGACAGGGACTGTACAGTGTGCTATGGGCCACAGTAGGAAGACAGGACTGCGTAGTGTACTATGGGCCACAGTAGGAAGACAGGGACTATACAGTGTGCTATGGGCTACAGTAGGAAGACAGGGACTGTACAGTGTGCTATAGGCCACTGTAGGAAGATAGGGACTGTACAGTGTGCTATGGGCCACAGTAGGAAGACAGGGACTATACAGTGTGCTATGGGCCACAGTAGGAAGACAGGGACTGTACAGTGTGCTATGGGCCACAGTAGGAAGACAGGGACTGCGTAGTGTACTATGGGCCACAGTAGGAAGACAGGGACTATACAGTGTGCTATGGGCCACAGTAGGAAGACAGGGACTGTACAGTGTGCTATGGGCTACAGTAGGAAGACATGGACTGTACAGTGTGCCATGGGCCACAGTAGGAAGACATGGACTGTACAGTGTGCTATGGGCTACAGTGGGAAGACTGGGACAGATGTGTGTTGGGCAACAGTAAGAAGACTGGGACTTACAAATGTGATAGAGGCTGCAGTAGGGAGACTAGAACCATACAGGCTTTACTAAGAAGACTGGGACATTACAGTGTGCCATGGGCTACAGCCGGAAGACTTGGACCTTATCTTGAATCTAATCCAGGTCAGAGATGTAACTTTGAGAGTTTTGCTCAGTGTTCTTGACCAGTCTTGGAAGTTAAAGTATCTGTGATAGTAATATATTCGTCACATTCTTACCTCTCCTAACAAATGCTTAACTGGCATGATTCACTATTAGAATCATCAATTCCAACATTTTTTTTGAATGGGAAAGAAGGGAGTTAATACTATCCAGCCGAGAGCGGCAGGACGGCACAATCCCCTGCTGCCGCATGCTCGCGCATAGCGCTCAGTCCCTGCCTACGCAGATATTTGGCCACTTTTTAATTTATTTTTACGGTAGCTAGGTACGCTAGTTAGGTGTCACAGGAAAGAACAAACACTCAACTAATCGAACATAGTAATTTCAAATCATTGCTTTCAATGTGTACACACGACTGCGTTGAAAAACATGTATGACAAGTAGAAAAATGCTTTGTTTGCATTCTATTCCGTTCTTTTACAACACCAAATCAGAAGATGAAGGGATGGCTGCATCTTCAAACAATTCACTTTCCTCTTCTCTTTCAAAGTTTTCTATCTCTCTATCACTCCCCTCATCACCAGATCCACTTTGTAATATGATTTGAAGCGCTTCATTGAGCGAGAAATCGCTGCCACCCATTCGCCTGGCCGACATTTTTTCTGCCATAGGAAATACGTGCCACGCCGGTGCCACCAGTTTCTTTGTTTCAAAGCTCCTGGGGTCAGCCAAGTTCACAATAGGCCACTGAAAGTATGGTTTACAACTTGCTCCAACATCCCCAAGACTAGTTACAAAGCTTATTTCCCTTGGATCATTTTCTGGAAAGTGTAGGAATTTTTTATATTCCCATCATGCAGAATGTAAAGCTGTCTGTCCGTCATCCAGCCTTGCATGACTCGGCACAAGGGAGAGAAATCCTGTCACGCTCTATTGGCTGACACAGCTGGTAAAGGTTAATTAACCAAAGCCTCCTTATAAACTCTAGAGTGATCTCCCTTGGAAAGTCAGCCTCTCCCAGTCCTGATTAATTCATTTCAGTTTTCCTTTTTTCCTTTGCCAGTGAACATGCTCTTAGTTCTGCTGTTTGTATCAGTTTGATATTCACCCGAGCTATGGAACCCCACAAGAGGCTTTTTCAGCATGACTTTCATCTCTTATTTCTAGATGTCAACTGCATCAAACCCACTCTACTTCATGGCATCCATGTTTTCTACTTATATTGTCTACCACTTACACTTGTTTATGTCACTCATTCACAAATTGGTGTCTTCTCACTAAATTGTGCTAGACATTTGTTTATTTCATTGTTACTTCTGTTTTTCTTCTATGTAATGCTTACAAGAGCTGAATTTTCACAACATGGAAGGAAATTTCATTTTCAACTTGCATGTCAACCTCTCAGAATTGGGTCTTGGTTTATATCTCACATGTTTTGGTCCCTGCTGATTCTCCCAGCAGCGTGGAATTCATAATGGCATGGAGGCTTTTTGAGGTTAGCCAGTCCCACTTGGAACTCATGTCATTCTAGCACCAGAATTGAATTGAGATGTCATTTTGTTTCTTTGAGGAAGGATCAGGGTTCTGTGCTGGTGATTTCTTCTATTTGAAAAAAGAAAAAGAAAAAAGAAGAATAACAAAATAAAGAAATAAGAAGAGCACCAGTGAAGGATGCACATACAAAAGTGCAAACATGTCAGCTGGGAGGACTAGATCATCTTGGCTTGGACTGGTGTAACCTTTTAGAACTCAGGTATATCTGATGTGAGACTGAGTGTGGATAATCATACTGAAAATTCCATGTTGTAGAGAGTGATATTTATCATTTGGACACTTGTAATGGTATTCCACTACTTCTGAGTCTTCTCTTGTTTGCACAGCTATGATGAATGTTTGTTTGGTTATTCAAGGGCCTCTGCTTCCCTCCTATTTTGAGTTTACTCCTGGAGACCAGGAATTCTGGTAAAGGTCGAGTTTCTTTGAGGTTTGAGCCAAGAGGAAACCTGGTTTCCACACAATCATCAAATTAAGAAAAAAAATCCACCTTCAGAGTTTATTTCACAAGGATTGTTGCATTACAGAACAAAAAATGTTGAACTGTAGTCCCCATTCTTTTTTCTTTAATTTTTTTTAGTTTTCCACAATTGTAATTGTCTGAATCTGATCAGTGAATACTCTTGTATAGACCACAGCCACATGCAAACAATTTTTTTTTTTTTTACGAGGCCATTTTTGACTCTCAGTTTTCTTTTTCTGGTATTTCTACGGTGCATGCAGTCTGCCCCGAGCGCCTACCACTGTTGAAAGACACCCGTTTTGTTCTTTTTTTGGACTGAGCATTCTACCCAGTTCTAAGATGGCATACTTTCTAATTAAACAGATGGCAGCAAAATTACTGGCTCTGGTATTCTCCAATTAATGCTTGTTTATGGTTGAATTATCTGTCTTCTTCTGTTTTACCTAAGGATAGTGTGCCTTCTTGGAACAGGATTTAAGGTACATTTTTATACAGAAAGAAGGTATGAAAAGGTGGACTGAAAGTTGTTCTGAACTCTAAAACAGATGGAACACAGGGGATCTAAATGTGCAAACGGCACAGGATGCATCAAATGAGAATGACTTTCCAATACTCTGTGAAGAAGTCATAGCTGCAATTAAATTACTGAAATGAGGAAAGACTGCAGGCATTGACAACATCCCAGCAGAACTCTTGCAACATGGTGGAGATGCAGTAACTGATATTAAAACTGCTGTCTGTAACAAAATCTGGCTCACTGGGGAGTAGCCCATGCCATGGACTCAATTGCTAATCGTTACCTTTCCCAAGAAAGGAAATCTCCAACACCGCCAAAACTACTACATTATGAAATTGATCAGCCATGCCAGCAAAGTCATGATGAAAATCATTCCTTCCAATTTGATTGCAACCGCAAGCAGATACTATTATTGCTGAGAAACAGGCTGGAATCTGCAAAGGCAGAAGTACCTACCAACAGATCTTTGCATTCTTTGCAAAAAGCATCTCCAGTATCAGAGAGAACATAGACTTCAAGAGAGTGTTCGACAGAGTTTTGCAGGGGACACTATAGGCCACAATAAAGAAATTTAACAATGGGCAGATACTTATCAACAACCAGGAACTGTACTCGGAAGCAACTAGTGCGGGGTTCATACAAGGTGCTATTGGAGAGTGGTTCCATGCTTCATTTGGAGTTTGTCAGGGCTGCCTTCTATCTCCCTCTCTTGTCAACATATTCCAGGAATGCGCCATGACTGATGCATTTGAAGATCATATTAGCATTGGAGAAAGAACCATCACAAACCTTCATTTGCAGGTGACATCGATGGCCTGGCAGGCAGCAAACATGAACTCAACAAGCTTGTTCAAAGACTTGATTGAAACATCAAGACATGGCATGGTAATCAGCACCAAGAAGATGAAGTTGATGACTAGCCACAACACCACTATCAGTTCTGATGTAACTGCCCATGGTCAGAAGCTTGAATCTGTTCAACAATTCACTTGCCTTTAATCCAACATTAGGTGTGAGAGATCCAAACCCCAAATCCTCTCAAGGGCAGCCAAGACAACCACAGCATTGTCCAGATGAAAACCTGTATGAAAGGACAAGAACATCATGAACCACAAGATCACATTCCTGCATGCACCAGTACATTCTATCATTCTGTATGCATGTGAGACATGGACTCTCACAGCATATCTGGAAAGAAGAATCAAACGCACCAAAATGAGATGTTACTGCAAGATATTAAACATCACATAGATTTATCACATTACCAGTCAGTAAATATGTCAAAGCATCAAAGCAACACATGGGACCATACGAAGATCTACTGACATCAGTCGAGAAAAGAAAACTATGTATGGTATGGCCATAGAATAAGATCCAATGGCCTTGCAAAAACATTCCTTTAGGAAATGGATGATGGAGGGAGACAGAGATAAAAGAAAAAAACAACAAGAACAACCTTAAAACGTTGAAGGGTGAACAGGGAAAACATTTGCTAGTCTCTTCTGAGTATAGTTGCTGGATGGTGTTGATAAGATTCTGCCCGTTGTTAAATCATTTACTGAGACACAGACCCTGGCACACAACTGACAGAATTGGAGGAACCTGTGAAGTGTTCTCTAGTGTGGTGCCCATAGGACTCCCCTCAGAGTTAAGGTAGAAGAAGAAGATATGTTAATTTTGATCAAATGGTTGTGTATAGTAAATCTTTTCCATTCATAGTTGGCATTAAATGACCCACAGTCAGGATTATCACTAGATGACTGAGTCAGTTTTTAAGCAATCTCACTGCTTTGTCAATAAAGCATGACCCTCACATCAGTGCTAAAATTGTAATGACCCTCACATCAGTGCTTTGTCAGTAAAGCATGGCTCACATATCAGTGCTAAAATTGTACATTTTTGTCAACAGACAGAGGAGTAACAAACAAAAACAAAAGAAACAGGCCCATGCTATATTCCCTCAGAAAACATATAGGCCCTTAGAGACCTATGACACATGATAAGGCTTCGTTCATCAGCAAAAGTATGGATCCCTGCAGATCCATGATGTATGGCAAGGCTTTTCTCCTTCAAAAAAAGCTTGGGGCTCTGAAGACCCATTGCGAGTGGCACACAAAATTTTGGGTGAAGGTTAAAGGTCTACTTTAGAGATTTTCGATACTTTGTTAAAAGCAGGTCTACATGTCATATAACTACAGTATGGTATTCATTTTTTTTTAAATCGCCGGACAAATTTAATAGATAAAAAACGACTTTTGCACACCTGTTCAAACCCCATGTGGTAGACCGAAAACCGTGACGTCACTTGATGGACTGGCCGTCAGCCACGACCAATACAACTTTACAAGGCAACGCCAAGTGAAATCAACACGAGTTGCGATCCCCCACAGCCTAAAAAGTCACGAGGGGGTGGCAGATATTGTGCTGTAGGCGAGTGCAGCAGCTCAGCAGGAGATGGATATTCTTTGCACACATTTCCATCTGATCCAGATACTCGAAAGAAGTGGATTCGGTTCGTGCCAACATGCCGGGCCGCTAACTTCTTTTTACCACGTCAGTTCCAGCTGGACCACGGAAACGAGCTATTCCGACAATTGACGAGCACGTTCGAGTGGATCAAAAACTTCGTCTGCATTGTGCGCATATACTTTGAAGGTGGAGTGGTAAGCTCGTACAGATGAGTACCATAGTCACACGTTTATTCTGTTCTTATCTATGGACAGATCACACTTATTAAATTGAATGAACGCGTTAAGGATTGAGGAAGGAGAATCTCCGCTGGCCGTCCACGCGTGGTCGTATCAAGAAGTCAGTCGGTAACCTCCCTCGAGACTTTGGTAAAGTCCGTACGCCTTCGGTATTCTGTGTTCGGGCGTCCAGCTGGAACTGAATAGCTCGTTTCCGTGGTTTAAAAAAACTTAGCATTCAAACTGTTAAGGTGAAGGCCTTGCAGAAACATCCCCAGAGTCACATTGGCTGTCGCAATCATAGTCACTGCTTTTACATGATAAATTAAATACCGAGCGAGATGTGCAAGAACCATCAGAATCGCTTTCTGTCGCCGTCGCTGACACTCATGTGACATCACATCCAAGAGCAGTTAAGCAATGCCAAGATTTAGTTGATTACCTCCCGTTTTCTTGATTACAGGTGAAAATGCCCACTTTTGCGGATTGATTTCGTGTGATTGGGAGCGAACCGGATGTTTATTTTACCATTTATCAAACATTTCATATTTCTGCATAAGCTGACCAATTATCGAAAACCTCTAAAGTAGACCTTTAAAGATCCAGTTGACTGGTACAGTTAGGTAGTGTCTCTTATCACTATGAAAACTCACTTTCCATGGCCTCTTTGGTACTGGTTCTGACCAACTCGTCTTGACTAATCCATGTTTTAGTGACAGAAAGCAGGGCTTAATCCATCCACTTCCTGTGTTTCATCAAGGGAGACAACTATCATCCTGACACGTGCTTGTTGTCTGTTAAATAAGTGTTGCCTATTCTAGACATTATAAATACTGTCTGGATGGATCTGACTCCTTTTAGTCACATGAGCATGTTCATGTGCCCGCTATTCTTTTTCTTAATCAGACATTTGTTTGCAAAGTTAAGTGTGAGAAAAGGAAATTTTCCTATTGAAAGTATTTTTAGGTATACTTACCTGTCCAAACATCAGGATTTCCTCCCACTTGTGGCACTGTGAGAGAACAATTGCACAAATCTGAAGTGAATTGTTCATGAGCAGAAGAGGTCAACTTTGAAAAGGAGATCGCTCTTGAGTTTATGTTTTTGGGGGCTTTGATCAAAATTGTGGGGATCCTGATTGTCAGGCATAAATCATGAAGGTAGGACAGGTAAATATGATCAAAAAACTATTCCTAGTAGGAAAATTCCTTTTAGAAGGAATGGTATAGAGTACAGTCCTCTCTTAAGCCAACAGTGCACTCTGGAGCATCATGGCATTTATAGGAGAGAAAGCAGGCATGGGAACAGTTCAGCACCAGTCATTCTGAAAAAAGACTTTACTCGTTTTATGATATTCAAAGTTGTTGTTTTTTTTACAAACATCAGTGAATCAGTAAACCTTGAATTCTGCAACTTGTTTATGAAAATATCCTTATTCTGGACGCATGCACACATACACACACACACACACAACACACAAAAAACCAGGGTGCTGAGAATTGATCTTCTGTCAATGTAATTCTCTCTCTCTCTCTCTCTCTCTCTCTCTCTCTCTCTCTCTCTCTCCTCTCTGATTTATGTGATTAAGATTTAGAAAGAGAGACAAACAAAGTACAGGACAAGACACAATGCATTTCGACATCTTGGGTCTTCTTCAGGCAAAAGCAAATAACATTTAGGACAGTGAAAAACGAAGAACGAGAAACCACTTGTCTTCTCATATTCACGCACAATCAAAGTGGCCTGCCGCCAGACAGAAACAAGGCCACCAGGAGGGGATCATAGGAGAGGAAATAGTGAGGGGGAGGGGGGGTGAAAAACGATGGGGTTTGTAGCTTGTTTTGTAGAATGGTATGATATATTAGTGACGGTAGTGATCATGGTGGATTGATAATAGTGCTTAGTGGGGCCCCCCCCCCCCAAAAAAAAAGAATGAATAGATAAATACATTAATTAATTAATTGATTAAAAAAAAAATAAATAAAAATGAAATAAAGTAAAAACAATAATGATAAATGAATAAAATAATGATGATGATGATAAAAGGATAATGATAATAATAATGATAAAAGAAAAATAAATAAATTTAGAAAAAAAATGAACAAGCAACTTTTATGGGTGGTGATTGTGATGATAGTAGTTATGTGTGGGTAGTTTGTGTGTGTGGGTGCGGGTAATGCTAATAATGTTTGGAGGGGAATGAAAATGATCAATGGATGATAAGGTATCATTGGGGGGGGGGGGGGGGGAAGGGGGCAATGGGGAGGGGGAGAGAGGGAGAGCTAATATCTCTCCACCCACACATAGTTTACATACGTTTGTGTGGGGGTGGGGGTGGAGGGGGGTTCATGCAAATAGTGTTGTTGAAAAAGTAACAATACTGTGGGATCGTGTTCATTGTAGCAGGTGAAATAATGTCTTGGCATTAATATGATCATGTTGGTTGAGAAGAGATAGAAATGGGATAGAAATGGTCAATCACACACACACACACACACACACACACACACACACACACACACACACAGCCCAGGAAACACATAGGGACAGTAGCCCCAACTGGAACAGGAAGTCTCCTTTGAAGAAATCAAAAGTATTATCAAGGAGAAGCAAGAAGGAAGATGGCTTGAGCAGCACCCAGACTTCAACAAGAGGGATGCACACTACCGGATGCCCAATCAAACCAAGTGAACATTGTGAGACTCAAACCAAGTGAACATTGTGAGACTAAGGACAGGGCACTCCAGACTGAGACATCACATGTCCACAACATTCCACACTGGTGAGTTTTCAAATTATCCATGCAGTACAGCCCCAATGACAGCAGAACATTTCCAACAAAACTTAGAGCAGAAAACCTACCTATCAACACGCCAGTGAGGGGAAAGCTTTATGGACCGCTGGAGGGCCTCTGCCATACAGCAGCCTTTGCCAATACCTCCAGGGTTCCTGCCTGGGTGAAAGAAGAAGAAGAAGACCATCCTCTTGTACTGTGGATCGCAAAATGATCATCACCCATCATATCATTGATTCCCCCCTCCCTCAAACCGGCATCATTATACTAATGCCACCACATCATTGACCTATGACAATGATCATCATCCTTCAGTCATTGACCATTTCCTTTATACAGGCATTATCATACCAATGCCACTGCATTATTCCAGTTACAACAGTGATTTATCATCTTATAGCACTGTTGTTATCAAATAATCATAACCCATCAGGGTTTTTTTTTATGTGTATATATGTGTGTGTGAGGGTGTGTGTGTGTGTGTGTGTGTGTGTGTGTGTGTGTGTGTGTATGTGTGTGTGTTGTTTGTGTGCATTATGTTGTTGTGTTATTGGCATGTCAACACTCTTCCCATTGATTATTTCCATTAATTTTCTGTCCAACCAGTATTATTATACTATTATCCTAAGACCAACACTATTTCACTTCCCACAGTTAGTCTCATTATGATCATAATTCACCCACAGTACCACCAACATGTTTTTCTGTCCCCCCCCCCCCCCCCCCCCCCCCCCCCCCCCCCCCCTTTGTGTGTGTGTGTGTGTGTGTGTGTTAAACATGATACAGTACAGACCGGATGTATAAAACACTGGATGTATGAAAGTCTGGATGTATGAAAGGGGCAGGCAGGGTCCCGGCAGAAGCTACTCTTTGTTATTACTTAGAATTTCCGGTTGTATGAAAATCGGATGTATAAAAGTCCGGTTGTATGAAACAAATCTCTGGTCCCGAGCAGCACAATGCGTTGTTGCAAGACCGGTTGTAAGAAAACGAAAGTAGACCAAGTCACCAAAGTGTGGTAAGAGTAATTTCCTTCCATAGCGACTCGAACTTGCAAAATGGCGGACCCGCACGCAAAGCGAAAGTTACAGGCAAACGTAGAGTGTGACATTGTCTGAGCGCCTTAAAATCATAAAGGCAGTAGAGGACAGTCCACACAAAATCCCGAACACAGATGGCCATTGATTTAGGGTCCCCCGCCAACACTGTCGAACATCATGAAAGACAAGAACAAATAATCTTGCTCAGGCAAGAAGCGGCGATATTGTGACGACGAGCAAGCGGGCACGGAGCTCTCAGCTGCCGTCTGTGGACAAAGCGCTGCTGGACTGGTTTACGTCATGCAGGTGGGCTATTCTTATTTTTTCCTTATGAATTTTTATTTGTTGATTGATTTGAAAACTGTATGTTGATACTGTCGCGCTCTAAAAGTGGGTATCAGTGTGTCACAGTGTGTGTATATGTGTGTGCACATAACGCACGTGTCAGTGTGTGTACGTGTGCGCGCATGCGTGCGTGCTAGTGTGTGTGTGTGTGTGTCTGTCTGTCTTCCTGTCTATCTTCCTGTCTCGGTGCCCGTGTCCCTGTCTGTCTGTTTGCTGGTCTGTCTGTCTGTCTGTCTTCTTGTACTTTGGCCTCAGTGCCTGATTGTCTGCTAGCCTAAAAACTTATGGAGGTGGCCGGGGGAGGGCATCAAGTTATGGGCATTCAGTATCCAGTTCTACATTCTATACTACCTGTGCGGCTGAATTCCGCTTTCTAGCCCTTCCCCCCCTCCCCGTCCCCCCCTCCCCTCTCCCCCCCCCCCCCCCCCCCCCCCCCCCCTCCAACCTCGATCTTGTCGTAGCGTCTCCTCCCCTTCTGACGCCAGTATGCATTGTGTGCCTCTGTTGTGTGTGTGTGTGTATGTGCGCGCATGATGTGTGTGTGGTGTGTGCTTGTGTGCATGCATGTGTGGTGGGGGGTGTGTGTTGTTGTGTGCGTGCGTGCACGAGGGCGTGTGGGAGCGTGAGCGTAGATGCATGCGTGGGTTCCTGCTGTCGCTCGAGTACTGGCTGCTTCAATGTGATATGACATATGTGATACTGACACACAATTGTGATACATGTACGTACTTTATAATATACACCTGTGTGCGTGCGTGTGTGTGTGCATATGTGTGTGTGTGTGTGTGTGCGTTCAGTGTGTGTGCTTGAGCGCATCAGTGTGTGTATTGTGTGTGTGGAAGGGGGAGGGGGGAGGAAGTGGTGGGGGTGCAGCAGTTGGGTGTGTGTATGCGTGTGTGTGTGTGCGTGTGTGTGTGTGTGTGCGTGTGTGTGTGTGTGCGTGTGTGATGGCACGATATCCTTAGAAAATATATATTGCATGAGTATTTGTATGGAATATGTATCCACCTGTTTATTTCATGATTTTATAGAGAATGTCTTTTTAGAATGCTTTACTTCATTTACTGACCAACCACACATGAGTTTCCGCATGGAAGTGTATTAAAAAATTTGAATTTGAATTGGCTGTCAAGAAATGAAACAATGAGTGCATAATTCCACTACTGATTTCTTTTTCAAAATGTAATTCAACTTTTTTTTTAATTTCACATTCAGGTTAAGCAACGTTCCCCTTGACAGCTTGATGATCCGCTCCAAAGCCGAGGAGTTGGCTGCATCGATGGGAGAAAGCAATTGGACATGCACAAACTCCTGGCTGCAGCGTTGGAAGACTCGACATGGCCTTGTCTTCAAAAGATGCATGGCGAGAGGGCTTCCGTCGACGAGAAGTCAACAGACGCTTGGGTCGAAGACATTTTGCGCCCAACGCTAGACAGATACAAGGCCGACGACGTCTACAACGTGACGAGACAGGTCTGTTTGGAAACTTCTTCCTGACAGAACATTTGCCTTCAGAGGGAGACTTGCACAGGAGGGAAGAAATCGCGCGAGAGAGTGACAATCACGTTTTGTTGCAACATGACCGGAACAGACAAGCGTCAGCCAATCTTTATTGGCAAATACGCGAATCCGAGATGCTTCAAACACGTCAAGAAAGATTTGCCTGTGCAATATGACAGCAACGCATCTGCTTGGATGACAAAAGAAATATTCAAACCTGGCTCATTCAGTTGACAGAGACATGGAAAGGCAAAATAGGAAGGTCCTACTCGTGATGGACAACTGTTCCAGTCACAAATTGCCTGATCTCCATGCAGTCGAGGTACTGTTCCTTCCGCCAAATGCGACATCGAAACTCCAGCCCCTTGATGTGGGCATCATTCAGAATTTCAAAGTGAAGTACAGGAGGTCCATGTGTTTGAACCTTCTCACCTGCATTGAGGGCGGAGGAGGTACCTACCAGCCAACTCTTCTTGATGCCATACACATGACGACGCAGTCGTGGGAAAAGGTCACTACAGACACCATGCCCACTGCTTTTGCAACGCTGGCTTCCATCATTCCTCAGATGACCAGACAACATCAGATTCAGAACCCTGCCTTGAGAAAGACCAGCAGGAAGTGGAGCCGCTCCTTTCTCGCCTGTTTCAGGAGTGGAACGTCCCCCCATCTGATTACTTCACTGTTGATGAGGAAGTGCTCACACGAGGATCCAACAGCCGCACGGATGTAGCAGCAGACCGTGCACTTCCAGAATCCCAGATTCCGATGCATCTTCAGAGGAAGAAGACGAAGAAATGCCCAGGTGTCATCAAGAGAGGCTATGCGTCCGCAACGGTCATTAGCAACTTTTGTATGCTGACAGGAAAGACGGAACTGATCAAGTGCTTCAATGGGTTCAAGGAGATTCTCTTACACCACATTGAGGATTCAAAAAAACAGACACGTGTTTCAGACTTTTTTGAAAGAGACAGAGGCATTGGAGGAGAGGGAGGAGGAAGTGGCCTGGGAGGAGAGGGAGGAGAAGTGGGTGTGGGAGGAAGGGGAGGAGGAAGTGACCTGGGAGGAGAGGGAGGAGGAAGTGGTGTGGGAGGAAGGGGAGGAGGAAGTGACCTGGGAGGAGAGGGAGGAGGAAGTGGTGTGGGAGGAAGGGAGGAGGAAGTGACCTGGGAGGAAGGGAGGAGGAAGTGGTGTGGGAGGAAGGGAGGGAAGTGGCCTGGGAGGAGAGGGAGGAGGAAGTGGCGTGAGTGGAAGGGGAGGGGGAAGTGGCGTGGAAAGAGAGGAGACGAGACAGAGTGGGAAACAGACAGGAGAAAGAGGGGACTTGGGATGACTTTGGAAAGCAAACACGGGTGTCAGACTTTTTTGAAAGAGACAGTGGCATAGGAGAGAGGGAGAAGGGAGTTGCATGGGAGGAGAGGGGACAAGAGAGAGGGAAAGGAGAGTGGAGAAAGAGGACTTGGGATGAGACGGGAGACATAGGGGGGAGGAGAAAGGAGAGAGAGAACTGTAATATGTTCATTCTGACCCAACCACCCTCAACCAGTTTCGGGTGGTTGGGCCAAAATAAACATATTACAGTTCTCTGACAAGTAAGACTTCAACAATGAATTAAAAATGATAATCCATCACACATTTTTTCAATAAACCAAAAAATAACGATTTTTTTACAAACATACATACTGTGTAGGATTATCCGTTTTCAATACTAATTTACTAAACTTTTCAGATTTTAGTTTTTGCTTAATCCTGTGTTTTTCCTGATCATTTTCAATAACATCATTTTCACGCAGACATTCATCAAATGAGTTTCTGTCTTTCATGTGGAATAAAACTACAGTCTTTAATTGTTCTCTAAAGTCTTTTAAAACTGAGTTATATTTTTGACATAAAAATCCACACACTTATCCCAGCTAGTTTTGGTTTACAAACTTTGCATGAACAGACAGACAGCCACGAGGCAGCGGCGGGTCTACAGAGACCCATCATTAGGCAGACACCCAATCACTTAATTTGTATTCTTCTTTGCTGGGGTCTTATGACTTGGCACAGAGAAGAGGCCCTCGTTCACACAGAACACAGCACACAGTCAATTAGTTGTCAATGCTAACAATCAAACAATGCCACATACCTTCTTCACCTCCAGTCGACTGCCACACTGGCATGGGTTTTTAGAGCAGCATGTATCTTTGGTGTCAACAAGATGGCTTGTGTAATACAAATTGTCAGATTTGCGAGTTCAGGATATTTTTCAAAGAGTTCTGACGTCTTTCTCAGTTTATTAACGTTCAGTGCCTCACTCAAATGATTGTACAAAGAAAGGTGTTCCAGGTGTCGGGGAAATCTCATGATTGGGTCATAATTAACAAACAATTCAGCTCAGAAGACTACAAAAGTTAGAAAAATGCATCTATATATTTTTGAAGCCAAGATGAAGATTTGAATTGCGGTTTTAGATTTTAATTTGATAATACAAAAGTATTTAGCTTGTAGATTTGGTAGATTTTTTGCACGATCAAAAATGTATATACCACATCCAACAAGAACACACAGCTAAAAAAGTTGAAATTAAAGTTTGTATGTCAACACTACACCTGTACAATGAATGTAAAACAGTTTGATGTCTATCAATGACGCTCACATCGATGCAGACTGACAGCACGACCGCCCCCCCCCCCCCTTCCCACCACACCCCTTGTCAACTTCACTCTCTTTCATCCTCATTTCCCCTACTTTTCGTCTGCACGTGTCACGCCGCGAGAGGCCACGATCCCGCTTCGCAAGATTTCACTCATGGACACCAGCAGCAGATGCAGAGTACACACTTGGCTGGCTCGTTCGATGACCGCTTGTCAGTGAACGCATCACTAGGTTCAGAGCCCTACTCAATACTGCGAATATGTCGGCATTCCACCACTATCATCATCTCACCTTCATGCTCGAGTTAGTCGTTTGAATAAAAGATTATTGTGTTTGTCAAAAATCCATCAGCAGAGCCTGCTCAGCTGTGTAAATACGTTGACTTGGTCGTGGTCGCTTCGACAACGAAGGTTGCGCCGCCATCTTTGCAAGCGAGACCCCGAAGTGCTGGTGGTCACCCAGTCAGTGATAAGAATAAATGGGGGTTTCCCCTCACGTGTGGTCATTTACATATTATTTTAAGACTACAGACCCTATAAGGCTATCTACGCAAACTCTATTTGAGTCCGTTGATAGAAATAGTAACGAATGAAAACTCAAGAAAAATGCATGACGTCAGGGGGACTGCCCATAGGCACATGGAAAACACTTTTATTTTCCCCGTCAGCTTTACGACTAAAGGGGGCTCAAGGGTTAATCCAACGAAGGGGGTACTTCAAATGACTTGTAAAAATTTCTTGAAATTTCCTCTCTTTATTGTAAACAACCTTCGCAGCCATTTTCCATAAACTAGATACTGTTGAAGGCTGCGGTTATTTATTAAGCCAAGTGCTGATTGGGCCCTTTCAGTTAGAATTCTTTCAATTTCTTCAGCGTTTTGTTTTCATAAAAGGGACGGGGATAACGCTTTCAACAATTCTTAAACGTTTTTCTGTTTTGTGATATTTCAGGCTGTTTAATAAATCTTCGCCAGACAAATAATGTAGACTTTTAGATTTGTTAATGTTTGTCTTTTTTTATTGAACTGAAACTGACCTGGGTGTTTTGGTAATTTTTCTTTTCTTCTTTTTAAAATTTTCTTTTGCTGCTCTCTCACCAGATGTGTTATAAATACGTTGGAAAATTTTTCCCAGTATGAGCACAAGCAGAATGGTAGTCTATCCGGTTTTGAATTAATTTGTTTTATTTCTTCAGTGCACTATTTGTAACTTCTTCTGCATCAATCTCTATGTCCTCCTCGTCCTAATAGTTATACGCTCCAGTTCTTGCGATAGTCCAGTTTCTTTGAGCCATTACAAGTAGGCCGCATATTTAATTTACACACACAACAGCGCCACACAACAACAATGTTTGAAGAGGCGAGAAGTTATGGAAGGCCGGCCAACTATTCACCAAATGATAGGTCTGTTTACACAGCGGGCACGTACTAACACGGTTGAATGCTAGCAGGGAACGAATCACTACTCAGCGATTTTGGACACAACCTGTTCAGTCACAAAGCAAGTGGTCCTCCAGTTCCACTTTTCTTGGCAGCTCCTTCCACTTTGGACACTTGACACCCTTTACCCAAGCCACCCCAAGTCCTTAATTAAGTCACCCCAAGTCCTTAAGTCACCCCCAAATCCCCTTTTTAAAATCACCCAAGTCCCTTATTAAGCCACCCCAAGTCCTTTATTAAGTCACCCAAGTCCTTAATCAAGTTCTTTATCAAGTCACCCAAGTTTTATTAAGTCACCACAAGTTCTTAATCAAGTAACTTCTAAAATTTTAATTAAGTCACCTCAAAATTTTTAATAGTTTTTTGATCAAGTCAGCTCAAGTTCTTAACTTAAATCACCTCAAGTTTGTAATTAAGTCATCCCTAAGTACAGCCCAAATTCTTATCAAGTCCACTTATAATTATTTTTTTAAGTTCTTAAGTATTATTGCATCTGAAATGGATCAAAATGATCTTTTTGGGGTTGGCGGTTCTGGCATGCTTTTGTGTTCGGCTTCTGTATTTTGTGGGTTGAGATTTTTTTTGGGTGCTTCGGTTTTTGGTGTTGTTGTTTATATTTTTTTATAACCGTAATAACCACCCAGCAGCAATGCGCACAAAAATGACAATTGCTTTAAGTACA
>CM031614.1:30338006-30364906 GCA_018398815.1 Conus ventricosus
AGCATTTGAATTGGCAGATATCATTCATTCATTATTCAAGTTTTGTCAAAACTGTAGTGAAAAACTCAGTGATATAGTATTCCTTCTAAAATGATGGAATAGGGTGGGTGAAATGCACGTGAATAATTTAGGGAAGGCATGTGTTATGTTGAGTGAACTTGTGTTTTTTAGCATAACAGAATTGTGTTAGAAACTGCACTTTCGGCATTTTCAGATTGTTCTGTCCATTTGCTTTTGGTCATTGATATATATGGAAGCATGCACTTATCTCCCTCCCTTCAGGTCTTTTTTTTTTTATCTTTGATTTGCAACAAATGAAAACATTGTGAGAGGCCATCAATGGCTGGGGGACACAGTCTGAAACATTCTGCAGTACTTTGTGCCCTATCCTTTGGGTTTGGCAGAATCAGCTTTTTCCTGAAAAAAAGGTATAAATTTCCTGCCTTTCTCTGACATTTTCCTCATGATGATTTTGTATAAATCTGCAAATGAGTAACACTCTTTATGTGCTGGTTTTGTACAATCACAGTTAGTTAGTTGCACACCAACATGGAAGATAAGGACATAGGAGAGATAAGAACATGTGGACATTAACAGTCAGTGTTTTGTGAAGTTATAGATCTTCACTGCTTTGGCCAGTAACACTTTGAGACTTACATTATTATAATGTTGATTCAGCTTGTGCCATGCCTGTGATAATGTGCCAGTGTTGTGTGACTGTAATTGGTGCTAGTGAAATGCCTTTTAGATGGATGGTGCATTAAATATCATAGAAGGCATCAATGCACTGTTTTGGTTTAGTATGTCATCAACAGAATTAAATGAGTGTGAGTATGCACTGTCATACATAAACTGTGGGGGTTACACGTAAGTGTGCATATGACTGGCCCAGAAGACATTGCTTGCATTGATGCAGTTGTATCCTGTAATGTAGCTGGTAAGATGTGTGAAAAGATCTGTTTAAAATGAACCAGCTTAACAAGTTTTACATTTCTAATGGAAGAAAAAGTATGCCCATTTCACTACTCTTTTCGTACATGTCAAGTTGCAAGACTGCACAAAATAATGTATGGTACATTATCAGTTTTCTCCCAATACCTATGGCCAGGTCTTCTGTCCAACAGCTTGAAATTATCTCCTTGTAAATATTGTGTGGAGAGATGAATACAAGGTACTTATTCATTTTCTGTTTTTCTTTTCATTCTTGTTAAAATTTGGCATGTGATCAAAGTGTTGCATAATAGCTTGAAGTCAGATATATACGTATTCACTAACTTTCTCATTGAATGTTTTTGCTTTGATTATCACAGTGGCTCAGTGAAACAATCAGTCTTATTATGAAAATAGAAGTGTGCTAATGTTAAGGTTTTTTTGTTTTGTTTTTTTTTACTTTGAGGTTTCAGCTGTTTATAGTTTTTAGTATGTTTTCTGTTCATGCATGCTTTTTGTGGTTAGTTTATCTGTAAGCATCTTGATTGTGAACTTGTGCAGACTATTCAGCTGATTTAAAACATAGAGGCTAATGTATAAAGTATTGACTGAAAAGCTGTGCATTTCTTGTGTCTACAAATGTAAGGCAACTTGACTAAGTTTGGAGGTGTTTCAAATTATCACAAAAATAGCTATTGGATCTAATCTCCCAGAGCTTTGTTTAAAAGGACAAAGTGTACTGGAGCAGTTGGAAATAGAACTTTCATTGACAAATCTAACCCTTCTCCCTTACCATCTTCACCGATCTCAAATTTTTTCTCTTCAAAATGTTTAGTCAAATCTGTTTATGAATTTAATGGTATCCCTTTTTGGTACAAATCTACACACCACTTGTCACAAGCTATGCCATCATGATTTATATAACATATCGAATCTGTGATTACAAATGATATGTAATTAGTGGGTATGACAAATCCCTGCTTTGTTGAAGATTTCTTCATTCTGTACATATTTGCACATACAAAAAGTAGGCTTGTTTTTTCCTTTGGAAAAAAGAAATGGTGAAAAGTTGACAAATAGACAAGTTTGTGAAAGCAGGTAAGTTCCATATGTTTTTGCTTCTGATTTTTTTTTTCTGGAGAACATGGCACATGAAAATAGCTTGTGGAAAAGGTTATGTTAAAACCAGCTGCTTCTGCTTTTTTTTTTTTTTTTTTTTAGATTTTCCACTAGTTTTCTTCAAGCAGTTGACAGTCCTGAATTGAGTTGCAATCTCTGACATTTTTGTTTTAAACCTTTCCTGAGGGAGGATAAGGAGGATACTCTGTGATGAAAACTTGGCCAGTTTCTTGCCATAAATGTGTTGCCATTTATTTTCTCCAGCTGAATAGTGTTGGTCCCCAATGTCTGTACCTTGATAAGTAAGGTGGGGGAACAGCTTTCTTTAGAGAAAAGAATTCCTTGTATGGCCATATGGGATTGCCTTTCCTTGTGGACAGCTACACCCAGTCTTTGGGGAATTTGATTCCTTTGTCAAGAACATGAAGATTTTGTTGGGAGTGTTTATTGGCTGAATGTAATCCCCACCCCATCCTTGCCCATCTCTCACAAACCCTCTGTATTGCAGTTACCAGTAGGCCTCAAGAGCTTAGTTCATGTCTTTAGAGAGCTTTCTGTCCCAAATGTTCAAGATACATGATTGTCATAGGATAGTCAGATTCCCATCTTTAACGAAGAAGATTTAAATGCATATAAATTCTTGACTAAAGTGCTGCAAGATACATTATGAGCCACTTGTGGGGCAGGAATCATGTGTGTGAAAACTTAAACACTAGGATGAAGTCTTCCTTCATCATAACTGTAGCCATGGTTGTATCCATGTCATATTTTTCTAGCTCTCTGTTTCTGATGTTTTTCTAGGTCAGACAAAAAGTCCATTCAGTATGTCACCAGTTTTGGATCTAAATGTTTTCACCTCCATACATCCCATGAAATCCAAAGTCTGTATCCAATATGATGATTTTATTCTGTTACTAGATGCCCAGTCTCTTTTTTGTTAGTGTATAACTTGATTCAAACATTCATTGTTAAGTTAATAATGAACACTGTAAATTAGACTTTTTTCCAAACTGCAAGAGCTTAGAATTACTTGTATGGTTGCCAAGGTTTGTCTATAAGAGTATTTGTTTTGACTGATCATCTTGCCAAAATGTTCCCATTTGTTCACCTTTGTGCACTTGCAAACACACACACACACACACACACACACACACAAACACACACACACACACACCACAGATCTGAATGCAAGCCAGAAAGTATGCAGTGAAAAAACAGATGCAGCTTCTTTTCAGTAATATAGCTTGAAAACGTCAGAGGCACATGAAGCCATACATGAGGTTCTACATTGCAGAGATCTAAATACTGAAATCCTGCTACAGAGCAGTTTTATTTCCAATTCAGAAACACATTGATGGTGGCAATAATTTATAACAATGATATTAGATTTTCTTGTTACAATTTTCATGATTAATTGTTCATGACTAATGTTTATCAGAAAGTGAACATTCTGTGACATAACCTGCCAGAAAAAGACTTTCTTTTAGAATTATTTTTTTCATTTAGGATATTTCTCCATCAAATACAAGCACACATGTTTACAAATGTGTGTACAGACACTGACACAAACTCATTATGTTCAAAACATCTATTCTTATCTCATTTGTTTAGAGTGCCATTACTGAAGTATGTATGTTGGGCTTTTTCATGTGATGTAAATAGCATGTTCTCAAATAATTTTTACATAATTCTTTGATTTGAAAAATCAGTGTTAATGTAATCAATTTCTTGCTCCTCAGAATTAATTTTGATTGTCTTGTACTGATTATATTTTTATATACATTCTATCCATAGTATCACTGTCGTTGTACAAGTTATAGCAAAAGTAAAAGCCTTTTGCATTTCTGCATTCACAACTGCATTTTTCCTTGGTACTGGATTCACCACACTAAAAGGGGACTCCAAATGAAAACACATTATGTGTGCAAAAGATGGGCATAAGGTAATGTAATTTATACCTAAAATTGGGTAGAAAGATTGATGCCTGAAGGCATTTGCTTCTAAAAATGTATTGTCTAAGAGTGAAAATTCAGTTCCACAATGTGTGTGTGTGTGTGTGTGTGTGTGTGTGTGTGTGTGTGTGTGTGTGTGTGTGTGCATGCGTGCATGCATGCGTGCGTGCGTGCGTGCGTGAGTGTGTGTGTGTGTGAGTGTGTGGAAACACAAATAGAACAGACTTGAATAGAAGATGTTCCTGCAGAATAAACGTTAGACACCTGTGAATTAGCTTGCTGTACCCTTTTAATATTTTTTTTTCGGCATTTTTAGCTGTGCTTGCTACGGTCTTCTTTTACTGTTAAGATAAAAAACACCTTTGCATTTAAGTATATTTCCTAGCTTGATTTATGTAAAGTCTATGATCTGTTTGTCTTGTTGTAGAATTATGTTTTGTTTAAAAATGCATCACTGGCAGTTTTGTCATCGTTACATCTGTAATGAATGGCATTTAGAATCCTGTCTTTACAAATATGACATTGTGAAGTAATAAAAGTGTCATAGAAGTGTTTTAAACTGTTCTACAGTGTTTTCAGTTTTTAAAAAAAGGGAGGCTCAAGACATTTTTTTCCTTTGAGAAGCAAAAGAATGAATTTTGTGCTTTAAAATTAGTGATTTCATTCCTTCAGCCTCAGTTATGGAATACTTAACCACTCGTACTTTTTTGGTTGCGAAATTGCTAGAATATGAAACTCAATCAGTTTTAATGCACATCCACAAAATGTTATGGCTTTGTCAACAAAGTATTGCATTATATCACAGCGAACATGGTCCTTTGTTTACATAAACAGATGAATAACAAGTTTTTCAAGATGTCACAGGCCTGAGTGCACACTTACTCAAGAAGAGAAAACCTTGCATGTTGCATAGATTGAATACAAGCATTCTACCTGTTGAATACAAGCATTCTAGACAAGTAGTTGCATAGCTTCAACACATCATGGCTATGAGCAAGGATATGTTCGCAATTCTTGCTCATAAAAAGAAACCCTGTGCACCTTTTGCCCTTGGTGAACACAAACCCTGCATTCTGTCCACCTGATTTTCTGCTGAGAATCAGTCTGGCCTGTTGACTGTTTAGGGTTGATAGTTTCTCAGCTTCAGCACATAAGGGATCTCAGAAAATAAGGTTAGTCACATTCAGTCAAGAATCTGGTCATGCAAATCAACTTCGTAGGAGAGAGAAAGGGGGTCATTTAACAGATCTGGTTTTTATTCATTTAAGGGAGTAGGTAAGCATGTCTTGAAAGCTTTAGGGCAGCAAAACCAGAAACGGAATTTGAGAATTGATTGTACAATCCAAATAGTCACCTGACCTGGAGACAAGTGCGTGAGACCTGCACAGAAGTTTATATCTCCTCTGTCTGATGTGCTCCATTACCAGCTACAGATCACCATCAGCCATGTCAACAACTATATGGCATTTCAATTCCACCTGATACCCTAAAGCCATTTCTCAGTTCTGGGTACTGCTTCAGTATCCACTGTTTGGGAGAAAGCATGCAAACGGTCTGATTGTGAAGAATAGGTCAAAGTGTTTTTTGACAAAGGCATTTCATCTTATGATTCAGCAGTTGTTACTTCATGTCATGTTCATTACAGAGCAGTAATAAAATGATCTTACTGACTGACCGATGTATGTGTCTTTAATTCGTTACAGATACACACAAACATGTTTACAAAAGTATATATTGGATCCATCATCCTTGCGGATTCTAGGACACAATCTCAGCTAACAGACAATTCTGTGAATGTTATGGTGCCTGTTTAAAAAGTGTGTGTGTGTGTGTGTGTGTGTGTGGTGTGTGTGTGAGAGAGAGAGAGAGAGAGAGAAAAGAGAGAAAATAAAGAGAGAAAGAGAGAGAGAGAGAGAGAGAGAGGAGAGAGAGAGAGAGAAGACATGGGATGTACCTTGCCTAAACGGCATCTTGTTAGAATATACTGACAAGATCTTGAACCTGTTGAGTGGTCTGCTTCTATTACGTTGTAATGATAACAAATAAATTTGCGGTCAATATTTCATCTTATTTTGTTATAGTATACATGATAACCAACAAGAAAGTTTCTTAGTTTGTGCAAATGTTTAAACGCTATGGGCACTTGTTTTGGGGGGAAAGCATTGGCGTACGTATGTCAACAACGTATGTCAGAGCCAGGTATTTTTTGATTGCAGATAAACATGGCAAGGCATTGGTTCCCTGTATACAGCTAAGAACTAGTCTTTCAGAAATCAAAAGCATAGTTTACTGTGCTATGATGATGTATATCGGAGCATTGTTCTGCTAGCAAAAAGGATGGATTACAGCACATCCATGACAAGGCATCATTCTCTTATAGAAACCATAGTTTACTGCACACTTATGGATCTAGTTGCAAAGTGAAACGACTGCAGGCGGAAATCTAAACAAATCTTAAATATATGTTAGCAAACCGTCAAGAGAAATGTGGACAAACAAGTCACAAGACGAAACATGATGGTTTCAACCTCTTAGATCTCCTATCATGGGCAAAAATCATGCTTTTCTTGCAGTCAAGCCAAAATCATGCTTTGCCTGCAGTCAAGCCAACTCCCAACTGACACTGCTAAAACCTGTCAGGCAAGCTAGCTTGTTAACTGAATCACTGACCCTCTTAGGGAGCATGAATGGAAGCATTAACACTTTCCACATGGTTTTACCTTAGTCTGTATTTTGAACTTCCTACATAAGGGACACTTGCTAGCGTCTAAAGTAGCTTTTACTGAGGAAACATTTTTCAGTGTTTCCTCAGACATGTACACTTACCATGGTGCACATGACAACAAGTTTGTTTTAAGTTTGTTTCAGTTTTCTGCCTGCAGTCACCTCACTTTGAAACTAAGTTTGTAGAATGTAGTTATTGCTTGAATTGTTTTGGTTGGCTGTCTTTGTTTACATTTTTTTCTTTTACAATGCGATAATATAGGATGTTTTCAATGAAAAATATGTGAAGGATATCAGTCCATGAGAACACCACACCACACACACACACACACACACACACCACACACACACACCCACAGTTTCTTGCAAAAGATCGTGTCAAGGGCTAATACTCAAGGGAAGATTTCAAGGAGCAACAAAGTTATTACTTAAACAAAATATGAACTGTGCATGAGATACACAAGAAAAAAATATGTCTTCAAATGATAAAGGGCAATACAAAATTTATTTGAAGAAAAGTCTTTTTGCAGTCCATACCTCATGAAATGTGCTAAATTTAGGTTCGTTTTAGCATTGTGTTTTTCAGTTTTATGCCAACCATTCAGTTGTCTCTGAGAGAAAAAAAAACAACATTTGGATGACATTTTCCTGTTTTGCATTTATAATGTACATTTTTGTGAACATCATAGGAAAGTCCAGGTATAATCTGTTCGAAAATGTTCATCCAACCAGCCACCATGGCGAAGTGGTTAGTGTCTGGCTGGGGGTTGTAGGTTCGATTCCCATCAAGCCATTTGTTTGTCAGATTTTTCTGCCCAACTGGCTCCTTCCTAGCTGATGTTGCTATGGGCTCAATTGGGAAGACGGGAACCACACAGCCGAGTTTCATCCACTGAATGATGTGTCTCTTCGAGTGTGCTGCTCAAATTTCCTGACCAACAGTGCAGGTGTTTGTATCTCTGGGCCTGGTTAAAGCCATCATATATATAAAATTAAGCATAGAGCACTACCCTGTCGTGCAGTCTCAGACCAGACTAGAAATTCATAGCATCATCTTCACCTTTCGTATCCTCAATGACTAGCACCCCCCAAAAAATGATGCACAGCATATAAACGTACTCCCAGTTTATCCTGAATACGCGCGAGATATTCCATAAAGAGGAAAAACTGTCTTTGGCAGGTGTAACCGTTAGTAATGGCTATTCTGGTAAACATCGGCCATCATCTGTGACCCATGATGAACATACTTACAAATTTTCAGAAAGATCGGCCAAATACTTTGAGATTTTCCATAAAGAAGAAAACCATCATGGGCCGTTAGTAATGGCTATGATGGTAAACTTTCACATCGGGCATCATCCGTGACACATAATGAACATACCTACAAATTTGCAGAAATATCGGCCACATACTTTCTAAGATATTCCATAAAAAGGAAGAACGGTTATTAGTGCCGTCAGTCATTGTATTTCCCAAAGAACAAAAAGCAATAGTTTTCAAACTTGTACCTACGGCTAGAGAAAAATATGACAAATAACATATCAAAAAAGTAGAAGAAAGTAAACGTCGCGAGGTACCGAAAACTTCGAAATTAAATCATTTTTGACGCATTATTTTGCACTCCGACGCTGACCGTCTGCTGTAGCCGGATTCTGCTGCTCGCGCTGCGCGCACTACGTCATCTTCCTTATAGGGCGTGGCGCCACCCACATTTTCAACTGCGAAGTGATGGCGGCAACTGTTTCCGACACCGGCGAATCCCACTTTGGTGAATAGAACTGATTTCGATGTGTAAGTTTCACATATAACAACATACAAAACAAAGTGAATGCATACCAGACTGTTTGTCATCTGTGTCTTGTATATCAGTGGTTTTTATATTTCGTCCTACTGCATCAACACAACTTTCCCTCCACGCAGTCCTCACTGGAATGTATGGTCAGCAACCATCGTCAAAAACACACACACACACACACACACACACACACACACGTACGTCAGATGAGAATAAAACTTAAGAAATATTTACGTAGAAGTTACAACTTAGGTAGTCTATCTTTCTTTTCCGCAGAACAAGTTGTGAGTCCGCGTGTGTGCTGTGTGGAGAAGCACTTCATGATAACTGTCAAGAAACAGTGAAGCAGACTGAAAAAGGTGTTGCAGGTTTCTTTAATGCATGCCGTTTGAAAATGGAGAAAAAAATAACATTTTTACGTTGGACAAACTGTACATAAAGTGTGTCGTCAGGCGTATTGCAAACTCGAACGTTATCAAGCGAGATTTAAAACGACAGAGAGAGGCTCTGGACATTGAAGATCCAAATAACCTCGTACTTTGATTAAAACAGATGAAGTTTGATATTTCCAATGATTGCCTTCTTTTGTGCACAGCCTGTTAAAGATGTAAGAAAGGAAACATCTCCGTTTACTAGATCAGGACATTTAGTTTCAGTATACAACATCTGCAGCATGAAGATCATTGACAGCTTTTATTCTTCCAAGTGCAGTGTGAGCCCACTTGTCTTCTGGTCCTCAATGCAAACAAATGTCTTCAACATTTTACTGAAACTAAATGTCCTGATCTAGTAAACGGAGATGTTTCCTTTCTTACATATCATAAGCAGTGCAGTGTAAATTTCAGAACACTGAAAGAAATCCCACAGGCGTTCCTGAGTTCTTCAGATGAAGAAACCGCAGATACTGCATGTGCCAACAAAGGGAGGCCTGGAGATACACATCGTGTCGAAGCCTTCATACGTGTCATTCTTTTTTTTTTTAAGAAAATGATGATGAGCAGATCACAATCACTGACTTGTGTAAATAGATGGAAGGGCACTTTATAGATGGGGGCACTTCTTACACAGACATTAATACATGCGGCAGAAAATCACAAACCACTTTGGAGATGAAGCAATAATTATCTGCATCAGAGGTAAACAAAATGTCGTCACCTTAAGATCAACTTAGGGGAAATCCTTGCGCAGTTTGCAAAGTCCAACAGAGAAAAAGACACTGAGAAAGAAAAAAAAACAACACAGAATAATCAAACAGCAGCAAGATTACTTCTGTCAGGTATAAAAAAAAAACCGCTGACACCTCAAAAACAGAATATCCATCAGCATCAGAGATTTCAGACATTACAAGAAATTTAGACTATCTGCCATCCTCATCGCTTCTTTTTCTTAGAACCGTGCTGGAAAGGGAAAAAGATCCTAACTTGAAAATTGCTTCTCTAGGTCAGGCACTGATGCAAGCAGCTCGGCCAAAAGTACTCATCCCGACCCCTTCAGATTGCACTTGGAGTTGCCATGCACCACCTGACTAGCTCCAGAGACATTGTTGAACGAATTCACAGACTTGGTTTTGGTTCTTCATACACCGAGATTAATTTGCTTGAAATGTGTGCTGCTGCCGAGCAGGGAAGAGATTTGGGGGCGTCAACCCTAACAGCTTAATCCAGTTTGTGGCTGACAATGTGGACCATCAGGTCAGGACGCTTGATGGGACTAGTACCTTTCATGGTATGGGCATTATTGGCGCCGTGACCCCTGGTACAAAACAAAGCAAAGCTGTCCATCGTGATGTAAACATATCGCCAGAAAAAATTTCAGCAATTGGCAAAATTCCTATTCGCTATTTTGAAGCTTCTGCGCCTAGTCTTCATTGGCATATGAAGTATTACAAAACTTCGGTATTGATGACAGAACCAGGCAACTGGATCTTCTGTAGAAAATTTCCTAGTCTCTCCGTTCCCCACGTCCAGGTTGGTCTGGGATGATGCAAACTGTAAGTAACGGAAACTACCCTGGTCAGAGCAGCTTCACATTTCACCTGATTATAGACATGGACCCAACAAATACGAGCTGCACATTCTCCCACACTGCACTTTGTCTCATCACTGGCTAGCGTTTACAACTGCACACCAGTTCTGACCTTCGGCCAACCACTCTGGTAGAAATCAACGATGATCACTGATCATGAGCCAGCTAGCAGTGCACTGCATTCCATCGTCCTTCGCCTGGGAGGATTCCACTGTGAAATGATAACTCATGGCAGGATCTGGACTTGAGCAAGTTTTGGAAGTGGTGTATGCTCAAAACTCGGTCATCCATATGGTAAGCGGCAAGTCTGTTTCAAGAGCTGTCTGTGGACACTTCCTCGTAGATGCTGTGCTCAACGCACTGATTCTATCTAGAACCTTCAACTTACCCTTAAACACACTCAGTGTCAGCAGCACTGAAGACACAAACAATGGAGAAATACGTTCATTGGCATCACCAATCCATGACCATGACTCACCACAGGAACAAGAAGATGAAGAACTGCAACAATGAAAGAAGGACCCAGAAGCAGCATTTCAGAGCACCAAGGCCTTCATAGTGTCTTGTCATTGTATGACCGTGTCACCAAGAAGGAACATACTGCAGAGACGAAAAAGAAAGTGCTGACATAAAAGCAGTGGAAAACAAACTTCTTGATACAAAAGCTGACCTTGAAGGAAGCCGCCTGTCCCGCCTTTGGCTTCAGTATATGCATATGATGGACACACTCCGGCAGTTTTTGAAGGCAGAAAGGACAGGCAATTGTATGCTGCATCTCCATGTCTTAGAAAGAATGCTGCCCTACCTGGCTGCGGCAGGTCACTCTCAGTATACCACATCAGTGCACATATACCTTCAGCAAATGCAGCAACTGAGAGATCGCCATCCAGATATCCTCTATGCCTTTCAGTATGGAAAGAATGTCCTGCGCAGGAGTGACAGGTACTGGGCTGGGCTGAGCACTGATATGGTCATTGAGCAAGTCCTGATGAAGTGTGCTGATCACACGGGCTGATCGGACTTGCAAGACAACCCAAGTTGGATTACATCTGAAGGTGTTCATTTCTTCCTGGATTTTTAAAAATCAGTTTGTGGTGATTTCACTGTCTAGAACTGACCGCTGTGTCTATGTGTCTAGGGCAATGCAGCGGTAAGTGATCACTTGTGTTCACGTCCAGGCAAAATGATGCATTTGGCTGCAGATGTTCGTAGATGCTCTGTGAAACCCAAAACTGCTTCCAGGCTCAGTACATTTTCAGCAATATTTGCTCAGCCTTGCTTCTCTCTATGATTTTCTTATCTAAACTTCATTCAGTACCTTGAGATATTTCGAATGATATGCTACAAGACTATATTTTACGAATTTGTGAAGAAATGCTAAAAATAGATTTATGATGACGTCATAACCTTATGAAACGTAACCTCGCGACATTTTGAACGTTGTACTTTTTTATATGTTAAAAGTTCACTATTTCCCTACCCATTCCACATGAAATCATTACTATTGCAATTAGTTCCTTTCTTCACTCTTTTTTTACATTGGCTTACCGCACTATATGGGCCGTTATAGACGTTAGTAACGGATATAACGGTAAAATAAAACATTGGGCATCATCCGTTACCCATAATGAACATACCTACAAATTTTCACAAAGATCGGCTAAGTACTTTCTGAGATTCCATAAAGAAAAACCGTTACCCAGACAGCAAGGGTCTTAGGACCCACCTAGGGCCCACCTAGGTTCTGGCTAGATTCAGCTTGTCCAGGCTGGAGCTATCTAGAACCTAGGTGGACCCTAGTACCCTTGCTGTCAGGGTAGGGGCCGTTATAGCCGTTAGTAACAGCTATAACAGTAAACTAAAACATCAGGCATCATCCGTGACCCGTAATGAACATGTATACCTACAATTTTTCAGAAAGATCGGCAACGTACTTTCTGAGATATTCCATAAAAAATTAAAATCGTTATGGGTCGTTATAGCCGTTAGTAACGGCTATAACGGTAAACTGAAACGTCGGGCATCATCCGGGACCCATAATGAACATACCTACAAATTTTCAGAAAGATCGACAAAGTGCTTTCTGAGATATTCGAGAAACGAGGACAAACCGTGACAGGCCGTTACAGCCGTTAATAACGGCTATAACTGTAAACTAAAACATCGGGTATCACCCACTACCCATAATGAACATACATGCTAATTTTCACAAAAATTGGCCAAGTACTTTCTGAGATATTCCATACAGAAGAAAAACCGTTACAGCCGTTAGTAACGGCTATAACGGTAAACTAAAACATTGGGCATCATCCGTGACCCCATATTGAACATACCTACAAATTTTCACAAAGATTGGCCAAGTACTTTCTGAGATTCCATAAATAAGAAATACCTTACAGGCTGTAACAGCCGTTAGTAACGGCGATAACGGTAAACTGAAACATTGGGCATCATCCGTTACCCATAATGAACATACCTGCTAATTTTCAGAAAGATCAGCCAAGTACTTTCTGAGATATTCCATAAAAATGAAAAATCGTTATGGGTCGTTATAGCCGTTAGTAACTGCTATAACGGTAAACTAAAGCATTGGGCATCATCCGTGACTCATAATGAACATACCTACAAATTTTCAGAGAGATCGGCCAAGTACGTTCCGAGATATTCCATAAAGAAGAAAAACCTTACAGGCTATTACAGCCGTTAGTAACGGCTATAACGGTAAACAAAAACATTGGGCATCATCCGTGACCCATGATGAACTCACCTGCAAATTTTCGGAAAAATCGGCCAGGTACTTTCTGAGATATTCCATAAAGAAGGAAAACCGTGACAGGCCGTAACAGCCGTTAGTAACGACTATAACGGTAAACATCGGGCATTATTTTTTACCCATAATGAACATACCTAACAAATTTTCAGAAAGATCGACCCAGTAGTTTTGTCTGGAGCGAGTGGAACACATTTTGAGCACGGACGGACACACACACACACACACACACACACACACACACACACACACACACACACACACACACACACGGACAGCATTTATTCATTCCCATTCTAAAGTACTCCCTGTTCTATAAGAACTGGGAGTACAAAAACACAACATGCAAAGCATATAAACGTACTCCGAGTTTATCCTGAATACTCGTGAGATATATTCCATAAAGAGGAAAAACCGTCTCGGGCTGGTGTAACCGTTAGTAATGGCTATTCTGGTAAACATCGGCCAGCATCTGTGAACTATATTGAACATACTTAAAATTTTTTAGAAAGATCGGCCAAGTACTTTCTGATATTTTCCATAAAGAAGAAAACCATTGTGGGCCGTTAGTAACGGCTATAACGGTAAACTAAAACGTTGGGCATCATCCGGGACCCATAATGAACATACCTACAAATTTTCACAAAGATCAACCAAGTACTTCCTGTGACATTCCATAACAAAAAGAAAAACACCGTTATGGGCCGTTAGTAACGGCTATAATGGTAAACTAAAACGTCGGGTATCATCCGTCGCCCGTAATGAACATACCTACAAATTTTCAGAAAGATCGGCGAAGCACTTTTGAGATATTCCATAAAGAAGAAAAACCGTTATGGGCAGTTATAGCGGTTAGTAACGGCAATAACGGTAAACTAAACATCGGGTATCATCCATGACCTATAATGCACATACCTAAAAATTTTCAGAAAGATCGACAAAGCGCTTCCTGAGATATTCTATAAAGAAGAAAAATCGTTATGGGCCATTATAGCCATTAATAACGGCTATAACGGTAAACTGAAACATCGGGCATCATCCGTAACCCATAGTGAACGTACCTGCTAATTTTCACAAAGATCAGCCAAGTACTTTCTGAGATATTCCATAAAGAAGAAAAACCGTTACAGGCAGTTACAGCCATTAGTAAGGCCTATAACGGTAAACTGAAACATTGGGCATCATCCATGACCCGTAATGAACATACATGCTAATTTTAGCAAAGATCGGCCAAGTACTTTCTGAGATATTCTATAAAGAAGAAAAACCGTTACAGGCCATTACAGCCGTTAGTAATGGCTATAACGGTAAACTAAAACATCGGGCATAATCCGTGACCCATAATGAACATACAAATTTTCAGAAAGATCGGCCCAGTAGTTTGTCTGGTCAGAGACGTAAAGGAAATGAACTAATCATGAAGACCATAAGAAATCCAGACATCTGTTTTAATTCACATCCCAAACAGCAAGTTAATACACTTTAGCACTAGTAGTAGTAGTACACACCATGTACTGAAACCTCTCAATAATGGCCACCAGAAATCCTTTAACATGAACATAAATAAATAAAAGTAAAACCGATAAAAAAAATTTTCACTTTAAAATGACAAGGAAAAAATGAAAAGCCTGATAAACAGAATTCATTATCAATACCATGTTACAAAATAAAACACACATGGAGGGCATAGATCTGTCAGTCATGCATCATGACTTTAAAAAAAAAACAGCAAAAAAAAAGAAAGAAAAAAAGAAAGACACTTGTAGTTTTACCTTTGATGCAATCATTCATTCAAATTACAATCAAGTGATTACTGAATAATAAGTCAAGAGATATTGCCATCACAGCTTCAAAATCAAATTCCTATGGAAAGTACTGAAATGTTAAGTTTTCAGCATTGTTTGCTGATGGTGTACAAGTCAACATATATAAACAAAAAAGGTATTGAAATACATGCAAATGTTGGGACTGTCTTACTGAGCACACCCCCCCCCCCCCAACACCCCCTCCACACACACACACACACACACACATACACACACACACACATACACACACACACACACACACACACACACACACACACACACACACACTCATTCAGATTTGGATTGCCATTTTCAATCCGAAATATTCAATCACAAATTAAAATGCAGGTGACACTTTTCTTTTCTTATTTTTATTCACAGACTGACAGAGTCAAAGTAGTGAGAAATTTAAAGTTAGTGAACTTAGTCTTAAACCTAATGATCCTCATCATCGATTGTTGTCATTGATCTGATCTGGAAAAATATGTCTTCTCTCATTATCTGTATAAAACTGCCTATGCTATCATTAATATCAGCCTCACTTTATCAGGGATGTGAATGGATCATTTGATGATCAATTCAAAACAATTTATAAACAAGCAGATCTATCCAGAAAATCTACTCGATTTTTTAGAGCAAAAGTCATGTTTTGCGGAATGATAGTGGGCAGAAGGATATGGTTTGGTAAGGGAGGGGGTGAAAATGAACACGAGCATATACTCACTTTCTTTGAAGCATGCTTCTTCAAAATGTCTGGAACATATAGAAGCTCTGTCTACGTTGAAACCGGCGTCCATTCTGTTGACAGCCCGTACAAGTGCTCGCTCCCAATCGGGATATCTTGGTCTTTTAATTTGAAAAAACGATAGGCCTCTATGCCTAGATTGGCAGGCTGGGCATCCAACTACAGCACAATTCTTTCCTGGCATTCTGATGGACTTTTTATTAGCAGAGACGTGAAATAACTCGTCGATGATCTGAACAGCGACTTGCTCATGTAGCGAAAGTGAGTAAACCGGAAGAGAAGCGTACGCCTGACCGAAGAGAGCAGCGCAAACGAAACATGAGCCCTGTGACGTCAGTGTTGGCGGTCCCTTTTCTTTCACGTCTCTGGTCTGGTGGAGCAAGTGGAACACATTTTGACCACGGACGGACGGACACACACACACACACACACACACAGAGCATTTCTTCGTTCCCATTCTAAAGTACTCCCTGTACTGGGAGTACAAAAAAATAAATCTAAAATTCTATGGCCCTTCATGGTGACCTCAATATCAATTTCCTCTCGACATCTATGCCCTTGGCTAGAGCAAACTCGTGATCTGTCGTTGGACTGACGTGGTTGTAACCTATGAGGTTCTATGAGGGTCATTGGTTTCAGCAAACTCATGATAGCTGGCGTTGGACTGACGTGGTTGTAACCTCAGGAGGGAGAGCTCACTCACGCGGGCAATGCGACCAAGCAATTATTGTCATCAGGAAGAGGCTTACCATGTGGTGTTCTGCGATGTTGGATCAGAACAGGCACCACTAATCACCACTGAAGTGACTCAGCAGCAGCGCAGTTGGTATGTGGGATTTGGATTGCTTCATGACGGCTTGACACTGACTAATCCCAATGGATTGCCGAGGCCGCTGCGGGGGACAAGGCAGGGTGTGGCTGTGGACGAAGAGCTAGAATGAGCAGTGTGGATGTAATGCCATCGAGGTGGCATGCCGGACGAGACTGCAGCGAAAGTTCACCCACACCAGAAATCACAAACTTAAGGTGAAACCTACTGCTATAAGCATTTTTACAGTTCTTAGTAAACACATGTTCTCTACAAAATTCCAAAAAGGCTTGTACATGTTTACAGTTCCATGAAAAAAAAAGTTCAATGGAATCCCTTTCTTTGTTGCACAGCCTAGATTGTGTTGTATGGGAAAGCCCATTGCGTGACGAACTACATTTGTTTCAGTCATTCTGTGGACAACTCTCATCTGCAGCCACCTCCATATTTGATATAATTAATTTTGTTGTACATGCTGTTCCATGGAATGGTTAAGTTTGATTTCTCTGACCAAGTTATGCAGCGGTTTGGTCTGGTATCACCACCAGATGTGAAAATTTCATACTTTTGTATCCAATTATTTTACTTAAGATTGTTCTAAACCCATTGGACAATTCCAGATAATTTAGTTTTATCTACATATCTTTTTTATTGTCGAGGTCAGTCAGTTGAAAGCAATAGAATTGATGAATAGATGAATCTGATTTGACATAAAGAAGAAAAACCTTACAGGCTGTTACAGCCGTTAGTAACGGTCATAATGCAACATCCTTCCCTTTTTAAAAGATAAAAGTCTCCAACACAACTGTACAGTTATATACATTTATTATACACAGTCTCGTCTACTGTTTCCTTAGTAGACATAGTCTCTGTGCTGGTTTTCTTTTACCAGCCGTCCTGATCGCGTCCTCATTGTCCCCGGGTGGTGATCTCGCCGGGTATGAGCCTTTGGAACGGTGTTCTAGGAGTCTTTGTCTTAGGAGCTTCTCCGAGAGTCGGCCGTGGCTCAGGTCCTTGAGTCCCAAGTCTTTGTATCGGTCTGGGAATCTCTGGTTTTCTCTGCTTCTGTGGGTTGTTCTGGTTCTGGAGGTGGAGCAGGAACTTTCTTCAAGTGGACTCTATTTCTTCTGAGGATGTTCCCCTCAGTTGTTTCGACGTCATAGGACCGTCCTTTGTTATTGACGATGGTTCCTTTCATCCACTCCTTCTTGCCTAGTGTTTGAGGTTTCATGACGACAGTTTCTCCCTCTTGAAGTGGTTCGAGGTCTTTGGCGCGCTGGTCATGACGCGCTTTTGTGATTATTTGATTTTCCTTAATCTTCGTTATGTCCTTCTTCAGAGTGATTCTAGGGTCGAGAAGATGACCACGCATCGGAAGAAGTGTTCTAGTTCTTCGGTTGAAGAACTTCTGTGAGGGGCTCGTGTTTGAATTCTGGCTGGGTGTGTTTCTGTAGTTCAGCAATGCCAGGAATTGATCTCCATCTTTGTTCTTCTTCAGGATTGACTTGGCTGTTTTTACCGCTGATTCTGCCTTCCCGTTGCTTCTGCTGTGGTACGGTGAAGAGGTGACATGTTCAAAATCAAAATCTAAAGCAAATCTTTTGAAGTTTTCTGATGTGAATTGCGGCCCGTTGTCTGATACAACTGTGCATGGCAGTCCGTATCTTGCAAAATGAGCCTTGAGAGTCTTGATGACCGTTGTTGCTCTTGTGTCATCTAGTCTGTCTATTTCCCAATAGTTGGAGAGATAGTCTACCGTGACTAGGTAGTCCTTTCCATCACACTCAAACAAATCTACTCCCACTTTCTCCCATTGTCTGGACGGTAGTTCATGCGGTTGGAGAGTTTCAGGTTGGTTTGCTGCTTGGAATCTCTGGCAAACTTCACAACCTGCTATGAACTGGGTAACATCTCCTGTCATTCCGGGCCAATACAAACACTCTCTAGCTCTCTTCAGGCATGCATCTATTCCTGAGTGTGTGGAATGCAGTAGTTTCTTCATCTGGGATCTCATTGTCCAGGGTACAACAACCCTATCCTGCTTGATGATAAGGCCATCTTGTACCGAGAGTTCATCTCTGAAGCTGAAGTAGGATGATAGCTCCATCGGTAGTGAGGACTTGTCTTCAGGCCACCCAGTCATGATGACTGTCTTGAGTTTCAGCAACACTTCATCCTGACTTGTTGCTTCTTTCAACTCCTCAAGTCTTTCTTTCCGTATGAGGATGAAGTCAAGGCTGTTGACGTCTTCGATGTCCATTTGCTCGCTTGGCTTATTGAGTAGATATGCTCTAGAGAGAGTATCAGCTAGTACCAGGTCCTTTCCTCTGTGGTAGATGATGGTGAGGTCATATCCCTGGAGTCTCAGCATCATGCCTTGAAGTCGCCTGGGTGCAGAAGAGAGAGGTTTTTGGAAGATTGTCTCTAAAGGCTTGTGGTCACTTTGTACTGAGACATGTCGGCCAAATATGTACTGGTGCCATTTCTCTGCCGAGAACACAATAGCAAGTAGCTCCTTTTCTATCTGAGCGTAGTTTTGTTCCGTCGGCGTTAGGGCACGGCTGCTGTACGCTATGGGGCGTCCCTTCTGCAGCAGGACTGCGCCTAGACCGCTCTGGCTTGCGTCGCACTGGATCTGTAGCTCTTTCCGTTGGGTCATAGAAGGCTAATACTGGGGCTTCTGTGACAAGCCTCTGTACCGTTGCGAAGGCCTGGTCATGCGTCGCTGTCCACATCCAAGGAACGTCGTCTTTCGTCAACTGGCGGATAGGTTCCAGGACTTCTGAGAGCTTTGGTAAGAACTTTGCGAGGTAGTTGATGAAACCACAGAAACGTCTGACTCCTTCTACGTCCGTCGGTTTGGGCATGTCTCTGACAGCTTCTAGCTTTTCAGGATCGATCTTGAGACCGTCGCTTGTCACCAAGTGTCCAAGGAAAGTGATGGACTGCTTCTTCAGGTCCGCCTTTTCCTTGTTCAGGCGTAGACCTAGGTTGCGGCATCTCTCCAGGAGCGTGACTAGGTTTCTGTCATGTTCCTCTTCGTTCTTTCCGTGGACAATGATGTCGTCTGATACTCCTATGACTCCCTCGAGTCCTTCCAGCGCCTGATCGAGTCTTTTCTGAAAAAGCTCGCTGCTGACCGAAGTCCCGAAAGGTAGTCGTTTCCACCTGTACCTTCCATATGGAGTTTGGAATGTAGTCAACAGGGATGATTTCTCATCTAAGTGGATATGCCAGTAAGCGTTGCTCAGGTCAAGTTTTGAAAAGACTCTTGACCTCGCCAGGCGTGGCAGAATGTTGTCCATAGTGGGGATGGGATAGCGTTCCCGCTTCAGTGCCTTGTTGAGTGGTCGTGGGTCAATGCATATTCGAAGCTTTCCTGATCGCTTCGTCGCTACTATCATTCGACTGCACCAGGATGTTGGTTCATCTATCTTGGCGATGATCTCTGCTTCCTGCAGTCTGTCTAGCTCTTCTTTCACCTTCCTTTCCATGGCTAAAGGAATACGGCCACTCGCAGAAACTGTCGGGGTCACGGTCTCATCGACTTGAAAGTGTGCCACCCCTGGTAAGCTACCTTGTTCTTCCGCGAAAACATCAGCGTATGTTGATGTGAAGTCTGTTGATTCCTTTATCTGTGCTATGCTCATGTTATCATAGTGAACGGTTATCAACTTCATTGTCTCCGAAGTTGTCTTTCCAATCAGTGTTGTCAGTTCCTCTTCTACGACAACAAATTCCGCTTCCCAGCTTTGCTTAGTTTTGGGATTAGTAATTTGGAGGTCAGCTCTGCCTACTGCGTTGATAGAGGCTCCATTGTAGACGTGAAGTGCTGTCTTGGTGGGCTTGAGTTGGCTTGTTTCAACATGCTTGGCTGATATTACATTAACGCTAGCCCCACTGTCTATTTGACAAATAATCTTCTTCCCTCCTATCATCATTCTTGCTTTGATGATTTTGTTGTCGTTCTTCTTTTCCACTGCTAGTAGATATTCATCTTCTTCATTTTCAGATTCAACAGCGTGAACTTTCTTTGCTTCTTTCTTCTTCTGTAAGCACATCTTTGCAAAGTGGTTATTCTTGCCGCATGCTGAGCATTTTTGTCCCCATGCTGGACATTCTTCTTTTTTCATCTCATGTTTCTTGCCACAATACTTGCAGTTTCTTTCTGTGGTGCCTTTGTCTTCCCACTTCCCCTTTTTCTTGAATTTTCGTACAGCGTGAGCTTGTCCTACCTCTGTGTCTTCCCCCATCACTCTGAGCTGTTCATTGGTGGTCTCAGCTGCTCTGCATTTATCAATACAGGTCTGGAGGTCGAGGTTGGCAATCTGTAGAAGGGATTCTCTGGTTGGTTGGCTTCTAATACCCAAAATGATTCTGTCTCTGAGCAGAGAAGGTGACATTGCTTCGGAGAAGTTACAAGTTTTGATGAGCTGCCTCAGCGCATTTACGTAGTCTTCTATGTTTTCACCTTCTTTTTGGTCCCTTTTATTGAACACAAAGCGCTCATATGTTTCATTGGTTTGGCCTATGAAATGATTGTCGAGGGCAGCAATTATGGCGTCAACGTTTGCTCCCTCTGGAATTTCAAGACCATTGAATACAGATAGTCCATCTACACCTAAAGTGTGCAAGAATAAGGCTTTCATGTAAGCATCTTCTTCATTTTCTAGTCTTGCGACTATGACATAGTTGGTCCACATCTGCTTAAACAGCTTCCATTCTGCGGCTCCACGTTTCACATTCAGAGGTGGTGGAGGGCTAACCTTCGCGGTTTGCGGTCTCCTAGGCTGCTGCTCATTTCGTTCGGCCATGCTTTCAGGCTAACGGTCGTACGTGGTCGAAATGGAGATGAGAGATGTACTCACAATTGAGAAGCGTTGGTAGGTTCGTAGTCCGCTGCCACCATGTTATGTTACCTGCGATGCTGTGGTGCCTTCGTGCTGCTGGTCCACTCGCAGAACAGTCAGGGTGCCTACCTAATTGTCCGTTCAGTATTGTCTCTCATTTGTCATGGCTGACTAGAACAAAGGCTCGATCCAGAAAACGCGCTGGGGTATAGTTGGCGCATGCGCCGTGAGTTTTTCCAACTTAAGGGAAGTCACTCCGGCACGTAGCTTTCAGGTCATAATGCAACATGCGGGACCTGATTCCATTTCTGCACGTGCGAGTCGCTTCACGTGTGGTCTGTGGTTCTTGTTGGGGTCTGTTCAGGTGGCGTGCGCTTACAAAGATTTCCATTTGTGCCTGCAATTGTTTACTATTTCTACTTTTGTATTCAAGGTTGCTAGGTGTGGTTTACATAATATTAACCATTTTTCTGTGGAGCATAGATTGCATCTTTTTGAAATATTGTTGTATGATGTTGCTCTTTTTATGATTTTCCATGATATGTTGTAGTCTATTTTTTTATCTTTGAGTCTCCAAATGTATTTACTCAGCTCTGTTTGATTTTTGTATTTTTCATTTTTGAATGACTGTTTGTGGTTTGCGTATCTGGTTTTGAAAGTGTTTTCTGTGATCCCTATATATGTTTCTTTTTCATTTTCTGAAGTTACCGTAGCTTGCACTGTTCTTTTTTAGTGCAGTTGCAAGATGTCCTTTCAGCACCTTCTCTTTTATGTTGCTTTTCATTTTGTTAGATGAATCAATTATGTTTTTAAGGTTAGGCATACATGAGTATGATAGTTTGATGGTGTTTTTGTTGAATATTTTGGACAGTTTGTGTTCTTTTGGAAATGATGTTGCCAAGATTTTAAAGAATTCTTTTCCTACATTTGTTTTTACTTGTCCATCGTATGGTGGGTTGTACCATATGATCTTTCTTTTCCTATTTTTCTTATTTCTGTTCGTGTTATTGTCTGGACTGTATTGTAGTTTGTAATTGTAACCACTTTTTTGTAATGCTTCTTGATATTCTGTTGCTGCATCATTGAATGCGTTTTCATTGCATGACAGGTTGGATAGTCTCTTGTTTATACCATTGGGTATTGTTTTTAGTATGGATGGTGGGTGGTTGCTTTTGATATTTACATAGATTGGTATGTCATTGGGTTTTTTGTATGGTTTGTACACGTGGTCATTGAGGTCTAATGTTATGTCTAGGTAATTCACTACTTTTTTGTTTGCTTCTATTGTGATTTTTAAGTTGTGGTTTTTAAAGATTTTACATAATTCTTTTTTCTTGTATTCAATGGTTCTTGGATTATTGTTTAATGCAGCGAGGCCGTCATCTCTGTATAAACCGACCTGTTTTCCAAGTTGTTTTTGGGATGTTGGATAGCATGAATAGTCCGACTAGTTCACATGTTTCGGCGCCATCATACGATCCCATGGTTACATCAAATGTGGAGTTTTTGCTCGTTTTTTATTCCAAGTTTCATTTCTGCTATGGAGTAAGGTTTTCTTGGTGTGGAAAATAATCTCCATTTATATATATATATATATATATATATATATATATATAATATATATATATATATATATTATATATATATATATATATATATATATATATATATATATATATACTTATACTTACTTACTTAATCCTCTTCATCCCGCAACCCGAGACATAAGGCGCCAACAAGCTCCCTCCAGCCCGCTCTGTCCGGGGCAAGCCAGCTCAGTTCATTCCAAGTCTTGCCTCCCTCTCTCATCTCCTCCCCCACTGTCCTCCGCCAGGTATATATAAAAATGGTTAATACTATGCAAACCACACTTAGCAACTTTAAACACCAAAACAGAAATAGTAAACAACTGCAGGCATAAATGGAAATCGTTGTTAGTGAACACCCAAAATAAAAACCTGAAAGCCCCAAAAACACGTGCAGCCAACCGCACGTGCAAACAACCGCAAACGGGAGCCCACACGCTATATAACATCGGCGGTGGGCAAACCAAAAACATCCTGATGACAGCGAACACGCTCGAAACAAATTTGTAGAGTCTTAACCTCGAGTTTTAAACCTTCCTTTTTAACATCATTGATATATATATATATTATATATAATATATATATATATATTATATATATATATATATATATATATATATATATATATATATATATATATGAATGTCTCTGCTACAATATATATACATATTTCATTTATGATTGGCTGTGTATATATATACATATTTCATTTATGATTGGCTGTGTTAACTTTTCTTATCAGATCAGCTTTTTAAGCGAGTACACACACAGTGACACACACACACACACACACACACACTGAAATATATGCCATTAAAAGTGCAACACAAGGCAGTCTGATCATACCGGATAACACACCACACACACAACACAAGGAGTGCGCGCACACGCGCGCGCAGCGCGCGCACACACACACCCCACACACACACCACACACACACACACGTGGCCATCTTGAGATGACGGTCTTCTTCTTCTTCTGTATAACGGTACAGAGGTGCAAAACACAACAACAACAACTACGGCCTTCGTGACCCAGCAGGCGAGGTGGCGCTGCTGCCCCGGTTACACGCACTGCAGGACGACAGCCCGTTTCACCATAGGGGAGGGTCAAGCCGACACCTTGCGGCAAAGGGAACAAAAATTTTTTTAACTTTAGTTGTGATAGGTGTTTAGTGACCTTTGACACGAAAGTGTCAAATTTTCAGGGGATGAAATTTGCCGATTATATTGAGTTCCAATCCCTGATGGTCCTTGGGAGGAAGGAACCCTGTTGGTACTGTATTCTGCAGGAATGGGGGCAAATTGTTGGTCTTGTCAACATCGCTCACGTGGTGGTAGGAGTTTCAGCTGCTCTTTCAGCCTTGATGTCTGTACCATGATTCATTCATTATGCCCATCGCTCCCGGTGGAGCATAGGCCATCGACGTACTAGACCATTGTTTATTTTAAACACATCGCAATGCGGGATGACTTGGTGCAATTCTCCAGTGATGACCAGTTGAGCTTTTCAATCTGCTTTCCAACACTTGATGTGTTGTGATATCTGTTGAGCACAAAGCGGGCAGCCTGTCATTGGATCCCATCAAGTTTAGTGATGTTCTTCTGAGAGGTTGGATCTCAAACAGTTGCTGTGTACTCAACAAGTGGATGGACTGGGGCCCTTTTATACTTTTTTCTTTGAAAACTGGTGCTCTGATTTTAAGATTGCACTGAACAAAGCCTGGGACTTGGTTGGCCTTTAAGCATACGGTATCGATGTGCTCGTCCCAACTTAACTGCCAATGGATTGTAACTCCAAGATATTTCACATAGTGGACTTTTTTCTAGAGTGTGTCCATGTAGTTGGTATAACCACTTTCTTACACTTTCTACTTCTGGTGACAGGCAGAGTTGTACATTTCTCTTGGTCCCAGCTGCTTTCCCAATTGGCAAGCCTATTGAGGTCGTCTTACAGCTGGTCATGATCACGTTGGCAATTGACCACCTTGTATACTGCAGTGTCATCCTCAAAAAGTCTGGTCAGTGCTGTCAGGTTTTCTGGGAGGTCGTTGATGTTGACTAGAAATAAACATAGGCCTAGTACAGAACCTTGTGGGACACCTGATCTTGCACAGGCATAGGAGGAGTGGGTTCCATCCACAACCACTGCCCGCCTTCTATGTTGGAGGAAGCTCCCAATCCAAACCCGCTGACCTCTCCCTTTGGATGCCATAGTGGGAGAGTTTGTGGTGAAGAAGGCTATGATTTACCTATCAAGTGCCTTTGCAAAGTCCATGACAAGGATGTCAGTCTGCTTCCCTCTCGCCACGTTCTCAACAAGTTCTCCGACGAATTCCAAGACCTGGGTTCCACACGATTTTCCTCCCCTGAAGCCATGCTGCTGATCGCACAGAATGTTGTTGACTTTCAGGTGGTCCATGACTATGATGTGTTTTAGCAGCTTGCAGCAAATACAGGTTAGGGTAACAAAAGAATGTTGCTTATGCCCATCAGGTGGGACATCTCTGAACAAGGTTTTCATGGAGTCTGCCGTAAAGTGTGTGTCTCACATCTTACAAGTCCCAATGCTTCAAAGAATATGTTTCATTGTGTGTGGAACATGACATGGAATGCACCATGGAGCTTCTTCACCGTTTAAAAGATAAGAATAGGAGTAAAACGGGTGGCCTGTGTGCAAATGGCACAAGACTGTTTTGTCTTTATGGCCGCCTCAGGAACATGGTAAAAACTGTTTCAGGTTTGGATGGATTTTAAATAGTTTGTTATCCATCCGTGAGTTCCATTCCTCTTGCCAGAGGTCTTTGACATAAGCCTGTGGTTTGGGTTTCAGATCAGTGTGAGATAGACAATCTGCTCAACTCTTTCTTTGTAGCGCGCTTGGCAAGTTGATCAATCACCTCGTTGCCTCGAATGCCCACATGGCTGGGAACCCAAGCAAAAACTATGTTGTATCCATCTGATTTCAGAGAGGTGTACAGTTCGATTACTTTCGGCAGTTCTCCAAAGCAGACAGGGAGTCTGACAAAATGAGGAAATCTTTATGTTTGGATTAACAGACCATTTCAAGAGCCAGGACCAAAGCTATCAGCTCAGCAGTGTAGATGGAGCTGCCTGTTGGAATGTGTTGAGAATATCTCTGAGGGGGATCTGTTGCCAAAACACAGCAGAGGCAACTCGTCTGTTAAAATTCTTTTGAAGGATAGAAACTTCGAACACAGTTCAGCAAAAAGGGACTTGTACACCAAGGAACTAGTAAAATCTTACGGTACAAGGCTAAATCAAACCGGATCTCTGGAGTGAAGAAAGTCCATGGCGGGTCATCAGGAAACTTGGATAAATTACAAACTGATCCAAGATCTATATCTGCTTTGTTCAAATGGGGAAGAACACGAATTCCCAAGGGTGGAATGGAACTGGGGTGGTCAATGAATTTCTTTTGGAACTTGGGGTCAAAAACTCTGTCATGTGCAGGGTTTGGGGGTTTAGAAGAGAGATCCAAACACTAGTTTAAAGCAAGTTTCAGTTGACGGTTTTTGAGGTAAAGTTCTCCTGCGTCAGCATACAGGCATGGTGCAGAATGCACCAGACATAATTGAAGCCCTTGATGGTGGATAGGATCTAAACTTTTCAGGTAATAAGGTCTGGCCGAGCCGTAGACTACACACCCATAGCCCAGTTTGGAGCGGATCAGAGCCCTGTAAGATGGAGTAGACTTTTTGTCAGCGCACCAATCTGTGTGTGCAAAACTCGCAAATTCAGTGCATTCTGACTATGCTTTTTTTTACA
>CM031614.1:30365006-30432506 GCA_018398815.1 Conus ventricosus
TTCTTACATAATATGCTGTCTTTATTGCTCATTCACACAGCTGTGAGCCTTCGTAGCGTTATGCGTCTGAGAAAGCACCCATCGTACCCAGTGTATGACTCTTTAGAGGAACTTCTCGCAGCAGTTAGTAGTTATTTTTGGAGAAGAGGAGCGGTTAATATAACACGTCTTCAAATGAATGACTGATGATGATGATGATGAGAGAGAGAGGGGGTGGGAGGGTGGTCTGTCTGCAATGTCAGCCGTGCAGGTTTGTGCATCATTGATATCGCATCGTTTGTGCTTTTAATGATGCTTGTTTTATGCAAACAGCCTTTATTGGGATATGTATTGCATTGGACCCTTATTTCCGTTGTTTAACGTTGCTTCATTTTCATGATTAGCATGACCCTTATTTAATTCCTTTACATTTTTATGTTTCAGAAGGGAGAGCTATTGATTACATCGTGGCGGATGGCAACTGCTTTTTTCCGGGCTGTGGCCAAAGAGATGGACTCAACAGAAGACACCCACTTGCAGTGGCGGCGCCGTGTTTGCGATGAAGTGGAGGCCAACCCGTGTGTCTACCAAAAGTATATAGAAGGGGGCCGGGCCGCGGTAGAGAAACATGTACAGTGGATGCGCACACCAAAACATTGGGCTGTTACATGCGAGATGTATGCTCTTGCTCAGGTGCTGAAGCGTCCACTTTACACGTTTTCTCCTCCCGAGCCTTGATAACGCAGATGAGGCTGGCTGTACAAGTGGCTGGAATTCCAACCCCGAACACCTGCCATGGTCAGCAATCATCCGCGTTATGTTACACTGTGTAACACCCACGGAAACCACTTTGACAGAGTGAGCCCCGTGGATGTTGACAGATGTAACTGCAGTCTGCCCGCTCCCCTTCTGGAGGGCATGAGGCTAGCATTGACCTTACATTGTGAATTGAAGATTTGACATATTTGGCAGAGTGAGCCCGTGGATGTTGACAGATGTAACTGCAGTCTGCCCGCTCCCCTTCTGGAGGGGCATGAGGCTAGCATTGACCTTACTTGTGTAGTTGAAGATTTGAGATATTTGGCAAAAATAAAAGACATGTGTGGAAGATTTGAGATATTTGGAAGCTCCTCTCCTTTCTCTACTTCCTGTTTCGTCTGTCTGTTCTTGCTCCTCTTCTGTCTCGCTTCTCTCTCTTCTCTCTTCTCTCTCTCAGTCAGTCTCTGATCGCCTCTCTACTCTCCTCTCTCTCTCTCTCTCTCTCTCTCTCTCTCTCCTCTCTCTCTCTCTCTCTCTCTCTCTTTTTTAACTCTATGACTCTCTCCGTCTCCTCTCTCTATCTCTGTCATGATCATTTGTCTGTCTGTCTCTCCTTAATTCTCTCTTTCTATGTCTGTCTGTCAGTCTGTCCTCACCTCCTCTCTCCATCTCTCTCATTTTCTGTCTCCATCCCTCTCTCTCCTCTCTTCTCTCTCTCCTCTCATCTCTCTCTCTCTCTCTCATCTCTTCTCTCTCTCTCTCTCTGAAATTGATTATTACATTTTAAGCAAATACCGTTTTTTTTAAATACACCAACATCAACATTTTAAGCTTCGATGTTTTATCTTTGTCAGGAATGACACAAAGCTAGTATAAATGACAATGTCAAAAGAAAACATGCATTCAGGATACATTTTCAAGACGCTATACGAGGCCTATCACTTATTCTATTAGTTTTTATTTCATTAGTTTTTATCTCTCTTATGTTTATGCGCAAATTATATTCTTGAGCCTTTGAAATTTTCAGACGGGAAAAAGCACGAAACATAAAACACAAAAGATTTAATACGTCCTATTGATTGGTGCTGACGAGACAAGTCGGCTCATTACGTAATTGAATTTCGGAAGTCTGACGTTACTTTTCCCATGCCCATCATTACGTCATGATTTTCAATGTCGGAAGTCTTTTTAAGGGGCCACAAGCTATATTCTAATCACCCTCGGATAAGATCAATTTTTTTTTTTAACTGAAATTCCCTATCCGAGGATCGGTTAACGTGCCCCTCGATAAGACAGAATTTTTTTTGTCCCAAGCGACTGTATGTATTAAAAAAAAAGTTAACGTATTTTGCGTGTGTGGAAACAAAAATTACTCCATCCATATTTGATGTTCATGCAATCATGCCATCATGCAATCATTCCAAACTGAAGCAAAATACTGTGGCATCCATTTTTTGAGTCACCAGCTTAACCGTACGAATTCCTTTGTACACTTAGAACGCACCCGTATTCGAAAATAACTTATAATATTTTTTATTAACTTTTATTTGCGGGAATAAGAAAGGTAGAGGTTGGGTTGATAAAATGGGGGGGGGGGGGGAGCCAGGATTTTGGTTGTTTGTTTATTTATTTATTCATTTTTATTTAAAATACTTTCATACCTTTGACTTTAAAACCACTAAACTGATATGCTAGTTGTTGGTTATAAGTATTTTGTTTTATGTTAATACCTCACTTTATGACTTATGTAAAGATATTTCACAACACTTACAAACGAACACGTCCACAACACTCCTCTCTCACACTACAACCAACCACACACACACACACACACACACACCCACACACACACATTTCTTGGCCCGCGCGCGCGCAGCCGCAACCGTTCACCCGACACATATTCGCGTGTCACTCGCACGACAAACAAATACAAAAAGCTCCCATTATGTTCACGTCTCGCCCTTACTTCGTACACTACACTATTTATTTAGGGGGGGGGGGGGGGGGGGGGGGGGGGGGGGGGGGGGGGTAGGGGGGGTTGGGGGGGGGGGGGGGGGGGGGGGGGTGGGGGTCAAATATCACGAATATTTGGATAGGCAATAAATGAAGACACACACACACACACACACACACACACGAAACATAAAGCCAAGACGGCCACAAGCGGCAAATGTCGCCACTGCACATGATAGTGACGTTCAGTGATTCTTAAGTGACCTCAGTGATCCGTACAATCAAAGAGATACGTTTTTAATGGCCGAAATCTGGCAAGACGAAAAGAACAATCATAAAATTGAACATTGTTGTTGGAGATGTGAGCTTGAACGTTGTGGTTGAGTCAGGTAATGAACATAATTGATCAGGAATTATGGGAGAACCTGAAAAGGCAGAAAATTCAGTGCAAACAAGTGCTCAAAGCAACTGTTTCCATACGCCAGTGCAAACCCGCTACATAGGCTTACCATTGGTTGCCTTACAGCAGAGGTTCAAGCTGGCAACAGCTCGACGCTGGCAAAGTTCGCTATCATCAAGGACAAAGGTGAGCCTCAATTGAGTAGGAAAACCCCCATGAAGCTGAACATTCTGAAAATAGGCCCGGACTACAAAATGTGTCTGCTGAGATAAAGGAAATGACTTCATCTCAGAGTTCAAACCACTTTTCCCTGGTTTGGAAAACTCTGTGGTCGACAGGTGAAGCTATCAGTAAGTGTCAGTCACACCAGTGGCACAACCAGTGCGAAGGTCTCTGTGAAAAGGTAGAAGAGTAGATCCAAGAGTTACTCAACAAAGACACCATTGAGCCAGTGGACAAACCAACACCCTTGGTGAGCCCTTTTGTCATTTTCCCAAAGCCAGACGATGAATTCGGCTCACAGTTGACATGCGGCGAGTTAACAAAGCTGTTTTGCGAGAACGTCATCCAATCCTGACAGTCGACGAACTCCTTCAACACATGTCGGAAAGCAGTCTGTTACGAAGCTCGATTTGAAGCTCGGGTATCACCATTGGAACTTCATCCAGATTCACGAGACATCAGAACGTTCGTCACACACACACCGGTGTAGCGATCCATTTTAACTCCCCTCCACTTTTAACTCCCGGGAGTTAGAATTAGCACTTGCCAGTTTTTAACTCCCCGGGAGTTAAAACAAACCATGCCAGAATGACCCCCCCCCCCCCCCTTTCTGTTTTAGATTAACCCCCCCACCCCAAAACATTCAGTTTTATGTGTTTGTCCACGATATGAGAAATAAACATTTAATATACACCCCCACCCTCCCTCCATCCTGCAACATAATTTTTTAATTGTTTTAGGTTGTAAAAGTTATTTCCCCTGTTGGCTTAATCAATTATGCATCGTACGGGGATTGGCCAACGTCATTATTTTGGTTCATGATGGCTACTCAACACAGCTTAGATTAAACATACAATTGACTTTTATTATTGTGCTATCTTCATCATTGTGTGTGTGAAAAAATGGACGGAATTTAACACCTCCCTCCCCCCCTTCTCTCTCTCTTTCCCGCTCCCTTTTCTCCCCCCCCCCCCCCTCTCTGTCTCTCCTCTCTCTCTCTCTCTCTCTCTCATCTCTCTCTCCTCTCTCTCTCTCTCCTCTCTCTCTCCTCTGTTTGTCTATCTGGTGGTCAACTCGTCTGTCTGTCCGGTTGTCTCCGTCTCTGTCTGTGTGTCCCCTCATGTCTGTCTTCTATATAAATCTTACGATGGATAAAAGGCTTAGGAGATGGGAAGTCTCCTTTCATTCTAGCACGGCAACAACCATGACGAAGAAAATACAATGTGAATGTGTGTGTGTCTGAGTGTGTTAAACATAAAACGGACCTTATAACTCGGCTGTTTCTCAAATGATTCAATTCAATTTTGCTTTGAGAAGTGGTGTGACAATGCCAATGTGATCTGAAAGTTAACGTCCTTTTAGTGGATGACCTGGGCATCCAGCACCCGTTCTGCAGGGCACTGGGCCTTATAGTTCAGGTCCTTTTCAATCGATTTTCGTCAAATCTCTGTAATGCTTGTAGTACAAAGGCAATCTAACCTGACCAGTTAGCACTTCAGCGGGTGATATGGCCAGCCAGCGCCTAAGACACTAGGTCTTCTAGCTTGACCACTTCTGAACCGATTTTATTCGAATTTGCAGTGAAGTTTGGTGTTGCCATTATAACAAATCTTCACAGCAATACAAGTACCTGATTTTATGACGGGTATTCAGCATCATGTACTCTGTGTTACACCACTAAAAAAAAGTCTGCAAATGTGAGTGCGCACTCATGTGTGTGTGTGTGTGTGTGTGTGTGTGGTGTGTGTGTGTGTGTGTGTGTGTGTGTGTGTGTGTGTGTGTGCTTCGTGCATGCTTGTGTGCATACGTGTGTTTGTATACGTGCATGTGGTCGACGTGCCCAGAATTACCCCCTCCCCTCCCCACCCCGTTTTCAAAGTATAGAATGAGTGAGAGAAATATGTTTTGAAAGTTGTATTAGCATTGCCTTACAATGCGAATTTCACCCAGGAAAAAAAATCTGAATGGAGGGGGGGGGGGGGGGGGGGGGGGGGGGAGGTTATTCCTGGCATAAGGTCAGAATGAATCCCCCCTTCTATTTTTTAACTCCCCAGGAGTCGATCTGGATCAACATTTCTTGATCGAAATTAACTCCCGGAGAGTTAGTTTAGGCACGTGCGTATTTTAACTCCCCCCCCCCCCCCCCCCCCCCCCCCCATATGCATGTGCCTAAACTAGCTCCCGGGTGTTGGTTCGCATTACTTTGTTTTCCCCCAGTTCACCTTCAGCCCGACCTGTGACCTGTTTTGAAACTTCTGCCAAGCGTGATGTCTTCTCTTGAATTTGATGATGGGTGTGGGACAGAAGCACCAGATCGTCGGCAAAGTCCAGGTCGTCTAGCTGCCTAGTCATAGTCCTAGCTGCCCAGTCATAGTCCACTGGATACCATTCCTCCTCCCGGTGGTCGTTGTCCTCATGATCCAATCTACCACGAGCAGAAGCAGGAAAGGTGGAAGCAGACATCCTTGCCTCACTCCAGTTTTGAAGGGGAAGCTCCTTGTTAGTCCGACCTTGCAGCTCATTCCTTTGTAGGAGTTCTTGATGATGTTGACAAACTTTGTTAGTATTCCATGGTGTCTCATGAGTTGCCACAGGGTGTCCCTGTGAATACTGTCAAAAGCCTTCTCATAGTCGATGAAGGTGCAGTAAAGAGATGAGTTCCATTCCTGGGATTGTTCGAGAATGATCTTCAGGATTGCAATCTGGTCGGCACATGATCGGTTTTGGTCAAAAACCTGCTTGTTGTTCGCGAAGGAGTGTGTCAACTGTCTCTTTCATCCTCTCTAGCAAGATTCTATTGAAGATCTTTCCCGGGACCGAAAGGAGTATAATCCCACGCACTTGCCAAGGTCTCCTTTCTTGGGCAATTTCACCAAGTGTCCCTCCTTCCAGTCCAGTGGAACATCCTCATCCTCCCAAATCGTTGTGAAGAGTGGGTAGAGCATCTCTGTTGTTGTATCTATGTCTGCCTTCAGGGCTTCTGGGCAGACTTCATCTGGGTCAGCTGCCTCTCCATTCTTCTGCATCAGGACGGTGCGCCGGATTTCTTCTCGTGTTGGTGGGTTGCAGTTGATTGGAAGGTCTTCCCTGGCAGCTGGTATCTCTGGTGGATTTTCAGGGGCAGCTCTGTTGAGGAGGTCTTCAAAGTGCTCTATCCATCTGTTGCGCTGTCTCTCTCTGTCCATTATTGGCTCCCGGTTCTTATGCTTCACTAGGTATTCTGATCGTCTGGGCTTTCCTGATAATCTCCTTGTTGTATAGCAGCTTCATGTTTCCGCTTCCTGCTGCCCCTTCTGCCAAACTGTCGATGTAGTCCTTTTTGTCTTGTTTTGCACTCCTCTTCACCTCTTTGTTTGCCCTCGTGTATTCTTCCTGTGCCCTTGCTTTCCCAGTTCTTGTCCTGCTCCTGTTGACTGCTTCCTTCTTCTCTCTCCTATCCTTTATCTTCTGTAGTGTGTCGGCAGAAATCCATTCTTTGTGCTGGTGTTTCTGACGACCCACAAATTCCTCGCACGTTGTTGTCAGTGCTTCTTTCACCTGCTGCCACTGTGTGTGCAGGTCGGTGTCCTCATCCAGAGTTCCGCTAGTACTTGGAACCTGTTTGACAGCGTTAGATGATACTGCTGTTGTCTGTCCGCGTTCCGCAGAAGGCTGGCGTTGAACTTTTTCCGTCCCGAGGCTGAAGTGTTTCTGTGTCTTTTCCGCTTCAGCTTGGCGCGGGCAAACCAGCAGGTGGTGGTCTGTTGCAGCGTCAGCCCCTCGTTTCACACGAACGTCCTCAAGAGTCCTCCTGAACTTCTTGGAAATACAAAAGTGATCTATCTGGTTTTCAGTAGTATGATTAGGAAACACCCATGTGGCTTTATAGACCCTCTTGTGTTGGAAGATGCTGCTTCCAATGACAAGATTGTTGTTAACACAGAGGTCAGCAAATCTCTCCCCGTTCTCATTCATCTCTCCCAGTCCTTGTTTTCCCATCACGTCCTCATATCCGGCGTTGTCCTGTCCGACCGTGGCGTTGAAATAGCCCATCAAGATGTTGTTATTGCTCCACTTATTGCTCCACTCAATGTTGTTATTGCTCCACTTACTGATTATTCCCTGCAGTCTGCCGTAGAAGCCGTCTTTTTTGTCATCGTCAGCGTTGTTGGTCGGGGCGTAGCACTGTGCTATGCAGCACTTGATCCCTTGTTGATCCTGAAAGTCGCTGTGATGATTCTTGGCCCATGTGGCTGCCATCCTACCAGCACTCCCTGAGCTTTTCTGGGGAGCATCAGCGCCATGCCTTCCGAGTGCATGGCCGTGTCATCCTAGTGTCCAGAGTAGAGAAACAGCTCACCTGAGCTCAGCCTGAGCTGTCCCGTCAGCAGCCACCTGGTCTCGCTGAGCCTGAGGATGTCAAGCCCATACCGCCTCATCTCCCGGGCCACCTGCTTTGTCTTTCCGTCTCTTATAGCGTCTGAATGTTTCAAGCGCCTATGGATGTTGTTTTCCTGGTCATCAAGAGAGTTGTCAGCACTGCAGCTTCTGGTTGGCTTTCACTGCAGTCCCTCATACGTCCTCCCGTAGAAGGCTCCTCACCAAGAAGAGTTTGCTGGGTTGTTGTTGTTGACGTTTCTGTAGCTACATAGATTTAAGGACAAGGTGAGGAAGCTAGCCTCACGCTTGCCCTGGCCCCCCATTTATCCGGGCTTGCCACCGGCCATACCGGGCATGCTATGCATACCAGGCATGGGCTGGGTTTCGAGACTTTGTGGCAAGTGACAATCTTGCTGAGAAAGGACAGTGCAAGAAAAGACAGATGAAGGGTAACTAAGTCAAAGGTTAATATCTTCTTTGGCTAAAGATAATAGTTGGGAAGAAATAATTCATTTCAGAATTGTTCATTTAGAAAACGCGTATGTCAATGAGATAAAGCAACTTTGGAAGTTGAGGTATATAAAAAGGTAATTTAAACTGACAATGTCAAAGAAGTCTATGTTGTTGAAGTGCCAAGATTAATGATGCATTATGATTTATTAGCTAAATACGCTTATATTTAAGATGGGAACAGATGTCGTGTTTACGTTGTTTGTATCAGTTGCGGTAGAAAGATACGAGGGGCGTGTGAGCTAAGCAACCATGATGTGAATGGATACCAGAATAAAGGTGGTATGAATTTTCACTCTAGTCTTTGAGTTTCCTTGTAGACGACAAAAGTCATCACATCCTGTTCGAGGGTGTGGATCAACAGCAAAAATTTTGCATTCCAACAACAGCAGGACAGTAAAAAAAAAAAAAAAAAGAGTTAAGTTTGTTGAAAACATACCTTCAGGCTGTTGACAAACAATCAGGCAGGCAATCACAGCCGGAGAGACCGTAAGTAAGCAGTTTACATGACTAGCTTGTCCATCTCACTGCTAAGTTTTCAACATCACAAATGTTCACATGAAACTCGATGTATGATGGCCACTCAGAGATAAGAATGAATACAAAACTAGGTCTTGTTCATACAACAGAGTAACAACAACAACAACAAAAATGATATGAATACTTATGAATATGAAATATAAGACACCCTGCGATGAAGATGCATCTCACTTCATGCATGCGCAGACCCCCCTCAAGCATGCCGTCGAATGAAGTTGTGTATTTGCATCAGTTATGTCGTAGATCTGTGTATAATTCAAAGTTTGGTGATTCTGCTTCCCAGTTCTGCAGTCTTCTTGATCCACAATGTTCGATCAGTCCTTTAAACAACGGCTATGAAGTTGAAACAACAGGTATACTGATGATATTAGAAATAGGTTGTTTATATATATATAGGTCACCAGCGCGCAATATATATATATATATATATATATATATATATATATATATATATATATATATATATATATATATATATATATATTTGCGCGCTGGTGACCTACTCGTTTTTGAGTGAACCAGTATTTTAGGAAGATAAGATAAGATAATGTTGTTTATAGCCCAGCCGACCGCAAAGGGCCACATCAGGGCTGTTGTATTTTAGGAAGAAGAGAAGAAGATATATATATATATATATATATATATATATATATATATTTTATATATATTATATATATATATATATATATATTATTCAACTATAAACAAAGCTCTTATGTCTTAGATTGAAGAAATAGGGGGAGATAAGCGTTCATATCTGCAGTGGTGGATAATTCTACCTAACTAACAGTATGTGCGGCAAATGAGACAAACTGCAAACTGTATGACTGTCTCCAAATTCTTCAACTGCCAAACCACTAACCTGATATCTACATCATCCACTGCACCGTTTGTTCTAAACTTTACATCGGCGAGACCGGACGCACTTTGACTGTCAGATTCAAGGAACACCTCGCTGAAATTAAATACAACAGGGACAAACCAGTAGCCAGCACTTCAACCTCCCCAGCCATTCCGCACACAATGCATGAGTGAAGGGCTTGTGGCTCATAAAAACTAGTGACTCTAGAGACAGGAAGGATATGGAGTCTCACCTGATTCAAAAACTGGGCACCAGAAATCCAGCTGGTATCAATGAAAAAGCGTAGCAATTCTGTGTACTTCTTTTTCCCGAGCCAAATCAGGTGGACAATGACTTATTATTCCCTTTCCCCTTTAGTACTTACCTGTGCATGGTTGGTCTGCATCAGTGGCCTCTTCGTGACCGTAGAGCCTAGCGCCTACTGGAATGATCGCTTGAGAGCCTATATCTTTTGCCAGGAGTTTCTGAGTAGGGTTAGCTCCCCAGTCTCCTGTCTTTCTTTTTTTTTTTCTATTTTCTTTTCTTTTATTTATTCATTTATTTTTCTTTTCACCTACTTTTGTATCTATCCCTCTCCTTCCTGCCTTCCTTGGCCCCCTTCTCTCCCCCCCCCCCCTCCTCTTTTTTTCCCCTCCCCCTTTCACCCCCCCTTCTACCCCTCCCTACCCCCTCCTCCCCCTTTCCCTTCTGCTCCCTCTCCTCCTTTCCGTCCTTGTTCCTTTTCTGTCGTCCTCTGAACGGCTCCTTCCCCTGTTCGTTCCTTCTCTTTACTTTCCACTTACTTCCTTTCTCTCTACTTTTGACCTCTACTATTCTCCTCACTAACACCCCAACCCTCCTCCCTCTCTCCCTCCCACATACCTCCACCCTTGCTTTAGGTCCTTCTTTTGGTCCTCTTTTTATGTCTCTCCTACTTTTCCCCCCCCGCCCCCTCCCCCTTTCCCCTTCCTCCCCCCCCCCCCTCTTTTTCCCCCTTTTTTTTATCTATCTGTATATATATGTATATATTTATATATGTGTGTATATATATATGTATACATGGTTTTTTTTTTTTTTTTTTGGTCATTGGGAGTGTTGTTAGCGCCTCTCATCATGACCTCATATCTATCTTTTGCGTTAATGCTCTTATTTTTGCCTTTTTTTTGTTGCGCCACATAGCACCACCTACCTCCCTATGCTATACCCAAATGTCTTATTAATGTATGCCTTGTTTGTACATTTACCCATTTATTCCCCATTGTAACCCACCCACACCCACACCCATCCTTTTTTTCTATTTTTTCTAGGTATATGTGTGGTTCTGTGTGTGTGTTTATTGGCGTGTGTTTGTGTTCTTGCGTGGTTGTTCTTGCGCGCGCGCGCACTTTGTATGTATGTGTGTGTGTGGTTGTGTGTGAGTGTGTGTGCGTTTGTGTGTGTGGTTGTGCCCGCGAGCAAGTGCTTTTTTTTAGGGGGGGGGGGGGGGGGTGAACCTTGCAGCTCTTAGCTGCGTCTGGCTGTGGGTTTTTTTTCTCGGGGTTCTCCCGTTTTCCCTCTCACCCCGTGGTGCTTGGGTAGGGCAACCTACCCTTGGGTCAGACTTGGGTTGGGTGCTTTAGGTGGCTGACCCCCTCTCCCCCCCCCCCCCCCCCCCCCCCCCCCCCCCCCCCGTTCATTTAAAATGCTTTTTTGAGCATATTGTACTTTATTTATTGTGTTTTCTCTTGTTCATTTCATTCATATGCAACACACCCACTACATACCATCACCCCCCCCCCCTCCCCACTCACTCTCCTTCCCTCCTCTTCTCTCTCTCATTCTCCACTCTTCCTCTACTTCCATTCTCTCTCTGTCTCTCCCCTGTCTTTCTCCCCTCCCCCCTCTCTCTCTCCTTTTCCTCCTCCTCACTTTACTCTACCCTCTTTCCTCATGCCCTATTCCTCGAACTCTACTCACCCTCTCTTCCACTGTCCCCTCTGTCTACTTCATTCACCACTTTGGCTTCACAAGGGGAGTATTGTGCATGTTTATGTCTGTACTGTTTTTATTTTTTTGTCGCTGAGGAAGGCATATTGCCGAAAATTTCCTGTCCTGTTTTGTGTCGTGCATTAAAACTGCGTTACTTCACACTTTGTTTTGTGTGTTCTTCTGCTTTTTTGTCGTAACAGAATGTGCTTGCGTGGGTGAATGGGGAAAATAAAATAAAACATGTTTCTCTGGCTCTCAGCTATTCTGCAAAGACAATCTCATGGGGAACTCACTAACTTAACTCCTCTCAACTATTCACTTTGTTTCCTCATGCTCGATTTGACTCCTCTGCCTTTTCGTTTACATCTATTCCGGAAACTGGTGCTCCCTCTCTATGTCCCTGTACTATTCTTTGGTTCACAAGAATTCATGATGTCACTTAAGAGTATTTTGTAATCTGAAGAGCATATTCGTACATTTTTTTTTGTGTGTGAAATTAAAAGTACTCTAGACTAGTTGTGGCATTCTTTATTGAACCGAAGACTTATTGACATGACTAATAATGGGAAGAATAAATAACAAGTTCCAAATTAGCACTACAGAAGCTTGGGGTGCAATCTCCAAGGTAGAAATACTAACAATAGCTTGCTGTATCTTAGATTGAAGAACTGTGATTTACTGTATCGATGGAATATTCTTTCTTTAAGAAAGTATGTGCTTGCGTGGATGGAATGGGAAAAATAAAATGAACAAATGTTCTAAAATGACCTTCAGCAAGCTTTAGTCCAAGGGGAAGACAATCTCCAATGGGAAGGAAACTCACAAACATATAACCATGGTCAAAATAAAACGATATTTCAAAACCTGTTGTATTCTTTCCCACAGAATGACTGCTAATAGAATCCTGCCATTCGGTTTAAGAGAATTGCTATCCCCGAAAAGGCTGGGTGTGCAATACCGTAAGTATGTTATTGAGTTTTAACAAAGAACACCAAGGATGCCACCTAAGAAGCAAAAGAAAATCTGAAAGAGCATAAACAAGCTACATATTGCTTGTGAAAGTAGAAAATAAAAAAAAACTTTAAGAACACAGTGCAATGGCCGTTCTTGCAATGAATCGCAAGGGACTAATACAATACAATAGAAATCCAAGGATTAAGTACCTGAGCACCATTCCAGCAACTTACAGAGCACTTGGTGTTGCAATGACTGCAAGAAACTATTTAGTTATAACAAAGCTTGCTTATGTCTTAAGGACTGTGAAGAATAGGGGGTAGATAGCTTTCAAAACCCTGCAGTGGTAAAGATAATTCTGCCTAACAAACAGTATTGTTGCGTGTGAAAGGGAAAAATAAATAATAACAAATGCTCTGAAAATCCCTTCAGCAGCTTTAATGTTCCAAGGGGAGTAAATCTCCAATGGGGAGAAACTCACTAAATATAACTCCTGGTCAATACTGATATTCAAAACCTGATTGTTTCCCCAATGACTGCGGAATTGATCAACTGCCTTTTCGTTTGAGAAGAAATGCTAGCCGAAGAAGGCTGGTGTGCAATACGTTGTAGTTTGTTGCGTATTCAAAAACAACCAAAGGTGCCGCCTAAGAAAAAAAAAAATCAAAGAGCAAAAAGCTACATTTCTTGAAAATCAGAAATATAAAAAGATAACGCTTAAGAACAAATTACCTGGCAGTCTGAATTTCAAAACTGATTGTTTCTCCTAGTGACTGCGGAATGACTTTGCCTTTTCAGTTTGAAGAAGAATGCATGCCCGAAAAAGGCGGTGTGCAATACCGTTGTATGTTTGTTGAGTTTCAAAAAACCAACCAAAGGTGCCGCCTAAGAAGCAAAAGAAAATCTGAAGAGCAAAACAGCTACATTTTCTTGTGAAAAGTAGAAAATAAAAAATAACCTCTTAAGACACAAGTGTGAGGGAAAGTCTTGAATGAATCCGAAGGGATAAATTACAATAAACTAAAAATTCAGATAGTACCGAGCCCATTCAGCAACCACAGAGGAGATTGGTGTTGCAATGACTGCGAGAAATATTCAATTATAAACAAAGCTTGCTCTTATGTCTTAGATTGAAGAAATAGGGGGAGATAAGCTTTCATATCTGCAGTGGTAGATAATTCTGCCTAACTAACAGTATGTGCTTGCATGGGTGAATGGGGAAAAAATAAAATAAAACAAATGCTTCTCAAAATGAGTCTTCAGCAAAGCTTATAGTCTCCAAGGGGAGACAATCTCCAATGGGGAGGAAACTCACTAACATATAACTCCTGGTCAGATACTGATATTTCAAAACCTGATTGTTTCTCCTCAGTGGACTGCAGAATTGAATCCTCTGCCTTTTCGGTTTGAAGAAGAATGCTATCCCGAAAAAGGCTGGTGTGCAATACCGTAGTATGTTTGTTGAGTTTTCAAAAAAACCGCCCAAAGGTGCCACCTAAGAAGCAAAAGAAAATCATGAAAGAGCAAAAAAAGCTACATTTTCTTGTGAAAAGTAGAAAATATAAAAAGATAACCTCTTAAGACACAAGTGCTGAGGGCCAGTTTTGGAATGAATCCGCAAGGGACTAAATTACAATAAACTAATAAATTCCAAGGATAAGTACCGAGCACCATTCCAGCAACCACGGAGCAACTTGGTGTTGCAATGACTGCAAGAAATATTCAATTACAAACAAAGCTTGCTCTTATGTCTTAGATTGAAGAAATAGGGGGAGATAAGCATTCATATCTGCAGTGGTAGATAATTCTCCCAAAAACTAACAGTATGTGCTTGAGTGGGTGAATGGGGAAAAATAAAATAAATGCTTCTGAAAGTGAGCCTTCAGCAAGCTTATAGTCTCCCATATTTCTTCATCTAAGACATAAGAGCAAGCTTTGCTTATAATTGAATATTTTTTGCAGGACATTGCAACACCAAGCTGCTCTGTAAGTTGCTGGAATGGTGCTCGGTACTCATCCTTGGAATTTATTTTATGTATGTATGTATGTATATATATATATATATATATATATATATATGATATATATATATATATTATATATATATTATATATATTATATATATATGTGTGTTAAAATAAGGTTTTAAAAGAAGTGATCTACAAATTTGTTTCGAGCGTGTTACTTCTTTTAAAACCTTATTTTAACAAAAAGTTGCTCCCCAAGGGTTGAGCACTCTAAAAATCGTTTTTGGGTATTTTAATCACATAGTAAATACCAGCAGAGATTTTTAAAAAATGCTCAACCGGACTGGGAGCAAAAATTTGTTAAAATAGTTTTAAAACCTTAACTTTTAACAAATATATATAATATATATATTATATATATATATATATATATATATATATATATATATATATGTATGTATGTATATATATAATCTAGATTTAATTACACACACACATACACGCACGCACGCACGCACGCACACACACACACACACACACACACACACACACACACACACACCCCACACACACACAAGCGCAGTTTCTGCTGTTTCTGTGTGTCCTATGGGAAGGATAGTTAACTGTCTGGAGAACGCTTGACAGATGACGAGGGAACATGAGTAAAAAAAAATTCAGCCTGAAAACGTATTGGCAGTTGAATTTTGCAGATAGAAGTGGGGACAAAAAAGAGATTTTGCCCGACAAAACAATCGACTCATATTTTGACGTCGGCTGGTTTGAGCGATGACACAGGTTTTTCCGTACCGACACATTCTGGTCCTGCTTATCTTTTACTGCTCCTGGGGTGAAGTAGTTGGTCCCCATACTGAGTGAGCCTAGCACTACGGTAATTAAGTATGTTCCTATCATGACGCAAACTGGTCTGGAAACGACAGAGTGGTCCTGTCTTGATGAGAAGCTGGTCCTGTACTGTTGAATGGTGTCTTGTTGGCGACACAAGAGAATCCTATGTTGATACACTCTAGTCCCGTTGTAGCATACACTGGTCTTGAGTTGACTCGGTCTGGTCTAATAATATGGTAGACTGGTCTTGTAATAGTGTAACTTGATCTTGTGGTAGATTTGTTCATTCAAAAAAGAGAAGAAAGAAAAGAAAAAAAGCTGTTTGTCTTTAGAATCATCTGGCTGGGTTTAGTTGTTGAGCAGTCTTTGTTCTGTAGACCTTTCTAGGGCAGGGCAGCAAAAAGCACTCACAATACTTGTCTAAACACGAGTTAGTATGATGTTTTCCTGGTTATGTCTGAAGTGTTCGGGCATTGAACAGAAAGGCCGAGACCAGAGCTCCAACTTTTCCACCATCTTCTATGCTTCCCCTACCCCTCTTTTGCTCACACTTAACTGCCCCCCACCCCCACCCCACCCCCCCACCCCCCTCGCGCCTCCAAATGTCTTATCCCCACTTGGCTTGGAACATCGCCATATCATCAGGAATCCCCACCCCCACCCCACCCCCCACCCAAAAAAACAAACAAACAAAAACAGAAACAAAGCAGGCAGTTAATCTCTCCTCCATTACTTGTCAGCAAGAGTGATTATGTCATTAACAAAATTCGAACTTAAGCAGTTTTCTCAGGCAAAGAGGTTCCCCAGAGTCCAGCCTTGGGTCGACCCTCTGAGACTCATACCCCTATCCTCTCCGCTCCGGGGGCTACGCTCCGAGCAAACACCGCTGGTGACAGCATCGCCAAGAACAGACTTCAGTCTTGGAAATCTTGTCCTTAAGGGTCTCCGGCACATAGGACGTAAATCTCTCCTATCACCATCACCATCAGTTTTCTCCTTTACCTTGATGGAGGAACACGTATCTCTCTTGTCTCCGTTTTTGGACATCGCAATGTTCGGCAGGCATCTATGAATTCCCACGAAGCTCGTTCAGGCTGGCCTTTATGTCTGAGAAAAAAACAAGTTTTCTTCAGCTTCTTAAGGGGGAATTTCGGCCGATGATTGCCACATTACTGACACTCGATCGCCGTTTCTCTTCAACTGGCCGACCATCATCGTTCGATTTGATGTCTTCCTTGTTGACCCCTGAACTCCCTTCTACTTCGACGGCCTGCCGTGTTGGTTCTGGCCACAAGCGGTGCCTTCGTGCTAATAAACACGACACCTGCGTCTCCTGCTCTCGATGTTCCCGTTTACACTTTGTAACTCGTGCGAGGATCGGACCGGCGCGACATAGAGTTAATCTGCATGACGGTTTGGGCCAGTTTAGGAAATCCGCCAGGTTTGGGCAAGAGAGTTGGTCGCCAGTCTCAACCACTCCATGCAAATGACCACACACACACACACACACACACACACACACACACACACACACACACATGTGTACGTGTGTGTGTGTGTGTGTGTGTGTGTGTGTGTGTGTGTGTGTGTGTGAGAGAGAGAGAGAGAGTGTTGTGTGTGTGTGTGTGTGTGTGTGTATGTGTGTGTGTGCGTGTGCGTGTGTGTGTGAGAGAGAGAGAAAGAGAGAGAGAGTGAGTGAGAGAGAGAGAGAGAGAGAGAGAGAGTGTGTGTGTGTGTGTGCGGTGTGTGTGTGTGTGTGTGTGTGTGTGTGTGTGTGTGTGTGTGTGTGTGAAAATGAAAGAGGAGAAGGGATGAAGAATGAAATCTACAAAACAAAAAAAGAAAAAAGAGAAAGAATGGAAGAAAGTAATTAAGAAAAAAAAAAAGGGGGGGGGGGGGGGGGGCGCTCGCATTTTCTGTAGGTTCGATCTCGGGCCAGTGCCGGAAGATGTGGTTATCTTCATTCTTTGGAGACGTTTCCGTTGGAGATCATCTCTCAGTGTTCTTCCCCAGTGGGAGGCTCTCACTTCGGACGAATGGATTCTGTCTGTGATTACTGAAGGCTCGGGATTTCTTATTTCACCACTACCAACCACGCTTTCCTCAGCTTTTGTCAGGATTCCCTCAAATCTGGCACGATTTTTATTCTGATGGAGGAGGTTACTTTCTTCTTTCCAAAGGCACAGATTCAGAGGGCGTCGTCCTTGATTTTTTCCCATTCTTGTCCTTGTTCTCAAGAAAAATAGCATGTGGATGCCTGCATTGCAGCCAATATGTTTTTTGCTATGTTCACTTCATGTTTTAACATCATTCAAGAACATCGTAGCAAAATTACAGTTACAAACAAAATAACGCCCCGTTTACGTTTCTCCCCTTGTCTGGTTAAGATCTTTTAAGCACCCTCCGGGGTCTGCAACCTTGCCGTTGTCGGAGGGCTTGCACGGTCCAGTGATCCGTAGGCTCTGCTGGCGGGGGCTTCAATACTTGGATGATAGGCTAGTTTTTGAAAATGCTTCTGGGCTGTAAAGTCAAGTTGCTGTCTGGCCTAAGCACAACGTGGTAGGAGGTGATGCCTCTGGTAGGGTCTCCATGTCAAATAGGTTAGGGGTGAGGGCTCTAACAAATAGTAACCCGCCTTTTTCCAATTCTATCTTCTACCTTCTTTAACTGATCTTTTCTATCCTCGGGTTAAGCCTTCTTTTCCACATTCTCTCTCTCTCTCTCTCTCTCTCTCTCTCTCTCTTTCGCTCGTCTTCTTAAGATTCGGCGTGTTTGCAGTGCGGTGTGACCTGTGAAGGGGGGGGGGGGGGGGGGGTGACTGAGAGTAAAGATGCCCCCAAAACATCTCTTTGGCTCGGACCACATCTAGAGAGGAGATACACTCTGGCCCAGGTGTATTAATCGGTTACCCCTGGGTGGGGTTGGGTCAAGACAGGCAGTTCCCTGGCTGGCCAAGGTGCTCAGCTCTCTGTCCCGGGAGTTGAGCATGATCAGGGGGAATAGGGTTGTGGGCTCTTGTTTGTCGTATATCTCTCTCGAAGCCCGGAAGAGCTGAAGACAGTGACTTCTTGGCCCTGGCCTCTTAGTTGGACTCTACGGTGAATGGACAAGGGAGAGATGAAATTAAAAACAACAAAAAATGTGTTTTCCAACTTGAAAAGAATGCCGCAGGAGTCTGACGTGGACTCTGATTCCGAAACGGAAACAAGAAAAATGACTGGAGTTTGGTCCTCTTGGCTGAAAGTCGAGAGTGCAGAACAGGACAAATCAATTTCCGCGTTCAGCCCATTCACCATTCAGAATGGCTTCCAAAGAATGGCAGGAGATCCACAGTCAATCAAGAGATTAAGGAATGGTACCTTCCTTATTTAGTGCAAATCCAAGAGACAATCGGAGCAGCTACTGAGAGCCACAAAACTGGCAGACAGAAAGATCCAGGTGACTGCCCATAAACAGCTGAATTCCTCCAAGGGAGTCATTCGATGCCCGGATCTGAAAGGCATTTCGAAGACCGAGATTAAAACAACTTGCTTCGCAAGGTGTCATTGATGTGCATAAGGTGACAGTTCGCAAAGGACAGAAAGAGTGCCCATCAACATCCTGTTTCTGACATTGGACACCTCTCGTGCGCGTTCAACTTTATATTCCATCTCCGATGCGGTGCTTCAAGTGCCAGAAGTTTGGGCATGTCAAAGACAACTGTTCTGGGAAGGAGGTGTGTGGTGTTTGCTGCTAAGCAACCCAAGATGGGCCATGTAAAGATCTGGCCCATTGTGCAAACTGCGATGGCGACCACCCCTCCCCTTTACGCAACCTCCCAGTTCAGATTCACGAAGCAAACATCCAAAAAGTAAAAACGGAAAACAAAATTTCATTTTTCGAGGCACGCAAGCAGGTCCTTGCTAGTCAGTCTGCTTTAGTTTCTTTGTCCCCTTCAGCTGTGAAGAAGGTGTCTAGCCCCGGTGGAGCAAATCCACCACCTCTCAATCAAAAATGGATGCCCGAGGCGGGGGCAATAAATCCGCCACCTCTCAGACTGCCCAACAGTCTAATCCAACAGCTGCTTGGCAGATTAAAAAACAGCTCTCCCGCCTCGAACTTTCGAGAGCAGTGCCTGCACGGGCAAGGGAGTCCAACCAAGTATGGAGATGGTGGAGATGAATTAAACTGCGACCTCCACCGTCTCCAAAACCTAAGCTGTCTCCACCTGCGGGCAAGTCTGCCAGCGGGTCTGGAAAACGAAACAAGTCTGTCCACTTCAAAACACGCAGACGACGACTCGGAGATGAACTGATTTCTCTCCTGTAGATTAATCCATTGGAACATCCGTGGTTTAAACTCTAACTTTCAGGAGCTGCAGTTTTTGTGTCATACACTTAAATCTCAGGTAGTAGCTCTTCAGGAAACAAAAATCGAAAGCCAGAAGACCTTCACTTTTTCTGGCTTGAATATTTTTTCCAAACCTGCACAACCTTCCACGTTGGATTAACAGGCGGTGTTGCCCTTCTTATCCACAAGGCTTTGCTGTTTAACCCTGTTGCTCTTACTTCCCTCTTCGGGCAGTAGCAGCAAGAGTCATTCTCCATAAAATCGTTTCAGTTTGCTCGTTATATCTACCACCTTCTGTCTCGGTTTGTCACCAGGACCTTGTCAGTCTGATTGAAGAACTTCCTCGCCCTTGTTTGCTATTGGGTGACTTTAATGGCCATAATACCCTTTGGGGTAGTATGAATTCTTCATCCAAAGGTCTGCTTCTTAAAGTTGTATTTTCAGAGTTGGACTTGTGTTGTCTGAATATTGGGTCTCCAACTTACCTTCATTCTTCCACAGGTACCCTTTCATGTTTAGATTTGTCAATATGTGACCCCGTCGCTGGTCCTGGACTATGAGCGGTCTGTCCATGACGATCTGCATGGAAATGACCATTTTCCCGTTCTGTTAAAATCCAAAATAAACTGAGAACACCTCTGTTCCAGAACACCGCAATTATAAGAAGGCTAACTGGAATCTTTTTGCTGCAAATATTTCAAAGGACCTCCAGGAAACTGACATTCTTCAAAGTCAAGACCCAGCGGGACTCCAACTGACATTTTGATTAAGTGTGTAAAGACGTGTATTCCAGTGTCTTCCAATGAACTCCAACTGCCTAAAACACCTTGGTTTAATTCTGACTGCCAACAAAACTCAAGAGAACATAAACGGGCTCAGCGTTGGGTATTCCAAAGACCTTCCGCTCCCAACGCTCGAGCCCATCAAAAACTCCGAGCGAAAACGAGACACACTTTTAAAGTCAGTAAACGTCAGTCTTGGAGAAACTTCTGCTCCAGGCTGACATTCAAACATCCTAAATAAAAGTCTGGAACCAGATCAAGAAAGTCAAAGGGAAAAACACCAACCCGTCAATTCATCACCTGAAACTTGCCGATGCTCTGATAACTGACAAACAAGCTGTTGTCTATCTGCTGGCCTCCACAACTCAACAGAACTCATCATCCTTGAGTAAGTCCACAGCCTTTTAAAAAAAAAAAACCAGCTCAGAGAAAAATCTTCATACAATTTCACTTCAGACAACTCTGAAGTGTGCAATCTGCCTTTTTCAATTGATGAACTGAAATCAGCTCTGTAAATCTGCAACGATTCTGCTCCTGGTCTGAATGATATTCATTGTCAGGTTTTGAAACATCTCCAAGAGAACTGTCTCCAGACCCTTCTTAAAGTTTACAACCTGGTGGAAAGCCCTGATTATCCCCACTCCTAAGCCTAGGAATGACCTTACCAACCATTCACATTATTGTCCAATAGCTCTGACCAGCTGCCTCTGCAAGCTAATGGAAAAGATGGTCAACTCCCGTCTGATGTGGAAACTGGAAACCGATGGCCTTTTGGCCAATGAACAGTGCGGGTTCCGGATGTACCACTCGACCGTTGACCATTTAGTCCGTCTGGAAACCACCATCGGCAATGCCTTCATTAACAAACAACATGTGTTTGCTATCTTATTCTATGTGGGAAAAGCGTACCATACCACTGGGAAATCTCGAATTCTTATGGATCTTCATAAACTTGGTTTTCGTGGGCATTTGCCTTTATTTATTCTCGTGGTCATCTGCATTTATTTATTCGAAACTTTCTGGCTGATCGGCAGTTCCAAATCGGTATTGGCACCACGCTGTCTTACATTCATGGGCAGGAGTTTGGTGTACCGCAAGGGAGCATTCTTTCTCCTGCTCCCTTCAGTATCAAAATTAATGACATTGTCAATTCAGTAAAACGAGGGCTCCTCTCTGTTTGTTGATGACTTCGCACACTACGCAGTTATAGCCTCGTATGCCAGCGTACAGCATCAACTCCAACTTTCTGTGGAGAAAATTCGACAGTGGGCCGAGGTAAAAGGGTTTGCTTTTTCAAACACCAAAACACGGTGTGTCCATTTTCACAATTTTAGTCAGTTCTTTGCCGATCCTGAAATTTGTCTGGACAAATCCACCATTCCAGCTGTGAAAGAAGCCAATTTTCTAGGTGTTATTCTTAATCAAAAACTGAACTTTAAAAGTCACATTCAACACTTAAAAACTGCTTGTCAGAAAGCACTGAACATTCCGAAAGTTGTGGCACACAGGGATTGGGGCGCTGATAAGAAAACTCTTCTCCGTCTTTGCAGGGCTCGAATCTGCTCCAAACTGAACTACGGGTGTAGTCCTCCCCACAATTTTGTTTTGGTTTCATTTACTACCCTTCGCTGGCTGCTTTGGGGCTGCTGTTGGATTCTTTTTTGAACCCTTGGTGGTGAGAACACCACAGTATTATGGACTGTGGTGTGTCCCTATTTGACGCCAGCAGCACAGACACAATCAGCCGTGTCTCCCTGATGAGTCCGATCCAGCGGACGAAAGGCCTAGGAGCAGGCAATACAAATAGATCTGCCTTAAAGAGGGATTACGATGGTTCCCTGATGCAGCTAGTAAAGAGTTTTCATATCTATAACATTTTTTTTTATTTTTCTTAATTTTATGTTCCCATTTTCTTCATCTTCAGCCGTCCACCACCCCCACCCCCCACCCCCCACCCCCACCCCCCACCCCCTCCCCCGCCCGGCCTTAAGTTCAAATCTTTACCAAGTCATTATTGTGATGACAGAGAGTTTTTTTGGCCTGCGCTTGTTTTTCCCCCCACTATTAGATTGTTCGTCTTTGTATTCGTCTGACTTTATTCAAGTTTAAAAGGCTGTGCCAGTCTTGAATAAAAGTTATGTTATGTTTTCTTATAGGAGCAAGACTTACTCTACTTGTTTATTGCTTACGGGTGTATAGTCTACGGCTCAGCCTGACCTTCCTACCTGAAAAGTCTCGATCCTATCCACCATCCGGTTTGTTTGTCCATCACACTGATCTGAAACCCAAAATACAGGCTTGTGTCAAAGAACTCTGGCAAGAGAAATGGATCTCGCAGACAGATAACAAATTGTACAAAATCCGTCCAAACTTGAAAGAGTTTTTACCATGTTCTCGAGGCAGCCTTAAAAAAGAAACAGTCTTACGCCGCTTGCACAGGCCACTCCTTTTACACCCATTCTTATCATTTAAAAGGTGAATAAGCTTCGTTGTACATTTCATATCATAGTGAAAACTGTAAAACCTTCTTTTAGAGTGTTGGGACTTGCGCGACGTGAGACATAAACATTTTACGGCAGACTTGATGAAAACCTTGTTCAGAGATGCCCCATCTTTGAATGTCTGAAAGAGGTTGACATTTTTCATCTGACCTAAGACTTTAATGAAAAAAGATTTTAACGAAGTTTACGGGTTTTTTTAGAAGTTGTATTTTGAAGGTTTGAGTGAATATTTTTGTTTTGTTTTGCTTGGTTGTTGTTTTTAATGACTTGAGTTGACTTCAAATGGTGACAGCTCTGATATGGCCCTTTGCGGTCGGCTGGGCTATAAGCAACTTTACCTTACCTTACCTTTTGGGCGTATGGGAAGTATTTCATAGCGATGCTTCACCACTAAAGCAAAGACATGGAATTTTTTGGACTGTTAAACAGACCACCGGTCCAATTAAATTTTAGGTTCAGATTAACTCCTTTCCTCTTTACAGATTGTACACATGGCATTGCATACTCTCTCTCTCTCTCTCTCTCTCTCTCTCTCTCTCTCTCTCTCTCTCTCTCTCTTCTCTTCAAACACACACACACACACACACACACACACACACACACACACACACACACACACACACACACACACACAAGCTGATGTTCTAATTAAGCTAACCATCTGCCGCTGATCAGGTGATGGTTCGATCGTAGCTCTGTTTTGTGGGCAGTACTTACCGTTGTCGAACGGTCAGGTGCATATAGCGTCGATCTGTTTTTGAGTGTGGTCTGTGGTGTTATGATTACTGTTGATACTTAGGTTTTGCCTGTAATTAACTGCATCCACGCTTCTCCTGGGGATTGTTATTCATTCTACCCTTCTTTCTTGTATTTTACTATTTCTACAGTCTTAGCCCCTATCGTCACTTTTTTTAATTCCCTTTATTTATCTGTTTTCTTTCGTTCCTTCCCCTCTTCTTTCTTTCTTTCTGACTTCCCCCATCCATCATTCCATCGCTTGTTTTTGTTTCCTTTTCTATTCAGTCACTGCTTTTTTCACACCTCTGTGTTATTCTTTCTTCCTCGCGTTCTTTACTCGTTTCTGTCTTTTCTGTTTATTTCCATTCTTCTTTTAGTTTTTTTTCTCGAGATGCAAACAATGTCTACAATCTATCACTTCGCCATTTCGCAGTCAAGCAGTCGCAGACGTATTCTGTGGTTTGTTGACTAATTTATCACCAAATTGATTGGTTGGTTGGTTGGCTAGCTAATCAGTCTGGCAGTCGGTTATTTGGCTAGCAAACAAGCAATGTCAGTCACTTAATTATTAGTCAGTCTGTTAATTATAGGTAAGTCTCTTCTTTATATCATGGAATGGGATGGGTGGGGGGGGGGGGGATTATGGTAACGATACTACTGATTACTATGTGGTCTAAGTGGTGGGTAAGTCTCTCCTTCTTATCATGGAAGTGGGAAGGGTTGGGGGGGGGGGGGGGTGAATCATGGTAATAATACCACTTATCTGTAAGTGGTAGGCAAGTCTCATGGTAGTGGGAGGAGGGAAGGGAGAGTAGAATCATGGTAACAGTACAGCTGATTTCTAGGCGATAGGTCTCTCTTATATACCATTGGAGACAATGGTGAGATTGCTGTCGATTTATGTGTTATAGGAATTTCTAATATTCCAGCGGCAGGGGGAGGATGTGCTCATAATGACAATTCCAACGATTGTTGCGGGGTGGGGGTGGGGTTATTATATGGGCCTTCCCTTGGGGAATCATGGTGACAATACCACCGACTTCTCGGTGGAAGGTCCTTAAATGTATGGAGCGTAACGATGACAACATTATTGACTTCTCGGTGGAAGGTCCTTAAATGTCATGGAGCGTAACGATGACAACATTACTGATTTCTCGGTGGAAGGTCCTTCCTGTATGTCATGGAGCGTAACGATGACAACATTATTGACTTCTCGGTGGAAGGTCCTTAAATGTCATGGAGCGTAACGATGACAACATTACTGATTTCTCGGTGGAAGGTCCTTCCTATATGTCATGGAGCGTAACGATGACAACACCACTGATTTCTAGGTGGTACGTCTCTCTCTTACAGTATGGGGGATCATAGTGACAGTGGCACTGATTTCATTTATAATGAGGGTGGGGGAGTCACGGTGACTGCTGCCTCTGGCCGATGCGATGTAAATTTGACTAATCAACACAGAATTTTGGTAGGTTAAGATAACAGACCTGAATTTAAACATACATTGGATCAGCTGACGAGTCTGAGAGGAGACTTAAGAATAGTCAAGACAGATCTCCATGAGCCCCCATGCTGTCAGTGAAAGAGTACACTTTACTATTATTATAAAAGGGAGATCTCTATAATCAGTATCCACGTAGCACAAAGTGCTACAACACAAATAAAACCACTATAAGCACTATACACTGTGCACACCTGCACACAACACAGGGAGCACATACACACACGCGCGCGCGCGTGTAGGTCAAATTGTTCTACCAGCATACAACATATAACATTAACCAGTAGGGTAAGCGACCCAACACCGGCCAGTCAACCATCCAACGAATCAAGTAAGTAGCCAACCAATCAAACATCTCACTTACTACTTCTAAAAAATCATTAAACAAACCAACCAATCAAACCAATTAAAAACAAAACAAAACATCGAAAGAGAGAATCGCGTTGGAGTAGTAACATAAGCATTCGCGTCCTCCCTCCACCAGCTTTTCGTAACTCTGATGAACCATCCAATAACAGCGATAGAATTATAAGGAGAAAAATATCCATATGACCCTCTGGTTGAAATCAAAGCTGCATGCAGTTAGTTTGCTGAACAAGCTTTAAACGCCCTCTTCTCGCCACCCCACCTCCTCCCCTCCACTTCAGACCCCGTTAATCATCCATGTTTTCTTCTCAACGTTTTTCGCGTCACTGACATACACATTGTTATCAGCATTGTTTCCCCAAATGATTGGTTCCCCCTATATTTATTTGATCTATTGGAATTTTTTCTTTCTATCGTCGTTTTTGTTACCTTTTTCGTGCATTCATTTTTCTTGTATTTCCAATTCTCTTACGTTTCAGTTCTATTATTTTTCAAGTATCGGCAGTTATTCATTATGCTTTAAGAACATATTTTAGAATTTGCAACTCTCTCTCTCTCTCTCTCTCTCTCTTCTCTTCTCTCTGTCTTTACTATTTCTTGCGTTATTGTGTTTGACATATTTTTTAATGCAATGAATATAACGAAGAAATCAGGTTCAAAATGTGAAAAATCGAAAACTCATTTTTCGATATGCGAGATACACGATTGTCGCCACCGCCTCCCGTTCTCCTCCCCGATCCCCATCCCCTCCCCCCCTCCCCCAGCACCCCCCCCCCCCTCCCACACACACACACCCTTCTCCCCTCCCCCCTCCCCGTCTCCTCCGAGTAGCTATGAAAGCTAAACTTGCGGTTCAAAATAGCAGTAAAAAGGGAGACGACTCATGTTACTGAAATAGATTTTCTATCAGTCAGTAATTCCAGGTAGGTATTCAAAAAACAAACAAACCCCACCCTCACCCAAAAAAAAAACAACAACAACAACAAACAACAACAACAAACAAACAAACTGCATTTCAGTTTCAATTTATTCGGTTTCTCTTTATGATGGCTTCAGTACCATATGTTGATATGAAAATCCAAATCATGTCTATGATGACCTCACTGTCATGTGTTGTAAAAAAAAATTAAAAAGAAAAGGAAAAAAAAAACACCAACAGATTATTTCTATGATGACTTCACTGTCATTAAAAAACAACAACTTCAGATTATTTTTGTAATGACCTCACTGTCATTGTCATACTCTAGGGGTCGTACACACACATGCACATCTGCCCAAAGTACACTCCGCACGTACACACAATCACTCCTCTCACCCAAGGAGCGCCAAATAATAAACACAAGAAAGGTTTGTTTCCCCTCCTTCTACGGGAGTACAAATATTATTAATCAAACTCCAACACTTAAATCATTTCATTTATACCTCCACTCCACGAAGGAGGAAAAAGAACAACTGCTTCCCCTACAATCAAGGAATTCATAAATACAATGGGGATGCATTAGTATCTATCACCAGCAAAAGGGGGATATGTATCACATTATTCGTAAAACATCAGGGGCATGCATCAACATCTTTCCTTCGCATCAGGAAGAGACACATAAAAATCATTTACTACCCAGCCCAAAATACAAAAAGCGTCACTGTCTCTAGGACGGAAGTTCTGGGATATCCTTCCCCACTCGTGTCTAATCAGCTATCACTCTCCTTTAAGGAAATATGGAACATCAGTTCCATCCAGCCACGCCTTTAAATTATTTCTCATCGAAATGTTTCCACAATCAAAATCCCTCTGCATGAAAGTAGATACACTGTTTCTCTGTAGGATAATAAATATAAATTTCACTTTCTGGTCACCCTCTTATCCTTGGGTAGGCACACAGGCGACAGCCATCTCCGGACTGAATAGGGCATCGCCTTAAACAAACTCTCCTTCCTCTGGGGCTTGTTACGGAGAAGTGGCCCGCTACCCGAACTGGGCCTGGGGACTTGGTCCGGCACCTCTGGGACCACCCCAAGGCCTAGGTCCGTGTGAGACAGCCAATCTCTGACGCGACGCAGCCTCGCTCTGGCCTCAGTCCGAACAAAACATCAGGCCCTCCGACTTCTCTGGCTGGCATGGAGCAAGTGATTATCAAATCCTAAAGGTAAATTCAATAGCGCGCGCAGTGCGCCTAATCAGTACTCACACAGGCCACAGCCAACAGAATAGCGATGTGCATTCACATGACACTTTTTCACTTAAAACCACAAGGCTAGCCAACCTGCTGTCTCAAAACCAATAGTTATACTGACTGAAACCAATTTATTGTCAGATTAACTCAAGGTTGTACTGACAAAAAATAGTTATACACAAAACAACATGTGCACATTACAATCAACATAACATGTGCACATGCAGTCATGTATTGATATAAAAAAAATCCAGATTATTTCTATGATGACATCACTGTTATGTGTTGATGTGAACAAAAAAAAAACGGGATATTTCATGATTATGTGCCTGTCATGCGAACGTGAAATTTCCGTCAATGTGAAAATCATGTGATGTGTTGATGTAAAAACCCTGTTATGTGTTGATGTGAGAACCCGGGTTTATTTCCGTTACGACCTCACCGTCATGTGCTGACGCCTGATCAGTAAGGGCTATGAGCATGCAGGGTGTGCCGTGTCAGTCACCGTGCTTAATTCCGTACCGGCTAGGTCCCCTCGCTCTTCACAGCAGCAGGTAAAACAGGCCTGAATCAATAAGGCAGCGCCCAACGTTGCCGTCAGCTGTTGACCGATCGACCGGTGGCCCCCATGATTCATTCCGTGGACAAAATATTGACCGTATGTTTGATATACACAAAGCGAGTAGACCGTTAGAGAAACACAAAATGTCCCAGAGAGAGAGAGAGAGAGAGAGAGAGAGAGAGAGATGAGAAAAGAGAAGAGAGAGAGAGAGACAGACAGACAGACAGACAGACAGAACAGATTCGAGTCCGGATCCCCTAAAGTTACGGACAGAAAGTGGCATAAACTTTTTTTTTTTTAAATTTGCTCTGGTTTATGTTATGATTTCAAATGCAGGTTTAGGTTTAAGGGAAAGACAGGAGAAACGATCCTCTTGTGAGTGCTCAGAAAGTCTGATGTTTCACCACAGTAGACATCCAGGATGTCCTGCATCAAAGATCCAGTCAGCCTTCCTGATTCGTGGGACGGAGTCCAGTATGTACTTGAACACACACACACACACACACACACACACACACACCACACCACACACACACACACGCACAGAAGGTCAAGGCTTGGGTATCGCCCCGATCCCCAGCCCTTCTCCTAAGGACAAAAATGTTTCCTGACTTTGTATAGAAACGATATTTTATCTTTGAAGTTTTAAAGACATAGGTTGGGACAGCTTTGATCCGAACAGTTTAGGTTCGAAGACAATCAGATTTCAACGAGCTACGAGGAAAAAAACTGAAACGGCATGAAATGGTCCAATATCCAGGTCCTAGTGTGCAAAATAAACAGGTAACTGTAGCTCTATCCAGATTGTGGGACTCAAGAACAGCAAAGTTGTAGTGGGGGTTCTATGTTGAAAAATTATGCACTTCATGCAACAAGCACCAAATTTGGCAGAGATGGTCAGTTTTATGTCCTGAAACAAACCTGATTTAGAGCCACCATGAATTTGTATAAAAACGTGTTTTTGGGGCATTTTTCAAAATGGCTGACACAAAAATTGGAATATATTTTGCATAATTGTTCATTTAATGCTACAAACACCAAATCTGACTGAGTAGTGTTGTTGGGGAAAAAATGGGTGGGATGGGGAGGGGGGAAGAGAGGGGAGGATATTAGGGTGAATTATGGTCAAAAGAAAGTAATTGTGGGGAGTTTTCACACACATACACCCCCATTCTCTCTCTCTCACACACACACACACAACATATATATATGTTGTGTGTGTGTGTGTGTGAGAGAGAGAGAATGGGTGTGTATGTGTGTGAAAACTCCCCACAATTACTTTCTTTAATTAGTTTGTTGTATATATATATAATTATATATATATATATATATATATATATATATTTTATATATATATATATATTTATTTATATATATATATATGTGTGTGTGTGTGTGTGTGTGTTGTGTGTGTGTTGTTGCTTTTGTTTGTTTGTTTTTTAAATGATGATGATGATCATTGTCATAAGTGGGATAAACAATGCTCTAGGATGTTGATCATTGTCATGAGTGAAATTACATGATAGCATTGGTATGATAATGCTAACTGAGCAGAAAATTGGAAATGTCAATGACTGATGAATAGTGACCGCTTGTCATAGGTGAAATCAACACTATCACGCACATATAAGTATACAACACACACACACCACACACACACACACACACACACATATGTACAAACACTCATCCACATCCACATCCACATCCACACACACACACACCACAAAACACACACACACACACACACACACACACACACACACACACAGAGGGGTTTTTAAATAAATATATAAATAATGATAATAAAGTTATTAGGTGATGGCCATTTGATAACAGTGCTACAGGATGATAATCATTCTTGTTACTAAAATTAAAAAAAAGGGGGAACCTTGATGAGTGATGGTCATTTGATAACAGTGCTACAGGATGATAATCCTTGTTGTTACTGGAATCATAACTGAGATTAAAGGTACTGTGGGATGCTGATCATTGTCACATGTGAAATGATGTGGTGGCAGTAGTATAATGATGCTGGTGAGGGGGGGGGGGGGGGGGGGTCAATGACTGATGATGATCATTAGAGATCAACAGTACTGTAGGATGGTCTTCTTCCTTGTTCACTGAGGTAGGAACCCTGGAGTATTGGCGACGGCTCTGTTATGGCGAAGGCCCTCCAGGGGTTTCAATTGGGCTTTCCCTTCATCAGTGTGTTGGCAGGCTAGGTCGTTGGGCTGTACTGCATGGATGATTTGAAGACTTGCCATTGTGAAATATAGTGGAATTATAGTGGACATGGGGATGTCTCAGTCTGGAGTCCCCTGTCCTCAGACTCACAAAGGTCTGATCAGGCATCCGGTAGTGTTCATCCCTCTTGTTGAAGTAGGGTGCTGCTCAAGTCATCTGCCTTTTTGATTTTTGGTTCTCCTTGATAATGCTTTTGATTTTTTCGAAGGAGACTTCATGTTCACGTTGGGGCTGCTGTTCTCCTTCCTTTGCCAGCTTTCTCCTTTCCCTATTTCCAGTGACTGATGGATGGTGAACATTTGGGATCAGCACTGCTATGGGTGAGGGTCATTGTCATGTAGGTGGAATAATTTTAGCACTGGTACAATAGTGCCAGTTGGGGGAAATAAAGGAAGATATCAATGACTGGTGGGTGATGATCATTGTCATAAGTGAGATACTGTAGGATGATGGTCTTGTGATAAGTGAAATAATGTGGTGGCATTAGTATATAATACTGCTGGTTCAGGAAGAGGGTGGATGGGGAGGGGTGGGGGTGGGTGGGTGGATGAATGATGGGTGATGATCATGGATTTATTCGAGATCAACAGTACTGCAGAATAATGATCATTGTTATATAAGTTGGATAATGTTGTGGCATTGGTGTAATAATGCCGGTTGGGGGAATGAAGGAGGTAAACAATGATTGATGGATGATGATTATTGTCATGGTGTGAGTGCGATTCACAGTAGTGTGGGATGATTGTCATTTACAAAAGTGGAATAGTGCACTGGCCTTAGTATGTTAATGCCAGTTGGGGGAATAGAGCAAATACGCTGACTGATGGTGATGATCATTATCATTAGTGAGATCTACAGTACTTTAGGATGATGATTATTGTCATAAGTGAGATAATGTGGTGGCATTGGTGTGATAATGCTGACTGGGGGTGGAAAAAGGAAAATGATTGATGATTGATGGATTAGTTTGAATCATTCCAGCTCTTTTCCTTTCCACGACCTCTCCTCCATCCCTTTCTCTCTTATCCCCCTCCCCCAATTTCCCATCCACCTTATTCCTATGTAGACCCCATGTACTATACAGAATATCTATAACATCACATGTAGAGCATGATATATATATATATATATATATATATATATATATATATATATATATATATTATATACCCAAACACCATCTCCACCTTTCAGGTATGCATACTCTAGACACATACACATGTGAATATATATATATATATATATATATATATATTTATATATATATATATATAGTATATATATTATATATATATATATATTTTCAGTATATTTGAAGTGCCTAAAACAATTTTTTAAGTGCTCAACCCCTTGGGGAGCAACATTAGTTAAACAAGTAAAAAGAGGAATCTTTAAACTATCTACAAAATTTGTTTCGAGCGTTGTTGCGCTGTCATCAGGATGGTTTTTGGTTTGCCCACCGCCGATGTTATATAGCGTGTGGGCTCCCGTTTGCGGTTGTTTGCACGTGCGGGTTGGCTGCACGTGTTTTTGGGGGGCTTTCAGGTTTTTGTTTTGGGTGTATTCACTAACACGATTTCCATTTATGCCTGCAGTTGTTTACTATTTCTGTTTTTGGGGTTTAAAGTTGCTAAGTGTGGTTTGCATAGTAAATTAACCATTTTTCAGTTAGACATAGGTTGCACCTTTTTTGAAACATTGCTGTATGGTGATGCTTTTTTATGATTTTCCAGGATATATTGTAGCTTGTTTTTGCGTCTTTAAGTTTCCAGATATATTTGCTCAGTTCTGTTTGGTTTTTTATATTTTTCTTTATTAAATGACTGTTTGTGGTTTGCATATCTGGTTTTGGGAAGTGGTTTTCAGTGATCCCTATGTATGTTTCTTTTTCATTTTCTGATGTCACAGTAGCCTGGTATACAATGTTGTTGTGAAGACATTTATTGTTTAGTGGGCACTGCTCCTTTCTGGTGCAATTGCAAGATTGTTTTAGGCACTTCAAATATACTGATCTTAATCGCTCCTCACGTTGAGCACTGTGGCCTGAAGGATTTTAAAATGGAGGAAACCAATTTTAGACAGTCAACAAAAAATATACCGTTTTCTAATCCGCAATCATATATATAAAAATTAATAGAACAAACAGAAAAGTTTGTACATAATATGAGATGGAAGCATTCTTTTTTCTGAACCCAAATGCAAAAAAAAGAGGACAAAAACACCAACGATTTCAAATCATGGCGATCACACCAGCCATAGACGAAATGAAACCCTTTGAAGATCAAATGAAAAGAATGATAACCAATATTGAATTCAAAAAATCTAACAACGGTTTCCAAACAACACTAAAAAAACAAATAAAACAAGTACAAAATGAAAAAAAAATATTCGTGAAGGCTGATAAAACTAGTAATTACTACAAAATGGAACCAAAAGAATACTCTCAACTCCTTGACAAAAAACATCCCGAAAAACTACAAAAAAGCCGACAAAAATATACATGACAGTATCCGCACTAAAGAAAAAGAACTTGCAGAGCGCATAGACCTAAGTGACAGGATAGAAGCGACAGCAACAAAAGAAGCTTTCATAACACTCAAAGACCACAAGCCCAATTTTCATAACAATCCAACATTTAGACTAATAAACCCGTCCAAATCTGAATTAGGCAAAAAAAAGCAAGAAAATTCTGGAAAAAATAATAAAGAACGTAAAATCAAACTCTGAATACAACCTCTGGAAGAACACATACGAAGTTATCCAATGGTTCAAAAAACTCAATAAACAAAATAATACAGTATTCATCACATTTGACATAGTAGACTTTTACCCATCTATAGATGGGAACTACTCACCAAAGCACTGAAGTTTGCCAGTAAACCACACAGACATAACAGGGTCAGAAATGGAAATCATTCTCCACACCAAGAAAAACATTACTACACAGCAAAAATGAAACCGGATCAGGAAAACCAACAAAAAATTCAACATTTGACGTAACCATGGGATCATATGATGGTGCAGAAACATGTGAACTGGTGGACTATTCATGCTGTCCAACATCAAGAAAAAACTCGGAAAACAAGTCGGACTATACAGAGACGAGGGCCTTGCTGCACTAACCAACAATCCAAGAACCATCGAAAACAAGAAGAAAGAACTATGCAAAATCTTCCAAAACCACAACTTAAAAGATTACCATTGAAGCAAACAAAAAGGTAGTGAACTACTTAGACATAACACTGGATCTCAACTAATCACATATATTAAACCATACAAAAAAACCCAACGATACACCTCTTTATGTACACACCAAAAGTAACCATCCACATCTGTATTAAAGACCATACCCCATGGCATAAACAAGAGACTATCTAACCTGTCATGCAGTGAGAGAGTGTTCAACAATACAGCAGTAGAATACCAGGAGGCACTACAAACAAGTGGATACAATTACAAATTACAATACAACGCAGACAACAACACAAATAAAAGCAAGAAAAATAGGAAAAGAAAAATCATATGGTATAAACCCCCATACGACGGGAAACTCAAAACAAACATAGGGAAAGAATTCTTCAAAATCCTAACAACTTCATTTCCAAAAGAACACAAACTGTCCAAAATATTTAACAAAAACACTGTCAAAACTATCGTACTCATGTATGCCCAACCTCAAAAACCTAATTGACGCATCGAACAAAATGAAAATCAACACAGCAAAGAAGGGTGAAGAAAGGAAATCTTGCAATTGCCCCAGAAAGGAGCAGTGCCCACTAAACAATAATGTCTTCACAACAACATTGTATACCAGGCTACTGTGACATCAAAAAAATAAAAAAGAAACATACATAGGGATCACTGAAAACCACTTCAAAACCAGATATGCAAACCACAAACAGTCATTTAATAAAGAAAAATATAAAACCAAACAGAACTGAGCAAATATATCTGGAAACTTAAAGACGCAAAAACAAGCTACAATATATCCTGGAAAATCATAAAAAGAGCATCACCATACAGCAAGTTTCAAAAAGGTTCAACCTATGTCTAACTGAAAAATGGTTAATACTATGCAAACCACACTTAGCAAACTTTAAACACCAAAACAGAAATAGTAAACAACTGCAGGCATAAATGGAAATCGTTGTTAGTGAATACACCCAAAACAAAAACCTGAAAACCCCCCAAAAAACACGTGCAGCCAACCCGCACGTGCAAACAACCGCAAACGGGAGCCCACACCTATATAACATCGGCGGGGGGCAAACCAAAAACCATCCTGATGACAGCGCAACGCGCTCGAAACAAATTTGTAGATAGTTTTAAAATTCCTCTTTTTACTTGTTTTAAAATATATATATATATTTATATATATATATAATATATATATATATTATATTTATATATATATATATATATATATATTAATGTAGTTAAAATACCCAAAATGATTTTGATAGTGCTCGACCCCTTGGGGTTCTGATGACAGCACAACGCGCTCGAAACAAATTTGTAGTTCTGTTTTAAAAAACCTATTTTAAACAAATATATATTTTATATTTTATATATATATATTATTTTCCCCCTCATACACACCCCCAAGTGCCCCCTTCCAAGAATAAGACTCCTCATCTACCACTCAAGTGCCCCCTTCCAAACATAAGACTCATCTAACCACTCTTTTTTTTCTCTATGCCCCCTTCCAAACATAAGACTCATCTACCACTCTCTTTTTCTCTTACGCCCCCTTCCAAACATAAGACTCATCTACCACTCTCTCTCTTTTTCTCTACGCCCCCTTCCAAACATAAGACTCATCTACCCCTCTCTCTTTTTCTCCATCTCTGCTTCTGTTTGTCTTTCCCTCTATCTGCCTCTCTTTTTCTCGAGGCAGGCACGCACACGTACACACACACACACACACACACACACACACACACACACGCGCCCCACTGGCACGTACGCAGGCACACATGCAATCACGCAGGCGCACTCACACACACACAACACACACACACACACAAATCCTCAAAGACATTTTTTATACATAACGAACTTCTCTTGTCCCAATGTGTTGTCATTAGAAAATAATTTTAGCTTACATTCGTTTGCTTGATAATATTCACTGCGGGCACCTCGCGCTAGAAAATCGTCTGCAATTTTGGATCATCTTTTTTAATTTACTGCTCAAATAAAAAACGTTTTTGAAGTGGCTTCAAATCTGAAATCAATTATAACATTGTAAAGAACAATATACCAAAGTGCTGTGCTTGTTGCATGAAGTGCACAATTCTGGTTAATTCTGCAACATAGAACCCCCGCTATTGTTGTCCAAATCTTAATTTCAAACATGAATAGGATATGAATGAACATGAAAAATGAATGGGACTAAATACAGAAGTGACAGCACTAAACAGCCAGTTCAAAGTGCAAATTAACGACGTCTTCCACAATGTTTGTTTCGTGTTGTTTTTCTTCCTGGGCATGTCAGTGACATTATCTCCACGACGCGCATTCTAGCTCCCCGTCCACAGCGTGTCTTATCTTAGCACCAGGACTGGCAATCCACAGGGAGCAGTCAATATCAAATCATCAGGTCATTTCGAAGATGTTCAGAGTTCTGATCCACGATACAAAGAATACCACCTACAGATCCCGTTACTGACGACTGTAACTGCTTATTCGCGTAGGAGCACCAGTGAGGATGCCATCGCGTCCGTCCAACGACAGTTCCTATGACCTTGCCGATGCCGGCGACCACAAGACAAACTCACCAAGGGCATAGGCGCGGAGAATACGTTAAAAGTGTAATCACCATGACAGCAGGGCATGATGGGCCACAGAATTGTAAACTTTTTTTTTTTTTATTGATTATCAATTAGGATGAGGATGAAGAAGATGATGCTATGGAGTTCCATTCTGGCCTGAGACTATATGGCAGGGTTGTGCTGTACACTCACTTTCATGAAGCAGGCCTGAGAGATCCAGACACCTGCAGCGTTCGTCAGGAAATTTGAGCACCATTGTCAGAGACGCATCTACTGTGTGGATGAACCTCGACTACGAGTCTTCCAATTGAGCCCATAGCAAAGTCATCTCTGAGTAGGAAAGGTCTGGGCCGAACAATCCAACAAATAATAAATGGTTCTAATAGGAATCGAACCCATACCCTCACAGCCTAAGATCCGTGACACTTACCACTGGGCCACGGCGGTTGCTGCATTTTCTTTGTCGTCATGAAGAGAAAAGAAGTGATTGCCATGTTTGTTGGAGGACATTTTTTTTACATATGAAAACAAATATGTACCACATCAACCGCCTATCATTCTTAATCTGGATTTTGAAATAAAGTTACAGGTTTCTTCCGACACAAGTAAAACAATCCATCTTGTAACCCTTTGCCTCTGATGTAATTCTGACCGGAAAGGCATATCACGTAAAGTGAGACCACTTTCTCCTTTTTGTACTCCCAGTTCTTATAGAACAGGGAGTACTTTAGAATGGGAACGAAGAAATGCTGTCTGTGTGTCTGTGTGTCCGTCCGTCCGTCCGTGGTCAAAATGTGTTCCACTCGCTCCAGACAAAACTACTGGGCCGATCTTTCTGAAAATTTGTAGATATGTTCATTATGGGTCACGGATGATGCCCGATGTTTTAGTTTACCGCTATAGCGGTTACTAATGGCTGTAACGGCCTGTAACGGTTTTTCTTCTTCATGGAATATCTCAGAAAGTACTTGGCCGATCTTTGTGAAAATTAGCAGGTACGTTCATTATGGGTCACGGATGATGCCCGATGTTTTAGTTTACCCCGTTATAGCCGTTACTAACGGCTGTAACGGCATGTAACGGTTGTTCTTTTTTATGGACTATCTCAGAAAGTATTTGGCCGATCTTTGTGAAAATTTGTAGGTATGTTTATTATGGGTCACGAATAATGCCCGATGCTTTAGTTTACCGTCATTGCCGTTACTAACAGCTGTAACGGCCTGTAACGGTTTATCTCACAAAGTACTTGGCATATCTTTGTAAAAAAAAAAAAAAAAAAAAAAAAGCAGGTATGTTCATTATGGGTCACGGATGATGCCCGATGTTTAGTTTACCGTTGTAGCGGTTACTAACGGCTGTAACGTCATGTAACGGTTTTTCTTCTGTATGGAATATCTCAGGAAGTACTCGGCCGATCTTTGTGAAAATTGGCAGGTATGTTCACTATGGGTTACAGATGATGCCCGATGTTTTAGTTTACCGTTATAGCCGTTACTCCAGGCTATAACGGCCCATAATGGTTTTTCTTCTTTATGGAATATCTCAGAAAGCACTTTGTCGATCTTTCTGAAAATGTGTAGGTATGTTCACTATGGGTCACGGATGATACCCGACGTTTTAGTTTACCGTTACTAACGGCTATAACGGCCCATAACGGTTTTTCTTTTTTATGTAATGTCTCAGAAAGTACTTGGCCGATCTTTCTGAAAATGTTGTAGGTATGTTCATTATGAGTCACGGATGATGCCCGTCGTTTTAGTTTACCGTTATAGCCGTTACTAACGGCCCATAACGGTTTTTCTTCTTTATGGAAAATCTCAGAACGTTCTTGGCCGATCTTTCTGAAAATTTGTAAGTATGGTCACAGATGATGGCCGATGTTTACCAAAATAGCCATTACTGACGGTTACACCAGCCCAAGACGGTTTTTCCTATTTATGGAATATATCACGCATATTCAGGATAAACTGGGAGTACGTTTATATGCTTTGCATCTTTTTTTTCTCCATATTTTTCCAAACTCATCAAGTGAGTTGAAATGTCACAGACTTGCTGCCTAAATTGTTTGTTTAATGATCAGAACTCATTTGGTACAAGAAAGAGAGGGAGAAAGGGGGATATACACTGTACTTTTGCTTTTTGACGTCCATTCCAACCTAAGTGATTTCTTTTACGTGCTTTTATCCGTCGTTTAATGACTGAATGAGTTAGTTACGTAATAATTCGAACTTTATCATACATTTTCTTGAATGCTCTGTGTCAGCGCGCGTGTGCTCGCGGAAGACAGGAGTTACAGAGAGGGAAAGGAGAAGGGGGGCGGGGGGGGGGGGGGGCGTATTGAGGCGAAGGAGACAAGAGAGAGAGAGAAGTATGGAGTGACACCCTTATGTGGTGAAAAGATCTATTTGTCTTGTACGGAAATTTTTTGGTGTTTACGCCTTGATGTCATCGACTGCAAGACGCACTTTCTTGTTGTTTTTAAATGAGGTTAACAGAGATATTATTGATTTTAGCGAGTTGATCTTGTTTTCCTCCATCAGAACCGAACCGAGCGCAACAATGCAGATTGGAATAAAAAGAACAGTTAACCGATAACTGTTATTTACATTGTTATCTGTACACGCGTTAATGGTGATTTTGATAGGAAAGAAGGCGTGCCGGTCAGTTCTAAGCTCATTTCTGGGGACCTTGCCCTGGGAATGATGCAGATAAGCGTTTTTGTGAGGGTGGTTCACTTGGTTTACTTCCCGTTGGCGACGACCCGTCAGCAACATTTACACATTGGTACATTCATCTTGTTTTTCTTTGTTTATCCCTGTGTCTCCCTTACCTCCTTCCACGCCTTCACCTTCTTTTAGTCAAGGGTCGCTTTGCTTTTCGGCTTTGGAAGAGAAAGGAACACCATTCATATTTTACGAAATCATCTGCTTCCTTGGTCGGGCACACTTCTTTTTTTTTCATGATACCCTCTCCTCATCTCACTCTTTATCCCTCATAATCATCACTTATCCCAAAGGATGATTTTGCATTATGAATTAAAAACGACATTGAAAGGTCCTGACATCACAGTCGTTGAAAAATGAATTTTATTCACGCTGTTTGTTGCTTGTTGTTAAGAATGTGAACCCACGGTTGCGGCAGTGTTCGTGCGAATCACGCTGAAAATAAAGCACCCAAAGCCAATCACACAGCCCACCCACAGCTGTGGTGTATACAGATTCATTGTTCGATCAGGTAATAGCAGCATTTGTTTACACACACACACGCACGCACGCACGCACGCACGCACCCCACGCACGCACCACACACACACACACACACCACACTCACACACACCACATCATTAGACATTACTGAGTCATTACCTCTTCACCCTTTCCCCCCCTCCCACCTCTCCTTATTCCCCGCTCACTCCACACACATACAAACACTTACACACAGACCACACACTCAGTACATCATATCAACAGCTGTGACTGCGCGTGCACATGAGTCACCCAACACGTGCGAAGAAAATGTAGCTTTGCACACGAGTTGCATCAGGCTTTGCACACAGTTCCATCGCCACGCAGCACGTATAAAAACTACGCAGCTCATGACGGACAACCGAGCTGCAAAAATAACGGGCGATAAAAACTAGAAATCACAGTGACTAACTCTGAAGAAGGGAGAATATACTGCCCAGTGATCATACGGGGAAAAACTTTGGGTTTTTTTTTTTTTGTTCGTGAACCTGAGATACTGCCATGGCCAGCAAACAGCTGACCGTGAAGGGAGTCGTCAGTATCCCGAAGGTCCTGGAGTTGGCTGCAGTCCCGACGTCAGACATTTTAAACTGACCAAGGAAGGTGACCAGGGAGACCTTTACTGCCGCTGGTGGCCGAGCTCACCACTGTCTTTCCTGACCTCACGGGGGTGAACTACTCGCTCTACTGGAAAGGTATTGTGTCCAATGGAGAGATTATCAATGTTTCAGTAGTTAGCGTAGCACTGTTCAAGTATTAGCATAAAAATATTGCAAACAAGTCTGTCCTAATAAGACTTAAGAGAGAGAGGGGGGTAGGTCGGGTGAGGGGGAGTATTCTGATTTGCAAGGATGATTTAAATGACATCAAAAAAGAAATCTCTCTCTATGTATATATATAATATATATTTATATATATTATATTTATATATATATATAATATATATATATATTCAATTATATACAAAGCTTGTTCTTATGTCTTAGATTGAAGAAATATGGGGGAAACAAGCATTCATATCTGCAGTGGTAGATAATTCTGCCTAACTAACAGTATGTGCTTGAGTGGGTGAATGGGGAAAAATAAAATAAATGCTTCTCAAAATGAGCCTTCAGCAAGCTTATTAGTCTCCAAGAGGGAGACAGTCTCCAATGAGGAGGAAACCCACTAACATATAACTCCTGGTCAGATACCGATATTTCGAAAAACCTGATTGTTTCTCCTCAGTGACCGCGGAAAGTGGTAATTTGACTCCTCTGCCTTTTCGGTTTTAGAAGAATGCTATCCCAGAAAAAGCTGGCGTGCAATACCGTAGTATGTTCGTTGAGTTTTCAAAAAAACAACCAAAGAACCACCTAAGAAGCAAAAGAAAATCATGAAAGAGCAAACAAGGTACATTTCTTGTGAAAAGTAGAAAATATAAAAAGATAACTCTTAAGAAAGACACAAGTGCTGAGGGCCAGTTCTTGGAATGAATCCGCAAGGGACTAAATACAATGAACTAATAAATTCCAAGGATAAGTACCGAGCACCATTCCAACAACTTACAGAGCAGCTTGGTGTTGCAATGACTGCAAGAAATATTCAATTATAAACAAAGCTTGCTCTTATGTCTTAGATTGAAGAAATAGGGGGAAACAAGCATTCATATCTGCAGTGGTAGATAATTCTGCCTGACTAACAGTATGTGCTTGAGTGGGTGAATGGGGAAAAATAAAATAAATGCTTCTCAAAATGAGCCTTCAGCAAGCTTATAGTCTCCAAGAGGGAGACAGCCTCCAATGGGAATGAAACCCACTAACATATAACTCTGGTCAGATACCGATATTTCGAAACCTGATTGTTTCTCCTCAGTGACCGCGGAAAGTGGTAATTTGACTCCTCTGCCTTTTCGGTTTTAGAAGAATACTATCCCAGAAAAAGCTGGTGTGTGCAATTATTTTTCATCCACTTAATGGATGCGTTTCTGAGAGTGTTGCTCAAATTTCCTGACCAACACTGCAGGTGCCTGTATCTCTCGGGCCTGGTTGACGCCAGGATATATATAAAAGGAAGCGTAGAGTACACCCCTGTCATGTAGTCTCAGACCGAAATGGAAATCCGTAGCATCATCTTAATCATCCTCATTCTCATCGATCAGCATTAAATTTTTTTTTTTAAGTCTCAAATTCTGTGGCCCTTTATGCCCTGCTCTCATGGTGACCTCAATTTCGATGTCCTCTCCACTTCTGTGGTCTTGGTTTGGTTCCGTCAGGGTCACCGGTATCGGCGAGTCCATGGGGGCTGGTGGCGCCCTCCGAGGAGAGCTCACTCACGCCGGCTCCGCGACTAAGCAATTATTGTCGTCAGTAGGGGGCTTAGTAGGTGGTGTCCTGCGTATGTTAGATCAGAACAGGCGCCACTGAGCACCACCGAAGTGACTCGGCAGCAGTGCAGTGTCTCCTCCGGTGGGTTGCCTCTTGACGACTTGACATTGACTGCTCCCTGTGGATTGCCGATGCCGGGGCTGCGGCGGGACCGACCGAGCTGTGGCTGTGGACGGGGTGTCGGAATGAACGGCGTGAGTGCAATGCCTCTGAGGTGGGCGCAGAGTTGGGACAGCAAAAAAAAAAAAAAAAATCTGCAAATGAAGAGGGTTGGTTGGATGTTGTCAGTTATGACAGTGGGCAGTAGATCTACAGATGAAGTAGGTTGTTGTGGTCATTTATGGCAATGGGCAGTAGATCTACAGATGAAGAGGGTTGGCTGTGGTCAGATATGGCAAAGGGCAGTAGATCTACATATGAAGAGGATTCATTGTGGTCAGCTATGGCAGTGAGCAGTAGATCTATAGATGAAGAGGGTTGGTTGTTGTCAGATGTGGCAAAGGGCAGTAGATCTACAGATGAATAGGGCTGGTTGATGTGAATGTGGCAAAGGGCAGTAGATCTACAGATGAATAGGGTTGGTTGTTGTCAGATGTAGCAAAGGGCAGTAGATCTACAGATGAAGAGGGTTGGTTGTCAGATGTGGCAAAGGGCAGTAGATCTACAGATGAAGGGGGTTGGTTGTTGTGAGATGTGGCAAAGGGTAGTAGATGTACAGGTGAAGGGGATTGGTTGTTGTGAGATGTGGCAATGATCTACAGATGAAGAGGGTTGGTTGTTGTCAGATGTGGCAAAGGGCAGTAGATCTACAGATAAAGAGTCTTAGTTGTTGTGAGATGTGGCAATGATCTACAGATGAAGAGGGTTGGTTGTTGTCAGATGTGGCAAAAGGCAGTAGATCTACAGATGAAGAGGGTTGTTTGTTGTCAAATGTGGCAAAAGGCAGTAGATCTACAGAAGAAGAGGGTTGATTGTTGTCAGATGTGGCAAAGGCAGTAGATCTACAGATGAAAGAGGGTTGATGTTGTCAGATGTGACAAAGGGCAGTAGATCTACAGATAAAAGAGGGTTGATGTTGTCCGATGTGACAAAGGGCAGTAGATCTACAGAAGAAGAGGGTTGGTTGTTGTCAGATGTGACAAAGGGCAGTAGATCTACAGATAAAAGAGGGTTGATGTTGTCCGATGTGACAAAGGGCAGTAGATCTACAGAAGAAGAGGGTTGATTGTTGTGGCAAAGGGCAGTAGATCTACATATGAAAGAGGGTTGATGTTGTCAGATGTGACAAAGGGCAGTAGATCTACAGAAGAAGAGGGTTGGTTGTTGTCCGATGTGACAAAGGGCAGTAGATCTACAGATAAAGATTGTTGATTGTTGTGAGATGTGGCAATGGGCAGCAGATCAACAGATAAATCGTTGTTTCAGATGCCGAGGGAGATCTGGTGCAGTTCAGCACCATGGGGGAGCTCCAATTCGCCATTGACGCCATGTTGGATCACATTCTGCGTATCTACCTCATCGTCCACTTTGATGAAATAGAAGGTTTGATGATACTAACCTCTTTTTAGATGTCTGAATAGAGTTACAAATGCAAAGGTTGTTTATTTGAATGCTTTTATTTAACGACAGTACAAGGCAGCTTTTCTTGAGAAAATGTAGACATCTGTTGTTTCTATATACAAACCTTCACATTGATTCAGGATTAAATCTTGTTCAATAGAGTTATGAAAAGATATGGAAATGGTACATATGAAATCCGACTTATTAGCATCCCTGTTGTGCATCATCCAGCAAATCCTTCAAGCTTTTTGCAATGCAGTGTCGGGCTTTTAATCTTGAGATTTTCCACGTTGTCTAAACTACATCCTGTCTAGTTTATTTTCCGCATGTTACCGGAGCCAGTAGGCCGTGCCTTTCATATCTCCACTATTTGATTTTACGAACATTTACGAACTATCATTTCGTTCAAGTCTATTCCCTTGTTAGGCCAAGTCAGAGGAGAGACAATAAGTACTCATCTTCGCTTTTGGTGTGTGTGTGTGTGTGTGTGTGTGTGTGTGTGCAGACACGACAGAAACAGAGACGGAGGGGCAGAGCGACAAGGCAACGAAGAAAGGAAGCAAACGTGTTCGTTTCGCACATGCTGGCAGAAGGTTTCGCAGAAAAATAAGGAGAAGAAGGAGAAGAGCTCTGAGTGATCCGGCGGTAAGCCACTTTGATAACTGCATGCAAGCTGCATGGGGACGGACACAGGGCTGGCCCTTTCCCATCTGGCCCTGTCCATTGCTCCCATCTGTCGGTCCCTTTCCCATCTGGCCCTATCCATTGCTCCCATCTGTCAGCCCCTTTCCCATCTGGCCCTGTCCATTGCTCCCATCTGTCGGTTCCTTTCCCATCTGGCCCTGTCCATTGCTCCCATCTGTCGGTCCCTTTCCCATCTGGCCCTGTCCACTGCTCCATCTGTCGGTCCCTTTCCCATCTGGCCCTGTCCATTGCTCCCATCTGTCGGTCCCTTTCCCATCTGGCCCTGTCCATTGCTCCCATCTGTCGGTCCCTTTCCCATCTGGCCCTGTCCATTGCTCCCATCTGTCGGTCCCTTTCCCATCTGGCCCTGTCCATTGCTCCCATCTGTCGGTCCCTTTCCCATCTGGCCCTATCCATTGCTCCCATCTGTCGGCCCCTTTCCCGTTTGGCCCTGTCCATCGCTCCCATCTGTCGGTCCCTTTTCCATCTGGCCCTGTCCATTGCTCCCATCTGTCGGTCCCTTTCCCATCTGGCCCTATCCATTGCCCCATCTGTCAGCCCCTTTCCCATCTGGCCCTGTCCATTGCTCCCATCTGTCGGTCCTTTCCCATCTGGCCCTGTCCATTGCTCCCATCTGTCGGCCCCTTTCCCATTTGGCCCTGTCCATCGCTCCCATCTGTCGGCCCCTTTCCCATCTGGCCCTGTCCATTGCTCCCATCTGTCGGTCCCTTTCCCTTTTGGCCCTGTCCATTGCTCCCATCTGTCGGCCCCTTTCCCATTTGGCCCTGTCCATTGCTCCCATCTGTCGGTCCCTTTCCCATTTGGCCCTGTCCATTGCTCCCATCTGTCAGGTCCCTTTCCCTTTTGGCCCTGTCCATTGCTCCCATCTGTCAGCCCCTTTCCCATTTGGCCCTGTCCATTGCTCCCATCTGTCGGTCCCTTTCCCATTTGGCCCTGTCCATTGCTCCCATCTGTCGGTCCCTTTCCCTTTTGGCCCTGTCCATTGCTCCCATCTGTCAGCCCCTTTCCAATTTGGCCCTGTCCATTGCTCCCATCTGTCGGTCCCTTTCCCTTTTGGCCCTGTCCAGTGCTCCCATCTATCGGTCCCTTTCCCTTTTGGCCCTGTCCATTGCTCCCATCTGTCAGCCCCTTTCTCATTTGGCCCTGTCCATTGCTCCCATCTGTCGTCCCTTTCCATCTGGCCCTGTCCATCGCTCCCATCTGTCGGTCCCTTTTCCCATCTGGCCCTGTCCATCGCTCCCATCAGTCGGCCCCTTTCCCGTTTGGCCCTGTCCATTGCTCCCATCTGTCGGCCCCTTTCCCATCTGCCCTGTCCATCGCTCCCATCAGTCGGCCCCTTTCCCATCTGGCCCTGTCCATCGCTCCCATCAGTCGGCCCCTTTCCCGTTTGGCCCTGTCCATCGCTCCCATCTGTCGGCCCCTTTCCCGTTTGGCCCTGTCCATTGCTCCCATCTGTGGGCCCCTTTCCCATCTTGCCCTGTCCATCACTCCCATCAGTCGGCCCCTTTCCCATCTGGCCCTGTCCAGTGCTCCCATCTGTGGGCCCCCTTTTCCCCCTGGGCCCTGTCCATTGCTCCCATCTGTCGGCCCCCTTTCCCGTTTGGCCCTGTCCATTGCTTCAATCGGTTGGCCCCTTTTTTCCCTGTTTGGCCCTGTCCATTATTCTCATTTCCCGGGTCCCTTTCTTTCCCTATGTAACAATGCCGACGCGACTTAGGAAAGGCAAACACCTGAACCGTCTCTCTACTAGCCTGATAGGCTGAATAATGTTATCGATGATTGAAAACACTATAACAGTCAATGTAAAAACTCACGTTCGTATACACGCGGTTGACAAACAGATAAAGGACACCATTCTCCTACTTCCCCTTCCTCTCTCACCACGCACCACGCACACACACACACACACACACACACACACACACCACCTGTTTCCGGTTGACAAGACAGCAATGGGGTGTGTGGCATGTCGTGGGCAAAAAAAATTTTTTTCAAAAAATAATTTTTTAATCTTTCATACTTATTGTGGCTCACTAATGCAATAAGCGACAGCGGTTTGCTCTCCCTTGAGCCACGGTACAGTATGTGATTTAAATTGTGTTTACAGGTAAAACCATGACTGTATATACACAAAATGCAAGTATTTTGTGATTTTTATTTTCGGAGTGTGTGTGTGAGCCATACGCCTACAAAGAGACAAGGGAGATAATCCTTCTGCTGTCCCAGACTACGCACAAGACGGAACCCTTGGCCAGTCTGTCCCCCTTTCCCCCATGTTTTCCAGTTTGATCGTTCACAGTCCTTTGCTATTGCGCAATAAAGACCTAAGCAGACATGAACACAACTGAAATAAACAAAGTTCACAGGCTTGCCACCAGCCGCCGTGGCGAAGTGTTAGGCGTCGCGGACTCCCGGCTGGGAGTCGTGGGTTTTGAATCCCATCAGAGCATGTGGGTTTTTTTTTTTCTGCCCCGACCGGCTCCTACCCAGAGTTGAGTTTGCTGCGGACTTTAGTTGGGAAGAAATGGGACCACACAGTCGAGTTTCATCCCCTAAAAGGATGCGTTTCTGAGAGTGTTGCTCAAATTTCATGACCAACACTGCAGGTGCCTGTATCTCTCGGGCCTGGTTGAAAGCCAGGATATATTATAAAGGAAGCGTAGAGTACAGCCCGTCATGTAGTCTCAGACCGAAATGGAAATCCGTAGCATCATCTTAATCATCCTCATTCCCATTTATCAGCATTAAAAAAAAAAAAAAAAAAAAAGTCTCAAATTCTGTGGCCCTTCATGCCCCGCCTCATGGTGACCTCAATTTCGATGTCCTCTCCACGTCTGAGGCCTTGGTTTGCTTCCCTCGGGGGGCACTGGTATCGGCGAGTCCATGGGGGGGTCGTTGGACGGACGTGGTGGCGCCCTCCGGAGGGAGAGCTCACTCACGCCGGCCTCCGCGACTAAGCAATTATTTTCGTCAGTAGGGGGCTTAGTAGGTGGTGGTCCTGCGTATGTTAGATCAAACAGGCGCCACTGAACACCACCGAAGTGACTCGGCACAGTGCAGTGTCTCCCCGGTAGGTTGCCTCTTGACGACTTGACATTGCAGCTCCCTGTGGATTGCCCGGGGCCGGGGCTGCGGCGGGGCCAGCCGGCTATGGCTGTGGACGGGGTGTCGGAATAGCGGCGTGGGTGCACTGCCTCTGAGGTGACGCAGAGGTTGGGACAGCAAAAAAAAAAAAAAAAAAAGTTCACAGGCTTGCCAGGTTTGTCCCCCCAAACTTTCCATGGGCGATGATTAGGCCTATGTCAAAACATCTATTCTGTCTTCGTGCCACTTCTTTGTTCCACATTTCCCCAACCCCCCCCTCTTTCCCCCCCCCCCCCCCCCCCCCCCCCCCCCCCCCCGTACCACACTCTCCAAAGTTTTCTTCCCCCTCCTCCCTCCCCTTCCCCTTTTCTATTCTTTCAATGCTCATATTCATGATATATGTTTACAGTTTACTGCATTTTTTTTTACCTCACAGAATGAAAACCAAAGAATTTTAAGATTCAACTCTCTGACACCCAAGATGATCTAGTTGCTGTTCACATCAAGTTGAAATTGATTGCGTGAGACTGCGTGTTTGGGCATCTGTGTGTGTGTGTGTGTGTGTGGTGTTGTGTGTGTGTGTGTGTGTGTGTGTGTGTGTGTGACACAGAAAGAGAGAGAGAGAGAGAGAGAGAGAGAGAGAGAGAGAGTTCGGAAGGAGACGATGTGGAAGGAGGAGGCGGGAGTTGCAGGTGTTCAGGACCCCCTCCTTACGTTCCCAGGGCTCCGAAGACAGTCTAAAGAAATTAAGCCAATGTCAGTGATTCTTTCTAACACACATACACACACACACACACACACACACACACACACACACACACACACACCTTGTAAGTCATTGATTTCTACTTGTCAAAACTGGGTTCTCCATTTATGCTTCCCTCCATGTAATTGCCTGTTCTGTTCAAAACAGATCTCGTTTGTAGCCTTTTTCTTGCCACTCTCGGTCAGCCGGTCGGCCCAACAGAAAGGAAAGAAAGCGCACTTTCTGTACGGCATTTTTTATTTTATTTTTTCTTTCTTTTTCTTTTTCTTTTTTTTTTTGGGGGGAGGGGGGGGGGAGGAGGAGGAAGCTGAGAGAGGGGAAATCGGGGATTTTTTTTTTTTTTTTTTTTTTTTTTGGGGGGGGGGGGGGGGGGGGGGGGGGGGGGGGGGGGGGGGGGGGGGGGTGCTGCTCCTTTCGACGAAAAATAAAGACAGGATGTGTCAGGTGAAAAGGACGGAAACGGCAAAAATCTTTTCTCCTTAAAAACACACACGCGCGCTCGTGTACGTGTGTGTGTATCCATGTTCCCACATGAATATGTGTATCTGAACATGTAACCTAAATCGCATGCCATAGAGTAGAGGATGGATCGGAAAAGGGTAGGGTTTGTTTTTTTAATTGACTTGTGGACCACACGGGTAGGCCTATAGGGTACATTTCATCATTACTTTTGAAAATGAACCCGTTACTTTGTAGTAACTATTCCTATGCTCTGAAATGTGAGGAACCAGAACTCGACTCTGTACTATACTACGTGGTATATTACATCACAGTTGACGTTATACCATGTCATATAGTGTTATAATACATTACATTGCACCATATCATATTGCATATATAATGTTGTGTTTTACGTAAACTCATGTCTCAGCATATCGTATACTGTTCTATCACTTGTGCAATTGTATGCTCTGTTGTCATTATATTGCCTTTCTTACTTAACACATCAACCACTTATCCATGTGTGATGGTGTGGAGTGGTAAGGGATGTGCAGGTCAAGACAGGCAGATTGTGTAGGAGCCAAGGGACAGCAGCCAGTCAAGAACACACAGAGGACGAAGTGGAGTTTCTCCCTTTATTCTCCTTCCACGCCAGTCGCTCACACCAATGAACTCTGAACTCGCTCATGGTAATGGTCGAGTTTTACGTCCTCATAGCCGAAACTGTTAGGGACAAGATTTCGCCACAGCCAAGGCTGCGACATGGAGACGTTTGCCTTGGCAAAGACATTGGAGGTTGGCAGGTTGGGCCGAAAGGTCTGGGTGGAGGGTCCTGGTGAAGATGGCGCCATCAGGCAGGAGGCTGGATAAAGTAACAAGTCGTTAGGACCACCGAGCGGTCGTCTGAAGGTGGTTCGGCTGCGGTTGATGTTAATAATTGTTGGTGTTGTCGTCGTCGTAGCGGCTCCTCCATGGCCGTTGTCAGGCTGCCGTCTTCATACTGATTGGCGACGGTCCTTTACTGTGTTAGGCCGACTCGGGGGAGACGTACGAGGCACAAGTCGCGGAGCCGCTGCACGTAGGTTCATGCCCATTCTGCGCCCATGGGGGACGATCCCACTCGTAGTGCGAGGAAGGAAATCAGTGCATGCCCTACACCATATGCCACTTGGGTGCCTTCTGCCGGCCGCTGCCACCGACCAGCAGGGAGTGTTCTCACTCATTGACGTTGACGTTGAGGGTGAGTTTTACGTTTTATCGGCCTGAGGCCCTTAAGGGACAAGGTTTCTCAGACTTTAGTCTGTGTAGATTTTGGTGCTGCTGTCCCCCTAATTCGTTATTGCTGGTCGTCTACTGCTTGTGGCAGTTACCTTTCCATTCCTTATCCTCAGTTCCTTCTCAGGACGATTTGATATGGATCCACACGATCCAATTTTGGCCAACTTGGGTAGGATGCCCTAACTGGTTCCCCCCCCCCCCCCCCCCCCCCAGCTGTCAAGCCAGAGGACAGGGGTGTGAGTCTCAGAGGTTCAACCCAAAGCGAGACTTTGTCTCTTTTGACGCTCTTTACCATCCGCATCTCTTTCCTGAACAGTGGCAAAAACCAACTGTCTGTACCAGAAGATTGGAGGGAGTCACACAGGAGCTTCATGGGTTGCATTCCTAGGGTGGGATGTGGATGTCGACTCTGAGGTCATGGGTTGCCCTGAACACCCATAGTGGTGCCAGGGTGGCCGCTAGGGTTGGGCATCTACTGAAGGCATGTTGGAGTGATACAGTGCTTCCGCATGCACATTTGGTGCCCATGAGGAAACCCCTGCGGCACTTTGTGCGTAGCCTCCTCACTAGTTGCAGGTGTTTTCTGGGGAGTTTCTGGCTTTGTTTCCCCTTTCCGCGTGCGGAGAGGTAGAGCCATCCCCATGTCTCACATCAATCTTTGAGGGGTTTTCTCTCGTTCTCTGTAAACAGCTGCTTGAGCATGATTTATAACTTTGGTCACTGACAGCCCAAGGTTGGTGGGTGTGCCATTCTCTATAGCTGCCTTGGCTGCTTGGTCGGCCATTTAATTGCCCCGTATGCCTGTGTGGGATGGGAGCCACACGAATGTAAGTTCTGTACCCTTGCATATGATTTGGTGAGCTAGAAAGAGGATTTCAGACGATTTCTTTCCTGTTTTTCCTTCCTCCAGCTGCTAGTGCCTGTGGTGAGGATTTAGAATCAGACAGGATAATAACTGCTCTTGGTGGTTGGGGCATATCTTTAACTGTTGTGCATGCCATGAGGATGGCGTGCAGTTCAGCAGTGAAGATGCTCACCCCATGTTTAGGTGATATTGCTGTGAGATCCCAAGGCTTGGGATCACAAAGGCGCATCCAGCCTTTCCGCTTTCTAGGAGCCGTCTGTGTAGATGTGGAGGTGGTGGCCGAAGCGTTCGTACAGCTGGGCCTTTGCTATGCTGGATAGGCACAATGGGTCTGTTTTGTGGCACCCTTTCCGTAGTATACTAGGATCTGTGATCTCTCCATCTCCCAAGGAGGGTAGGGCGTAGGTGGTGTGGGGACTGCCTGGTCCGGTCTGACTTGGCTCTTTTCCCACATGTTTGCTGTCTGCGAGTTTAGTGGCCTGCCCATTTCCTGGCTAGATGGCGCTCCATTGCAATGCCGTGCAGAGTAGCATCCACATTGAGTGCTGCTTTGACAGTGTTTGGCACTATCGAGGCGCGGACTTCGAAGTTGGCACACTGGCGGCGGCACTCATCTCTCAGAGGCAACCAGCCTGCTTCTTGGTAAACCAAGTCGTTGACAGCACTTTGGGGTAATCCCATGGCTTGCTTGAGAGCTGCTAGCTCGATGTGCTGTAGCTTTTCCCACAGTCCTTTCGTGGCAGTGAAAAAGACTTCGTGTCCATCAATCAGAGTGGGACGGATCAGGGCTCCTGTCAGCTGTTCGGAGTTGTCCAAGTCTCTTTTGAAAGGGTTTTGATTGTTTTTACTGCACGCATGGCCTTGTTTGCCAGTGTTTGGTTGTGCGCACCCAAGGTTAGATCCTGGGTGATGGTAATGCCCAGAAATTTGACTTTCTTATTTACTTTTACTGATTTTATTGCGTGTCCAATTTGTATTGACTGCCCTTCTCGGTCCGTTCTTTTCTTGCAAAACAAATTAAATTAAAAACATGAGGACTGTCTTTTCAGTAGAGAGTTTGAATCCATTACTCCGCATATACGTGTGGATAGTGTCTATGGCGATTTGGAAGTTTCCAACAGACTTTTCTTGATTATGTTTTCTATGATCGACCCATATCGCCAGGTCGTCGGCGAAGAGTGAAACTTTCAATCGTTTGGTCTTTTGGTCTATTTCCCTTGCGATATCATGAAGCATATTAAAAAGGGCGGGAGCTATGACACTTCCTTGTGGTACTCCAATGTCAAGCGTGTGGGTTGCCCATCTGGCTGACCCTACCTTAACTGTCATTTGTCTTGAGTGCAAGAATGCTTCCACAAACTCGTATAGACGACCTGTGATGTCCAGCAAGTGCATCTTGTTTAGTAGTTTTGCATGCCACACCGTGTCGAAGGCTGTCTTGATGTCGAAGAAGGCGGCAACCATTACCTTTCGGCAGCGCTGTCTTACGTTCTTCTTGACATTTTCGAGGAGCTGCATGACGTGTTCCATGCAGTTCCTACCTTTGCAGAAGGCGGCCTGGCATACAGGTAGTATGCCTTGTTTTTCAAGGTGGAACTCAAGTCTGTTTTTGACCAGTTTCTCGTACACTTTACCGAGGTGAGGAGTTAGAGCTATTGGTCTGTAGCTTGTGGGAAGTTCTGGTGGTTTGCCATTTTTGGGGATAGCTACCACAAGGGCTTCCTTCCAGGCTTTTGGGATTGAGCCAGATACCCAGCACGTTTGGTAGAATGTATGGAGTACCTTAGCCATGGATTCTGTGAATCGGCGAATCATATGGTAGGATATGGGGTCAGCGCCAGAAGCCTTACTAGCTGACCATAGGCTACTAATTGCCGTCCTCAGTTCCCCTATGGTGAGGTCATCATTATAGGCGGCCGAGTTGTCTTCCAAAACAGGTTTTGTAAAGTTTACTTCGGCCTGGTGTCAGGCATTGATCATCTCCTCTGGGAGGTGATCTGTCTGACTCACTCTGGTGAAGGTTTCAGCGAGAGCATCTGCCTTCTCCTGGACATTTTGGGTTCGCTGGCCATTGACCAGGAGGGGTCTTTCAGGTCGGCGCGTGCGTCTCCTGAATTTCCTGATTTTCCTCCATAGTTTTGATCTGTCTGCCAGCTCTTTTATTTCTTCTCTGCAGAAGCTTTCCAAGTGTTCTCGTCGGACATTGTGACTTCCTGGCAGTGATAGGTTGCTTTTTCCAAGGCTTCCTTGTTCTCTTCTGAGATGACTGATTTGAATTTGCGTAGAGCGTGTCTCTTGCATGTGGTGGCCTTGTCACCAGTCACATGCGAATTTGTGCTTTCCTCCTGGCTGTAGGGCTTTCATGGAGATGGCTGTGTCGGCTGCTCTGAGAATCATGCCTCTGATGTTCTCATAATATGTGTCAATATCTGGGTTTACAGGGTCTGTCATTTCGCATTCAGTGTCCAAACGGGTTGCGAACAGTTCCCAGTTTGCCTTGAGTTGAAGCTTTGGGCTCATATCCATGTCTGCTGGTACTGGGTTCACACTACCAAGCACAATGTGCAACGGCAGGTGGTCGGACTGTAGATGATCGTGGCCCAGATCCCACTTTGCATCTAAGTATAGGTCAGGGGAGGTCATTGAAAGGTCGATGGCAGAACTCCTTTGTCCTTTTTGTCCAGTTCGGGTCATCCTGCCGTCATTCAATAATGTCAGGTTCGAGTCTGTGACTATGTTGGCCAGGTGAGCCCCAGCGTTCTGGGGCTGCCCAGCGTCCCACAGTCTGTGGCTGACGTTAAAGTCACCGGCCACTACCTAGCTGCAGGAGTCTGTGTTCAGTTCTTTAAGCCAGGCTACATCTTCCTCAGTGCTGCTTCCAGCAGGGTAGTAGACGTTGACCAGGTTGGTTTGTCTATTTCCCTTCGTAGGGATGCTGACTGCACAGGTTGAGAGTCAACTTCTAACTTGTCCTGTGGGGACATCGAGGTCGGCGTATGTCAGTTTCTTGCTAATATACGTGGCGACCATAACTCGCTCTCCCTCCTGTCATGCAACAGGGGGGTAGCAGAACCCCTCTAGGAATGGGAGGGCACTACGTTTAACGTTGAGAGACTGAAGCATCAGCACGTCCACACTAGGTTGGTTCCGCGGGTATTCGGTGAAGTAGGGGACCTTCCCACTGATTGACCTACAGTTCCATTGAAGGATGGATAGCTTTTGCTCCAGCCTCTCGTGTCTCTTCAACTGTTTGGAGGAACTGCCATGGTTGGGCGATGTCAGGGTGGTCAGCAAGTTTTGCATGGCCTGCATTTAGTCTCCACCATGTAGGGAAAGTATTTTTGCCAGCAGTTCCATTAGGTCAGTGATTCTCCCTGGTTGTGTCACTATTTTTTGTTCTAGTCTGTCTGGTCTCTGCCTAAATCCGGCGTTCTTCTGGTGGAGTTTTCGGTTCTCTTCTTCAAGGACCTTTACTCTTTCAGAGGCGCACCTTTGGGTCATATTCTGGGCCATTTGCCTGGCAGCCCTTGTGACATTTTCGTTGAAGGGTGTCTGCTTTTCGGTAACTTGCAGTGTATGGCTGGCCGAGTTCCACGCTAGTTGTTTTTTCTTTTTTTTTTTCTTTTTTTTTTTTGAGTTTCGGAACCCTTTAGTTTAGCTACGGCTGCTGCTTGGCTCACCCCTAGGTAATGGTTGAGTTTTAAGTCCTCATAGCGACAGCTTTTAGGGACATGTTCTTTCACGTACCTGGCATGGCAGAGACCCTGATCAAGCTCACCACTGCAGCGCCCCTAAATATAAAATAGCCTAGGGGTGAACTGTACCGCAAAGCAGACAACACAGCGCTGTACTCTAAATGGGCCTTGCGAGACAGGAAATGACAAAATTTGTGCTATGTGTCGCAGCTTCAGTGTTTTCTGGCGCGCCATCCATTCAAAGTAAACATACTTGATATCGATGAAAACCTCAGAACCTAAGGAATATAATGCAGTAAGTGATATTTGACAATTCTGTGACTGTGTAGAATTATTGGTGATTAAATTCGGAGTATGAACACACTTTTAACGTGTTTGCGTCATATTTTTCTCAATTTCGATGAGAAATACCAAACAGCATAAAATAATTGGCACTTCGCTCTTTTCATACATATGAATTTAATTAACCAGGACGGTGTCTGAGCGGAGAACTTTGTTTTTGAAAATTGATAGAAAACACAACTGACTTTCCTCACCATACGGCCGTCGACATGTGGTTTTGATACGATTTTCAATAAAATATTACTCTGTTGAAATGGTCCATCAGATGATAAGTTTTATACATTTTCAGTTGCTTCTGTCATGGAAATGGAGTCGTGGGAGCGTGCCGGTGTTCCCCGGGTTCTATGTTCCCCAGTAGCGCTGTTCCCCGTGTCTCTGTTCCCCAGTGTCGATGTTCCCCGACCGAAAAAGCGTGCCGCTGTTCCCGTACCGGTGTTCCCCAGGTTCTCTGTTCCCCAGTAGCGCTGTTCCCCAAACAAATTTCAATGCACGTTAGCGCCAGTACGGGCCCTACTGTACAAGGAGAGGTTGCGCCTGCTCCACCCCCAGTACCCCGACCCTCCCCCCCTCCTCCTTCCCCCTCCCACCCCGCCCTCCCACTGCCTCGCCTATAGCAATGAAAATAACAGTAACGTTTAAGTCAGCAAAACACCACCAACAGCAAAAACTTTGGGAACAGCGGGCCTGGGGAACACCGGGACTAGGGAACACCGGGACCGGGGATTTGCGGGAATGGGGAACAGCGGGATCGCCACAGGGTGGGGAACAACGAAACTGGGGAACTTAGGGGCTGAATTTCGATTTTTTTCTTGAGGGGAACACCGGGACTGGGGAATATAGAGACTGGGGAACAAAGAACCTGGGGAACAGCGGCAGGACCCCAGTTAATTGTATAGTTTCAGTTTCATCAAGGAGGCGTCACTGCGTGCGGACTAGGCTAGTCCATAATACGCTACACCACATCCGCTAAGTTTTGAGACCACACTACGCATGATTTGAAGCTGATGGATAAATGAATTAACAACATAGATGAGACACATGAAGAAGAGGGTCTCGTGGCTGCGACTCAGCGGATGTCTGACCTACGCATTAGCCCAACGCGCAGGTCAGACCTTGAGTGCCAGCCTACCATTGTGTGTGTGTGTGTGTGTGTGTGTGTGTGTGTGTGTGTGTGTGTGTGTGTGTGTGTGTATGTGTGATGTGGGCATGGGCCCGTGTGTGTGCATGAGCGCATACGTGTGTGTGTGTGTGTGTGTGTGTGTGTGTGTGTGTGTGTGTGTGTGTGTGTGTGCGCGCGCGTGTATGTGTGTGTGTGTGTGTGTGTGTGTGTGTGTGTGTGTGTGTGTGTGTGCAGAAGTGCGTGTGCATATGTGTGTGTGTGTGTGTCAATTTGTGGGTTTGTATGAACACACGTATCTGCATATAGGCTATATGTGTACATATCTGTGTGTATGTGTGTGTCTTTGTATGTGGGCGTGTACGCATGTGCGTGTGCGCTTATGTGTATGCGTGTGTGTGCGCGCGTGTGTCGGTGTGCACGTGCACATGCACACATGTGTATATGTGTGTGGGTAAGAGCGAGCGAACGTACGCGCACACGTTCGTATTTGTGTGTGTGTGCGCGCCCGCCCGCGTGTGTGTGTGTGTTGTGACTGCGTGCGTGAATGTTTAGAAGATGACTAGGGAACAAGAACAAAACCATCAAAAAGAGCATATAAGTGCATGCGCACACTCGCGCGCACACACACATACACATAACGACAAGAACAACAACTCTTTCCCCTCAAACACATCCCACCACACACACACACACACACACACACACACACACACACACACACACACACACCACACCGTGCGCGCGCGCGCGCGCCACACACACACACACACACACACACACACACACACTCTCTCTCTCTCTCTCTCTCTCTCTCTCTCTCTCTCTCTCTCTCTCTCTCTCTCTCACTTCCACACACACTCACACACCAACGCTTCCACACGCATGTCTGTGGACTCTCTAATTAACACGCTGGCATTACCCCACTGATGAACACACAGACACACACACACACACACACACACACACACACACACACACACACACACACACACACACACACACACCACTCACTCACTCTCTCCTACACACTCTCACACACCAATGCTTGCACACTCATGATGTCCATGGACACTCTAATTAACATGCTGGCATCACCCCACTGATGAACATACACCAGCGCACACACGTCTACAGTATACGCTGGGGACCCTGAGAGATTCAAAATCTTATCTCAGTTGACATGTGTTTCATCTTTTCTGTCTGTTATTGGAAAGGCCCAGTATGAGTTTGCCCCAATCTGTAGGAGTCTTCGCAATGTTGGACTTAAAATTATTCCAATGTTTGTTTGGTTGGTGATGCTTCTTGCTCTTCCCTTAAGTCTGGATGTGCGGCCACTTCCTCGCTTGATGTTCAAATCTGAAAGATAGTCTATGGTATAGGGGCTTTGCTCTTGCTTGCTTAATTGATTCTACAGACTTCTTATCACATCAGATCGGCCAAGCAGTAATCCAGTTCTTATTGTTGCCTTGCCAGCCAGTGTGTCTGCTCTCTCGTTTCCTTTAACTCCAGCATGTCCAGGGCAGTACATCCATATGAGTCTCTTCAATGGAAGGCTGCGCATTAGTTCATTCCAAGCAGGACTTCCCATTCCACTTTTTACTTTCTGAAGTGGGTTCATGGAGTCAGTCAGTATCATGGCTTGTTGAGTTTGAAACTGGCTTATGGATTTAAGCCAGTGGAGTGCTTGTGTCACTGCCTCTACCTCCATTGTTAGACTTGAAGTTGTTAAACTGTGCGAACCATTGTCTTCCTGAATAGTTCGGCCATTTTGCTTCACTGTGTATCCCCAGCCTGACTTACCTTTGGTGACAGAACCGTCAGTGTATATCAAAATATCATCTTTTGTGCAAAGGTCTTCTACCAGCATCTGAATTTCTGCGTTGGTTTTGCCTTCTGGCCATTCTCGACAATGTCTTCCAAGTTCTGGAGCGATGGCAATTTGGTAGAGGTGCTTCAAGTGGGCTGGATATTTCTCCCATTCCTTGGTTTCTTTGACTTCTGCTAACTGGCACACAAGCTGTATACTGTCTTCTGCCTGTCCCATCCATGATTTTCCTCGTCCTAGCCGAGTGCCTTTTGTTTCCTTGACCGCCGCATGAAGTGGGTTTTGGGGATTCCTTGTCGGCCGCATGAAGTGGGTTTGGGGGATTTTCAAGGGCTCTGAAATATGCCTTCACCTGTTCCAGCCTGTGTCTTGTCTGCATCGAAGGAAGGTCGAGCAGGTATCGCATAGTTTGAACTGGTGTGTCCTTTGTGGTTCCCAGGATCAATTCACTGCTCCATTTTGAATTCTTTCTCATTTGAGAAGGTTGCTGTTGGACAGTGTTATTGTACAAAATACCACTTTAGAGAATAAATTATGGGCTTCTCGGCCCAGTACGGTTGTAACGAATAGAATACATTAATTTTTGTGACTTTAGTGACATATATACAACTACGTAGGTTCTGAGGTGTTCATAATTTAAAGAGTTTACACAAAGAAAATCGAGATTTCATCTATCAAGGGAGGTAAGGGGGAGGTAACTCTTGAACAAAATCCAAGAAATATTTCCAAGAAATGTACCGTTAGCACCCGGCTACACATGTCTTACAAACTAACAAACAAACAAAACGGAAAAGGGAAGAAAAGAAAAGAAAAACGCCAGCACATTCCAGGAAACTTACATAGGTCGTGTTGTCGTGGATAGTTATGGAGTCAGTCCTCGGTAGTAAAGTTCAGTTATCTAAGTCTCCGTCATGTTGGTGAAGCCACATCTGGGCTCATTTCTACTACATTCTGTCACATATTTCAGCAGACATTCCAGGCGTGTTAGAGCCAGCTTTCTGAAAACAGATTTGTTTTAAGCCGCTTTGATGGTCATGGACAGTGGTGGTGGGTTGTTTCCCAACAGTTTTTGTTTGATTTTGACCGATATACCCTTCCCACTCTAGCAAACCCCGACACATATTTTTCATCAAATAGGAAGCTAGGGAAATCTCCTGAGTAAATCGCTGTGGTAATTCGGCAGAAAAATTTGATTATCAGTACAAAAAACTGATGTTGAAATATCTTCAATAAACCAGGATATGACCCTTAGCATAGAAATTAATACTCGGAAATAAAAATGGAAATGCCTACATGCTGTTTGCTTTCTTCATCAGGTAATTTCTAGAGAATACCGCACAGGAGCACGGGTGCTTGTTCGTCAGCTGCACCAAACAGGTCAGGGTGGCTGCAAGATGGACAACCCTCTGCAAGGGAGCGTCCAACTGTCCCAGAAGTCAATGACTTTATTCAAAAGGTACACAGTTCTGTTCTTCCGCTTTGTATCATCTGATCATTATCAGCCAACATTAACTGCCCACACCATCCACCCACTCACCCCCAAGTCACCCACCCCCTCCTATCTCACTCCCACACCCCCACACACCCCAACACACACATCTCCACCCCCACACTCCCACTTTGATTTTTTGGGGTAAACATTTTGGTCCTTTTTATTGTTTAGTTGTTGTTTTATTTCCCAAGACACCCCCGACCTCCCCTCTCTTCCGCTTCTTTTTCGTATTCTCCCAGACGTACCCAAGCTCCATTTTTCATCAACCAAAAACAGATAGCTGTCACAGCACTTGCCTCTCCTCTTATGAAATCAGACTTGTCACAGCACAGATTCGCTTTTCTCTCTGGTCACGTTCGCTTGTCGTACTTGTTTAAATGCTAGAGATCGACACGCTTTGCATTTGGATTGCATTTGTTCGTTCCAAACAGTCAGATTATTCATCTTTCCTTTTTCTTTCTTACGTTCTTTTAAATCTTGTCTTATTCATTCGGGCAGATTTTCACACAACGGACATTCATAACCTTTTGGCTGACGTTCACATCTGCCAACGTCTTTTTAAACAAAATTATTCGAAAGACTGAATGACAGATCTTCCCACAAGCTCAGTATTATCAGTCTAATATCTCTTTTTGTTTAATAGACAACAATATGTGAGTCCGTTACACCATGTCCTTTTTTTCGTCTCTCCTACTCTCTCTCCCACCCACTTCCTCTCTCTCTCTCTCTCTCTCTCTCTCTCTCTCTCTCTCTCTCTCTCTCTCCTCTCCTCTCTCTCTCTCTCTCTCCTCGGTATTCCTCTTTCCTTCTTTTTATTTTTCAGTGAATATATGCATGAAATGGTATTCGTAGTCTGAAACATTTTGATTATAGATTTTTGAAGCACACCGCTTTATTCTTCTCATTTTGTTCTCCGTTCATTCACTCTGTTTTATTTCCCATTCTGTCTCACCACATATATATTGATCTCAGCCTCATTGTTAGCAAGCGTGCATTGCCTGTCTCCTCCAACATTGTTTACACATTTTCTGCCTCAATGTACCTGCATTGCTTATCTCATGGTATATACATTGCGTGCCTCACTGTATGTACATTGCTCGCTTTATTATTATTAACATTGCCTGTCTCCTCCGACTTTGAAAGCACATTGCCTTTATTCAATGTATGACATTGCGTGCCTCATATGTACATTGCCAGTCTCCTCCGACATTGAATGTACATTGCCTTTATTCATTGTATGATATACGTTGCCTATATTCATTGTATGATGAACATTGCCTTTAATCATTGTATGACATTGCCTATCTCATCGTACATACATTGACTGTCTCCTTCGACGTTGAATGTACATTTTCCCTATTGTATCTACGTATTGCCTGCCTCATTGTGCGTTCATTGTCTCCATCATTGTCTGTATACTGCCTGCCTCACTGTACGTTCATTACGTTCCTCGTTGTATGTATATGACGAGAGTTGTGGGTGGGTCAGTGTTGTCCTCTAGAGGAAGGACTTGGAATATTTTCTCTGACAGAGTTACGTTAAAATTTCACCTACACCCTCTCTCTTACTAGTTATGGAAGGAGCAACTTTCTGGTACTACTCCTCGAAAGAAATTCTCATTTTTCTCGGGACTGTTAGAACTACTCAAGACTGGTTCAGGAATAATTTTCCTTAGGCTTGTACACATAAAAGTGTTTGTAGCTCCGAGAGACAGAATTAGAGATAAGTTCAAATATTGAATACAGAATGAACAACAGAGAACCGACACATGTTAAGTGTACTTTTACACATCAACTTTACTTGTTTATACAAGGGTGAAATATTCAAATCAATTTCACTTATTCTGTTCTGGCTGACCTTTTCCCCTACTAGTTTTCATCATAAAGAGAGGGAAAGTTCTGGATGAATTGAGTTGGAGTCCACTTTGAATATCAGAACTTATCTGATGTTGAAGGAGATTGTTGATTTCTCTCTTATTGCTGGTGACTGGTCAACCTTCTTTTTAAGCCAGCTGATCTGGTGGTCTGCGGTCCTTGTCCACTACCAGGCAAGCCCACGGTCTCAGGATCTGGTCGCAAGACAGAACCTGGTTTGTAGTTAAGTAGCTGGGGACTAGCTTGGCGAGCTCTCACACTTGCCCTCTTTCAATACATGTGTAAGATCTCAGCCAAAACGATACTAGACTAGCATAGGTATATCTGCAATAATTGTCAGTCTCCACTTTCACTCAGTGTTTGAGAGAAACAAGAGGAAGAGACAGTAATACAATGCTAAACAATGGAAGTCAAATAACTCTTCAATGTTTTCTCTTATAAATTAAGGTGAAGTAACTTGGATTTCACATAGCCCAAGTACACATGTTGTTTTGACTTAGAGCCACACACTACAAAACATTAAGACAATTAGCAGTATTCATAAATGAACTGAACAGTTTTCACCATACTGTTAATTTATGTTAGAAGGTACCATAGTTAACAGATATTATTGAATACTGACAAAAAGTCATATTGTTAACAAAGAATGTAAATCAAGCGTCTTACTAGCTTTTACTTAGTTGTGGCAAACTAACTATTACAACAGAATACTCATTCATTGTCTTGATAGATGTCACCAAGTATTGGCATAATGTTATATTGTTAAAACACATGGCACACATACAAGCAATGCATAGTCTCAAAATCTAGAAACATCTTTTCAACTTACAATACTTCTGGGTGAATCAATGAAACCTTACGCAGGAGATGATGTTTCCTTTTTCTGATCTGCACCAGTTTTCATATTAGTTTCACTGGCGGTGATCAGTCTTACAGCCCTCTGTGGAGCAATGAAGTGAAGCCAGTGTGTTTCCCCTTTTTGTGTGCTAAGCTACCTATTCAGGTTCCAGTTCCTGTTTGCATTGTGTCACTAAAGACAAAGAAAAGGGGAGGGGACGGGGTCATCCCCCACCACCTACAGTGTGAGGTGATATGTGTAGAAGATTTGAGAATGCTCTATCTTAGCGGTTGGGCATGATTTTATTTAGCCTTCATGCTAATTGACAACTGTACATGGTCTGCACGTGTGAGACACGCGTACAAGTTGCCGTTTGCAATTGAATCATGCATGGTCAGAATGCGCAACAACCACAGTGGTGGTGGAAGAGAAGGGAGAAAAGGGGCGGGGGGAGAGGGGAATGAGGCATCAGCTTCTCTCTGATCTAGCAGAGAGAGAACACGCGTTCAGATAAGGGAAGGGAGAAGGAGGGATTGAAGCGAGTTGTGTGTCATTGCAACAATATCAAACATGGACCTGACCAATAGTGGGGAGGGTGGGAGACGAAAGTTGGGGAGGGGGGGGGGGTTAGAGAGGAAGGAAGGGGAGGGATGACGGCAGAGTAAGCTTTATTGCCGTTGGTGAGACAAAAGGAGAAAGAAAGAAAGCTGGAGGAAGAAGTGGTTTTAGTGGATGATGTAGCTGTCAATTGTCATGTCACAATGTACATTGCTTGCCTTCGTATATGCACAGTCTTTCTCATTGTATGTAGATTGTTTTTTATTCATATTGCAAGCATGATTTTGTGCACATGAAGTGAATTACTTTGTGCATTTGTTTTGATTCCCTTGTGTTCACGTTTTTTCATCACCTCCATAATTACTTTTAAGAAAAGGCTATGATTGGTCAGTCACTTATTCTTTCAGGAGCTTTTTGTATGTGTGTCTTGTCATTCATTGCCTTTTATTGAGTTAATTCACTGAGGGCAAAATGTTCTTTTTTGTAACTTATGTGCTTCCTGATTTTGATGAACAACAAATGATTTCTTTATAATGTTTCCAATATCTCCCTTTCATGCCACTGCTACTATTACCACTACGACTGCTGCTGCTGTTGCTCCTGATGCTGCTAAAGCTGTTGTTACTGCCACTTTTAGTACTACTTCTACTACTACTACTACTTCTACTAGTACTACTACTACTTCTACTACTACTACAACTACTACTTCTACTATGACTACTACTATTACTACTACGACTAGTACTACCACTACTACGACTGCGACTACGACTTCTACAGCTGATTCTGCATGCTCTCTCCAGATCCACGAGGAATGGCACAGCAAACTCTCCACCCAACGTCCCTCTGTGATCTCCAAGAGGATGAAGATGAAACAACGAAGTCTTCCTCCTGGGTGGAGAGGGACCATTTCCTGTGGTTACTGCGCCTGATGGGGCGGTGGCATCGGCGCCACGCGGGGCAGTGTCGCGCAATGTCGGGCTGGTCAAGTGGAGACACGGACGCCGACGACAGTGGCGGAGAGGAGACGATGCTGGCCACGGCCAGGAGCCGCAGGAGGACACATAGACGTGCCAAGAAATTGGCCAAAGCAGCGGCAGGGGAGGCAGCGCATGAAGAGGAGCAGGATGTGAGTATCCACTTCCTTACTGCCATGTTTGTGTGTGTGTGTGTGTGTGTGTGTGTGTGTGTGTGTGTGTGTGTGTGTGTGTGTGTGGTGTGTGTAGGCTGGTAGTGTGTGTGTGTGTGTGTGTGCGTGTGGTGTGGTGCGTGTGTGTGTGTGTGTGTGTGTGTGTGTGTGTGTGTGTGTGTTGTGTAGTGTAGTGTGTCTGGATTTGTATTTAGTTAATAATGAAGTAATAAAAGAGATGAGAGTGAATGAATGAATGATTGAATGAATAAGATGAATGCAATGAATGAATGAATTGAATGCATTTTCTTTCAGAGTGGACAGGAATGAGCAAGTTCATTTATGTGTGTAGGTTCGTGTACTTCAATGATAGTGTGTGTGTGTGTGTGTGTGTGTGTGTGTGGTGTGTGTGTGTGTGTGTGCGCGCGCGCGGTGTGTGTGTGTGTGTGTGTACATATTAGATTTTGATTTGTTTTCAGTTGAACTGAAGTAAAACAAGAATGAACCAACAGTGACCTTTATTCAGAGTGAAATTATTATTGTATTGGAAAAGGTTGGCAGTTGTCACTGTATCTCGCTTTTTACCAACCCTTAACCTAGGTTATGCATAAAAGAAGAAGGGAAAGAAGTCGGTTTACCAGCCGTCGGAGCGAATTGTTTTGCGTCTTGAGTTGGGAGGTTGCGGGTTTGATCCCACTCTGAGCCATATATTTGTGGGATTTTTAACCTCCGACCAGCTCCCACCGAGAGCTGAGTTTGATATGAGCTCCATTGGGGAGACTGGGATCACATAGTTGAGTTTCATTCACTTAGTAGATGCGTCTATGAGAGTTTCCTGACCAGTACTGCAGGTGTCTGTACTCTCGGGCTATTTGATGTCGGGATATGTTATGAAAGTAAGGACAGAATACAGCCTGTCACACAGTCTCAGACCAGCATCTATAGCATTATCTTCATCATCCTCATCCTTATCAATAAATATTCTTTTTTTTTTAATGTCACAAATTTTGTGGCCTGCATGCTTTGTTCTCATGGTGACCACAGTCTCGATTGCCTCTCCACGTCTATGGCTCTGGATTGATTCTGTCGGGGTCATCGGTATCGGCAAATTCATGGGGATCTGATGGCATTCTCCTTACGGAGAGTTCACTCCTGCCAGCTCCACGACGAAGCAATGATTGTGTTGTGCATATATTAGACCTGAACAGGCTCCACTGAACACCGGTGAAGTGACTCGGCAGCAGTGCATTGTCTCCTCGGGTGAGATGCCTCATAACAATTTGACATTGATTAGTCCTTGTGAATTGCCGGTGCCGGGGCTGTGGCGGGATAGGTAAAGCTGTGGCTGGGGACGAGGCCTAGGAATGAGCGATGTGGGTGCATTGCCACTAAGGTGGAACAGAAGGTGGGACAGAAAAAAAAGAGAAATAAAACAAAGACAGTCTTTGTTCTTTCCAGCAGCCAGGGCAACACAAAGTGGCCAGGGAATTCCGCCAAGCAGTCCGAGTGATTATGAAAGAAATCCACAAGGACAACAAACCCATGACAGACGATAAAGAAAAGGCTACCTTGGCTGCCCTAAAACCGGAAGTTCAGTCCTTCATCCAGAAGGTAGCAGATGACTGGCACGCCATGCTGGGTGAGAAGAAGCCTCATGTGGTGGCCAAGAGGATGAGGAAACAGAAGAGGAGTCTGCCTGATGACCTCCAAATGGATCATTACCTGTGGTTGTGCCGCTACTTTCGGCGCTGGCATGCTCGACATGCCACACGTTGCACCGTTATGTCCGGATGGTCCAGCGGCGAGGAAGAAGACCACGTGACTGACGACGATGAAGAGAAGATCGAGGTCAAGGGAAGAAAGGACAATCTCCTTCTGACTCCTCTTCATCAGACTCTGATGACGCCAGGAAGGTTGGTTTGCCCATGAATATTCCAACAAGTGTATCTGCTCCAGATCTTAGTTTATCTTTTGAATGTTTACATTTATTTTATTTGCAATTACGACTAGAGGGTATGGAGAGGACAGTGTGAGATTTTGTTGGTGAGAGGAAAATTAACAATGCATTCTTCGTGCTTATACAGCAATTCAACAAGAATTTGTGAAGAAAGCAGTGCGCAAAAGTCAGTAAACCAAAAATGATACATTAAAGTGAACTATTTCACATTAACATGAAGATCTTTTTAAAATTTACTTGAACGTGTGAAGTGTACAGATAATGTACAAATGAAATCGTCATTGGTGAAGTTTGCAGGAAATCTTTGGTATCGAGTTGTACTGAGTTATCTTGCGTCTTGTGTGGTTGACCGTGCAACGTGTGCCTAATAGTCGGTCACAGTGGATGATTTAGGACTGAATGGCGCTCTTCTTCCTTTGCCCCAGAAAAAGAAAGCAGTGCCAAAGGAGTTCGTCAGAGTGACCCGAATCCTTGTGAACCGTCTCCATAGCAAGAAAGCCGCCCACGGAGACCAACCCAGCCGTCAGGAGGAGGCCACTATGGCTAGCCTGTCCCCGGAAGCTCGGGCCTTTGTGCAAAGCTTCGCAGAAGAGTGGGACAGGAAGCTGATGAACAAGTCCCCCTTTTTGGTGGCCAAGAGGATGAGGAGAAAGAAGAGAACTCTGCCAGCAGGACTGGAGAAGGGCCACGTCCTGTTCCTTTGCCGGTTCCTGTCACGCTGGCACGGGAAACACGCAGCGTTTTGCGGCTCCATGGGCGCCTGGTCGAGCGCAGAGACTGAAGGAGAGACGAGCGGGGAGGAAGAGTACGCTTCTCTGAGACGTCGGGCCAGACGGGCCGCTCTGCTGGAGGCCAACACCGCATCCGAGCAGGAGGATACAGACTGCATAGAGACAGTAAGTGAAGCGTCAGTGATTGCTGATGTCACCACTGTGTACAGAGAGGAAGTAAACAGTGTCAGTGGTCACTAATTGGACAGTGGTCACTAATGGGGCATCTCCTGTCCTCACGGTTAAGGAGACTGTGTGGGACACAATATGGAAAGAGGAAGATGAGAAAGAGAGAAAAAAGGGGTGGGTTGGAGGTCTCCTAGGAGAAGCAGTATGTGAAGAAAAAGAAGAACAAAGACATATGCACACACGAACAAACACACACAAACTTTCTCTGTATATACATTCTCTCTCTCTCTCTCTCTCTCTCTCCTCTCTCTCTCTCTCTCTCTCTCTCTCTCCTCTCTCTCTCTCTCTGTTCAGATACATAGGATGAGAGAGAGAGAGAGAGAGAGAGAGAGAGATCTGATTTACACGCCATTGTCATTCTGCAAATGTATGTAACCTAACAATCTACGTACAGTATGCAATGTGCATATGTGCTGACGTTCACACACACACACACACACACACACACACACACACACACACACACACACACACAACACACACACACTTGTTTAATTCATTCATGACTTCTTCAAATTCAGGCCTGCAAGCCAGTCTCTAAGGAGTTCAGAGTGGGTGTTCGCCAGTGGCTGAACCAGATGCATAAAAAACCCGCAGCTGGGAGCAAGAAGAAGCAGATCAGTCCAGACAAGGCCAAGGACGACAAGGAAAAGGCAACTCTTTCACCAGAAGTCCAGCAGTTTCTGCAGCGTTTCGCGGAAGAATGGCACAGAAAGTTGACCTCTAGTCGTCCAGGCGCCGTGTCTCAAGAGATGAAGGCTCAGCAACAAAGCATCAGTCTACCATCCAGGATGGAAGGTGAGCAGTACACCTGGCTTTGCTGCTACATGGCCCGCTGGCACCGGAAGCATGCTGAGAAATGTGACGTCATTTCCGAAGGGGAGATGGCGATCCAGGCTGAGATTGGGGATCTAAGCACGATCAGCTTTCATTGGTATTTCATATCAATGAAACAACGTTGTATTGTTCATGTTATTATGTTGTAATTTTAGTCAGCATTTTGTTTTCCGCCTTCATGAAAATAGTTAAAGTTTTGATTTTTTATATTCTTTTAAACAATTTTGTAACGCGTAGGCCTGTATTTTTGCTTGATATAAGCCGATTAAGAGCATGTTTAACTGTTTTAGGTCAG
>CM031614.1:30437506-30440006 GCA_018398815.1 Conus ventricosus
TGAAACCATTTACTGTCAGATTAACATAGTGTTGTACTGACGAAACACACACACACACACACACACACACACACACACACACACACACACACACACACACATAGAAAGCACGCATGCGCGCACACTCACACATACACACACTGACACACACACACGCGCGCGTGCGCGCGCGCACACACACGCACCACACCACACCACACATCTAAGTTTTGAAAACTTGAAGAAATTCTTTGAAGAGGAGAATCAGTTCGAGTTGAAAAATGAACTTGGATTACATTATAATTTTAGGAAGGAAATACACACGCACGCACGCATGCACGCGCGGGCGCACACACACGTACGCATGCACACACATACGCGCAAGCGCACCCACTAACACACACGCACGCACACGCGCGCGCACACACACACACACACACACACACACACGCACACACACACACACACACACACACACACACACACACACACACACAGAGGCAACGAACGAACGAACGAACAAATTTAATTTTGAGAGGGCAATGGAATAAGCATAACTACTTTTTTACATCCAGCCCTGTAGGGAAGAACAAAAATATATGTTATAAGGAACAAAAATCAAACAATGTATATTAAAAAATGCAACAAATAATACATGATTACAATTAAGAAAAATATCTAATTGACAATGAAATGAACGGGGCGAAGAGAGAGAGAGACAGACCGATCGACCGACAAGCAGTCAGGCGGGGAAGGGGGAGAAATACTACACGGTAAAGAGGATAAACACACTCGCCCGCCTGAAAACGCGGAATAAGCTACAATGGTAAAACAATAATAATAATAATGACAGAATGAGAAAATGATTTATCAATTTTGGTGTAGAGTGTAGTCAAATTTGAAACATTCATCAAATTTAAAAAAGCAACAATATGTAAACTAAGAATGATCACTACATTTTGGGGTGAAGTGTAGTCATTAATCAAATACTTACGAAAACTAGATTTGAATTTGTCAAAATGTGGTTCATTTTTCAGTTCTTGAGGGATATAATTCCATAGCCAACCTCCGGAATACGCTAGACTAGATTTGTATAACATGATTGTTGCAAAGGGGAGGTCTATTTTATGTAAATGTCGGTAGTCGTGAACATATTTGTCAAATAAAATGGTACATTTCCATGGAGTAACTTATGCATAAGAAGTCCTTATTAAATAGAAGTTTTAAGTGAAAGGATGCCTGCTTGGTTGTAGTCCGGGTCTACCAGTAAAGATGACTTACCTAACGTTACATTGACGCTCTTTTGTGAATGCTAATCAGTGGTTTAAGTGAATTGTTGCTAGCTGAGTCCCAAAGTGTTGAGGCATAGTCAATAATAGGCTGAATATAAGAGTGGAAAAAAAATTTTCTTGCATGTAAATTTAAGAAGTTCTTAATCTTTTTCAGTAGATATAGTTTTCTTTCAACGTTTATACATAAAAGTTCTAAGTGTTTTGACCAGGACAGATTATTTTCTATTGTTATTCCTAAGACTTTGTGACTGGATACTTCTTCGATTTTTTCATTAGAAATGCAAAGTACTCGTAGATTTTGGCTAAGGTTTTGACGTTTCTTGCTGTCTTTCTTGGAGTTATCATCATAAATTTAGTTTTCTGAGGATGGAGAGCCATATGATTAAACTGTGTCCATTTAAGCGAAAGATTTATGTTTTCTTGGATGTCATTGTAAACCTGTTTGGCGCCAGAATTATTCGTATCTAAAGTAGTGTCATCAGGGAGTATTTCGGTGTTTATTTTCAAGTGCAATGTGGCAAATCATTAATGAAAACCGAAAATAGCAGAGGACCTTATACAGATCCCTGTTGGACTCCAAGCTTGTTTGAAAGAACGTTAGATTGAAATGCATTTGCAGGTACAGTTTGTCGTCTGTTGCAAAGAAAAGAGGAAATCAATTTCAGTGTTTTAAAAGATAGCCTATAAATTCTTAGTTTTCTAATTTATATTTAATTGCATGAGTGTGGAGACACTTATTCATGTGCAATTCTAATGGCTTAGAAACAACAGATAGAATCGAGATAGGTCTGTAATTTGATGGATCAGTTGTGTTTCCTGATTTGTATATTGGTATAATTTTGTCTTTTTTTAAGGTATCTGGAAAACATTGTTTGTCTATACAGAGGTTATAAGTGTAAGTTAAAGTTTCTGCTATAACAGGTGCAGAGAGCTTAAGGATTTTACCATCTAAGCCATCGATTCCACGTGTGGCTGTCTGTTTTAATCGCCTAAGTGACGTGAAAACACAATGCACATCTAAAGATCTGAATGTATATTCTTTCCATTGCAATATTCTGTAATTCTTCTAGGTCGTTATCTCTCGATTTATTGTCCTGAATTATTGGATCTGCTACAATTTAAAAAATGGTGATTCAGTTTACTGGCAGATATATCATTCGTTATATTTGAAACAGAGGAAATATTTGCGTTTGTTAATCTATGAATAGCCTTCCATACAGATTTGCTGT
>CM031614.1:30442506-30512506 GCA_018398815.1 Conus ventricosus
TTTCAGCCTCTGAATCCCCATCAATCATATGAACAATGTTTAAACAGTGCAACATGATAAATTAAGGATTCAAACAAAAAAGAAAAGAACAAGAGAGAGGAGAGAGGAGGAGAGAGAGAGAGAGAAGAGAGAGAGAGAGAGAGAGAGAGAGAGGGAGAGAGAGAGAGGGAGAGAGAGAAGACAGCAAACACAATGAAACGGGCCATCTGCCCTTGTCAAGGGAAACAGTGGGGCTGGGAAAACATCAAACAAAAACTCCATATTGAGATTTAAAAAAAAATGAAATTAAAAAAAATCTCAACATAAGAAAACATAAGAAACTTGGAGACGGCGGTGGGTGGAAGGTGGCGATATCAATCACAAAAAAAACCTGTAACTAAAATGCTCAGGCCCAAGTTAACTAGAGAGAGAGAGAGAGAGAGAGAGAGAGAGAGAGAGAGAGAGACAGACAGACAGACAGACAGACAGACAGACAGACAAAGACAGACGGACAGACAGAGACAGAGACAGATAAAGGTAGAGAGAGGGGGAGAGGAATGACAAACAACTAAAGTAATGAAAGAGACCATCTTCCCGGGTCATGGGGAACAGTTAGGTGGTGACGACATCAAAATAGAAAAGCCATGAAGAAAACAAACAAACAAACAAACAAAAAACGTATGCAAAAAATGATCAAAGCCATTAAAGAGGTGGGAGCGAAAGGTGGCGATATCAAGAGAGAAAGAGACAGAGAGAGAGAGAGGGAGCGAGGGAAGGAGAGGGAGTGACAGACAGACAAATTGACTGACTGACCGACCGACCGACCGACCAACTAACTGACTGATTACACATTTAAACAACTGAAACAACAACAACAATAAAAACGCTACCATTTCATTACACTATCTTGAACTTTCACAGGGCTTTCACATCTTTAGTCTAATTATTTAACTGATATTAATATCTGTCAATTGGGGGTGGGTGGGGTGCCTCCCAATTGAAAGAAAAACAGAGGAAATCCTTCTCATACCCCCCCCCCCCCCCCCCCCCCCCCTTTCTCCTATCATCACTTTTACTGCGGAGTAGTACTGCCACTACAGGCAAGAGAGGATAATCCACAGACAGGAAGTAGCCCAACGAATAGTTCAGATTCTTCTTTCTGTCAACTGACGGTCTCTTTTTTTTTTCATATCAGATTCATTGAGCCTCCCTCCGTCAGCGTAAACTACCCTCCCCAATCCCGCAGCCACTGCCTGTATAATATTGGCTTCTGGACTGAGGACAATTTCAAAACAACAAAAAAATGTCATCGGAACTGAAATCAGTATAAACCAACTATCTGCAATGAAATCATTATGATAAACATCAACAACAGCAACACAATAATGACACCAACAACAGCAATAACTAAAACAATAGCGATAACAGTAACAATCATCACCACCATCATCTTCATCAGAATCATCACCATCATCGCCATCATCATTACAATAATTTCTGTCAAAATGGCGCGGGTGTTAAATCACTAATAACCCAACCACAATCATTCATTGTAAATAACATCATGTATTCGAATCATTTATCAGCAATATTCATATATACTCGGAACAGATAAAAAGAAATGTTGTTTGTTAAAGAGACGGTGGAAGAGAGAGAGAGAGAGAGAGAGAGAGAGAGAGAGACAGAGACAGAATTTTCTCAAGATAACAATCCACACAACATAGATCATCGCGCCCACATCGAGCACAATATGCATACACTGTAAACCGTTCACAACAGGCTACAAGTAACACAAATTCCAGTTTCCCTTTGACATGGTCATAGTTCTGTGGGAATAACGTAGAGCCAGACAGAAGTAGAAATCGAAGCGAGACAAGTGGGGACGCGACAGCGAAGGCCGTGGGAAGCACATAAAGACATCTCTAACTTGCGAAAGCATGCTAGAAAATTTTATGCCAGCATTCAAATCATCTCACAGACTCGGTGAATATTTCCAGAGCACATACAGAGAGAGAGAGAGAGAGAGAGAGAGAGAGAGAGAGAGAGAGAGAGAGAGAGAGAGAGACTCACACACACACATACGCGCGCGCGCGCGCGCGCGCGCGCGCGCACACACACACACACACACACACACACACACACACACACACACACACACACACACACACACACACACATTCCAACGCACGTAACGGTTGACCTCCCCCAAACAGCTTGGCGCTCGACACCGGCAGCCCCTCACCCTCTCTCGGCCCGCCTCCAAACGGCCGCTCCCTCCCTGCTGCCTGCAGAAAAGAAAAAAAGAAAAGAAAAGAAAAGAAAAGGGACGGCGCCTGGCCGAGAAGCAGCCAGCAGCTTCTCATTTTATCAAATTAACATCATAAACATGATCGATCACCACCCGCCTGTCCGTCCACAGACACACAGAGAAATGAACCGCGCCTGACCGCCACAAAACCAGATGACCATACATTCTACATAATCAATCTAAGCAAATTTGAACATAGATGCAGACCAGAGCATCGATACGAAGCATCATCTGCATTACATCTTATCTATGTACACTAAGATGTTTTTTTTACATCATTCCATTACATTATCTACATTATTTTACATTATCTTATACCCCACAACGATATAAAAAAAAAACACACATAAAACAGAGAAACAAGATGAATTAGGCTACTTATCTCACACGTTGTTTACACATTAGGTCCAGCAGGCATTTCTCTTTTGAAAATCACATCGATGTTGTCACCGTATTTCAGTCTCACAGTTTTATTATTTTTCAGTTTGGCGAACACTTTCCCCAGTGATGACCAGGTCGCGAGCGTGTAAGAATGTTTGTAGGCCTCCCGGGATAACTTGTAATTAGAAGGTGTGAGGTCCTCATCCACAGAAACACTTTGGTTTTTCAGTTTTCACCGGTTGGACAGAACACTGTCTTTTAATTTCCGAGACAGGAACCGCACAATAATGGGGCGTTTCTTTCCGGGCACGACAGGGCCGGTGCGATGGGCTGCCTCCAGATCTCCTTCCTTCGCAATGACGCCGATCAAGTCGGTGAAGATCTGGCAGTACTTCTTGGCGCAGTCCTCGGCCGTCTCCCATCCTTCGCCACGTTGTAGACCCTCAGGTTCCAGCGTCAGTCGTGTTGCTGTGATCGTTCCGGTCACTCGACACTTCCTGTAGACGCTTGTTCTTGCTTCCTTAGTTGTTCCCTTAACACTGCATTTTTTGCTCTAGCGGTCACAGTTTCAGTCCTAAGAGTGTCAGTCTCCTGCGTTTCAATTTTTTTTCCTTCGGGCACCTCCAGCTTAGTGGTTAGGCTAGCTACCAGTCTCTCCATTTCTGACTTGTATTCTTTTATATCGTCCGTAGTAGCTAAACTTTGAATTTGAATCTTGAGTTCTTCAATTGCTGCTGAATTGCCATATTGTTTGTGTCCTCCTCCTCAAAAGAGTTCGATGCTGGGCGAAAAACAGTCTTTTTATCTGGTTTAGTTTTGTCACTCGCGGGACTAGGCTTACTGTCTTTACTTGACACAGAAGTTCGCCGTGATTTTCCGGAGGAAGGTTTACTTTTACGCAAAGTCCGTCACAAAGTGTTCAAACCAGGGAAAACAAATGTCACTGAAGGCAACCACAAGTAACAACACTCTCACATCTTCGGTTGTAAAACTCTCACGCCTAGCCCAGCTGTCTGACTGCACGTGAAGCCCATTCTGCGTTCTGTTCTCTCACTGCCCTCGACACTAGCTTGTAACAGCGCCGTGACCGACATAGCGAAATAATTTAATTCGATGTAAAAACTGAACTACTCCATACACCAGCACAAAAAATATACCGCCACAATCTACAGATGATACTGAAATAAATCCTTTTAAAGTTAAATTAACTGACGTTCATTAAATCACTTAATTGGTCATTTTGTAGCAGAGCGCAGTGTCGCGTCAACCTATCGTGACAGTGAACAGATCTACAATTTTTTTTTTTCTCGGCTCCAATGAGAGAGATTACTTTATTTTTTTTTGCTTTTTATATTCTTCCCATGGTCCATTTTTTAACAAGTATTCTCTTTGGTAAATAGTGTTCTGTATCTTAGTTGTTTCCCAAGGAGGTTTCATCCGATGTTTGACTCTTTTGGTTTGAAGTGCAGCATGTTTGTTGTATACACTATAGAAAATGAAGTAGGCCTACCATACTTCTAGAGCCTGATTGGGTTCTGTATATTGATACACTTCATTTAAAGGCGAGTGTAAAAGGTCTGAGAGAAATTTATTACAATCAAATTTGGAAAACGTTTCTAAATACAGTCGTTTTATGGTTTAACCTCGGAAAATTTATGTCCTTTTTGACCAAGTCCAACAAATAGGGAAGTGATCACTGCATCCATAAACAGGTACACTTGTCTCGAAAACAGTTTCTGGATATGTAACATATAATTGATCTATTAGTGTTTCAGAATTTTCAGTGATCCTTCTGGCTGTTCTTAATAGCTGTGTGAGACCAAGTGACTCAAAAACTTTTTTTTTATTTTTTATCTATAACAAAATCCTCTAATATCATGATATCTTTGCATTCATCGTATGCACTTTCCATCATTGACATAAAACGGTCAATCTAGTCGACATGCTCAGCTGGATTTCTGTATAGAAAACATATAAGTATTAGCTTATTAAATTCAAGCTGGATCTCAATCCAGACTATTTCAACGTTAAGTTGTTCTAAGTATTTAATCCTTTTGAATTTCAATGACTGATTAAGATATTGTAGCACTTATCTAATGACATAACGTCGCATACGATTTGGGTTTTTAGTCAATTGTAGTTGGAAACCAGAAGCGTTGCTATGACCACGTTGTTCAACGACTGTGTCAAAGAAGTTGATCAGAGAATGTTTTAGTTTTGTTATTAAATGTTTAAAACGTTGCCTTCGCGTCTGTGTGATGCTTCATTTGGTGACCCCGAATCGTGAATAGACCTTGTAGTGACCAGCTAATACCAGCTACGACCACTCCTACGCTCACAGACTCATTTAATCATGTCAGTGACAACAGAAGCAACTGCACAACTTGCAGACGCCATCCGGCAACAAACTTTATCTCAGACGGAAAAATTTCCGCATCAACCACCTGTGGCAGCTGTCGCCTTCAGAGCACCCCCCTTTTGGACAACCAATGCATCAGCATGGTTTGTTCGTTTGGAGGCTGTTTTCGCTACACACACACCTCCCATTACGAATGACTTGACAACATTTCATCATGTAATACAATTTCTCGACTCAGATACATCCAGACGTGTTCAAGCGGTAGTCGAACGCCCCCCAGTCACTCAAAAGTATGAAACACTCAAGGCGGCTCTACTCAAAGCTTTTGAGTCCACACAACTACAGAAAGATACTGCCATTCTGCAAATGCAGGGTCTGGGAGACAAACGACCGTCAGAATTATTGCAGTACATGCAATCGATGAATTCCAACCCAGAGACCCTCTTCAAAGCTCTTTTTCTGAATCAACTGCCACCAGAAGTCAGGAAGATTCTTGCCCAGTCTCCAGACGAAGAGCTTGAGGTTCTAGCCGAAAAGGCTGACCGCATCTTAGAAGTGGATCTCACAACCCCTGCATTCGTAGCATCTGCGTCAAACCGACCATCAAAAACTTCCTTTAACAGTGCTTCAAATCCTTTCACTTTGTGCAAGTATCACGCACGATTCGGAACTGAAGCGAGACGCTGTGAAAACAAAGTAGGTGGACGACCTGTGCAATGGCCCCACAACAACCTCATCAAATGCATGTACTGCAATAATTCTGACGGTCGTTTGTCTCCCAGACCCTGCATTTGCAGAAGGGTAGTATCTTTCTGTAGTTGTGTGGACGCAAAAGCTTTGAGTAGAGCCGCCATGAGTGTTTCATACTTTTGAGTGACTGGGGGGCGTTCAACTACCGCTTGAACACATCTGGATGTATCTGAGTCGAGAAATTGATTACATGATGAAATGTTGTCAAGTCATTCGTAATGGGAGGTGTGTGTGTAGCGAAAACAGCCTCCAAACGAACAAACCATGCTGATGCATTGCTTGTCCAAAAGGGAGGTGTTTTGAAGGATCTGGACTGCTGCTTTGTGTATCTTGATGACATTCTTGTTGCAAGCGCTTCACCCTAACAACATGAGGCCGATCTACGTACCATTTTCAGCCTATTGACCTCCAACGGTTTAGTGGTCAATATCCAGAAATGCGTTTTTGGTCAGTCTTCCCGCATTTCCTTGGACATTTAGTCTCAGCAGCCGGATTGAACCCCTGCCAGAGAAAGTTCGCGCAATCGTTGATTCTTCCCACATCCTTCTGACAAGAAAACTCTTGAACGTTTCCTGGGTATGATGAATTTTTATCACAAATTTCTCCCAGGCATCGCAAAGCGCCTTGCACCTCTGACTGAGGCTATCAAAGGTAAACCCAAGAAATTCACATGGACACCTGAATGTCAAGCTACATTTCAGGAGGCAAATCAGCACTAGCTACTGCTGTCATGCTCCATCACCCTGACCCGCAATCTCAGACAAAACTTTCAGTGGACGCATCAACACTGCCATGGGAGCCGAACTGTCACAACAGCAGAATGGTACCTGGAAACCCATGCATTCTTCTCCAGAAAGCTCACACCAACCCAACAACGATACTCAACGTTTGATCGTGAACTGTTGGCCATCTATAGTGCAATCCAGCATTTCCGCTACTTCTTAGAAGGAAGAACATTCACTGTTTTCACCGATCACAAACCACTCACCCATGCCCTGACAAGCAACACTGACAGATACCCTCGCCAGGAACGTCAGCTTTGCTACAAAGCCGAATTCACAACAGATATCAGACACATCAGTGGTCAGACAACATTGTACCTGACACACTCTCCAGGGCACCGTTCCTGACCAAGAGCCACTGATTGCTAGTACGTCACCAGTCCCTGCTGTAGATCTTGCTCAAATGGCAGCGGCACAAGAAACCGATCCCAACGTTGCAGACTTACGCTCCAAACCAGGATCCCTACAACTGAAGATGTCACTCTGGATGGCACCCAAATTCTGTGTGATGTTTCTACGGGCCGCCCCGGCCAGTGGTACCTCCAGCATGACAAAAACTGTATTTGATGTTTTGCACAACTTGTGTCATCCTGGACCCAAACCCACCATCCGCGCGTATCTCAGCATGCTACATCTGGCCTGGACTCAAAAAGATGTTAGACATGGTCAAGCTTGTCACGAATGTCAGGTTAGCAAAATTGGACGCCACACCAAAGCTCCACTCTCCCCTTTTGGACCCCCCTGATAGACGCTTTGGTAACATACACATAGACCTTGTGGGACCACTCCCTTCATCAGAAGACTGCACTTATCTGCTTACCATTGTAGACAGATTTACAAGATGGCCAGAAGCTATTCCTCTTGCCAACGCAGAAAGCCGTTACCTGTGCCAAGGCCTTATTGCGGTTTGGATTGCACGATTCGGAGTTCCAGACACAATTACTTCAGACCAAGGCCGTCAGTTCACCAGTGCGCTGTGGCGGGAGCTGAACATGGTGCTCGGGAGTTAAACCTCAAACTACTACAGCGTACCACCCCCAGGCTAACGGCATGGTGGAAAGGTTTCATTGCAGTCTCAAAGCCGCTCTCAAGGCTTGCCTCAAGGAACCACGCTGGATGGGACGAACTACCAATCGTGATGCTTGGCATCCGGACAACATGGAAAGAAGAATTTGACGTCGCTCCTGTTCTCCTCACCTATGGCACAAACCTCCGAGTGCCTGGTGATTTCCTTCCACCCCCATGTGCAGACAAGGTGTTCGCTTCCAGTACCTTCGTCCAAGAACTACAAGAAAAACTTAGAAAACTTTCCCCCTTTTCCCCCTTCCCACCATGGATCACCAGCATCGTACATCCCCAAGAACTTACAGTCAGCAGATCAGGTATACCTTCGTCCATGACGCCCGCAGGGCACCCCTTTGTGAGGCCTTACGATGGACCGTTTCCTGTGTTAGCCGTGCCGAAAATACTTTGACATTTTCAAAGGTGGGAAGAGTGTTCACGTGTCACATGGATCGACTCAAGCCTGCTTATTTCCACAAACTTTTCCCAGACCTGGTCAGAATCCTTGTGTGTCTGAGCCACAGGACCCTCATGCTCCTCAGGAGGATCACACTGCCAAAACAGATGATGCTACCAGATCAGATCGTGCTGCCAGATCCGATGATGCTCGAGGCAACGCTCCAGCACCTGCACAGTATCCTTTATCAAATGCTCCAACACCACCAGTCACAACTCGCACTGGGAGACTGGTGCAGAAGCCAAAGAAATATCGAACATTTTACCGACTCAGTCGAGTCTGAGCATTACAACATAGAACAGATACTTCAAAGACTCAACCAAGCATATACTTTCCACATGATATTGGACAGTTGTTATGAGTTTATTGATTATACTATGTTACTTTGGTATGTTTGCATTTATCGCAACTGCGCCGTTCTGGGGTGGGGGTGGGGGGGGGGGGGGGGAGCCCTGTACACTTATTTAATGACATAACGTCGCATGCGAATTGGGTTTTTAGTCAAAGGTAGTTGGAAACCGGAAGCCTTGCTATGACCACGTTGTTCAACGACTGTGTCAAAGAAGTTGATCAGAGAATGTTTTAGTTTTGTTACTAAATATTTAAAACGTTGCCTTCGCGTCTGTGTGATGCTTCATATACAAAATTGCCAGTTTCCATGCTTTTTTAAAAATTTCTTCGAACAAACATTATAACCTGGTATTGCAATGTCATTGTTAGATATAAGACTGGACAAATGTGATTATGAATATCCAAATAATTATATGAAAGTTTTCCCCGCATTAGATATGACTGATGATATTCGGTCATCATATTACTCGCATGTTGAAATTGAGATGTCCAAGTCTTAGTCCATCTCCTTTCAGCCAGGGGTTATTGTCATGTGCCATATTTAATATGGTCAATACTCCATCGAAATAAGCGCAAAATATTACGAGCAGAGAAACTCTTACTGACCAGCTAATAAGTTCTTGAAGAAAGGAATAAGAACAAGAAAATCAAGGAAAACTGGATGAGAATACCATTAACAGCAATGAAAAAATTTCAAAAATCAGTAAACACTGACAAGTCTACGAAAGGACAAAGACAAAGTAATCTGAAAATTCAAAGGCGAAAAATGTACCAAAAAATATTTCTACCGTAATCAAAAATATATTGTCAATCCAAATCGACTCTTCCGTGTAATACTATTACCATAAAGACATGCCGAGCTGGCGTTTCCATCACAAACACACACACGTACGCTTACGTACACGCGCGCGCGCGCGCACACACACACACACACACACACACGCACATACGCACGCCATTACCCCCCCACCACCCACACCACACACACACACACACACACACACACACACACATGTGCGCGCACACGTGCGTAATATATACTCACGAGTGACGTCACTGATGTTGATTGATTGCGACAAATGAATGTTGGGACAATGGTTGGGATGCCACCTTACACAGTTCAAAAGCAGAGACATTCACAGAGTTTCCACCAGGAGCCGTATGATAAGCCTTTTGAACAGAACTATTATCTGTGTATGTTGGTTTTGGGAGGGAAGGGGAATATCATTAGAATAATCACGTTCGTGACTGAAATGGTTAGATGGGGGTGGGACTCGGTCTGCTATTTGGAGGAGGGTTTTGAGGAAGGAAGGGGTCTGCAGAACATGGATCCGACTGATTTAGACGGGGATTTAAAGATGAGTAGTGAAAAAGAGATGAAGGGTTTGGGGGGGGGGGGGGGGGGGGGAGATTACGTGCGCTGTTCCTTTTGAAATCAAAATGAAGGGAATTGATCTGACAAGCATCATTATTGCCAGAGAATATATTTCCTGGTGTGACTTGATCTGGTAATAGTCCCTTAACGGGTTATTTCTGCTTGACAGCTTTCTCTGCGATACATCTGGGAAAGCAGGGGGCACGTTTTCAGAGTCTGGTTGTGTAGTCTGCCATGTGGTTTTCAAGTCTGCCGCCAGTTTTGCTGTGCCTTTGACGCTCGGGTGGAGCAGGTCTTGATAAAAAAGCAAGACGAGGGGCTCCGGTTGGAGTGGTGAACGTGGGATCATGGTCAAGGTAAGTTGCACCCACATGTTCACACACAGTCTGCAGATTACGGTTGGACGGTCGGATGATGTTGTTTAAATGGTGCCGACCTCTCGCAGGGATAATGGAGCTGAAGGCTAGTTTGGCATTTGGGAATGTTCTGCAGCACTGGGAAACAAGGTTCGACCAGTCTTCCTTTGAAATGATACCTGGACGACAGGAATTGAGACCGATATAAACAATGGCATGTTTTAGGTTTGGCAAGAGTAGAGTGACAACAGCCAGGAAAACAGGTCATGTACTGTCATCCCCGGCACGTAGATTTTGTACATGAGCTCATTCCTTGGGGCCAGTCTTCTTGGATTTACGTACCTGAAAACAGAGTCACCAATGAGTAACATTGTTGTTCTTTCAGGAATAGATAAGGTTTTCAAAATATACAGGGGAGGCAAGTTGGTAGGTTTAAGGGGTTCTTCTTGTTTGGAGGGCATTGAGAGTTCTGGTGAGATGTTTTCATTAGTTTTGTCACAGTTTTCCAGCACTGAATACGTGTTTGTGACGGGAATGGCATATCTCAGTACGCCATTTTCCTTTTCTTCATGTTTTTTCTTTGGATCATCATCAGAAGGGATGTAATCCTGCTGGGGTTGTGTATCTGTCACTGATTGTGTATAGATATGTTCAACATTGACCTGATGGTCAATCGACTGTGGTGACGGTGATGTTTGAATTCCAATGGTTTCTGTATGTTTTGTTTTCTTTAGCTTCATTATCTCTGATTGTAGTGTCCCTAACTGAGTTTTGCAAGTTTATTTCCGTCTTGGCGGCTGTTTTCCTGTTTCAGACTGGTTATTTGTGCTTTGAGTTCACTGATGTTGCTGTTCATCGTTTCAGTGATGTCTTTACAGAAAATGCTAATTTCATTTTTTGTATAAATTCTTGCATCTTCTATGATCATAGTAGTCCTGTCGTCTGATTCTCTTTGCACAGTGCGGATATCTTCCAGCTCTCGTTCGAAATGGTCCCAACAGTTTTGCAGTGGGGGGGGGGGGGGGGGGGGGGGGGTTAGGTGTTTTGGAAGACAGATTTGACGTTTTGGAGTCAAAACACAGAGCTCGTCTGCGGAAGTTGTTCTATCTCATCTTGCTCCTCAAACCAAGTTTGGGTGTTTCAGTCCTTGTGTCGGGCTTTATCTTATCTTTATCACTGATATTTCTCACAGAACACGGGGAAAGTGAAGACAAGCCCTTGACCTGTTCATCACCTTCCTTGGGCAGTGTTGGAGGGAAAATCATCACTTTGTTTTTAAAACACTGTCAGAATGAATGTCATAAGACAACAAGGAAGTTGAACAGCAATGTAAAGGAGTAGCAGTTTTCACGGGGGTACAGACATTGGGAGAATCTGGTAACTCTAACTCAGGAATCTGAACCCTTGGGTTTCCAGTAAAACCTGTAATGAATGTAATGGGTGTGTGGAGCAAGGACTGGGTCAACTGAGAGATGTTCTTGTTCTCCAAAAAGGTGGTGACGAGAGAGAGAGAGAGAGAGAGAGAGAGAGAGAGAGAGAGAGAGAGAGAGAGAGAGAGAGAGAGAGAGAGAGCGGGGAGTTTACTCGAAGGAATCTTTCGTTTAACTATGTAATGTGGTCATCTGCAGTTGATGTTTTCATCATCATGTGAAAGATCATGTGTCTGATGTAATGTCGTCCAATTATTCCGACTTAGCACGATTTTAAACGAATCTATAAGATGTACTAGTTTTGAATTTTTAAAAGAGAGGATATTATTTCCGCAAGACAATACAGACAGAGTACAGGACAAAACACGGTGCATTTCGATCTCTTGGGTCTTCTTCAGGCAAAAACTAACAACATTTAAGACAATGAAAACGAAGAAGGAGGAACCACTTCTTTTCTCATATTCGGCGCAAAATGGTTGTTGAATGAAAACGAGGCCTTTGGGAAGTGAACCGTGGGAGTTAAAATAATAATAATGACAATAATAATGATGCTCATGATAACAATAGAAATAATTGTGTTGATTATGAAAATATTTAGAGTAGGAGGAGGTAAACTCTTACTTTTGATGACAATAATAGTGGCTAAGCACAGAAGGTGAGAATGGAGAGGGGTTAGAGGGTAGCACAGTGGGGTCTGTTTGTTTGTTTGTTTTTATTATTGTTTAATGGTATGATATAACACTGATGATCGTGATTATGGTAGATTGATGATAATGCTTTGTAGCAAGGAATAGAAATGATCAATGAATAAAAAGCAAAACAAAAATATAATGGGTGGTGATCAAATTGATAGCAGCTATATGTAGTGATGTTGGTACTGAAAATAATTATTTGAAAGAAATGGAAGAGATCAATGAGTAAAGGGCTATCATTGCTATTGCAACAACAAACAAACAAAACAAAACAAAGGGGGGGGGGGAGGGATGGGGGAGGGGGGAGGGACTCATATACCTACACCTACATACACTTATGCACAGGGAAGGGGGAAGGGAAACTCAAGCAAACAGTATTATTGGAGAAGTGAACTGTCCTGTTGGATGATGATCATTGTCATAAGTGAAATGATGTTGGTATTGATATAATAATACTGGTTGGGAAGAAATGGTAATGCTCAATGAACAAGGGTTAACGTGTCTATTAAAAAAAAGAAAACACACACACGCACGCACACACACACACACACACACAACACACACACACACACACACACACGCACACGCACACACACACACACACAGAGGGCAAAACTAATGCAAATGTATTTTTGGAAAAAGTAAACAGTACTATTGGATGATCATGATACTAACTGTGATAAATGAAATAATGTTAGTATTAATATAATGATACTCGTTGGAAAGAAATGGAATTGATCAACGGGAAAAGGGTTAACATGCAAAACAAACAAAACAAAAGAAAGTAGAAAGAAACTCGTGGAGAGCGTGGCAGCAGAGAGTCCTCAGAAGAGAAGCCCCCTTCAAGCAAGTGTTTCGGCCCTTCTCTCCTGACACTCTAGGGGGGTTGGGTCACACCCGGTTCATGAGTCCGGAAGTCCGTCTGCTGCCCCTTTTTCCCATCTTGGGACGAGCCATGGGTGGGATTCGAACCCATGACCCTCTGGACATGCTCATTTTCCATCTAATGACTCGCACTCTAACCACTGAGCCACTGGGACACCTGATATTTGTAGGAAAGTTAAGCCTTATGAAGTTCACTTTTGTTTCCTCCTTGACCAGATCCTGCTTGAACACCTCTCTGCCGCTTCTGCCATTGCTTTCAGGGCTCTGGTTTTTTCCCTCCCTGCAACTGAGAGCTGTTTCATGAGGCTGTATGCAGGCGTTCCTACAAACCCTCAGCTCCAATTTCTGCAGTGAGGACTTTGACCTGATGGCCGTCTCTCCTCAGGCTGTTTGCCAGATCAGCATACTTTTCAGTCTTGTAGATTTTAGCTGCCTCCATTCTGTTCTCATATGGCACCGTGAGCTCGATCATGATCAGCTGCTTGGTTGACTGAGATTGGACTACTATGTCTGGTCTCATGCCACTCTTGCTGATGATCTCTAGGTGACTCTTCCATTCTGGGAGGTCTGCAGTGCACTCCCAGTCATCTGCCCCGTTCAGCAGACTCTGCCTGCATGTTCCAAGTGGCACTGTTGTTCTTGGCCATGATTTGCTGCCTCCTGCCGTGAAGAATGTTGCGGGTGCTTTTGGAGCCCTGATTTTCCCTTTTGTGGTGTTGGTACTAGCCCAGACTACTCTTGTACAATCTCTTTGAGCACTTGGTTGTGCCTCCATGTGCACCTTCCTTGAGCCAGGGCTACTTTACATGAGCTCAGGACATGCTCCACTGTTTGGTTTTCATGGCAGAGGGGGCATGCAGGATCGTCTGTTTTTCCCCACTTCACCAGGTTTGCATTTGAGGGCAGAAGGTCATATGCAGATCTGAGAATGAAGCTGATCCTGAGAGGGGCCATGTGCCAAATGTCATTCCAAGTGAGACTTCTTTGGAGTGCATTCTCCCACGTTGTCCATTGCCCTTGCTGGCTCTGCTGGACTGCTTTTTGGAGTCTTTTTAGGTCTTCTTCTTTTCTTATCTCCTGAATCATCATGTCTCTTGGCTTTTCCTTTGGCCTTTGACCACCATTCAGTTTTGGTCACCCCAGTCCTTGTCTGCTGGTCTGTGTGTGTCCTGTTATTTCTCTGATTTTGAGGCTTTCTTTTGCAGAATCCATCCGCTCTTGAACTTTCCATTTTCTGCCTGTCTTCAGCTGGAGCTTGATTGCTTCTACCACCTTGTCTCCGGAGTCCTCCAGCATGCTTTGAAGTCTGATCTTCCTGCTTTGTATTCCTCCAGGATAGATTTCAGTGGTAGTTTCAGCTTTGCTTGGTGGCAGTACAGCGCTATGTCAGTCAGACAGGGTGGGACACCAAGCCATTTCCTTGTGAGCTTGTTGATTTTGGCTTCCATTGCCTCCACTACGCTGGTGCAGATGTCGTATATCATCAGAGGCCATAGCAGCTTTGGTATCAGCATGAACTGCAGACACCAGACCTTGTATTTGCCAGGGAGCCTACACTGGTCAGTGGTCTCCAAGCCTTCTTCCGACATCTGTTTGGTTTCTTTTGCTCTTTGTGTGTCTTTCAGCGTATCATCATACCATCTTCCAAGGCTCTTGACTGCCTCTTCTGTGACTGTTAGAATGGCCTGGTTGGCCCAAAAATAAAAAAAAAAAGGGGGGGGGGGGGAGGGGAGAAAAGGAGGAAGGGAAGGGGTTCATATTACCTACATCTCCACCTACATTATAGGGAAGAGGAAAGGGAAAATCATGTAGAGGACGTGGTATATAAAATTGAAAAAAAATAAGATGGAGAAAAGGGAAAGGACTGGAATCTGAGTAAATAATAGATTAGAAAATGGAGAGGGTGTACTGGGGAGGGGGGGGGGGGGAGGAGGAGGATAGCTGTAAGTTATATATATAGTATAAATAATGTGGGTAGAGTGACAGTCTATGTTGGTGGAAGATATAGTGAGTTAGTGATGTGGTGGTGGATAGGTGCATGCTAGTTTTTGGATGTTGATGTCAATGTGGGTGGAGATAAGAAGGGGAGAGATTTTACAATTTGGGGGGGGGGGGGGGGGGGGGGGTACACACATATGGACAGGGAAGAGGGAAGGGAAACTGACGCAAACAGTATCAATGGAAAGTAAACAAGACTTGGATGATGATCATTGTCATAAGTGAAATAATGCTGATATTGATATAATGATAGTGGTTAGACAGAAATGGAAATGCTCATGAGAGAAAGGGTTAACACGTCTGTATCTTTAAATTAATAGAAAAGAAAAACTAAACACACATACGCACACGCGCGCGCGCGCCCACCCGCCTGCACACACGCACGCACGCACGCGCGCGCCCACCCGCCTGCACACACGCACGCACGCACGCGCGCGCGCACACACACACACACCACACACAAACACAACACACACACACACACACACACCACACACACCACACACACACACACACACACACACAAGGAAAATTCCATGTAAACAGTATGTTTGGGAAAAAGTGAACAGTACTGTTGGATGATGATCATAGTGATACTGATTGTGATAAGTGACATAATGTTGTTAATGTAATAGTGCTGGTTGGAAAGAAATGGAAATGACCAATGAGAAAAAGGTTAATATTAGCAAACAGAAAAAAAAAGGTTGGGGGGGGGGGGGGGAGAAGGGGCTATATATCTATATCTCCATCTACATACAGGAAAGAGGGAGGGGAAATAGATATGAAATTGAAAGAAAATAGATGGAAAAGACGGAGGGGCATTTGTTTCCGAGTAAAAATAGATATAAGAAATGGAGAGGGTGTAGGGAGTGGGGGGGGGGGGGGGGGGGGGGAGGAAGATAGCTGTAAGTTCTGTATGGGGAAAACAGTGGGGGGAGTGTTAGTATGGTGGAAGATATAGTGGGTGGTGTTGCGGAGGTGGATAGGTGTATGCTACTTTGGGAGTCGATGACATGAGGTTGGAGGGAAGGGGAAGGGATTTGATAATTTAATTTGGGTAAAAAGGCGGAGGGGAATCAAATACATGCACACTGCATTAATGCACAGGAAAGATGGAAGAGGGAAGGGAAACTCATGTGGGGGGGTAGTGTATTAAGCTGAAAGAAAACCAGGTGTAAAAAGGGGAAGGATAGGTGTGTGAGTAAAGAGTGGATTGCATACAGAAAATGAGAGTGTGTAGGGAGAGCTGAAAGGAGGTAGCTGTAGCTTATATATGAAATTGATAGTGAGAGGTATGGTGTGGTGGTGGTGGTGGTGGTGGTGGTGGTGGTGTGTGTGTGGTGTGTGTGTGTGTGTGTGTGTGTGTGTGTTTGTGTGGTGTGGGGTAGTTCTTTATTTTAAAATTTTGTTCCCCCTAAAGTGATTTTTGACGGGGGGGGGGGGGGGGGGGGGGGGGGGAAAGGGAGGGGGGGGGGGGGGGGGGTACAAGGGGTAGGAAGAGGGGTGGGAGATAGGGGAGAGGCGGAAAAAGGGGGGAAAAGGGAAGAAAAAAATGGGAAGGGAGGGGATGGATATGAAAAGTGTTTTGATGTGCTGTAAAAATTGCTTCAATTTTTTTTTGAAAAATTGGGTTAAAAAAAAAAAGAAAAAAAAAAACAAACAAAAAAAAAATTCCATGTGTCATTCGAGTGTTGTGGTGTGTGTGTGTTTGTGGGGTGTGTGTGTGTGTGTGTGTGGGGTGTGTGTGTGTTTTAAGAAGGGCATATGTAGAAAAACAAATTTTTGAGGGGAGGGGTGGGGGGTTGAAAACTATCAAGCAATCAACAAAAAAACCAACAAAAAGGAATATTAAACCCCAAATAAAACCCAAAAAATATCCCCGGTTTTACTAAAGAAGAAAAACAAGAGGGTAAATGAAATTTTTCCCGGAAAAATTTCCCCGAAAAAGATAAAAATCATTCAAAAATTCTTTCAATCTTTTAAGGGTTTCTTTTTAGGGTTTTAAATTTACCTGCGGGTGTTAGAAATTTTGGGGTCTTTGATGTTAGGACAGTGCAAGAGACATGATTCCGGGAAATATGGTTCCCCCCTAACATTTGAGGGCATTACGTTTTTTGTTTTAAAAAGCATTAAACGAATTTTAAAAAACAAAGATGAAATTTGGGTTCTTGCCCCCTGCATCAGATATATGCCTTAGCATCAAATTTAAAACCCAGTGTCTCGGACCCTTTTAATTGAGGTGAGAAAATATTGGCTCTTGATCCCTTAAAAAAATTTTTGAAAAAATTTCCCCTCGGTTTACTTTTTCAATGTGTCTAAAACATTAAATGAAAAATTAAATTTTAAATTTGTTTAGTTAAATTTCCCCTTTCGTATTTCGTGCTGACTTTCTAGCTGCTCAAATAAACCAGTTCATTGACCCTACTCCCCCGTGGGGGGAAACCCAAAAAAAAGGGTTAAACACAAAATTCTTTGTTTGCCCCAATTTATAAATTTAAAATTTTTTGTTTTTCGAGGATCTTTTCCAACACGTTTATTTGACATTATGCCCTTTTGATGTTGAAATGCGTTTTTGAGCCCAACACAATTTTTCCCCCGCATTTCCCGGGAAAATTTTTCAATTGGGCGCAATGACATTAAAATGGCAATCAACTCTGCAGTAAAAATAGAAAAATGTGACCTTTTATGATAACCCCTTGACTGTTTCAATGTGGAATTTAAAATGCTGCACCTTGCTAAAATTATCAAGCCAGCCCATCCGTATCTTTTTAATGTATTTCAGCAAAATAGTTCTTTTAGGTGTTCTTTAAACAGATTTTTTAAAACTTTGGGGGGTGATGTTTTTTCCCAAACCTTTTATGATAAATAAAAGTGGGTTTAAATTTTTTCCCCAAGGGGTTTCAGGTAAAAAAAAGAGGGTTTTCCCGGTGCTATTTCTTTGCTTTTTAATTCTGTAAAATTAAATTCATATTGAGCAAAGGGATGTTTGGGTTTGGGTAGTGATTTGGATTTTTTTAAGTCTTTTCACAAATTTTTTTCGGAATTTTTTACCCCTACTTTTTTCCTTAAAAACTGTCTTTACGAAGGGAATTTTTAAAAAATTTTCCCTGTTTTCTTTTCAAGGGGAAGAACACTGCCTCTTTAAAAACCCCCAAATTTGGGAAGAGAGTTGAAAACCCCAAAAGAGCAAGTTTGAAAGCTTTGAAATTTCTATACTTTGTAATTTTTTTTAAAATTAAGTATTTTGGAGCACTAAAAAATTTATTTCCCTGGGGAAAATTTAAAAAGGGAGATCAAATAAGGGTTAGCAAGGCAAAAAAGTGCTTTTGAAATTCTTGACCCCGGGTTTGTTTTTTTTATGATTTTGGGGGGAAATTTTAAAAAGGCCTTTTCTTCCTTTTTCCAATTGTAATGTATATGTTGATTCCCGGTTTAAATTTTGAGACAGGTAGACACCCAAGAACTTAAAAATTTGTGATTTTTAATTACATTGCCATTGATAGTAAAAAAAAGGCAGATTTTTTGGTTTTTCCCTGAGTTAAACAGAAAAAATTTTTGTTTTTTTTTAATGATGCGTAATCCATGTTCCCTTTATGAATTTTGGTAATTTTTTTAAATTTTTTTTTTGGGATACTTTTTTTGTACAATTTTAAAACCTTTAATTTGGTTTTTCTACGCTTCATTGTTACCCTTTAGCCACAAACATTAAAAATCTGCGTACTGGGCTAAACTTTATCTTTTGAAAGAATTTTTGGGGAAAATCTGCTTTCGTATATTAAATAACATAGGTGTAGAAAATGAACCTTGGGGGGGGGGCCCCCTGGGGGAGTTCTCTAAGTTTATGTGCTTCCCCAACTCTTTTTTGTTTTAAAAAGATTTTTCTAGAAAAAATTTTTTATATGTTTTCATATTACCATTTAACTTGTGTTTCCGAAGCTTTTTTTAATTAAACTGTAATGCCCATACTTGGTCATTTAAACTTTCCCTTTTATCCAAAAAAAAATTGAGAATATTTTTCCCCCCCTAGCAGACGTTGTTTAATTTTCCCTCGTTATTTTTACTAGGGGTTTTTTAGTGGTTTGAGCGGGGTTTCCCAAAACCTTTCTTTATTGTGAGGAATAATACTTTTTTTTTCACAGAAATGGACTTAAAACTATTTTAAAATTTTTTTTCTCCATAAGTTTGCAAAAAATGAGGGGTTAGGGATGGGTCGATAGCTGTTTTTTTCGGGCCCCAGGTTTTTCCCTTTCTTGTGTATAGGAATAACAAAAGAGTGCTTCCGATAAGGGGTATTTTTCCACAGGGGCCCAAAATTTGGGTTTTATAAATAATGTTAAAAAAATGAATAAAATTGGGAGTAAATGCTTTTAAAAATTTCATTAAAAAGTCCACTAAACCAACAGACGTTTTTTTCCCTTTTTGGGGGGTAAAATACATTCTGTTACCCCTCCAAAAGGGTTTTTTTCCGAATTAATGGGGCTTTTTATTTTAGGGGTTGTTTTCATCAAAGAACTGTTACACTTTTTTGGTTTCATTTTTTTTTTTTATATTGTCTATTATCAGCTGGGTTTCCTGTATATTACTGTAGTTTTCCAAAAAATGTCAAACAAAAGGGTTTGCTTTTTTTGATTTGAGGGGGAATTGAAATTTTCCGTTTTTAATTGGGCACTGCCGTTTATCTAATTTTCCCTTCTTCCCTGTTTTCATCTTTTTCCCCCCTTTTGCATATCTTTATAGGTTATTTATTAGTACAAAAAAGGGAAAACCAGGGACTGTCTTTTTTCTTGGCGTTAACTCTGTTTGATTTTTTTTTTTTGCCTTTTTTTGGGCTTGATTTATTTGGGACAGATTTTTTCTCTTAAGTATGTTTCAAATTTTTTTCCCCTTTTTCCAAAATTAGCATTTTTGCGTTCTTCGTTCCAACCCGATATTTTCCAGGGGGTTTATGAGATTTTTTTATTTTAAAATTGGGATAGGTTGGTTTCAGCGGGCCTTTGGAAATGCCCTCGTGAATGTAGAATATGGTCATTCACTTTTTATCATAATTTCCTCAACGTAAAATGTAGAAAAGATTTTTTCAAACTTATCCCCAATTTGCAGGATTTTAGTTATACTTTGGAAAATTTGGCCTAACTGGTCAATGAATTTTTGTGGGTCGTAACTTCCCAAAACTAGAAATAAAAAAGGGGAAAAGATCACTATTTTTAAACATAAGTGGTTTCCCTTCCCAAATAGGCGTAGGTCTGGGGAAACCATCGTGAGATCAAAAAGCAGTAGCTTAAAGATTTGGATTTTCAGGAAAAGGCGTTTCTCGACCTCATTCAGTAGATATAATGTTTTAATCAATTAAATTCTCAAAAAAAAACGGTTTTTCTTGTTATGTTTTCACGTTCTTCTCCCCAAAAAAGGGGGCCCTGCGCATTAAAATTTCCTGTAAAAGAAAAAATTTTTTGCCTTTATCCGTTGGGGGTGTGGGGAATCTATTCGGGTTTTAATTATCACTGGTCCCCTTGGGAAAAATTTCGGATTTTGCGTTTAAAAAAATGTTTTTCAAGTTGTACTGTCACAGCACACGAGTGTATTTAGGTTTTGTATTTACCCCCTTCTAAAATGTAAATGGGTGTATTTTTTTTCCCGTTCGAGTCTTCTTTTTTTACAGATTGGAGGGGAAAAAAAAATTATCAAACCTAGGTAGTTATCTTTTTTTTAAAAACCCCCGACTGGGGGTTAACACGTGGTACTGATGTTGGGGCAAGATGTTTAAATATATGATCGTTTGTTTGAGTTAATTTACCCGGCCCGTTTCCCCTTTAAAGACGCTAAAAATTTTTTCTTATGCCATGTACTTAAAATAAAACCTTTTTTAAAAAAGAATAAACTAAAAAAACAGTCTTTCCCCTAAAAAATTTAAAAAATCACTATTAGTATAGGGGAAAAATACAAATCAAAATGCCCGAGGTAAAAAAAACAGTTTGGCTATTTTTTCATAGGAAAGGGAAGTGGCAAAGTTGACTGAATCGATCAATGAAAGTCCCAGCCTTCCAACGGGTAGAATGGGTTGTACCAGCTGGAGAAATGTGGAGTGAGGTGGTCATACTACTGGCGGTCACGTTGACGTCGGGCAGGCTTCTTGGGGGTCTCCCACACTAGGTTCCTCACGTGGCGTCCCACATTCCCTGCAAGCAGGCTGGAACCTCTCTTTGACAGATGAACTGGATCCCGAAGATGCTCGATCTTGATGTTCTTGTTTTCAATGAATGAAATGTTCTTGACTTCAAACAGTCAGAGGTGATTTTGGCGTTGAAGAGTTGTCGTTTGATGTTGAGTTTTGATCCAATACCTGTGTGACTTTACTTACTGCGAATTTTATATGAGCATGTTTCAGTGCCGCTGTTTTCAGGGCTCGCACAAAAGTTCTGCTCACTTCTTCTGCTTCTGATGCCTTCAAATCATTGATGCCGCAGTGTACAACCACGGCATCAGTTTTGACTTCAGCAGTGTCCAGTTCACGTAAACGATGCTCTACTTCTTTTGTAGTGTAGCTCCTACGCTTACAGACCTTCAAGTCGTATGACTTTCCCAGTCTCTTGACTTGACTTGACTTGACTTGACGTAGTCCACGTTTGAGACCAAATGGTCTGTTCGTGGTTCCTCTAGAGGAATTTATCACTCAGACAGTGACCGTCATGCGTGGCTTGCAAGACTGGGTGACTAATTCGGCATTTTGGGTTGTACAGGCTGGGCAGGCTCTTCCAATGGTGGTCCAGTCGACTTTTGAAGGCATTTGTCGTTGGTGCGGTCACTACCGCCTCGGGGAGGCTGTTCCATGTTGCTACCACTCTGTGAGCAAAAAAGTTCCCCTGAGGTCAAGTCTGTATCTGTCCTTCTGCAGTTTGAGAGAGTGTCCCCGGAGGGCCTTCCGCTTGCCAGTGGGCAACTTAGGTTGTTGGACTGCGTAGTATCCATGTAGGTACTTGTAGACTTCGATCATGTCTCCCCTGAGTCGACGGTGCTCCAGTGTAGGAAGTCTCAGGATTTTCAGTCTCTCTGGGTACGGCTTGTCTTCAGCGATCCCAACAGCTTTGTGGCCCGCCGTTGCACATCTTCAACATCACTGCAGAGTGTCTTCTGGTTTGGTTGCCAGACGCTGTGTCCATATTCCAGGATTGGTCGCACCAGGCTTTTGAATAGTTGGACGAGTACTTCCTCCGTTAGGTAGTCGAATGATCTTCTGATGAGTCCAACTATTCTTGTTGCCTTCCCAGTTGCGTGTGCTACATGGTCTGCGAAGTTCAGCTTATTGTCCACCCATACACCTAGATCCTTTTCTGTTTTTGTTTCTGCCAGGGTTAGTTTCTTGGTGCTTCCGTCCTCTTCTTTCACTGTCATATGGTATGTTGCCTCCGATTTTGTTGTCCCAAGCTTCATCACAGCACACTTTTGCGGGTGGAACTTTAGAAGCCACTGGTCTGACCACATCTGGAGTTGGTCCAGGTCGTCTTGCAAGTTCTGGATGCCTTGCGCAATATCGCTTCTTCCATACAGTTTCGTATCATCCGCGAACATCTTCACTGCTGACTTCACAGCTTTTGGCAGGTCATTGATGAAGACCACAAACAGAAGTGGGCCTAAAACACTGCCCTGGGGGATGCCGCTAGATACTTCCGCATCTTGGGAATGGATACCGTTGATGACCACTTTTTGTCTTCTGTCACTCAGAAAGTCTCCGCTCCTCCACATCTTTTACAACTGAATCATGGATCACTACAACTTGGGGTAGGTCTAACTCATCACCAAAGTTCTTTTTTGTTTTCTTCTCTCTTCGAACTTTGTTTTCGGGCTGTGTTTTGACGTTACGATTTTTTGCGTCATGTCGGAGAGGACTTCTGGCGTCATCATTGACTGTTTTTATTTTCTTTGATTGTCTGTTTAGACTTTTATTTAGATTTACAACCTTCTCAGGCAGAGGAGGTGGTTTGGCGTAGTCCGAGGGGATTACAACACCAGTTCTTTGATTGTCTGTTTAGACTTTTATTTAGATTTACAACCTTCTCAGGCAGAGGAGGTGGTTTGGCGTAGTCCGAGGGGATTACAACACCAGTTCTGGTCACTTCTGCGTAGGAACGATCGTCCGAAAGGTTGTTTTCTGTCTGTGTGGCTGCGGTAGCCATGACTTTGGCTTGGGTCGTTTTCTCTAAAGCCTTTGTTAGAGCCGATACTGCCCTTTCTAATGTTTGCCATCCGGTCAAAGTGTTTTTTGAATTTCTTTCGACTCGAGAGCCTTTCTTTTTTCAGCACCGACCTTGTTTGAAGATGTAAAAGGCTCGGATGGAGGACGGTGAGCTGGTGCCTGAACAACTGAGGCCTCGGTAAACGGCTTGTCGTCTCGTGTTTGGGCATCTCGACCCTTTCTCCGTGTGACGATCACCCCTCAGTAAAGTTGATAGTCGCCAGGGTCGCAAGGTTGCTGCTTTTGACGTAGATAATTTTTTTGAAACACTCTTGGATCTTTTTCTTATTCGACTCACGTTTAACTGCACAGATGTAAAATTAGCTGCTGCTTATGTCCCCCATCTTGTGTGTGTGTGTGTGTGTTGGTGGAAAATATTGTTGGCTGGTGTTGTGGTGGTGGATATACGTGTGGTACTTGTGGATGTTGATGCCATGGGGATGCAAGATATGACTCTCGCATGATTCGCTCCAAGTTGCCACTCTGTAATTACCAAAGTGCCAGGACTTTGACATGGTTCATGTTGTGTTGGGGTTGGTTGAAATGTAGGGCAAGTTATTTGGGCCAGTGGTGGTGAAAGTCAGCCAGGCGTTCAGAGATGTGTGTCTCAAGTGTGCGGGATGTCTCACCTACTGTGGCGAGAGTTGAGGGTGGGTCGGTGTTGTCCTATAGGGGAAGGGTTGGAATATTTCCTCTAATAGTTACGTTAAAATTTTACATCCACCCTCTCTCTTTGTAGTTATGGAAGGAGCAACTTTCCGGTTGTTTTGACCTTCACTGTTTATCAGTCGATGATGAACCCAAGATATACCTGTGGGAACACCGCAAAGTGTACGACCATCTGGCCGAAATGCTCGAACTCAGCCAGTGTCCTTCGCCCACTTGTACTGAACTTGGCACGCAGACAGCTTGGATTTCTGTTCACTCTGCTTTGAGCATTTCTTGTAATTCTTTGAGAAGAGAATGGGTATGCACCAAACGTCTCCCACCTTGCGATTCATGGTCTCACCCACCATCTTCGATTCTTCTTAATTCTTCAATTGTACGCAAGTGATCAAAATGATTACAATAGCGCAAACTAAATTTTTTTCTTCTTCAGAGCCCATGTTCAGAGAGTACTGAGCGCCGCGGCCTGTTCAGCGGCTGTACAGACGATTGCCGGTGTTACGGAGAATATTGACTCCGTAGAAATTTGACTCCCCGGTTCTTTTTTCTCCGGAGAAAAATGAACCGTTCAGTTTTCTACAGGTTTTGAAGTCAATATTCTCCGTAGAGTCAATATTCTACGGAGAATATTGACTCCTTCTGTAGAATATTGACTCCCATGGGTTACGTAGAATATTGTAGAATATTGACTCCCATGGTTACGTAGAATATTGACTCCCGTAGAAAAATGACTCTTGTGTCAATTTTAGTTGCTACTGTGTTTGATTTGTAAGTATATATACGTATCTTGATAATTATTCATCCTTCCCAATATTCTTCTTATAAAACACACTGGTTAATTGATTTGTAGATTGTTTCAGTCGATGAATTTCAAAACTATCTATTATTATCATCAGCAGTAGTAGTATGTCATTATGATTGTCTGTTAGTGTGAATGCACATGTTGACGTGAGCGTGCGTGTTGTGGTTAGCACACGGCCTTTGGGCTAAATTCATTTGGAACTGCGCCAGTCAACATCATCCATCATCATCATCATCATCATCACTTTTGTTGTTGGTGGTGGATTTTTGTTTGTTTGTTTGTTTTATTGCTGACGCTGCTGCTTTTTCTACAACTATCCACTGTTTAATGCAGATTGCTATTATGATATTAAGTAGAAACGAATAGATAATGACCACTATTGCGGTCTCTGGTCAAAGTCCTGTCACTGCGGCAAGTTGCAAGGGCACAGCTGTGTTTGTCGACTAAACGACATCCGTTTTCAGACTGTGAAGTTACGTAAAAGCGCATAAAGACTGGAACATGTCGCAGGACTTGTAAACCGCCGACAGGGCCAAGACATTAGCTGAGTCAGTCTATGCTCAATCACAAAGTTCAGCAACCGAGCTCTGAAACAAGGAATCAAAGAATTTTTACGTAGTAATCAATAAGATTTTTCAGACTATTTTTTACACGAAATGATAGTTCATTAAATGTTACAAGGGTGTTGCTTTTGAGGAAAAGTTCTCAGACTTGGCAGTATTGGAACCTTGCATGTGTTTTGAAAAATATGCCTATCTGAAATAATCTAGCAAAACTACCTGGCTCTGGTAGCATGCAGGATGGGTACAGTCATGTTGATTGATCTCCGCATCAACAGGTCTCCCGTATAATTATTTTGACAGTTTCGCAGCGTGCAGGATGATGCAGGTCGATAGATCTCCACTTAAAATATGCTTGAAAGGATCCTGGGTCGATGATTGACTATGGTCTGAACTTCTGTCCAATTTTTGAGAACCATATCAGCATCCCTACTCACACACAGAGACATACAAGCGTACATACCGTACGAATAAAATGAAGTTTAATAATAATAATCAATCAAACCAGACAAACCCTGCAGAAACTGTGCATTTACAAACTCAGTAATAAAGTAAGTTTATACATAGATCTATCGACATGGAGACCTATATGCTGTGCAGATCTACTAATGCGCGGATCTACCAAACAATCCAGTCAGTGTATACGCAAATGCAACGAGGGGTTCATTATATAATCTGGCTTGAGTATAAACGAACAGTTCGAATGATGAATTATTGGCAGAATACATTTCGACATTTTCTCTCTGGGTTCAGTTTGAGATTGGTCTCTGAGCGACATGGATGCTGCCAAGATAGATGAACTGAAGAAGTAGGGCCTACATCGGAGAAAAGATCATACCAGACAGAATGAAAAAGAGTTCTGACACAACAAAAAGAATTTTCGAAGAGACGGCAAGAAGTTCTTTCTGAGAGCAATGATCCGTTTTACAAGAATCGACAAGGCGACAGTCTGCGAGTTCTTTCCACAGAAGACAGGGACGAAGCGCTACTCAGTGTTTTGGGTCCGATAGTCCGACACTTCACGATTCCGACGTTTCGACAATCCGACAATTCGGCGTTTTGGGTCCGATAGTCCGACACTTCACGGTTTCGACAATCCGACAATTTTGTCGGACCAACGAAACTTTGTTTTGTAATGTTTTATTTTGTGCCAATAGTTCGACACATCACGATTTCGACATCATTGCTTTTTGCGACAGAGGAAGTGAGGTTAAATGTTGAGAGAGAGAGAGAGAGAGAGAGAGAGAGAGATTTTACTTTCAATATGTCAGACTAATGGGAATTATAAAACTGGGTAGTGTGTCGGATTATCGAAACGAGTTGGAATTGTCGGAATCGTGGGATGTCGGACTATCGCTACTTTTTCTTACAGTGTCGGATTATCGAAACATCTGAACGTGGGGTGTCAGACTACCGATGTGTCGGACTATCGAAACGTCGGACTACCGGGCCCAGCCCCACGCCTGCAAGTCCAAACGAACGCTGCTTACAACACCGAATCACCAAGCAGAAATGACAACACTGAGCACACAGAACAAACAAGGAGACATTGCCAAAAAAGGGTGTTCCTATCTTGCCCATATGCCCTGCATCTGACACATCAACACAGCGATGACAACTCGAGAAATGAACAAACACAAATTAACATTTATTCATGACTGGCACAGCCTTTTTCTATCTTGAAACAAACATATGGATGAACATTAACAAACACAGGTAACCTCGCTTTAATTTGTATGTGTTATCATTTCTGCCAGGCGATTGGGTGTCGTAAGCAGCATTGGTTTGGAGTTGCGGGCATGTATTTATTTCATGGTGGAAACTCGTCCTTGGCATGAAAAAAATACACGCCCACAACTTGGGTTTCCACCATACGGGACAAGTTCCCCACCATACAGGTCAAGTCAGGGGATTGCCTCACCGAAGACATTCTCAACCATTGGACAGAATACTGCTCCGGATTATACAACTTCATCACAACAGAAGACCCACAAGTCCTGAATGCCCTCCCCCACCCCCCTCCAGTAACAGACAGTGTCAACGTCCCCATATTGCGTAAAGAAGTAGAGGCAGTAGCTGAGTCCTTGAAACTGGGAAAAAAAAATCCGCGGGGGTGGACAGCATGCCAGCAGAGTTAGTGAAGGAACGAGGAGATGCCATGATCAGTGCCCTCACAGTCATTTGTAACAAGATCTGGCAAACTGGTGAGTAGCCAACACCATGGACCAAATCCGTGATCATGGCTCTCCCCAAGAAAGAGAAAACTTTGCCAAAATTACTGAACCATCAGTCTGACCAGTCACCCGAGCAAGGTGATGCTGAAGATCCTTTTGAATAGGTGAAACCACAAGCAGAGAAGATAATTGCTGGAGAACAGACAGGGTTTACGGCAGGTCACAGTACCACAGAACCCGATTCTTAACTCGAGGATAATGTGTGAGAGATATCATCAGCACCACAGGACCTGTACCACATTTTGTGGATATCAAAAAAGCATTAAACAGAGTGTAGCATGCAGCGTTAGGACGACGTTAAGACTATGTAACATCAATGCCAACCTGATCAGGACTGTAGAATGCTTCTACGATAAGGCCACCAGCGCAAGTCTAACCCCAACTGCACCATAGAGACTGGTTCAAGGCAACTGTTGGAGTGAGGCAAGGCTGCTTACTCTCACCCACTCTTTTTAACATTTACCTGGAGAGAATTATGACTGACGCATTAGAGGGGCATCAAGGCTCAATAAGCATTTGGAGCAGGATAGTAACAAACCTACGTTTTGCTGATGACATTGACGGGCTAGCAGGAAAAGTGCAGGAACTAGCTAGCCTAGTAGTGTGCCTTGATAAATGTTCTGCTGCATTCGGCATGGAGATCAGCGCTAAAAACAAAACTTAGGGACAACAACCCCAAAATGGACCCGCGCAACATCACTATCAGGGGAGAAAAGCAGAGACAGTTCTGACTTAAAATCCCTTGGGAAATTTTTTCAAATGGGGGTCAAAAAGCTAAAGTGCTGTCCAGATTTTGGCGAACACAGGGGCGCAGCCAGACAAAGACCTATCGGAATGACAGAAACTCACAACGTTTCAAGATCAACTGAGCGTTTCCCTGTTTATTTCATATTTTTTCATCCCCTAGAGACGGGACTCTGACAGCTAACTTAGAGAAAGATACAGGAAGAATGAATGCCCCCGCAAGCCCTTGGGCATCTCATACAAAACCACTTTCCCAACTTTGGGGCCCAGACCAAGAGGGAAAGCCATTGGACCATACAAAACCCTTTTGTCTAAGTGAAAAAAGGAAAATAAATTTGATGGTTTATTAAAGCAACAGGACTTCCCAAAACCATTACCAAGAACAGTGCGAAAAGCAAAAGGGGGGAAAGAAAAGGAAAGAATAGAGGAAACATCAGTGGAGGGCCGGGCCCCCCTTACACTCATTTCCGCCTAGAACCGGGACGAGTGGAAAAGCTAGCTCAAAAGTTTTCTGTGGCACCCCAAGGGCCGGGGACGGGTAATAGGTGAGGGAAGGGATTTTTTTCATGAAAAAACAACATTCAGAAATGAAAAGAAGCTCGAACAGACAGCCACTTACTTTCCCAAAGGGCGCAAAAAGAAGTAAATTTCAAGAGGGAAGGAGTTTTTACTTCGTTTTCTTGTCTTGATTTATTTTCTAGCCCGAAAAGACCCAAAAAGGGCGAAAGCGTCGTGTCTGTCTCGTGATTTGTCTATTTTCTTTCGTTTTGGCGGCATACTAATTTGTGTTTAAAGTTTGTTTCAATTTCCGCCGACAGTCACCACACTTAAAAACATGCTTATGACTGGATGGTGGATGATTGCCTATCTAATTCTATTGGATAGCATTGAAAAGACGCAGTATAGAGAGTATCAGAGACGTAGAGGAAAACTTCACGTCTCTGAGAGTATGTGCTTCCGGTAATTTTTGCAAAGCAGCAACATGGCGGACAACGCTAAGGGCGACACATCTCAAGCAGGAAAAGAAAAAATGACTCAAATAAAGAACCAGAAAAGAAGAAAGACGAAGAAACTAAGGAGCAAGAGCTGGTAAGCATACAAGGATAATAAAAATAACGACATTAACAAAAATTGCTGATTGTGTGGCACTGAGTGAGACGGTGACTCGATGTTGACGACTGTCTAATTTGCTTGTCACAATCGCTGTGCCTGTCGCTATCGGCAAAAACTGGAGTTCAGAACTTTAGAACTCCTATATCTCTACGTTCACTTGCTTTTAGACACGAAATATCTTCGTTACGTTCTTTCCGTTCAAAAGAAGAAAATGCAGGCCCTAAGTGATAAACTACTTGAACACATAATATATAGTAGCATAATGGACCATCTTGACAAATATGATTCTTAAATAACGCCCAGCATGGTTTTTAGACAGCGAAGGAGTTTGTGAGACTCAACTTATAACAACTCTCAATGATTTTAACAACTGTCTTAACAACAGACAGCAATAGATGCAATTTTATTAGACTTTTCTAAAGCCTTTGATAAGGTTGACCATGAGGGCCTGCTGCTTAAATTAGAACACATCGGCATTGGCGGTTCTTTGCTAAAATGGGCTAGATCATTCCTCGTTGGGAGGAACGCAGAAAGTTGTTGTGGAAGGGGTCGTCATCCCATTGTAAACCAGTCTTGTCAGGTGTACCACAGGGAACTGTTCTGGGGCCCTTGTTTTTCTTAATTATATAAATGACATAAGTAGAAATCTCTCTCCTGGAACTACTATAAGGCTTTTTGCAGATGACAGCTTAGTATATAGAACAATCAGAAGCAAGAATGATACACGCATTCTACAAGAGATCTAAACGCTTTACAAGAGTGGAAAGAACTTGGAAAATGGAATTTCATCCCAAAGTGCCAAGTGTTGCGTATATGTAACAAACACTCACCAATTAGATCAGATTATTCTATCCATAATACTATTCTTAAAGAAACTAATGCTGCAAAATATTAGGCGTGATTATAGATAGTCGTCTCAAATGGAAAGAACATTACAATTTAGTATGTAAGAAAGCAAATAACATCTAGCTTTCTTATACAGGAATATCAATGACTGCCCCCAAAGGTTAAAGACGACTGCTGCAAAACACTGGTTAGACCAGTACTGGAATATGGTTGCTCAGTTTGGGATCCTTACCATCTAAAGGACATTGATAACCTCGAAAAGATTCAGAAGAGAGCAGCACGGTTCGTAACAGGGAACCAAAATCAGAGAAAAGGGAATACTAGAAGAACATGAGGAAATTAGAATGGAAACCCTTAGAAGAGAGAAGAGCTTTTATCAAACTTAACATCTTCTTCAAAGGCAGAGCTAAAGTAATTGATATTCCAATTGAACAACTAGTATGAATAAAAGTAGCACCAGAGTGGCGGTCAATGTTATACCATACCTGCATCAAATATTGACAGCCACTTACACAGTGATGTAGATTTTTTAATCACCCCTATAGGACACTGTGTCCTAGAGATTAAATGTCAATAGGACACAGTGTCCTGGAGTAACCAAAATAATAGGACACCAGACTCGGAACAGGATTCATTATGATAAATGTATTTTATTAACTCAAGGTCCGCCGACTAGAACTGGCTTTTACCACTGTCGGATGTGAAGGAAAACAAACCGCGCGCAGGCCGGAAATTCAACAAGAGTTACTCGCTCTTGCTGAATTCTAAGTCTTGTGCTCCTCTCGCCTATCGCATCGCGCTTCAGTCGGTGCGTCAGCCTCAGAGCTGTGCAAATTTTCCCGAACACGCGATGCGCTTGGCTCTGCCTTTCAACGCTACTCAGTCTCGCACGCCTCCGCACAATAAAACGGCTGTAGACTTGTCCGCGACCTCGCGAAAACGATAGGACATGCGACCGCTTCGCTTATATTAGGATCGGACATTTGACCGGATGGAGGTCGAGCCGATCGGTCATTTTACATTTTTATCGGTCAATGACCGGGAGACCGATGGAAATCTACATCACTGCTTACATTCTTTTTATCCCAGTTCTGTACGGCTGTGGAACTCACTGCCGGGTGCCATCAAGATTGCCACAAATGCAATCTCATTTAAAAAACAAATTGATACGACAGTTTTGAGATCTGCATATTGACGATTTTCTATTTTTACTTCCCAGATATTTTACTGTTACCTGGGCCTGAATTTGGCCATTGCTTTTAACTTCTTGAATATCGAGTGCGACCCCTTGTTGCCAAATTTGCTCCAGGGGCCAACAGTCTGAGTCGCACTATTTTATGTTATTTTATTTTACTTTTTAACATGCGCGTGGTGACCTACTCGTTTTTGAGTGAACCAGTATTTTAGGAAGAAGAAGAAGAAGAAAAAGTATGGTAAGATTTGTAGCAGACTATTGACACAAATCGGAAAGACGCCATCAAAGGAGATCTGAAGGTTTTATATGTTAATAATCAGTACATCTAAACTGAAATAGAGACTTGTGGAATTACAGATTGGTTGTTAATTTCATGTGTTTATTCAGATTAGAAAAATGAGAATGGAAGAAAGGACTAGTCTGTTTTGCGCTGCCTGGTTTTTGGAGTCTCCCGTTTTAAATTCATTTTTACATCTTTTACTCCTTACATCTTTTACTCATACGAGTAACCGTGAATTTTAATAATCAGCACTGTTGGCTGTTGGCAGTTTAACGCTAAATTTTTTTTTTTTTTTTAAACGAAATTGTGTTTTTAACCCTTTCAGGTAAGGTGAGTCTTACTTGGCTTTTCAAGATGGCTACCGGCGTGATGTTCCTCGCTTCGTTAAAAGTTTTCTACTTTTCCTTGCTGTTTCCACATGTGACAGGAACAACAATATCCCTAGCACTCAGTTTAATTTTGAAATTTTAGATGTAGATGTAGACGCCTTTAGTTCCATTTTTGCAGGTTATAAAACTTTGTGCAACCTGAACCATGTTAGCCTCCTGTGTACACCTGTGCCGAGTACTGTTCTCACATCTGTTACTAGGCCCAGGTTTGAACCCCTGATTTCAATTAACATCAGAAATAGTACAGTGATAAGGAATTGTTTGAATAAAAGAGTTAGTTGCAAAGCGAGACAACTGCAGGCGGAAATCTAAACAAATCTTAAATAAATGTTAGCGAACCGCCCAGAGAACGTGGACAAACGAGTCACAAGACAAAACACAATGCGTTTCGACCTCTTAGGTCTTCGTCGGTGATAAATAAACGAATAAAACAACGAAAATTCACTTAGCTTTGATCACTTCAGATCGCTTAGGGTTCAGCGCAAGGAAGAAGGCGTTGAATGAGAACGAGGCTGTTGGAAGGGAAATAGTGAGTGAGTCAAAGTCGTAATGATGATAATAATATTACTGATAGGAATACTATTAATGGTCAAAATATTGGAAAAAAAAAAAAGGACAAGATCAATTTTGGGTGTCAATAAGTATGGGTATGGGAGAAAGGAGAGTGGGTTAGAGGATTCTTAAGCAGCAGGGTTGCCGTGGCAACAGTCCCAGAGGTGAAGGCGATGGTGATGTCAATGCTAGTGGTAGTATCAATGCTAGCAATAGTATTACTGAATGATACTGCTAACAACGATAGTGGAGGTTAAGGTAACGAAAGCATGATACAGAAATATATTTAGAAAATACATTTTTATAATAATCAAATAATAAATAAAAGAAACATTTAAAAAAATAAAATAAAAATAATATATTAAAAAAATAAAAAAAATAATAATGATAATAAATGCATAAATAAGATAGCTATAAGTTATGTGTGAGGTGAATAGTGGGAGATAAGGTAGTATGTGTGTGTGTAGTGGGAGGATATTGTGGGCTGAGATTGAAGTGGTGGGTTGGTACATGTTACTTTAAGGTGTTGATGCTATGAGGGTGGAGGGAAGAAGGGGATGGGTTTACGTACTAACTGGGGGAGGGGGAGGGGCAACATATTCACACCTATACACAATATATATATATCTCTCTTCCCCCCCCCCCCCCCCCCCCCCCCCCCTTTCACGACCAACGATAAAGGAGCTAGCATTCTATTCATTATGTGTGTGTGTATGTGGTGAGTGTGTGTGTGTGTGTGTGTATGTGTTCCATTTGTAATATCAGCCTTATTCATTGGTTACTCCCACCTCCACCCCCAACAACCGCCATACCCACCAACATCCCTACACACATCATTACTAGGGCAGGGGGTAAGTCGATTGATGTAGCAAATGGAGAGACTCAGAGAGTGTAGGAAAAGGAAGAGGATGATAGCTGCAACCTATGTCTGAGGTAAACAGAGGTAGGGTGTGCGTAGGTGGAGATATTTCAGGCTGGAGCTGCAGAGATGGAATGGCACATACTACTTTTGGACGTTGATGCCATGAGGGTGGACGGTGCCCAGTTTGGCAATGAGATGAGATTCCTGCATAAGGCGTTCCAAGTTGTCACTCTTAGATTGCCAAAGTGCCAAGACTTTGACATGGTTGATGTTGTGTTGGCATGGTTGAAGTGTAGAGCGACTGGTTTGGGCCGATGGTGGCGGATGTCGGCCAGGTGTTCAGAGATGCGCGTCTCAAGTGTGCGAGATGTCTCACCTACATAGATCTTACCGCGCAGCTGACAGTGGATGGCATACACAATGTTGTGGCTCTGGCAGGAGAAAGTGCGTTTAATAGTGAAAGAGCCTGTGCGACCATGTAGGATGGTGTCTGGTTTGGTGAGAGAGCAGATTTTGCAGTTGGGTTTTGAGCAGGGGAAAGTACCTGGTGGCTTAGGTGTGAAGATTTTGTTCAGCTTAGAGCGCACCAGTTGAGGTTTTTGTCACGTTTGAAAGTGATCATTGGTTTCGTCTCAAAGGCAGGTTTATGACATAGAGGAGTTAAATCATGGCTTTTAAGCCTTATCCTGCTATCGGGAGACTTGAACTCATCCTGGTCCGTCCACCAAAGTAAAATATCCATGCGGAGTTTGCAATTTGAGAGTCACCATGGAAACATAAAGCAGTTGCCTGTGACGTCTGCAATACATGGTATCACACTAAAATGTATGTTATTAAATTCAGCAGTTTATGAGCATACAGCCCTGATGTGGCCCTTTGCGGTCGGCTGGGCTATAAGCAACATATCTTATCTTATCTTATGAAGCATTATGCAATAGTGATATATCTTGGACTTGTTTTACCTGCGGGCTTCCAAACTTTTGTTCGAGACTTTTTGAAGATTCTATTGAAGACTGCAGCTCAGAAAGCAACCGTTTTGACCCTATCTCACTAGACCAATCCCCAAAAGAAAACTTGAAATTTTGTCCTAAGTTTGCATCCACCCCTGATTCTAAAACTGATAAAATCCCAAATCATAAAGTGCTACTGAACTCCAAAGCATTAAGAGAAAAAGATAAACTTAAATGCATAGTCGTAAACTTTCAATCTCTTATCAAGAAAAAGGAAGAACCAGTAATTTAGTCACCGAAAAAAACATTGATGTTGTAATTGGAACAGAAACTTGGCTAGAAACTGGAACATCCAGCAGTGAACTTCTAATGGAGGATTTTGATATTTATAGAAAGGACAGACTTGGAAAAAGAGGTGGGGAGTCTTGATTGCCATTAGGAAGAACTTAGCCAGTGAGTTTTTATTTCAAGGCAAAGATAGTGAAAGTTTATTTTGTAGGATTAATTTTAAGAATAAGAGACCTGTCATTGTTGGATCAGTTTACAGACCTCCAGACTCAGATGAAAATGTATGTTCGTCTATTTGCAGAGACATTTCTGACTTTGTTTTGGCCAATAGGAAGGCAGTATTATGGATTGGTGGAGACTTTAACTTACCAGATTTTGATTGGCGCGAAGATGCCATACTTGGTAATCAATACAGTAAAAATATTAATACTCAGTTTTTTGATACCACCAAAGACCTTGGATTAGTGCAGTCAGTTGAAACACCAACTCGTGGTAAGGCATTCCTGGATTATTTTTTTACCTTGTCCGGGCGCTTTTAGGCAATCAGGAATTAATTGCAGGCCTGGGTGATCATGACATAATTCTCTTAGAGAGCAACTTTCAACCCTTTCGGAGAAAACTCCCTAAACGTACCATCAGACTCTGGAACCAAGCAGACTTACCAAAATTGCGCAGGGATACTCATGATTTCAGTCGTCTTTTTTTGAGGTCCCATAGTGTTAAAGATAATGTCAGTGACCTTTGGAAGTGTATAAAAACTAACTTGGAATTTATTATGGATGACAACATACCTACTAAAATAACTTCAAGCAAGAACCACCAGCCATGGATTACTACAAAAACTAAACATTTGTTGAGAAGGAAACATCGTTTCTTTAAGAAATTGAAACTACACCCTAATTCAGAAAGATTACTGGTTAGGTATAAACATATTAAGAGAAGGTGTCAGAGAGAATGTAGGCTTGCTCACTCCAATTATGTTAATTCGATGATTTCAGAAGGTGATCATCAAAACAAGAAATTATGGTCTTACATAAGGAGTAAGAGACAGGACAACATTGGGATTCCAGACCTGAGAAACAACCAGAATAACCTAATACAGGACCCTGAAGGGAAACCAGATTTACTAAACAAGCAGTTTTGTTCAGTTTTCTCAAATCCCAAGCCTTTAATTAACGTTAGACTAAAGGATGATGATAAACTCCCTGAAATGCAAAACATCAAAGTAAACAAAGCAGGAGTATTTAAGTTACTGACCAACATCAATGAAAACAAAGCTACTGGTCCCGATGGTGTTCCTGGCAAGCTCTTAAAATTATGTGCCAATGAAGTGAGTGAGGTATACCAACTACTTTACCAAGCTTCACTGGACCAGTGAGTAATACCTGATGAGTGGCGAGATGTGAGCATTGTTCCCTTATTCAAAAAGGGTGACAAAACAAAAGCAGAGAACTATAGACCTGTATCTCTTACATCCATATCAGCAAAACTACTTGAACACATAATACCCTGTTATGCCTGTGTAATTAGCTGGGCATCAAGCTTTATAAGATACGTTGATCCATATTCTTCCTAGGAATTGCCATAATCTCAGGCCCACTTAATTTTTGTAGAATTATTTTTACCAAAACGCCCTTGGACATAGCCAGAGATTATGATAGTAGGTCACTTCAGGAGTGAGACATGATGTAATTGATTTAATTTGACTTTAATATTGTAGTTGTATGTTCATTTTGATGCAGATTTTTTTTTTTACACTTTACACATTAATATTGTAGTTGCTTGTTGTTTTGAACCAGTTTTATAAAGTACATTTAAACTACATCAGAAAAAAAATGTAATTTTTGAATGGATTTGATTTTCAGTCTGAGGAAGACAAGCAGCTTCAAGAAGAGTTGACCATGTTGGTTGAACGACTACAGGTATGTATATGTCTTATTTACTTGTGCCAGTTGTGGTATCATAAGTATTTCAATTGTTTATGCATAAATCAAGCCAGGTCAAGGAATAACATGATTTCAAGAAGTTCCTCCAGCTTATTTTAAGAGGGCCATGTTTATTTTGAACTAAAAAAAAAGATTTTTTGTGTGTGGTTGTTTTGAGTACATGGGTATACACACACACAATCTCTCTCTCTCTCTCTCTCTCTCTCTCTCTCTCTCTCTCTCTCTCTCTCTCTCTCTCTCTCTCTTTCTTTCTCTGCATATACACTTGCACATACACTCACATTATTACAAATGTTGTGGCCGTTTTGAGTTTTTTTGCTGTTTGACGTGTACTCATGCATCTGGCATATGCTGGACTTAATCTATTCTTAGTCTTCTATGCAGGAATCTTTTTGTCAAAATTTTCATCATGTCCTTTCCCAACCTGATACTGACAGAATTCCATTTGTTTGAAATCTGTATGAATCTGATTTGAGAAGAAAACCTCTTTCACAAAGCTGATATAATTGGGAGTGATGGTGATACTTATGAATAGGATATGAATCTGAGGGAGCAGTCTGTACACTAAGATTGCTTGTTGATGAGATAGATTGTTGTGTATTTTGAGGGGTTGGGCTGTACTAAGACCGAATTGAGAAGATGCGAAGCATATAAACGTACTCCCAGTTTTCCAAACCGCTTATAAATCGGCCAAGTGTTTTGTGAGATAAGAAATAAAGGCAAAATAACAGTTTTAACGGTTATTTAACAGATGTACACCTTTGGAACTGGCATTTTAGTCCCCACTGGTCTAAAGCCTGTGTACATACCAAATTTCATCAAAATCAGACAATAGGTCAAGAATAACGGTTTGTAACGGTCAGATTTTGAAACACTACATGGAAGTGCCGTTTGTGTGTGATAACCTTTCGATATACAAAATTTCATTAAAACCCACCAATATATTTAAAAAAAAAAAGACCCGTCAAAATAACGGTTTGACGGTTATATAACCGATATACACTTTTGAAACCAGTATTTTAGTCCTCACCGGGCTAAAGCCTGTGTACATATCAAAGTTCATCCAAATCGGACAATATGTGAAGAATAACGGTATTTAATGGTCAAATTTTGAAACGCTATATAGAAGTGCCATTTGTGTGTGATAACCTTTCTATGTACCAAATTTCATTAAAATCCGCATACATATAAGAAATAACGGTTGTTTAATCCATTTTCAACATTGCATCACTTACATATGGACAGAGGCTCCGATTTATCACAAGATCATCCAAACCGCTTATAAATTGGCCAAGTACTTTCTGAGATATTCCATAAAGAAGAAAAACCATTGCAGGCTGTTACAGCTGTTAGTAACGGCTATAGCGGTAAACTAAAACATCGGGCATCATCCATGGCCCATAATGAACATACCTACAAATTTTCAGAAAGATCGGCCCAGTAGTTTTGTCTGGAGCGAGTGGAACACATTTTGACCACGGACACACACACAGACACACAACAGCATTTCTTCATTCCCATTCTAAAGTACTCCCTGTTCTATAAAAACTGGGAGTACAAAAACTGCAAAAATGAATACTGTGTTCTCTAAATTCACTGTTGGGAAGAAGAAAAAATAGTTTGCACATATGTACATGTGCATACAAGCTCAGTTGTAACAATGACAGTGACATATGTGACAATGCCTCTCACAAAACCATGTTTGGCTTGAAAGTTACAGTTGCCACCAACTACCGTGGTGCAATGGTTAGTATCATGGACTGCAAGCTTAGAGGTCTTTGGTTCAAGTCCCATTAGACTTGTCAGAGGAGTTCCTAGTTAGGTAAGATAATGTTGCTTATAGCCCAGCCGACCGCAGAGGGCCACATCAGGGCTAGAGGAGTTCCTAAAATGTGCTACGAGCTGTGATGGACAGACAGAAACCACACAGTCATGTTTTATACATCTATTGGATCAGTCTGAGATCATTTCTTCTGAGACACCAGTCATCGAGGCCAAGAGAAACGCCCTGACAGCGTACAAAACCAGTCCCACTGTGAGCAGAACCTCCAGGTTCTCCGTGCTGCTCGCAGCAAAGTCCAGCAGTGTGCCAGCAATGCGCCAACGATTATTGGCTTGAGCTCTGCTTCCAGATTCAGATCGCAGCTGACACAGGCAACATTAAGGCGATGTATGACGGCATCAAGCAGGCATTGGGCCCAACGCAAAAGAATACTGCCCCTTTGAAATCAGCTACAGGGGAGGTGATTCAGGACAGAGAACAACAGATGGAGCGCTGGGTAGAACACTACGCTGAGCTATATGCAAGAGAAAATGTAGTCACAGAAGATGCCCTGAATGCCATAGAGTGCCTACCAGAGCTGGAAGAGCTTGACAGAGAACCAACCATAGACGAGCTAACGAAGCCCTGGACCCTCTTGCCTCTGGCAAGGCACCAGGGAAAGACGGTATCGAATTCCCGCCAAAATACTGAAGTGTTGTAAAGAGACACTCATCACCGAGTTGCATGAAATCCTCTGCCTCTGTTGGAGCGAAGGCGAAGTACCACAAGACATGAGGGATGCTAACGTCGTCACACTGTACAAAAACAAAGGTGACAGAAGCGATTACAATAATTATCGCGGCATATCCCTTCTTAATATCGTTGGGAAAGTCTTTGCACGAGTAGCACTGAAGAGGCTCCAAGTACTTGCAGAGCAAGTTTATCCTGAATCACAGTGCGGTTTCCGTGCCAACAGATCCACTATAGATATGATCTCCCTTAACTCTTTCATCCCTGGTTATCTGCCAGACATTACTTCCCCTTATTCCTATGTTTCTTAGTTAAAAGCAGTACCCTTCATTCCTGGGTTTCCAGGAAAAAAAGTAAACAAAGAATAGGGTGTGTGCTTCTGATTATTTTGTATGACTGGTGTTTCTACCGGACTATAGCATGTCATACACCGTTGTGTACAGAAATGGTGTCGGCACATTTTGATCTGGTTTTCCAACCCTTTGTTGCTTATTTGGTGACACACAGGTGTCAAAACTGGTGACAACTACTAATTAATTCAAACTTAAAGAAACAAAATGTTATACAGCACTCAAAAACATGCGAGCAGTGAAAACCATGCATGTAACTCGCAGTCTGATGTCCTCCGGTGGTGACAGCCCTGATGTGGCCCTTTGCGGTCGCTGGGCTATAAGCAACATTATCTTATCTTATCTTATGTCCTCCGGTAAATCCACTTCAAAGAATGCTTCACAAGTGTCTTTGTCACAGTGTCACCATGTCCAAGGAAAGATGCACAGCAATGATAAAAATGTCCCCACAGTACTCCTTCGCCACTATGGTCTTACCGAATTCAGTAGTCTTTGCGCAGTATTTGTCCAAAAATCACACTTCGAGTTAATGTCAACAAGCAACACACAACATGTCAGTCTTAGAAAATGATGCACTGCTAGTGTCACAGTGTCAGAGTAAGATAAGATAAGATAATGTTGCTTATAGCCCAGCCGACCGCAAAGGGCCACATCAGGCTGCAGTGTCAGAGTGTCACATGTGAAACCAGGTGTCACACAAAGGAAACACGGGTGTGGTACACCTTAAAACAATCTTTCTGATTATTACAACACAGATATTCATTGCATTTTTCGCACATCATCGTTGTCTTGCTTTTTTGAACGGATTGTCACTGTATTTCACACCAGGGTGTGTTGACTCATATTGTTTGTGTCGCGCGACACATACCACACAGGTGTATCTTTTCCACACCTGTCACTGTTTTTTTCTGGATCAGTCTGCCATTTAGTGTTGGCATTGTCGCTTGCAAAACTGACTAGCTTTGAAAGGACTGTATCAGAATAGAACAGCTGAAAATAATCCACTGTCTTCATTGACATATCGAGTATACGCACAAGACCGGGGCGCCGTTCGAAGTTTTTCCGAGGTGTGCGTGGTTCAGTGAAATCCCCACCTGTCCAGTCAAATCGTGGCCGATTGTAGCTAGTGGAAGATTTTCATCATCCAATTTATCGCCAGTATCACTGTCATATTCGTTCATGGCATTGGCAAGTTCTGCTCTCTCTTCTTCTGTTAGATCAAACAGATCGAAGTCATCGGCTAAATTGTTGTAAATTTCGTCGTCAGAAAACTAATCGCTGTCTGCGTTTTCTTCGCCCGCCATCTTCTCAGTAGGCACTAAACAGTGTGCTCTCACGGTCAAGTCAAGATAAAATTTCGGTTCCAGACACTTTCCCACGCTGAGGAAGTAAGCAGGCATGACTTATCTAAACATCCCGCAAGTCCCGTTACAAGGCGAAGGCCGCTATGATGCACCAACCATGTGACAGGTGGGCGCAGATTTCAAGGCGTGAACCGCTGCAGCGGGTTGCCAGTCGGAATGGAGTATGTTTCTCTGACCGCTGAGGCGGTTTTCAGGAATGAAAGGAGAAATTTGTCAAACCGCTCTAGCAGTTGGCAGGAATGAAAGAGTTAAACAACTTCAGGAGAAATGTGGGGAGCAAAGGCAGCCACTCTTCATTGCCTTTATAGATCTCACAAAGGCTTTCGATCTGGTCAGCAGGGATGGCCTCTTCAAGATCCTCCCCAAGATTGGATGTCCACCCAAACTTCTCAGCATCATCAGATCCTTCCACGAAGACATGAAAGGCACCATCGTCTTTGACGGCTCAACATCAGCTGCCTTCAACATACAGAGCGGAGTGAAACAGGGTTACGTCCTGGCTCCCACCCTTTTTGGAATCTTCTTTGCTGTGATGCTGAAACACGCATTTGGTCCTGCAGCTGAAGGTATCTACCTCCAAACCTGGACAGACGGGAAGCTCTTCAGCCTCTCCAGAATAAGAGCCAAGACTAAAGTCAGGCTGAGGTGCCTGCGTGACCTCTTTGCAGACGACGCAGCAGTAACCGCCCACTCAGCCGAGGACCTACAGCAGCTCATGACTTGCTTCAGCTATGCCTGCCAAGACTTCGGGCTTACCATTTGCTTGAAAAAAAACAGGTCAAGGGCAGATGTTGACTCTCCCCCAGTCATCAGCATCAATGACCATGAACTGGAAGTCGTCCATGACTTTGTTTATCGGGGCTCAACTATCTCAGACACCCTCTCACTTGATGCAGAGCTCAACAGGTGCATCGGCAAGGCAGCCACCACCATGACCAGACTGACAAAGAAAGCATGGAACAACAGCAACTGACCGAGCACACAAAGATCCAGATCTACAGAGCCTGCGTTGTGAGCACCCTCCTGTATGGCAGCGAGTCTTGGACTTTGCGTGCCCGACAAGAGCGAAAGCTCAATGCTTTTCATATGCGTAGCCTACGACGCATTCTGAACATCACCTGGCAGGACAAGGTCCCAAACAACACTGTCCTGGAAAGAGCCGGATGCACCAGCATGTACACGCTGCTGAAACAGAGACGTATGCGCTGGCTCGGCCATGTCCCGCGCATGGATGACGGAGGATCCCTAAAGACCTCCTCTATGGAGAACTTGTGCAGGGAAAACGTCCCACAGGCAGACCACAGCTGCAATTCAAAGACGTGTGCAAGAGGGACCTAAAGGCCTTGAACATCGACCAGAACAACTGGGAAGCAACAGCCCTCAAACGGTCAGCCTGGAGACAGACTGTGCAGAAAGGTCTCTCCAAGTTTGAAGAGACACTCGCTCAGCAGCACAGGGAAAAGAGAATGAGAAGAAAGGCTGCAGCCCAGGCAGACAAACCAGCGTCAGACTTCATCTGTGCCCTCTGCCACAGGGACTGTCATTCCCGCGTCGGACTGGCCAGCCACACCCGTCGCTGTACCAGAATAGACACCTAGAGCGTAACTCCATAGTCTTCCGAGACTGAAGGATGCCTATATATGGATCAGTCTGTGAGAATGTTGCTCAAATTTCCAGACCAATTCTGCGCGTGTCTGTAAGATGTGGGACAGCTGTGCAGATGGCTGTATTTTTTGGGCCTGGTTGATGCACATCTAAAAGAAGCATATCGTACAACCTTGTCTTAGAAGTGTTGGTTGTCAGTATTTGCATCATCAATTATGATTAAGCATCTTACAGAACAAATCCATGGTTGATTTGTGCAGAACAAACAGCGTGCTTGTAATCCAAACAGGTCAGGGCTGGACTTAAGTTTTTCCAAAGGAAATGGAGACAAAATCAGAATGACAGAAGTTCTAACTGAGAAGCTCAGTGTGCTGTGTGATAATTTGCCACGGTGACAAATTTGAGATAATCATCATCAACTGTTTGTTTCTTTCACCAGTTGAGTTACTTCCCCCCCCCCCCCCCCCCCCCCCCCCCCCCACAAGCTTCATTTGGCATTATAAGAAACTGACACAAAGCATGGCAGGAGTGGAAGGGCTCTGCAAATTGGCCAAGGGAGATAATTTTCCCATATGAAGTTGTCGCAGAAAATCAGACATTGATGTCTGACACACACTGATACTACAGTGTGACAAGTGGATGACTTAAAAAAATTCAGAAATCCCCAGGACGCACTAGACCAACTTATAATGCATCCTTGTAATGCAGTGTGTTGGAACAGTGTTGTCCGAAGCAGTATCCAGTATACTCATTAAAAAAAGAAAAGAAAAATTGATCAGTTCTCTTCTGTTTAACACCTTCACTGCCACAGTATAATAGCACATTTAAATAACTGTATGCCAAGGTAAAATTTAGCTTTTTTGGGTAGATTCAGTAAAAAGGTTACTGCTCACTTATTTCTTGACAGATATCTCTGATTTTTGGCATGTTTTGTTGTTATACATTTGTCTACAATGTTCTCTCAAAATGATGTGATTAAATTGAAAGAGATTTGCAAAATCGAAAGTGAGATTTAAAACACTTTGAGACAACGCTAAAAAGTAACACCCAAAAAACAAAGAAATGAAAATCTCAAAAGAGTGAGGAATCAGACTCACTTTGCTGTGGACGGTCACCTTTCTGAGCACTCATCAGTATCACAGAGAGATTTGGCAAATGTGTCAACAAAGCACGAAACCACTGATGCTGAATTTCCAACCTTTTCCCCTCTAAAATAATTGTTACAGAGCAAAAACCAGGCAGATAGGAGCAGTCACCTAAATTACAATCCTTTACTGGTTGAAAGAGTTAGCATTCTGAGCGACGCAAGTGATCATTGGACTGAGTGTACACAGAGACTGGTTACACACCACTGAAAAATCACTTTCTACCTACACCCCAAAAGTGGTCCAGCATCTATTCTCAATTGATAAAACTATGTTTTCAACCTTTCCAAAATGAATGAAGCCGCTAGAAAAAAAAAAAAAAGAAAAAAAAATGACTTGATTATGTTGATAAGTGTAGCAGAAACTGACATAATTATAAAAATTTTACCACAAAATAACAGATTTAGAGTATACACAAACACAATGCGCCAAACAAAATCAGTCAAAACACTGAAAAAGTGGTCTTACTATTTATTCAACATCAGCACTAACACATGACAGTCATATAAATCCCATTGAATGTTTTTCTTGATAATTGCTGCTGATAATTGGGGGTACTATTTTCAAGGTAAAAAGGGGCATAATTATGCTTTTTACGGTATGTTCATGAACATGTGCATTGCTCATCCAGTTATTGAGTTTTTTGTTTTTTTTTTTGTAACCCTTGACCTCTCTACAGTTTCACATCATTATTTGGTTTTGTTGGTAATAATGATAGTGCACACTAATAACATGTGATGAAAGTTTTTGTTTTGTTTTCAATTTGAGAGTTTTAGAACAATTCAGCACATAAAAACCCCACTTAACACAGCAAAAATACCTTTTGGTGTGTGCTCAACAACATTACAAACACCTGGGATTCATATTGTTCTTAATAAATGTCCCTCTGTGTGTTACTGGGGGTACCCCAATTCTACGAGAAAGGGGCACAATTTTACTACTTGTGGTATGTTCAGTACCTCCATGACTGCTTATTTATTTGCTGACATATGACTTACGCTATATGACTTATCTTTCCCAAGCCATGATAGTGTATAAGAATAATAGAATTTTGTTGGCCATTAGGGCATGGACAGGGATATAACGAATAGTTGTTTTACAAAAAGAACAGTTTTCGAGTATACAAAGACACATGGCATCATATAAAATCAGTGAAAACACTGAAAAAGTGGTCTTGCAATTTATTCAACATCAGCACTAATAGTGCACACTAATAACATGCTCATCGTGAATTAGCTACTTGAAGACGATAATGGTGATGAACTTCAATTGGACACTTCTCTGGAAGATGAGGGTGCAGATGAGGATTTTCAGCCACAGAACTGACTTTGACTTCAAGCTCGATGCTGTAGCTTAAGTGTATGATGATTCATCAGATAGCGTGGCCAGAGGTAAGCGCGAACTGAACACAGACCAGTCAGTGGAAGGGAGAGGGATATAATAGAGGTAGGGGGAGGGTAGGTGGTCGCTCTCTGCCTGGCGAGCCAAGCAGAGCAAGTGGTGAAAAGAGAAGGGTCGTGGCAGGAGGCGTGGTGGTGTGTTTGTGAGTGTTGACATTCAGTCAGCTGATGGTTTCAGCCAACGTTACCTGATTTTGTAGTGAATCCTGATCTGAAAGAACAACCCCGTTTCTTTTCATCACAGATGAGTTAGTGCAAGAATTAGTCAGAGAATCAGATATGCATAACAAACAATCCAGCAGAGGCCATAGCAAATTTTTAAAAAAAGTCTAGATTTGCTATATGGAAAGATAACAACATGCTAGAAATGAAGCAGTTCTTAAGCGCACACTACTCGTGGGCATCATGAAAAAACAATCAACAGTCGTAACGGTCAAAACATCCACTGCTGACTACAAAGATATTTCTTTTGGTAATAGCTAAAAAAGATGTGTGTGTGTGTATAAGAGAGAAAGAGAGAGAGAGAGTGAGTATGTGTTTATGAGAAAGTGTATATACATGTGTGTGTGATTGTGTGTGTGTATGTATACATGTGTGTGTGTGTGTGTGTGTGTGTGTGTGTGTGTGTGTGTGTGTGTGTGATTATCCCCAGTTTTGAAATCTGGCACATCAAGCTGCGCTTCTAGTTCCCCACCAGAGAAGCATTTTAGTATCATATCAGTTTTCTTGTTCGTATTTTATTTTATTTTCTACTGGATTTACCGCTTAGTCAAGATCCTGTATGTTCCGGCATATGATTGTGGGAAAATATGCTGCTATTATTATTTTTTTACTTGAAGAAAACACTTTCAGAGATTGTTTTCAGTGTGTATTTCTTACTGTGGCCATCATTTCAAAAGCAAATTTTGCAGTTTAGTGAAGAAACTGCCAAGTTCCAGTGTGTTCCTGCATAGGACTGAGTGAAATAAGGACTGTGCTGATGTTTTATTTCCATGACCAACCTTCTCAGACTCGTTGTGGTGTGAAGTACTGTTTTCCTGAAGAAAGTGGATCTCATGGTTCTTTTGAAAAAGGCAGTATTTTCATATGAAGCAAGAGTAAAGTAAGCAATTTTATTATGTTTATGTTATTCTATCATTGTTTTGGTTCAACTGATACATTTTTGTGCACAAGTTACTATCTATACTTATCTAGCAAAAACAAATAGTGATAACTAAATCAAAATTTGTTCTGTGTTTTCAAATGTTTTATTTTGAAAAAAATCTAAAAGTCACAAACTCACATGTAATAAAACATTTGTTTCCTGAATTGTCCATTCATTTTCCTTTCAGAATATCTATATACTTTTATGTATGTTAGTTCCATTCAGAATATATATACTTTTATGTATGTTAGTTCACATTCGAGCCCACAATATTTTTTTAAAGCAACCACCTGATTTTCCCTACACATTCCTTGGCAATTGAGTTTAGGCTCTTGGCTAAATTCCATGGCAGCCTAAGGGTTAATTATCTGTTTGACTCTTAACCTCTTCACTGCGCTGTTGACGTACGGCGTCCGTCATGAAAAGTGCCGTCTGCAATGCGCTGTTGACGGACGCTGTTCGTCATGATTCAACACTCTTTCTGTTTCGTCCAGCATTGCCGAAAATCCCTCTATTTATGATTTGATAAGCTCCCTTGACCACTCTTTGCTTTGGCGTACCATTTGTTCAAGATAATTGGTTCATTTACATAATTTATGACGATCGATCAGCATGAAGTCCTACTTTCAGTATTCGAAGCCATGGCTGCCCCACGACGAAGCTATACAGTTGCAGAGGTTATTGACGAAATTACCGATATAAAGATAGTGGAGATGAAGATTTTGATCCAGCTGGCATCGCACTTCGTGAAGTTTGATGCTAACGACCCAGAGTTGATCTGGAAGTGGAAGAAGCTTGTTGAATGACTCGTCGTCTGAGTCAGACTCAGAGCATGGAGATCCAATCATTCAAGACGCAGGTGAGTGTATTTGAGAGATTCGTCAAGTTTATAACCTAATGGTGTTGCTTTTCTTTTCAGTATAATTGTGAACAGAACAACCAAGTGTGTGTATTGTATGTCTGTACCGCTGATCGGGCCGCGTCAGCGAGCGAGCCAGTCACCAATGACCAGTGTGTTTGACCGACTTTCAAGGCTTGGGCTCGTGTGCCAGTGTCAGTCGCTCGCTAGCGCTCACTCACAGTCACACTGAGTGTGTTTGGTTTGCTTGTGGTTTACAAGTGTTTCTTACTGATGTGTGACCAACTCTTCCACTATGGCCTGTGTGTGTTCGTGTGAGGGCAGGGTGGGAGTAGGGGAAATGTGTGTGTGTGTGTGTGTGTGTGTGTGTGTTGATGATACTTTTTCTAGAAAACAGAAAGCACACAGTGATAAATAACACTGATCTAAACAATGTTGCAGTGAAGTTACTTGTTCAGAAGCATAGCTCATTGGATTGTTTGCAGTGTTTGCTTGATGAAAATGAAAGGGGGCGTGGCATGCTAATGACCCAATTTCAGTTTGTGCATGTTTGTTCGCTTATAGTCTGTATGTGTTTGTGAATATTTTCATAAACTGAAAGCAAGAGTAGATACAAAAAATTGTTATCATTTTGAAGTGATTTGTATGCTGTTTATTTGAGTGTTATTGGACTAACAGAAGGGGTGTGGCTTGTTTACACTGTGTGTGTGTGTGTGTGTGTGTGTGTGTGTTCATGTGTGTGTGTGGTACATTTTCTTTTTATTTCATGAAATATTTCTGTAGAAAATTGAACTCTTGCTTTCAATGTGTTACAGCTAGGCTGATGCAGCATGGAGATGATGTTCAGCCTGGACCTGCTGGTGCTGGGCCTGTTGCTGGACCTGCTGGTGCTGGATGCAGAATGCACACATTGTGTTCAGGAAGGATGGTCACAGCAGCTTCTCCTTGACTTCCAGAAAGAAGTCATGAATGAGATGATTTTTGGCGACAAAGATCCAGCTAATGCTGAGGACGACCATGCTGTCAGGTTGTGTGCTCGACACTTCATCGGTGGTTGCCCCCTACCCAGCATAAAGCAAAGCCATCAAAGAGGTGCCGTGTCTCGCTGGAAGAAAGGGCAGAGGAAAGACACCAGTATATTACTGCCCAGACTGCCCCAGCAAACCAGGATTGTGTTTGGAAGACTGCTTCCGAACTATCACACCAGTGTTTCTACTGGCAATAGAAAACTGGAGATCTACACACCTTTCGTTCTTTGTGTGGCTAGGCTGTGGTGTGGTGTGGCTGGACACTGTTTCATGGGTCTTTGTACACTGTATAACTCCAACAGAAAGTTTGCTATAAACTGCTGTGAGGTCAGCATCATCTGATTATATCATGATTGACATCTCATTTCTTTATATTGCGTTTCAAGGAGTCATGTGACATTCCGGCATACCATTTCATTATATTTTTGTTACAAACAGATTTTCATTCATTTTCCTTTCATATGATATAACTTTTTATGTAGCTATCTTCAATATCTTCTGAACTATAAGCAAATGAAAGTCATAGGCGTGATTTTTGTGTTTTTTGGGAAATTTCTACAGGCGACAGAAACTGGGAGATAAACGCCTTCATTCTTGTGTGGCTAGACTGTGCTATGTTGTGATGGACACTGCTTCCTGGATCATTGTACACTGTAAATCTTCAATACAAAATGTGCTATGAACTGCTGTGAGCTCCAGCATCACCTAATAACGTCATGATTGATTTTTTTCATTTTTTTGTATTGCATTTCAAGGAATTCATGTGTCATTCTAGCATATCATTCCATTATGTTATGTTACAAACAGATTTGTCATTCAATTTCCTTTCATTTGATATATACTTTTATGTAGCTAGTTCAATATTTTCTGAAATATAAGCAAACGAAAAGCATAGGCGTGATTTTTGTGTTTTTCTAAAAAAATTTCTTAGCATGGGACTTAGCAAAATATGATAGCAGTGAAGGGTTAAGTGTGCTGACCAACAACATTCCTGATCCTAATCCTGGTCCTAATTCCCTCTCCATCCCTTCAAATCTGTTGTGTTGTTTGGGCTGGATACTTTGTAGTGGGAATCTGTAAATTGCTGAACATTGCTCAAACAGAATTCTATTATCAGGTCAGTCAGTTTTAATTCTGCTTTGAAGCAGCAGATTGTTCATAGTCTTTATATGTTAGTCGCTTGTATTGTAATGGTATGAGTGGTGTTCTTGCCCTTGCTGTGATTATAAAAAAACAACTTGGTGATTGTATAACTAGATAATTCACTTTCTGTAGTGTATAAACAGTTCATTTTCTGTAGGCCTTCCAGCACCACTGGACACCAAATTCAGCATAGATCTGTGCAAAATCATGAAAATCTAAGTTCAGAAAAGGTGATAATGGAAATGGTTATGTTTGGATATATTATCTTTTTTTCCCTTAGAAAAAAAAGACCAGCTGTGAAGCTCAGAAATGGACAAAGCATGGCTAATGCGCACATGGTCGCTTATAGCTTTACAGTTGTAATATACTAGCAACGGACTTCCAGTGCCCCCACTGTTCCAGACTCTGCGCCTCCAGATTGGGGCTGCAGAGCCACCTCCGCGTACATCGATGAGCTGCAGAAACGCTAACGTCATCTTCGGATCCGAAGGACTACCACACACATACTAGGAATTACTATGGACACTTTTATAGCAGTGGCTACTTTCCAAACATTCTGTTTACAGTAATTGAAGAATGGTAAATGAATAGGTAAATTTTTTAGGCTGAACAGTTACTGAATTTTTTTTCTTGTAAATTGGTATTGAATAGGTCTGTAATGATACTAGGGATGGGTGTAGATTTTGTTTGTTTGTATTTTGGTAGTTTTTAAAAAAATTTTAGATTCATGATTTGGCATATTTCAGTTTCATGTCCTTCACATTTGCGTAGACATAGAATCTTATTAAGCAACAAACAGAATATGGTTTGGCAAAGACACTGTGCAGTTGAATACATTTGAAAGAAATTGTGATGTAACGATGTAAAATTTACTTTGGGAAAAAGGACTGAACCATCTAAAAATCTATTATCTGTTGTGTATGGAAGAGGCCACAGAGATGTGAATATTTGTGACGGCCAATCAGTCCTTATGGAAATTGGAAATTTACGGGATGCGATGTTAATGAATGCAAAACAACAGCAGCAGTAATTTGGAGTGGGGCAGGGTAGATAATCATGATTCTACAATCAGTGTATGTATGTTGCAGGAGCCTGACCAGCAGCTGTACAGGGCTGCTCTGGAGAGTTGAGAACCAGATCAGAGCTTCAACTACATCCATGACTTCTGTGCCTAAGCCCCTCAAGTTTCTCAGACCCCACTATGAAACCATCAAAGGAGTCCATGAAAGATCCGTGACAAGGAAACGAAGGTGAAGAGACTGCAGACATACTGAATTGAAAACAATTCAAGGATACACAGTAGTTGGTTGGTTAGTGATAGTATGGCTTCTTAGTTAACGTGTGTGGCTGTTAGGTGACAGTAATGCTGATGGCATATGATTTTTTTTTGGTCAAAACACAAGGCGGAGAGATGTGCATTAATTACTTGATATATCATATATGATTTTTACCCAAGATATTCTTTCCTGGATAGAATGATCAGAGACACTTTGCCGGAATTGAGATGAAAAAACAGATGCGGCCCATATGTTAGAAAACACTGTTGAGTGTGTTACATGATACCAAAGCTTCTCACTCCAGCTCTTTCAGTCTCTCTCTCTCTCTCTCTCTCTCTCTCTTTCTCTTCCCCCCCCCCCCCCTCCCCTTCTCCCTCTCTCTTATTCTCTCCCTTCTACTATTCTCTCTTGTTTATGTCTACATCTGTTCTCTCTCTCTCTCTCTCTTTCTCTTTCTCTCTCTTTCTCTCTCCCTCCCTCTGTCGTATTCTCTCCCTGTCTCCTATTCTCTTTTGTTTATGTCTATGTCTGTCTTTCTGTCTGTTTCAGTCTTCCCCTTCCTTCCCCTGATTCTGTCTTTCACTCTCCCTGTCTCTCTACTCATTCACTTGCTGCTTTCATCAAATTTCCGGATCAGCCTCCGTGGACCTTTTTACACCAGAGATTCGTTTTGATCTTGCAGCTTTTCGTAAAGAGTCTACCACTCTCTGTCATACAAGGCATTGTAAGCTGACCTCTGTTCAAAATTTCCATCTTATCAGAAAATTTTTCACTGACCAGGCATGAAATTAGTCCGCCTAAGGCGGATTTTCCACCCATTTTTTTTATCTGCGCTGCCCCCCCCCCCCCCCCACCCCCCCCCCCCCCCCCCCCCACAAAAAAGTGCTGCCCAAAAAAAGAAAAAAGAAAAAAAAAATCCTGAAATAAACTTTCATTCGATGCTATTCCCATTTGGACAATTTGCAACTCTGTTATTCTCAAAGTATCAACCGGTCACTTCCGCCATTAATCAACATCCGTCTTTTTGTGCCTGTCGAACGTCGGACATTGTTAAATTGGCGAAGTTTCAAGCGCGTCGCGATTTCACGGCAAAACAAAGGATGAGAAACGATTGGAGGTAGGACTGGCTAGACCAGGAAGTGGACGATGTTTCGAGTTGGTGATGTGTTTCACAAATAGACGAAAAAGGGGCTGCATTTTGTGTTCCATGTGGAAAGATTGACGACTGAATCAATGTTGTGATGAAGGCCTGCCTCATTGTTTTGAGTGAATGAGTCAGTAATGCACATGTATATATGATCTTTGAAGTATTATTTTCAATTACTGAAAACATGAAAATGTGGCTTATTTGCCCTTCTTCTTAACAGCGCTGAAATAGGGTTATTTGCAGTTTTAGCCTTGTATTTCATTAAAAAAAGCTTCAGCTTCAGGGGCTCTGCCCCTGACCCCCGCAGGGCATTGCCCCGGACCCCCTGGGGGCCTACAGCGGCCCTCAGACCCCACCAAATTTCAGCCTATTTTATTGCAGGTCACTTTCATGCCTGCTGATGGTTCCAGTCTGAGGATGGAGTGGCCTGTGCAGCCTATTGCCCTGGGGCTCCTTCTCAGATACTGTTAGAACAATATACCTCCAGATGCTTCTGTCTATTCCGCTGAACTTACTGCTCTGGTTCTGGCATTGAAGATAATCTCACAATCTAAGAAGAGGACTTTCTGGTTCTGTCAGATTCACTGTCAGCGTTGGAGCCAAGCTGGCGCAGCCTTCAGCATCCAGAACTTTTAGACTTTTTTGAACTTTGACCAAGTTGAAAGCGGATGGTTACAACATTATTCGGCTTGGATTCCTGGTCATGTTGGCATCAGAGGAAGTTCTGTGCCAGCTGCACACCGGCCACTCGTATTTTACCCATTCCTACCTTTTAAAGAGTGAAGAAGCTCCGTGGTGCATTCCATGTCATGCGCCACTCACATGAAACATTATTTTATAGAGTGTTAGGACTTGCACGATGTGAGACACAACATTTTACAGCAGATTCCATGAAAACCTTGTTCAGAGATGTTTCGCCGGACACGATCTTTGAGTTCTTGAAAGAGATTAACATTTTTCATCGGATCTGAGATTTTACAGTGGAAAGATTTTTAACAAACTTTCGGATGTTTTTTTAAAAATGTATTTTAAAAGATTTGTGAATGAATGACTTGTGAGTTGATTTTAACGTGGTGACAGCCCTGATGTGGCCCTTTGCGGTCGGCTGGGCTATAAGCAACATTATCTTATCTTATCTGCTTGCTTTCATGGCTCTCTCTCTCTCAATCTGTCTCCTTGTCCCCTGTCCCCTTCCCATCCCTCCCTCTCTTCCATACTTAATCCTTCCTTCAGTCCATTTTTCCTTTCTCTCTCTTTCTCTCCCCCCTCCGCCCCCCTCTCCCTAATCCCTCCTTCAGTCCATCTCCCTGTCTGTAGTATGTTGTGTCTTTTTACCTCCCTTTTTAAAAAATGTGCTATTTTTTTCCTTTTCAAATCCCGTTTTTAGTACATGTTCTGCTCTGTGTGTATTAATTTTGTTCTGTGGCTCTAATTGATTCTGTTTTGTTGCTTGACTAGAGGGTTGGATGGGAAGAGGAATTTTCATACTAAAAGCAGTTTTACAGAATACTTACCTGTTCAAACAAACATATGTCTTATAACTTGGTAGGAACATCACTACATCATTAAGAACCCTATAATGTTAAAAAAAAAAGGAGAGAAGGTGCTAAGTATGCTTCAATACCCTTGCAAGACTGTATCCACGTTTGTTTGTGAGCTTAAGTTCAGTTTCTGCACCATTTCATGGCAAAGCAGAGAGGAAGGGCTGCATAGTGTTTTGATATGCATTTAGTTAAACTACTTTTAGTAGGAAAATTCCTTTTTCTCATATTTGACGGCTCCATTTGCACTACTAAGTGGTCTGGCTCTTGAAATGGTCTTTAAAAGATTTTCTCGTTTTGTCGAATTCTCAGTCTGCTTTGGAGACCATTACTGGCCATAAACTCAAACACCCTCAACTGCTGACAATGTTTGAACTATACGTCTATCTGAGATGTGATGGATACAACATAGTCATGTGGGTATTCGAGGCAATGAGGTGGTTGATCAACTTGCCATGAGTGCCACAAAGAGAGCTGAGCAGATTGTCAATCCCTCACACCAATCTGAAACCCAGAGCTCAAACTTATGTCAAAGACCTCTGGCAAGAAGAGTGGAACTCTCAGATGGATAACAGACTCTTCAAAATCTGTCCAAAACTTGAAAGAGTTTTTACCATGTTTCAAGGGTCAGCCGTAAAGAAGAAACAGTCTTGTGCCTTTTGCACACAGACCACTTCTTTTAGACCCATTCTTGTCTTTTAAAAGGTGAAGAAGCTCCATGGTGTGCTCCATGTCATGTACCACTCACAGTGAAATATGATCCTTTAGAACGTTGGAAGTAGCATGATGTGAGATATAAACACTTTACAGCAGAGTCCATGAAAACCTTGTCAGAGATGTCCCACCTGACATGAACTTTAAATTTCTGAAAGAGATCAATATTTTTCATCTGATCTCAAATTTGTACGAGAGAAAGATTGTTAATGAAACTTCTGTGTGTTTTTAGAAGGTGTATATTCTTCTTATTTAAAAAAAAAGTTTATTTATATGACTCGAGCGTTGACTTCAATGCGATGCCCCTTTTCGGTCAGCTGGGCTATAAGCAGCGTTATCTCTCTCTCTTGACTTACCAAGGTGGGTCTCTTCTATGAAAACTATAACCTGAAATCTGCTAATCATTGAATTTATTTGTTTTTATACCATTTTATGTTTTTATGGTTCCTTTACTGTTCCAAGATTTGCTAATTTTTTAAACCGAAAGTATTCCCTTTCTGTTTCCTACCTGATGATATACGGCCTCCACCCCCCCCCCCCCCCCCCCCCCCCCTGTCATGGTGGTGAATATTGTTGTTGCGGGTATGGTCTTGGTGATGCATAGTTGTCTCGTCTGCCCATCACATGGTAACCCTATCCATTTGCGGTGTTGTAGTCCCGTCTGTGTGTTGACAGGTCCCATCTGCATGCAGGTCAGTCCTGCTGTTAGTAGTGGGCAGCTTGCTCAGGCAGTGGCTTGTGCAGCCAATATTGTAGCACGCAGCCTTCCCATTTCTGTTGCCCTGTCACGTTGGTAGCCCTGGTGTTGTGTGTGACATCCATGGTCGCTGAGTCAGTGTTCTGCTGAGTGACATTGCCAGGCAGTTTTGTTGTTGCTGTTGTTGTGGCCTGTTCGTTTGCTTTTTCTGTCCTATTTTTCCCAGCACAGACTGTCTACGCGTCTTCCTATGTTGTCTACCAATGTGCTGGCCCCTTTCAAAGTTACTTTGTTGGGTATGTGTTTTAGGTGTTGTTTGCTTTTAATGTTGGTGTGCCTGATGAAGGATATATTCTGTAAGCCATACAGCCCTGAATATACTATGGCATTGTGCAGCTCAGTCTTTGGCTGGAGGTCAGGACTGACAGGTGTGACGTGTAACGGCCTGACTGACAATGATCGGGGCGATCTTGTTTTTTTTTTGATTTCTTCTGCGCCCTGTGTCTGTAGGTTGCGGCCCCAATATGTATGAGGAGGGCATCAGGACTGGTTTTGGTTGTTTGAAGAGCATTTTGCTGTTTTTATGGCATTTTTATAGTAACATGTATCCGTAGAGCCCGGGGCTTCCCCTGCGGACAAATTTGGGGGATGAGAAAGAGGGTTGGGTCTCTGTCCATGTGGTGTTGCGGGGGTCTTTTTTTTCCTTTTTCCCCCTTTTTCCCAGGGCAGCTCTTACGTGCATTGAGTCGTTTGAGTCAAAGTCTTCAAAACGTGAGAAAAACAGAGAAAAAATTGTGCCAGCCAAAAAACCCCGGGGTCTGTGAGCGGTCTTGTACTGTAAGCGTGGGAATAGGAACCACACATTGCTTTGCTGTCTGTACGGCATAGCTGCCCAATGTTTACAAACGATACACACGGGGGAGTTTCTTGATTGGAGGCTTAACCGGAAAAAGGGGGAATCGTCTCTGTCCAAAAACACCCTGTGAGTATTTTCTGCAAGGGTTTAAAGTGGGGGAAATTATCGTCAAGTCCCGACAGATTCACCCTCCTTGCTGCCGGAACAATGTCTGTTTAGAACGTTTAAATTTCCCTCACAAAACACGAACGCACGCAGTCCCGGTGGTGCGCCCGACACACCCACACACACACACACCACACAACACACACACACACCACATGCCACACCAGCACGCCTGCGCCGCACTCAAAATATGTACATAAAAGCAAAAAAATTTCCCGTAAATACCCTATTTGATTATTAACATTACAGATGTGGGTTTAGACTTTTAAAGCCTGACTAATGGGAAAAAAAAAAACAAAAAAGCCGCGCTTGGCGAAAAAAGCTGCAACCCAAAGTCGAGGGGTTGGGGTTGTGTGTGTGTGTGTGTGTGTGTGTGTGTGTGTGTGTGTGTGAGAGAGAGGAGAGAGAGAGGGGGGGGGGAGGGGGGGGAGGAGAGAGGAGAAAGGAGTGAGAGAGGAATGATTGAGTAAAAATACTACACAGGGAAAAGACGCTAAAAACATAGGAAGAAAAGAAATGCCAGTTACACCGGCGCGATGCAAAAAAAGAGAGAGCGAGAGAGAGGAGAGAGAAGGGGAAGGGGGGGAGGGGAGGGAGAGACGGGGGTGGGGAGGATGATGATTGAAATACTCATAAAAAAAACAGACATGCAGGATAATTTGTACACACAAAATAAAAAAAAGCTGAAGGAGAGGGGGGGAGAGTGGAGGTGGGGAGAGGGGGATTAAAATAAAAATGAAGAACTTGACAGCACAGATAGCTTTGTCAACAAAACAATAAAGCATGCAGAGAGAACTGTTTTTTTTTTTTACAGGGATTTGGGTTACATCATAAAAATGAACAATCTCTCTCTCTCTTTCCTCCTCTCTCTCTCTCTTCTCTCTCTCTCTCTTTCCCCCTCCTCCTTCCCCACTCTCCCCCTCACCACACACACACCACACCACACACACACACAACCACAAAACACACAACACCCTCTCCCCTCTCCTCCTTCCCCTCTTCCCCCCTCCCACACACCCCAAACACCACCCACAAAAAAAAATTTTAAAGGGTACGAGATGGGTGGGGGGGGGAGGGGAGGGGGGAGGAAAGGGGGAGAGAAGAGAGGAGAGGAGAGGAGAGGGATGAACTGAAACTGACGTGCATGCATACTTCACAGAACAAAACAGACAACACACAAAAACAACACACACACACACCCCCAACCCCCCCCCAAAAAATTACATATACACGGCCACGGCATAAAAGGGACTGAGGTGGGTCAGGGAGGGGGGGAGGGAAAGGGGAAAAAGAGAAAAAGAGAGGAGAGAGAGAGAGAGGGAAGCTGAAATTAAATGACGTGAAATGCATAACTTAACAGAACAAAACAATCACACACTCCACACACACACACCACACACACCCCAAAACACACACACAAAACACAACACTGACTCTCTAACAAAACACCCACCACACAAAAATGCACACATGCACGCACGCACGAAAACGCACGCCCCACCCCCACCACAACACCCCCACCCACACACACACACACACACACACACACCCCCGTGTGTACTCACGCCCCATGGAAAAAGGCCAGGGTTCTGTGTCAATATCCATTTCCCTCTTCACATTCCCTTTTCACTATCCCCTTTTAAAACACAACACAAACTGTCTTGTCTGCACATGTCTCGTGGTGTGAGTCCTACACTCTCAGATCAGCGGCTTGTGTTACAGAATAGTGTGACACTGACAGGGCTTTTGCTGTTGTTGTCCCCTCTCTACTCTCAAACGCCCCCACCCCCATTCCCTCCCCCACCCCCACACTTTAACATGAAGTACACTTTGCCTGTTTGAAAAAAAAATCTAAAAAAACAACAACTATAGTTGATGTTCAGTAGTTACTCTCACTTAACGTAACAATTTTAAAACCTATATTTATCAATATATGCATAATCTTGGAAATAAGGTCAATATTTCTAGCTTTATATACACCCATTACAAACATGCAATTTAACTTGTATCAGTGAACATATGTCAACTTGAAAGTAACATTATAATGCTCTTACATTCTATAGGATGATTATGTACATAATTATTTTGTGTCAGTTGGGATAGTACTTATGTATGCTTTTTTCTTTCAACAAATCTTACATATGTAGTTGAATTTTTGCGGTTTGTCAGAGTTTTCAAAGTTTTTGCACAAAACACACAAACTAGTTTTGAATGTACTTCCTCCCTATCTTCCAGAGCATTCACATTGAAGATTACGTTTATTTCAGAAGCAACACTCAAACATGTTACCACTGATTTGTTTTTATCTTTCTTTGATCTCTTAGACCTTTTCCCACACAGTCTACACAAGACCTTAAACATTCTAAATGTTCAGTGAGAGAATGACCGTTTTATTCCATAATCCTTTCGGCCATCCCCCCCCCCCCCTCTCTCTCTCTCTCTCTCTCTCTCTCACACACACACACACACACACACACACACACACACACACATGCACACACATACACACAAACATCCAAATGGTACTACCAACAACACTTTAATTTGAATTTGCCGATAGAAATAGTAGTAGTGATTGGAAATGAAGTATTATTATAATTATAATAATTATTCACTTATTATTGTTAGGCCTACTACCATTACTGTTATCAGTAGTATTATTTTGCTTGTAGTAATTATGTTATCCTCTACGTTTCCTTTAATTAGGCCTACGTTGCTCTACATGCAACCATAGTACATATAAAATGTAGCAACAATGAAGAAATATGTGTGTATACAACGGTGTAAATACGACCCCTTTACAAATGCAAACTAACTTTTCATTCACAAAGATTTTTGCCAACGCCTGACCTACTTTGGCTTACAAGCACATCAGGCCAACGACGCACGCACGCGCAGGCTATAGGTTTTGCCGGTCGCAAAGTTCTGTCAGAAAGTTTTAAACACGAACTTAATTATGGTACTCACAGAGAAGACCGAAATGCCAGCTTTTGTCACACTCTCAAGTACTCACTGCGCTATTGCTCTCATACAGAAATTATAGTCTAAAAAACCTCTGTACAGTAAATATAACTTAATGATGCTGCACCAGTCTCGAAGCGTCCAAACCCACACAGCGTCTGGCAGTGCGGTGGCTGACTGGTTAGGGCCTAGCCGGGGTCAAAAGGCAAAGCGTTGAGCGAACTAAATGCAGTGGCTCTGAGTGTGCCGGAGCTGCCGTGGTTCTCACTGTGAGTCCTGATGTGGCCCTTTGCGGTCGGCTGGGCTATAAGCAACATTATCTTATTTATCTTATCTCACTGTGAGTATCACTTCTATTGCTTACTGACCTTCAGCATGACTCTTGCTTGGTGGCTTCAGCTTAAGTTTTGGAGGGTGTTTTTCTTGTATAGCCCTTCTTCGTTGGTGTCGCTGTGAGAGAGCTGGAGACAGGGGCAGACCATATCCATGGGATGATAACGCTTGGATGGGGGCTGCTATAGGTGATCTGTGGTGTGTGGCATCTCTTCTCACGCTTTGGCATGGTTTTATTCTTACCTTTCTGGTCGAACCCAAATTGTCTCTGTCAATGGTTTTTCTTCAAGCTCTGCTGACTTGAATTATGGTGTTCCCCAAGGCTCTGTCCTTGGTCCCATTCTGTTTGTTCTATATACCCAACCCATCTCTGACATTGTAGCCCATCATGACATTTCACACCACTGCTTCTCTGATGACAATCAAATCTACATTTCTGGTGACATCTCTCTCCTCTCCTCCATCATTGATCGCTCACAGCTCTGCATCTCTGACATAAAGGCATGGATGACTTGCAACAAACTTCAGTTAAACAATGACAAAACTGAACTGATCTTCATTCTCCCAAAACGGCTCATGTCTACAATCTCTGTTCCTTCTTCTGTCCAACTTGGTACCTCTCTCATTCAGACCTCTACCACTGTGCGAAATCTAGGCGTTGTACTTGATCAGACACTCTCTTTTCAAAATCAGATTTCTTCTATCTGCCGTGCTTGCTACTTGGAGCTTCGGCGAATCAGTTCTGTGCGCCACCTTCTGTCTGAAGAAGCCACCAAGACTCTGGTTTCTGCTTTCATTCTTTCAAGACTTGACTACTGTAATTCTCTTCTTGCTGGCTGTCCACAGAATCTTCTTGCAAAATTGCAGAAAGTCCAAAATAATGCTGCTCGCCTTGTCTCGAAATCTCCGAAAACCTCTCATGTTTCTCCCTTGCTTAAATCTTTGCACTGGCTTCCTGTTGATAAACGCATCAAGTACAAACTTTCTTTGCTCTGTTACAAGGCATTGGATGGCCTCGCTCCATCTTACCTCTCTAAACTTCTGTCGACCTATACTCCTTCCAGACAGCTTCGCTCTTCCTCTGACACTCGCATTATGCAGATCCCTCGTTTTCGGGCCAGAACACTTGGTGAACGTTCTTTTACTTTTCAGGCTCCTTCCTGCTGGAACAATCTCCCTTCTGCACTCCGAAACTCAAACAGTCTTTCTTCTTTCAAGTCCTCCCTCAAAACAACTCTCTTCAAAACATAATTTTTCTGCTCCTTCGCTGGTGTGTGGGTGTGTGTGTGTGTGTGTGTGTGTGTGTGTGTTGTGTGTGTGTTTGTGTGTGTGTGTGTGTGTTTGTGTGTGTGTGTGTGTGTGTGTGTGTGTGTGTGTGTGTGTGTGTTAGGGCTTATTGCTGTAAGCGCTTAGGGCTTTTGTTTAAGATTAAGCGCACTAAATGTTCCTATTATTATTATTATTATTAGCGCCACGTGTGCTGTTGCCGTCCCAACATTGCGGAGTTAAAGATGTGGGGGACTTACGTTATTGCTGTGTTGTGCATACAAGTTGGTTGATTACGCCACTGTTAACACAGCTTTGGATGTATATCTCGACCACTCCTGTGGAGATGCTTTGGATAACCCTTCGAGATTATGCAAGGTACCTGTGAGGTATTGGTTGTTCACTCTAACAGTTTGTGTGTAGTGTGTTCTACGGCAATGGTCTTTGCGTCGCTTACACACACCGTCTTTGTTGTACTCTGTGCATTGCCCTCATAAGCTCCACTTCCTCTTCCACACCAACATTGAGGGTCACTTGTATAACTTTCTCTGGGATTTAGAAAAAACACCTATCTGGTAGCATGATAGTTTTGAGCACGGAAAGTGGATTTTTCGATTGCAGTCATAGCACTTTAGTTTAACGTTCTTTTGGTTTGTTCTGCATGGCAGATGCTGCACAGATTATCATCTTCTTTTCTGTTTATGAGATATCTTTCATTTTACCTAAGCTGTCTTTCACAGGCTCTTTATTTAAAAAATCGATGCCTTTGTTTATACTGTAGATAGTAGCATAGCTGTGGCTGGCTAGTGTCATGGCTTGCTGGGTCTCATCCAGGCTGCTGTAACTCTTGTGTTCAGCCTTGAGGAACCTGGAGACAGAGCAAGAGGTGTAATTCCAACAGGTGAAAATTCCCACTGTTCATCCCGCACTGACTGCATAGAACTTCTGGTCTTTTTTCCAGTCTTACCGGATGGAATCTTGATTCTTATTATCACGTTAAAGAACTATCACCCAGCACAGATAGAAACACTGTTTCTTTAGGGAGCACAGACTTATGTGTTGTATGTGCTGTTGCCATCTTGGTCAAGTGTGTTGGTGTCCAGTTGGTAGATCAAAACTTACCTGGTGTTAGAGAGGAATGTAAATCTCCCTCCAGTTGGTGTTTACTAGTCCACTTTTCTTGTACTGTGTTGTAGCAGGCTGATCAGTGGCTGCTTGGTTATGTGGAAGCTTTGATTCTTGATCTTGTGCTGGGCCAGTTGCAGGGACCCAGGTTTCTATGGACAGTATAGAACCTGGTTTGTAGGTAGGTAGCTGTGAGTCCAGCTTGACCAGTGCTCACACTTGCCCCTTTGACTTTCAGTAATTGTGTGAGATCTTAGCCGGCGAAGGATTAGATTAGCATAAATGTATCTGCCTTAATCTTCAATTTCCGCTTTAGTTGTTCACTCAGGTTTGAGTGGGCTTTAACAAGTGGGAAAAAACTCCTCAATATAGTCACAAACTCAGCGGAAGTAACTGGGTACTGGGATATACTTAGCCAAGAATACATGTGATGTATATTAGAGTCACCTACTACAAATCATTAAGGCAGTCGACAGTATTCATAAATCACCTTAACAGGTTTTACCCGATACAGGCATAGAGTTAACCAGTGGGAATATAGTATTCAGTAATCATCGTAACAGATAGTACAAAGAACTGGCAAAAAGTTGTACTTTTAAAATTTGATATTCACCAATCATCTGAAGGGATTTTACCAAGTAGTGGCATAAAGTTATACTGTTGTAACATATGGGATAAATACAAGTAATGAATAGTCTCAAGACCTAGAAACTTAGTTTCAACTTACATTTCTTCTGGGTTAATCAGTGGAACTTGACAGAGGACCTCAAAGTACGAGAGATGAAAGTTCGTTCCTCTCTGGCTTACACCGGTGTTTGTTGTTGGTTCACTGACTGATCAGTCTTACAGCCTTTGGTGGAGAAATGGGATGGGGAGGCTTGATCATCCATTTTTGTTTGTTAAGCTTCGCATCCTGCTCTGTTGCCTCTCTGATTGACAGGCTGCCATTGGAAGAGAACAGCCAGTATACAAAAGAAAGGGGGGTGGGGGAATGTGATCTGGAATGAGGCTTTTGCTTCCTGACACCTATGGTGTGACATAATGTAGTTCGGATCAGAAATGACAATATTTAAGATCCTGGTGTTGGTCAGCATTTATGCTACTGAATGAAATAAAGTGTCAGCACGTTGTCAGTAAATCATGTGGTGATGATAACTGCATCCAGATATGAAAGCTCTAAGATACGTATTTTTAAAAATTCTATACTGTTCCATGTGTCCTTATTTGTGTTGATTGTTTGCACTCTAATTTGTTGTGGTCTTTTGCTACATGTAGCTTTATGTTGTTGCATTTTGTAAAAGGGTCATATGTTCTTAAAGTAACGTTTGTTGCGTGGCCTGGGCAGGCATTCTGTGCAGACATCATCTCAGTTTTGGGCATGACGGTTAGTGAGGGTAGGGACAGCCTGCACTACAAACTGCAAGGTTCCAAGGAGGAGATTGGAGCTTGGGGCCATGAATATGTCAGGTCAGTTGGCTTACCTTGTTTGAATGCATTCTTAGAAAAATTTGGTATTGATTGAAAGAGATTGTAGCTAACAAAAGATACAAGTGTTAGAAAGCAGAGGAAACGAAATAAATGTTTTCTAAGAGAAGGAAAGAATATAGAGGGCTGCAAAAGTGGTTAGAGCCACAGGCTGGGAGATCATGGTTTTGAGTCCATTAGAGGCATTTGCAGGTAGGATTTTTCAGCCTGGCTGGTACTACCAAGAGTTTAAATTAATGTGCTATGGGCTCAGTTCACTTAATGAATGGGTTTTTGAGTGTTCAGATTTCCATACATTTCCAACAGTGCAGGGTAAACACCTGATAGTAGTTGTTCTTTGTCGAGTTCTGGTTCCAGAACTATGACAAGATAAAAGTTGTGTATGAGTGGCTCCTATGAATAACATGGGAGCAGACTTCGTATATGAAATCAGTTAGTGTCCAGTGTATGTTGAATCAACTGATCACGATTGCTGAAGCACAGAGCCAGAAAAACAACCCCTTTCAAGGATATCACTCTATCCATCCATTGAAAGTTCGGTCCAAATGATGGAAAAGTCTAGGTATTAGAAACAAATCTAAAGGAAAACACAAAATCAAATGCTTGTTGTGGGTGCATGTGGTTCAGTGTGGAAAAATGAAGTGAATAATTTGCCCATGTCAGGCAATATTGAAATGGCCATTTTGATAATGGTATGAATACTTTTTTGAGTGAAGGTGATTAGTTTATCACTTTATGGTACTGGAAATTTGATGAAATGGCATGGAAAAGTCATGAACAGTTGGTCATAGTATATGAGTTATATTTTACAGTGCACAGTATGTGATAAAGTATTCTTGAATGTTGGGCTGTTCAAGTTTAATAGTTGTCATCTATCATTGTGTGAGACTGACTATTCATTGCATAAATCTTAAATAAATGTTTGCGAACGCCAAGAGAATCGTGGACAAAGGAGTCACAAGACAAAACACAACGCGTTTCGACCTTTTAGGTCTTCTTCAGGCAAGACAAAAACAAACAATACAATGGAAATGAACGAATTTGGTACTCAGCTTCGATCTCTACACTCTTCAGCGCAAGGATGCCAGGCGTTGAATCTGTTTCAGCCAGAATGAAAGAGCTTGTTCCCTTTCAGAGTAGGCGGTGAACGTTACGGATATAGTACCCACTCATCTCACTAAAACATGTTAGCAAGGCAAAGCAATGTGCGGAGCCATTACCAAAATAGTCCAAGCCAAAAGGATGTTCTCAATGACAAGAAACACTACCAAAGTGTTCCAGGTCTAATGGATCTTGAACAAACTAATCCTTTCCACAAAATAAAACAATTACTTCACAAAAAGGAGAATTAGACCAAGACAATTCATTCCAAGGTGTGTGCTGTGGTCATAGCAACAACACAAACCTCCCAGACAGTCCACAGCTGTCAGATGTTCTGCCAAGTCTCTCAAATGAAACCTTCCAAAGGTGGACTGAGACTTCCAGCCTGCCATATGCACAGTTCCAGGGTTCACAGTTATTGCAGAATTCAGCACAAATGTTGCATTTTCACAGGATTCGTGTCCACAGACACATTTTGAGATGGCCACATTGGCAGTGAGAATCATGTTGTGTGTGACACATATCACAAGGTTTCTTGCTCTCTCAGTTTTCCCTCCGGGGGTTGCGACCTTGTCGTGGTCGGAGGGCTTGCGCGGTCCAGTGATCCCTTAGGCTTTGCTGGCGGGGGCAGCAATACTTGGAGATAGGCTGGTTTTTTCAAACTGCTTCTAGGCCTGTGAAGTCGAGATGCTGCCTGGCCTAAGCGTAACGTGGTAAGGAGTTGATGCCCTGGTAGAGCTTCCCATGTCAGATAGGCTAAGGGTGAGGATCCTGACTAAGAGTAACCTGCCTTTCTCCTTTTCTTGTTTTCTGCCTTTCTTATTTGGCCCTTTTCTATCTTCGTCTCCCCTTCAAGTCTTCTTTTCCACACTCCTTTTCTCTCTGTGGTCTCCTTAAGATCCGCCGCGTTTGCTGTGCGGTGCGACCTGTGTCGGAGGGGGATGAGATCCTGGTGATTGAGAGGGCCTGTGCTTGAGGAGGCCGGTGCTCTCAACACATCACTTTGGCTCGGACCTCTCCTAGACAGGGAGTACACTTTGGCCCGGGTGTACTAATCGGCTCCCCTTCTTGGGCTGGGTCAAGACAGGCAGTTCCCCTGCTGGCCATGTGAACCCCTGCAGTGCTCAGCTCTCTGTTCCCGGGAGTTGAGTGGTTTCTGTTTGTCGTATGTCTCTCCTGAAGCCTGGAAGGGGTCAAGACATTGGTTTCTTGGCCCTGGCCCCTTAGTTGGACTCCAAGGTGGGTGGGTAAGGGAGAGATGAAACATAATAAAATAAATATGGCTTTTTCTAAAAACATCCCCCCAAAAAGAAGAGGAAGGCAGCATCCCCTATTTCAGGGGATCTTTATTCAGATAGCGATTCAGATACAGAGATAAGACAGAGGACAGGTTTCTGGGCTTCCTGGCTCGTGATGGAAGGGACGGAGCAGGAAAGACCCCTTTCAGCTCTGAGTCCTTTCGCCATACAGAAGGGCTTTCAAGGTTTAGCAGGTGACCCTCAGTCCATCAAAAGGTTGAGGAATGGCTCGTTTCTGATTCAATGTAGATCAAAAAAACAATCCGAACAGCTGCTGAGGGCAACAAAGCTCGTGGACAGGGAGATCAGGGTAACTCCCCATAAACAGTTGAATTCGTCGAAAGGAGTGATTCGCTGCCGAGATTTAACAGGTGTCTCAGAGGCAGAGATCAAGACGGAACTGGCGTCCCAGGGTGTGACGGAGGTGCGCAGGGTGACGGTAAAAAAAGGTGCAGAAAGAGTGGCCACCAACACCCTCTTTCTGACATTCTGCAACCCTGTGCTTCCTCCGGTCATCAAAGTTGGTTACCTGAACGTCCGAGTTCAGCTGTATGTTCCGTCCCCTTGAGGTGCTTCAGATGCCAGAGGTTTGGACCATGTCAGACCGCTGTTCTGGGCAGGAGGTGTGCGGTGTTTGCTGCAAGGCAACCCATGATGGGCCGTGTAAAGATCCGGCACATTGTGCTAACTGCGGTGGCGACCATCCCTCCTCTTCAAGAAACTGTCCTCTTTGGATTCAGGAATCCACAATACAAAGAGTCGAAACAGAAAAGAAGATCTCCTTTTTTGAGGCCCGGAAACAGGTTGTGGGCAGTCAGACGCCAACAGTTTCTTCATATGCTTCGGCCGTAAAGACAGTTCCCACAGTTCCTACTCGGTCAGTCTGCTGCCAGACTGATGACTTCATGTTTTCTAAGACATTGCAAGGAAGAATTGTCAACTCTGGTGGAAGCAGGTCCACCACCTCCCAACCAAAGTGAATGCCCTGGTGGAGGCAAAAAATCCGCCACCCCTCAGACTGCCCAGCAGTCTACAACATCTGCTGCTGGCAGATAAAAAAACCAGCAATCCCGCCTCGAACTCCTCTGTCCAGTGCCCGTGCGGGCAAGGGAGTTCAATCCAGTGTGGAGATGAGGAAGAAACCTCCACCGTCTCCCAAATCCAGACCTTCTTCACCTGTTGGCAAGTCTGCCAGCAGGTCTGAAGACCAACACAGTCCAGTGAAACTAAGCAATAAATTTACACCTTTAGAAGCAGATGTTGAGGAGGAGATGACCTGATCTCTCTCCTTTTCGCCCTCTGCACGATGGATAGTACAGTATTCCATTGGAATATCCGTGGACTAAATTCCAACTTTGAGGAGCTGCAGCTTCTGTGTCAATCTATAAAACCTTCCGTCGTGGCTCTTCAGGAAACTCAAATTCAAAGCCAGAAGACCTTCACTCTTCTGGCTTTAATGTTCTTTCAAAACCTGCACAACCATCCACGTTGGGACTGTCGGGCGGTGTTGCCCTTCTCATACACAAAACTCTGCTGTATAGTCCTGTCGCTCTGTCTACCTCCCTTCAGGCTGTAGCTGCGAGAGTCACTCTCCACAAGACTGTGACAATCTGTTCTCTTTATCTACCTCCTTCTGTCCCGGTTTGTCGTCAGGACCTTGTCAGTCTGATAGGAGAACTTCCTCGACCTTTTTTGCTGTTGGGTGACTTTAACGGTCACAATCCTCTTTGGGGTAGTGTCAGTACGTCATGCAGGGGTCTGCTTATTGAGGATGTCCTTTCGGATTTGGATTTGTGTTGTCTGAACGGCCCTCCGGGGTTGCGACCTTGTCATGGTCGGAGGGCTTGCGCGGTCCAGTGATCCCTTGGGCTTTGCTGGCGGGGCATCAATACTCGGAGATAGGCTGGTTTTTTCAAACTGCTTCTAGGTCCGAGAAGCTAAGATGCTGTCTGGCCTAAGCGTAACGTGGTAAGGAGTTGATGCCCCTGGTAGGGCTTCCCATGTCAGATAGGCTAAGGGTGAGGATCCTGACTAAGAGTAACCCCCCTTTCTCCTTTTCTTGTTTTCTGCCTTTTTTTGGCCCTTTTCTATCTTCGTCTCCCCTTCAAGTCTTCTTTTCCACACTCCTTTTCTCTCTGTGGTCTCCTTAAGATCCGCCGCGTTTGCCGTGCGGTGCGACCTGTGTCGGAGGGGAATGAGATCCTGGTGATTGAGAGGGCCAGTGCTCTCAACACATCACTTTGGCTCGGACCTCTCCTAGACAGGGAGTACACTTTGGCCCGGGTGTACTAATCGGCTCCCCTTCTTGGGGCTGGGTCAAGACAGGCAGTTCCCCTGCTGGCCATGTGAACCCCTGCAGTGCTCAGCTCTCTGTTCCCGGGAGTTGAGCATGATCAGGGGGATAGGGTTGGTGGTTTCTGTTTGTCGTATATCTCTCCCGAAGCCTGGAAGGGGTCAAGACATTGGTTTCTTGGCCCTGGCCCCTTAGTTGGACTCCAAGGTGGGTGGGTAAGGGAGAGATGAAACATAATAAACTAAATATGGCTTTTTCAAAAAATATCCCCCAAAAAGAAGAGGAAGGCAGCATCCCCTATTTCAGGGGATTTTCAAACAGACAGTGATTCCGATACAGAGGACAGGTTTCTGGGCTTCCTGGCTCGTGATGGAAGGGACGGAGCAGGAAAGACCCCTTTCAGCTCTGAGGCCTTTTGCTATCCAAAAGGGCTTTCAAGGTATAGCAGGTGACCCTCGGTCCATCAAAAGGTTGAGGAATGGCTCGTTTCTGATTCAATGTAGATCACAAAAACAATCTGAACAGCTGCTGAGGGCAACAAAACTAGTGGACAGGGAGATCAAGGTGACTCCCCATAAACAGTTGAATTCATCGAAAGGTGTGATTCGCTGCCGTGATTTAACAGGTGTCTCAGAGGCAGAGATCAAAACGGAACTGGCATCCCAGGGTGTGACGGAGGTGCGCAGGGTGACGGTAAAAAAAGGTGCAGAGAGAGTGGCCACCAACACCCTCTTTCTGACATTCTGCAACCCTGTGCTTCCTCCGGTCATCAAAGTCGGCTACCTGAATGTCCGGGTTCAGTTATATGTTCCGTCCCCGTTGAGGTGCTTCAGATGCCAGAGGTTTGGCCATGTCAGGGACCGCTGTTCTGGGCAGGAGGTGTGCAGTGTTTGCTGCAAGGCAACCCATGATGGGCCGTGTCGAGATCCGGCACATTGTGCTAACTGCGGTGGCGACCATCCTTCCTCTTCAAGAAACTGTCCTCTTTGGATTCAGGAATCTACAATACAAAGAGTGAAAACAGAAAAGAAGATCTCCTTTTTTGAGGCCCACAAACAGGTTGTGGGCAGTCAGACGCCATCAGCTTCTTCTTATGCTTCGGCCGTAAAGACAGTTCCCAAAGTTCCCACTCGGTCAGTCTGTTGGCAGACTGATGACTTCACGTTTTCGAAAACATTGCAACTCTGGTGGAAGCAGGTCCACCACCTCCCAACCCAAAGTGAATGCCCCTGGTGGAGGCAAAAAATCCGCCACCCCTCAGACTGCCCAGCAGTCTACAACATCTGCTGCTGGGCAGATTAAAAAACCAGCACCCCCACCTCGAACTCCTCTGTCCAGTGCCCGTGCGGGCAAGGGAGTTCAACCCAGTGTGGAGATGGTGGAGATGAGGAAGAAACCTCCACCATCTCCCAAATCCAGACCTTCTTCTCCTGTTGGCAAGTCTGCCAGCAGGTCTGAAGACCAACACAGCCCAGTACAAACCTCAAATAAATTTACACCTTTAGCAACAGACGTTGAGGAGGAGATGACCTGATCTCTCTCCTTTTCGCCCTCTGCACCATGGATAGTACAATATTCCATTGGAATATCTGTGGACTAAATTCCAACTTCGAGGAACTGCAGCTTCTGTGTCGATCTATAAAACCTTCCGTCGTGGCTCTTCAGGAAACTCAAATTCAAAGCCAGAAGACCTTCACTCTTTCTGGCTTTAATATTCTTTCAAAACCTGCACAACCATCCACGTCGGGACTGTCGGGCGGTGTTGCCCTTCTCATACACAAAACTCTGCTGTATAGTCCTGTCGCTCTGTCTACCTCCCTTCAGGCTGTAGCTGCGAGAGTCACTCTCCACAAGACTGTGACAATCTGTTCTCTTTATTTACCTCCTTCTGTCCCGGTTTGTTGTCAGGACCTTGTCAGTCTGATAGGAGAACTTCCTCGACCTTTTTTGCTGTTGGGTGACTTTAACGGTCATAATCCTCTTTGGGGTAGTGTCAGTACATCATCCAGAGGTCTGCTAATTGAGGATGTCCTTTCGGATTTGGATTTGTGTTGTCTGAACGACGGATCTGCAACTTACCTCCACTCTTCCACAGGTTCACTTTCGTGTTTAGATTTGTCGATTTGTGACCCCTCGCTGGTCCTGGACTATGACGATCTGCACGGAATTGACCATTTCCCTGTCCTTCTACAACCCGTAATAACTGAGCACGTCTCTGTCTCTCAACATCTAAATTATAAGAAAGCAAACTGGGATCTATTTGCAGCCACTATTTCTAAAGAATTCCAGGACACTGATTTTCTTCAGAGTCCGGACCCAGCTGAATCTCTGACTAACACTGTGATCAAATGTGCTAAAGCCTGTATTCC
>CM031614.1:30517506-30611928 GCA_018398815.1 Conus ventricosus
CTGGTTCTGGCTTTGAAGATAATCTCACAATCTTCGAAGAGCGACTTTCTGGTTCTGTCAGATTCGCTGTCAGCTTTGGAGGCCATAGCTGGCCGCAGCCTTCAGCATCCAGAACTTTTACATTTCTTTGAACTTTTTAGCACGTTGAAAGCGGACGGTTACAACATTACTCTTGCCTGGGTTCCTGGTCATGTTGGCATCGGCGGGAACGAAATGGTTGATCGTTTAGCCAAGAACGCCACAAGAGAGAAACTGTCCAACATTTATATCCCCTGCTCAGATGTGAAACCCAAAATTAACGATTATGTGAGAGACCTCTGGCAGGAGGTTTGGAACACACAGACGAATAACAAACTCTTTCAGATCCGTCCAAACCTTAAGGACTTCCTCCCATCTACGTCGGGAGGTCGTAAAGAGGAAACGGTTCTGTGCCGGCTGCACACCGGCCATTCGTATTTTACCCATTCTTACCTTTTAAAGAGTGAAGAAGCTCCGTGGTGCATTCCATGTCATGCGCCACTCACAATGAAACATGTTCTTTTAGAGTGTTGGGACTTGCACGATGTGAGACACAAACATTTTACAGCGGAGTCCATGAAGATCCTGTTCAGGGATCCCGCCTGATGTGATCCTTGAGTTTTTGAGAGAGATTAACATTTTTCATCTGATTTAAGATTTTACTGAAGAAAGATTTTTAACGAAGTTTCTGGTACGTTTCTAGACGATGTCATTTAAAGAGATGTGTGAAAGTTTTTTTTTCCATTTTTTTTTCCAAATGACTGGTGAGTTGATTTTAACGTGGTGACAGCCCTGATGTGGCCCTTTGCGGTCGGCTGGGCTATAAGCAACATTATCTTATCTTATCTCTCTCAGTTTTCAAAATACAGCCCTGATGTGGCCCTTTGCGGTCGGCTGGGCTATAAGCAACATTATCCTATCCTAAGCGCAGTCATCACTGATTTGAATGATGGTAGTGGGATGCAAACTTGCTAGTTTTATGAACGGATGAGCACAGTTAATTTTGATTCTTCTTTGCAGTTAGCCAAACGAATCCCACATGCATACAAGTGGCTAGCAACTTGAATGAATGCATGAATAAAATCAGAATGGGTAAGCAATGAGCAACTATGTTTTTCTTACATAGCAGTGCTGTAAAACAGAGACACAAGAATATGAAAAATGAATTCGTGCCATCGACATCAGTTGGCAGTCAAGCTATTACATCATGGGACAACAGCTGCTGCTGCCACAAAGAAGAAAGAAGCATTGCAAGGTTTGGGGTGGTAAGGGAAAGACAGGAAGGTACTTTGTAAACTGAATGACTTGAGTACCGTGTGTTTACATTTTGGGAGTACTGTTTGTTTTTGCTTAAATTTTTTTTTCCAATCAAGAATGTATTTTCGTGCAAACACTACATCCCTGAATGCAAAATGGCTAAGTGCGTGTGACTCCTGTATTGGAGAACATCTTCACTTGGCACCATGTACCCATGAAGGGAAGGGGAAGGGGCTGTTTTCTGGAAGGCAAAAATGTCATTTCCTTCGAGATTTCCTCAGCCTGAGCTGACTCATAAGGTCCAGCTTCTGGAGTATAGGAATGGGAACTTTTTGAAGCATTTCAACAGATGCATCCAGTTCTCAGACCACTTCAGGTGGCACGTGAGATTCACCTGAAATTTCACTCTAGATCTCTTGTTCAGTGTCACTGGGATGAGGATTGATTGCAGGAAAATCACAAACAAACATGCCCTAATATGAGATCGACATGGCAGGTACCATTGGATCAGGCACAGGTGAAAGATGGTTGTTCTACTTTCTTAGGATGTATCTTGCTTAGACAGCTGTCACAGAGTGGAATGAGGGGTGCTTGCAAATGGATCTGTCAAATCTGTCTCGTGGATGTAAGAAAGCATGTAGGTTGTTTTTGTGTTCTACTTATTCTTTCTTTCACTCACTCATACCTCCCTATGACAGCACGAACAGGTTTTTAGGGAGGATTGTACATTTAATACACAATGAAAAGATGGAAATGACTCTTTAGCACAAAACAACATCAGTATGTAAACAAATTTGTTTCTGTCGACATGTGTTTACACTCATGCTGCCTATTACTATTAGGCTGGAAAAGAATTCATAACTCTACTAATGACACAAAACAATAAGAACAAAAGGAATTTCTCACATTTTTAAAGAAAATTAATAGGTGAGTCCTTCTGGATATGAATTGTCATTTTTTGAATCCTGTCAGAATTCCCATCACTGGTCAGGTGTGTTGCTGTCCGAACTGGTGAAGACTCGCACACACATATTAAAAAAAGAACACTACTTGTGATGATTATCAATCTGACCTCAATTGCGGATGCGTTGATGTCAGTCCACTCGAAAACACTTCTGAGACTGGGCGCAGAAGATCATGAAGCAAAACAGCTGGTTCCACTCCTGCGACTGAGCACAGGGGAGCAAGGTCCAAAACGAAGAGCACTGGTCAGCTGTCTGGAGGGAAGACACCGGGTGCACTGAAGGTAGGCAGACCTACAGGTTGTTGAAAAGGAAGGCACTGGGGGAGCAAAGGCGAATCCTGGCCTCAGAGAAGACTGCGATGCCACAGTAGGGAGAAGAGGCCTAGGACAGCATGAACACCTCCCTCCAGTGTGCTCAGCCAGTCAGACCCACGCCTCAAGTTGAAAACCCTACAAAGTGAACAGCACCATAAATAACTCTATCTACCACCTATTCAACACCAAAAATATTTATAGATTAGTAAGAGTAGAATCAAAACGACCAAACCCGTACAACTTGGCAAAAACACTCAGACGAGCATACTGAACTGAGCAACTTCCAGAAACAATCACAGAGCTACAAAGTCTGATAATTTTGATCACAAATGTTTAAAAGACTTGCTATCATTTAGTTACAATTGTCCTACAACAAATCAACATGTTTAGAAAAATATTCTTACCCTCTGGGGGGTTAAACTTGCCAGTACCCGACAAACAAGCGGGGACAGAGAGAAAACAGAGCAGACATGACTACTTCCAACGCCATTAGCTCAGTTTGTGTTGAGCTTGCAGCCGAACTTGTCAAAGTTGACAGCTGAGGAGTACTCGCTGCAAAGAAAAAAATCCTCTCTATCTATACAAACGGCACATGTTCAGGACTTGTCGGTAATCATGCATGTGACAACAGCCATCTTCAGGGACTGGAGGAACACTACTCCGAACAGGGAAGTGACGAAGTCATTCATAGTCTGGATGAGTTCCACATTGATTCTTTATAAAGGCTGCAGCCATGAGAGAGAGGGTGATAATGTTGCTTTGTTGGAGAGATAAGCATGAGAAAAAGAATAGATGATATAACTGTTCATTATTCTGTCTGTTTTTTACAACGTGATAGAGTAGGTGGAATTGATTGTTCATAACTGATTTACATTTGACAGAGCAGGTGAGACTGATTTTTCAGTATTTATTTACTGTGTGACAGAGCAGGTGAGATTGGTTTCGACTGTTTTGCCAGTGTTATTCATGATCTGATAGGACAGGCAAGATTGGTTTTTCACTGTTTTGCTAGTGTTGTTTATGGTCTGATAGAGCAGGTGAATTTAGTTTTCACTGTTTTGCCAATGCTGTTTACAATCTAATAGAGGAGGTAAGAAGACTTGACTCTAATTTAGAAGAGAGGGTGTTAGTTGCCGCCAATGACATTGACAAACAAAGCACATGACAAGACACTATGCATTTCAACCTCTTGGGTCTTCTTCAGGCAAAACAAAATAAATCACATTTAACATTTAGGACAGTACAAACAAAGAACGAAAAATGACTCATCTGTTGTTGTCCATGTGGACATGGACAACAACAGATGAGACATGGACAACAACAGATGAGTCATTTTTCGTTCTTTGTTTGTACTGTTCTAAATGTTAAATGTGATTTATATTGTTTTGCCTGAAGAAGACCCAAGAGGTTGAAATGCATCGTGTCTTGTCATGTGCTTTGTTTGTCAATGTCATTGGCGGCAACTAACACCCTCTCTTTCTAAATTTTGCTTCGTTCTCCGCCGTCAGTCACTCCATTTTGAAACTGACTCTAATTTTTTGCAGTGTCATTTGTGGTCTGATTCGTTGTTTTGTCAGTGTATTTTTTTGGTGTAGAGTTGTTGTTTTTTTATTGACTCAGTGTTATTTACCGTGTAATAAAACAGGTGAGATTGGTTTTCACTGTTTTGTCATTGTTATGCATTGGTTGTTCATTATGTATGAAAAAAGTTGAAGGGAATAAGAAGAAAAAACACAACCAAATCAGAACTGGTTAGGAGGGAAATGGCTTGACACAGCATGATGCCAAGCCTCCAAAACTGTTGTACAGACACCTGGCAGGGCAGGTGGCGCAGGAATGGCAGGACACAGGGGAGGAAGACAAGGAGAAGCGGGAGCAGCTCACCAAGCTGGCCAAGGAAATCATCCCATACCACATGCACCACAATGCTGAGGCAGAGGCCTGCGACCTTATGATGGAGATTGAGCGTCTGGACATGGCCATGGAATACGTGGATGAGCAGGCCTATCCCCGTGTCTGTCTGTATCTTACCAGGTGATAGATTTGTTTTCCCTCTTTCTGGTAGTGTTTCAATACAAATTCCCCATTGTGGGATAACTGCAATTAGGGTTTGCATCTGTATTTATTATCAGACTGTTTCACTCATAAACAGTGTCACACATTGCAGTGTTATCTGTGGGAAATGTGTGCATTGCTGCCAGCGAATACTAATGTTAATTCACTTTTGACTCGCTTGTGTATGCGGTCACTTTGTTTTTATTGTGTGTTTGTGTATGTGTGTGTTTCTCCACAGTAACCTTTAACACTGGCATTGTCTTGGCAGATACACATTAGCATATACACACATGGTAGAACATCAAACATTGATGAGACTTTAGGCTGTTCCATGCATGAAGGTATACCCAGTATGCCAAGTTTACCAGTCTCAGCCCCAAGGGAGCTAGACAGATTGTCATTGTGAGAACCTGGATTTTTTAGAGTCTAACAAGGGTTTCAGTGGTTAGAACCACTTAATCGTCAACTTCAGAATATCTTGAAATGTCTTGTGTTGATAGAAAGCATGAAAAAAACCACACATACAAATTCAAGTTTTATAGCAGTATTATAATCAGATTCTTAGGAAATATTTGAAAATGAAATGTTTTGAATTTCAGCATGTTTAAATAATGATGTACATTTTAGTCCTACTAAAGGTTAAGAAATCACAGAGTCACAGAATAAGAAACATGAAAAGGGACAAAAATGAACCCCAGATCACAGAAATTTAGTATCAAATGAATTATTTTTTTCTGGTATTGATGAAATTACTCACTCAACATCAGCACAGTTATTGTGATTATGCACATTTAGGAAAAGGTAGTCTTGTGAGTAAGATAGAATTAAATAGTTGCTACAGAATTACTGAACCTCAAAGGTCAAGTTGGCAGAATGTGGATGTTTTGTTTCCACTTCAATGTCAGGTTTCCTAATCCTCTTCTTGGTAGTTCCAGATTCCGTTCTTTTGAATCAAGTCAAAATCATAAAATGAAGTATAAATGCTGTCCACATTTTCAGTTTTGACAGACTATGAATGTCAAAAAGCATACCACCATTTTTTCTGCAGCATAAAAATGAGATCAGCCGTACTGCGACTGCTGACACGGACGCTTCGACCAGTAAAAAAACACCTAATTATCATTATGCACTGCCTACTTTCTGACGCTGTCTGATCTGTACTATAAAATTCACATGGTCATCTAGCTTGGTATGTCGTCAACACCATGCACATATAGTTGATCCTGGTCACTTGACGAAAGAAAGCTTGTTTTGTAGCAAAATTGAATCTGAATTTCATCTGTTAAAGTTGCTTGGAAAAGTATACTTGGCTGAAACTTCGGCATGATGACCAAGTCATTTTTTGAGAATCTTGTTGAAAATTTTGTTCTTACAGAAGATTGATTTTTCTCTGTGGCTTTCTGCCTTTTTGTTGTTGTTTGTCTAATTGACCACCCCCACCCTCCCCAAACAATCACCTTGGCACCAAGAACTGAAAACGGAAATGACTGGTGGAAGTTCAACCCATGCTTGAGAGGGCTATTCAGGATTACAGCTTTGTATTGTTTTGCCAACAGTTTTTAATGGTCTTGCTAAAGAATGCCTGCAGTGGTTGAAAGTGACTCGGCATATGAGCAGTTGCAAAGAATGAATGAGTTTGGAATGGCTAAATGAAAAAAAAAAGCCAATAATGCTTGCACTGACATTGATGCACTGATGGTGTGAGAAGTTAAATTCTACTGTGTTTTGCTTATGCGCAGTTCGCAATGCAGAGCTGAAGTATGCTTTAAATGAGACAAATGGCTCAATGAACCCTCTCAATATGCAGAACATCCAAAAAAAATCTAAAGCTAAACTGTGTGGGGGAGGGGGGGGGGGGGTCATACTGACCTCTCTGTCTCTCTCTCTCTCTCCTTAATTTTTATTTATTTATTTAAAAAAAAAGAAAAGACTTTTATCTTGTCTGTTTCTGTTATAGGTTGATTGTATGCCCTTTTCTCACGTTTGACATGCAAGTGATCTGTCTCTTTAAATTCTCTACAAATTCACGCTCATGATATGGATGCTCATAAGAATTTCAGTTTCACCCAGCACCTCAGGGGTAAAATGTTTGTCATAAAACATGCCCATAATTTGATTTTAACTCAGTTGAGACTTGTCGGAAGCGGGTTTCCGACACTGTTCACATCGCTTGAAGGCGTGTCGGACGCATACTTCCGACAGAGTTTGACGATCTTTAAATCATACCGCCTTTCATTAAAGGGCAATAAATCTCATTTCAGGGACAGCTTAGGGCCTTTTTTTTGCTGTTGCTTCCATTAGACCGTTCTTCGTGTATTCTGTAGTAGTTTTCTATGGATTTGAATTGTCCTCTCAGTTTCCGCGATCACACGATTTTGAATATGATCACACCATTTTGAGTGGATCAAGCATTTTGTGGTCAAATTCTTGTGTTTTATGCAGCTGTCATAAATATACTATTCACTGTAGGTCATACCAAGTGCTCAGAAGTGTAATTGAACTTGTGTGGGAAGATAGAGAACATGAAGAAGTGGATTACAGTATGCACAAATAGTTTGTGTTTTTCTGCCAATGTTGGATTTCTTACATCATGTGAACTGTGTGGATTCCTTACTGAGGGTAAGCAGTTTTGATAAATATATTGGTTTTTCTATCCAGTGATGTATGTTTCATGCTCTTAGGTGAAGTGGTTGATTTTTTTTATGATTTTTTTGAAAATTGCCAAAAATTGTGTGATCTGAGGGACAAACTGGTCCATTTTGGCTGTGACTTGATTGAGTTAAAATGCCGTTCAAGTCTTTCAATAATCAACATTTTCTACAGTTTCAGGGGGCATTGTCTGCTTTCCCCTCCCAACCCTCACATAGGGGTGCTGCCCTTGTACCCCTGCCTTTCAGTTTTTAATAATTGTAAAGTTTCACGCATGAGTACATATTGATTTTTTTTTTCCATTACATAGTTGATTGATTTTTGACACTAGAAATAATTACAAGTAATAATAATGAAATTGTATTGCATCATATAAGTGTAGGCAGTTTCAATCCCGATTTCGATTTCAACAATTGTGAAAGCTACAGTAAACTTTTAGATAGTCAGATTTATTGCTATTGGTTGTCATTAAATGATTAAGAAAATTGGAATGACTGTATATATGTGTGTGTGTGAGACATTGCATTATGAGGCTAAATCTAGCAAGATCCAAACCAAATATCAATAGTTGTGGCAAATGTTTTCAGCATATGAAATGGAATTTTTGATGTTTGTAAGGATAATTAATCGTTAGTTTGCAGTTCCATTACCTTATGAAAGGTAATTTATTCAGAGACAACAGCCTACTTCTGTTGTACTGTTGCTGTCATACAAGCTTTAGAATACTTCAGCTTCTGTCATGTATATTGATCAGTCCGGCATTTAGCTGTTAAAGCCATCAAGGCAAACACATACCTGACCTTAATCAGTGCTAATTCACATTGAAATGCTGGTTCCAGTGATGTTGATGGTTTAAGTGTGTGACATACATAGCTTGTGTTTCTCTTTTGAATAGTGGTGCCTATAGGATAATCATTTGTGTGTATCCTGGTTTTTAATTTTTTAATTTTTTTTATTAAGCTTACTGTATATGTGTGTGTGTGTGTGTGTGTGTGTGTGTGGTGTGTGTGTGTGTGTGTGTGTGTGTGTGTACCCATTGGTTACAGTCCTCAAATGCCTGTATGTGTCCTGACAAATATGTTTTTAACAACTGGATATGTCTTGCCATACATGTTTATCATTTTTAATCAAGCAAGTGAAGCCACATTAAATGAACAAATAAAACAGTCTTTCATCTTTCAGCTATAAAAGATCTTTAAAAAAAAACACCTGAACGAATGCATCATACATTGCACATTGTTGCAAAAATGATGAAAAAGAGATACTATTCATAGCAAAAGTGCAAATTGTCATTTGTGTGATGAAAAATAATATATTAGTAAAAAGAAACTCGTGGAGAGCGTGGCAGCAGAGAGTCCTCAGAAGAGAAGCCCCCTTCAAGCAAGTGTTTCGGCCCTTATCTCCTGACACTCTAGGGGGGTTGGGCCACACCCGGTTCATAACTCCGGATGTCCCTCTGCTTTTTTCCCCATCTTGGGATGAGCCATGGCTGGGATTCAAACCCATGACCCTCTTGACATGCTTCATTTTCCACTTAATGACTCGCACTCAAACCACTGAGCCACTGGGGCACCTGATATTTGTAGGGAAAGTTAAGCCTTACGAAGTTCACTTTTGTTCCTCTTTGACCAGATCCTGCTTGAACGCCTCTCTGCCGCTTCTGCCGTTGCTTTCAGGGCTCTGGTTTTTTTCCCTCCCTGCAACAGAGCTGTTTCATGAGGCTGTATGCAGACGTTCCCACAAACCCCCTAGCTCCAATTTCTGCAGTGAGGACTTTGACCTGATAGCCTTCTTTCCTCAGGCTGTTTGCCAGATCAGTATACTTTTCAGTCTTGTAGATTTTAGCTGCCTCCACTTTGTTCTCATATGGCACTGTGAGCTCAATCATAATCAGCTGCTTGGTTGACTGAGAGTGGACTACTATGTCTGGTCTCATGCCACTCTTGCTGATGATCTCTGGGTGACTTCCATTCTGGGAGGTCTGCAGTGTACTCCCAGTCATCTGCCCTGTCCAGCAGACTCTGCCTGCATGTTCCGAGTGGCACTGTTGTTCTTGGCCATGATTTGCTACCTCCTGTGGTGAAGAATGTTGCGGGTGCTTTTGGAGCCCTGATTTTCCCTTTTGGGGTGTTGGTACTAGCCCAGACTACTTGTACAATCTCTTTGAGCACTTGGTTGTGCCTCCATGTGTACCTTCCTTGAGCGAGGGCTACTTTACATGAGCTCAGGACATGCTCCACTGTTTGTTTTTCATGGCAGAGGGGGCATGCAGGATCGTCTGTTTTTCCCCACTTAACCAGGTTTGCATTTGAGGGCAGAAGGTCATATGCAGATCTGAGAATGAAGCTGATCCTGAGAGGGGCCATGTGCCAAATGTCATTCCAAGTGAGACTTCTTTGCAGTGCATTCTCCCACGTTGTCCATTGCCCTTGCTGACTCTGCTGGACTGCTTTTTGGAGTCTTTTTTGGTCTTCTTTTCTCATCTCCTGAATCATCATGTCTCTTCTGGCTTTTCCTTTTGCCTTTGACCACCATTCAGTTTTGGTCACCCCCAGTCCTTGTCTGTTGGTCTGTGTGTGTCCTGTTATTTCTCTGATCTTGAGACTTTCTTTTGCAGAATCCATCGCCTCTTGAACTTTCCATTTTCTGCCTGTCTTCAGCTGGGGCTTGATTGCTTCTACCACCTCATCTCCCGAGTCCTCCAGCATGCTTTGAAGTCTGATCTTCCCTAATGTTTTGCTTCAGAATTTTGATGTGGGACAATAGCAGAATGTCAGCAACTTGTCATGTACATGGAAAGTTGAATTGATGTCAGAGTTTCTGATTGAACCAGGTCATTGTCAGATACTGAACTAGATCATTATCAAGAACTGTTCACCTTAGTACCAGAGTGCTTGTAGTTGCATTCGTTATGCAATAGCATAGAAAGAGGAGAGGGTAAACATTCATTCCCCTGGCCAGTGCTCTTCAGCATAACTAAAAACAGCTGAAACTAAGTTTTTCCACATGATGGACCAGAGGTTAAAATCCGCCCCATCACATTCCAGGCTGGTAGTAACAGAGTAGCTCATAAATCAGATGACTTTGCAGTTTTGTTTGAATCGTGTGTGTGTGTGTGTGTGTGCACGCGTTTGTGTGTGTGCGCACTTACATGTGCATGTGTGTTTGTGTGCGCGAGTGTGGTATACACATACAGTGTATGTAAGGGCACAACTCCTTTATCAGGTGAAGAACATTCGTAATTTTGAGCTTGAGCCTTGGCAGAATTTCCTTCAGTCAAGAATTGTACTTTTTAGTTGTGCAGCTCATGCTGGTACAAGTGGCATCAGCCTTCCTGGTAGTCTCTCCAAACTTTCCTCACCAATTTCTCTTTCAGTACCAGCTTTAGTTTATGTGTGGTGGGTGTGGTGTGTTGGTGGTGGTGGTGGTGGAACTGCTTTAGCAATGAGACTTCTCTTACTATAGACATTAGCATGTCAGTGAGACATTTCAGATGCACTCTTTCTATTTTTCTGTCATCTTATATCATGAGCCCTGAAATGTGACATGTTGATTGTTTACGGAAATTGTTGGAATTCAGTCTACATGCAGGGTTCGTACGCTCTTGAAACTCCTTGAATTCTGACAGGGAATTTCAAGACCTTGAAAACCTTTGAAAATCAATAAAATGTGGTTCTGTTGACCAAACCTCCTTGAAAACCTTTGAAAATCAAGCCATTAGCTCCAAAAATCTTAAATGTGGCAAAAAGAAATGGCAGTTGATTTTTCTGCGTTCAGTTAATGAAAAACTATTTTAAAACAAGTTTTCACAAACATCGTCGCAATCCTGGATCGTCTGCAATTCTGCCAAGGGAGATAATTTGTAACTTCATTGGTTGAATCGCCGACGTCAGTCCAGGATCGCGACGATGTTGGTAAAAATTTAGAAAGAGAGGTGTTAGTTACCACCAATGACATTGACAAACAAAGCACATGACAAGACACGATGCATTTGGTCTTGTCATGTGCTCTTGGGTCTTCTTCAGGCAAAAAAAAGAAAAAGAAAAAAAGATCACATTTAATATTTAGGACAGTACAAACAAAGAACGAAGATGACTCATCTGTTGTTGTCCATGTGGTAGGGAGAATAAATGTAAAAACGTTTTTAAAATGATTTTTTTCATCAACCCGAACGCAGAAAAATCAAACTGCCATTTCTTTTTTCAATTTTATGCAAGTACAAGAGTGGCACGAAAATTTGACCATTTTCTTTCAAAAATTGTGTTTTGGGTTTTATGTGTTTTGCGCTCCAACAAAGTCTGTTGAAACCATCTGTGGTTTTCATTTTGTCTATTTTCACATTTTTCTTAGTAAAAAATGACTTTATTTGAAGGAGGTGTGTGTGAAAATTGCTTCTTTATTTTCAAACGCCGTTTTCTCAAAATCACTTTTATCAACAATGGTTGATGTGTAAGGAGTACAATATCTCTGGATCCAGACTAGCTAGCTTGGTAATTTTTTTGTCTTTTGATCAGAAATGATTTCTGCATGCAATTATATTTATTTATAAATCAAAACAGCATGTATCATTTGCTATTTCTATTCGAAAGCAATGAAACGCGAAGCCTGATGGCCACCATATGGAAAAAAATCAGTGAAAAAAAAAAGCTGTTTAGATATATAAAAATACTTTAGCTCAGCAAAACAGTATATAAAAATCCCTTTGTCATTGCATTACAATAGCTCAGCAAAACAAGAAAAGTCATGTTTCAAGTGCCTAACATGTCTGCAATGATACAAATACAGTTCTTGTCATGAACTTTTTTTTCAGTTTTCATAATTTTGCCCCAATTTGTGGTCCCCAAATCACACAAGAGCTTTGAATTGCCCAAATATGTTTTTTTTTTTCCATGTTTCTTTTTTTAACATGAAACAATAGAAAAAAATGAAGTTTTAAAAGAATAATGGTTTAATTTTTGTGCTACCTCTTGCCTTGAAATAAAATAAACGCTCCTTGTAGGAACCCTGTTCATGGGTCTTTCTTTTTTCTGTGCGTTTTAAACCAACCTCACCCTCCCTAGTTGCCGTTCCTTCCTCTATGACGTGCATTCATTACATGTGAGACAAATAGGCATTGCCTGTTTTGTGTTCTTTTTGTCATCTCTTCTTCTCCAGTTTCTTCATCATCTTTGTCCATGCTGTCTTAGCAGTTTTTTGTTTGTGTGCAGTGATAATTGTTTAAAAAAAAATTAAGGGTTCAGACTTGGTGCGGAAAACTTGTTTCCAAATTTTCAGGGGTCACAAAAATATTTAGGGGGTGACACCTTACAACTGCTTATAAAATGTACTGAAAACCACGCACGCACACACACATACACACATGAGCACGTTCTGACTAGGAAACGCTGACAGAGAAAAAAAAAAGAAATGGATAAGAGATGCTATCAACAGAGTTGATAAAAACATTCCTGATTATGCTAAACCTTACTTATTTAGATTAGTGTTTCAATTTCAATAAAGTGTTAACTAAAGTAAATAAGTGTGAACAGTTACACTATCAGGATTTTAACAGTGAAACTTGATATGTGGGTGTCCTGTACGATTATCATCACAAAATTTAGATAACGTGGACCAATTTCGTCAGTACTGAAACATTTCATTATTTGATCATATTCCAGTTGCCCTGCAATGATCATCGGGAGCCCGTTAATAAACAAGAGGCGAGTGATGTGGAATGCTTCACAAAACTGTAGGTTGGCCACTCTTGCACTGTGCGCTACACATTCCTACATCCATAATGGAGCTGTTTTCATTATCTGAACCGGTCGTGTTGCATAGATCGCTTGATGTTTGTACCATTCACTGGATGATCACCCACAAGCCACAGATGTACAGTAGATTTCGTTTCTGAAAACCCAAATTTCATACAGTTGTCTATGCTGTTCACCTTGGCCAAATCATGTGACCTTATGGTCCAGTCATAGGCTTGGGTTGTCTAAATTGATGACTCTTGTTGGTTATTAGCAGAGAGGCGTTCTAAAGCAGAAGGTGTTCATCGATTCAGAACATTCTAAAATGTCGAGGAAAGTTAGATTTTTATTGACTTCGATCGAGGTGGATCGGACGAAAGTGCTTTTACATGATTTACATGACGCTCTGCTCGGAGTTGCAATACATACAGGAAAAAATCATTGTCGTGGTAAATTTTGGTACGTTTTAGTGACGCACTGGACTGATTTCCAGTGCGTCAGACAGAAATTTTATGCGTCAGATACGCACATTTTTGCATAAGAATTATCACTGGTTTGTTCTTTGGCTTTTTTTTTCTTCTTTTTTTCTTATTTTTTTAAGGTATTAGATAATACAGAACAGGAAAGAGACAAGCTCATAACATTTGAATAATATTATGATAGGTTCTTGTTGTTGAAATAATTGTCAAACTTATAAAGTCTCCAACTCAGGTCAACTGTCAGGTCAGATAAAAGTCTCATACCGAGACTCAAGTCTCTTACTTTTTTGGAAGCTCACTGTAGTGGTCATGGTTGAATTAAAAAAATAATTTTTTGAGGGAAGTTACTTTTTGGAAGCTCACTGTAGTCATAGTGGTTGAAATCTTGTAACCTTTGTGGTAGTTTCTGTGATACAAGTCTGGTTTCAGTAGCCAAGAGGAAATACTTGAGGCTGTCTGAGCAATAAACAGTGTGTCTAGTGATTATTTGGATCACTGGTCGACTTGTAAAATTGCATTTAGACATAGATTAGCAACCACACTCAGTGCAGTTTCAAGACTCCTTCATGATTTTATTTCTACAGAACTTAGATTTTTATAATCAAACATATTAATTTGTAGACCATCAGTTCATGATTTTAATTATGATTATCAGTTGTGTGCCATACGTGCCGGATCCTGAGAACACGGCCCTGCTGCATTGTGCGGTGGATCTGTATCGTAAGTTCAAGCAGTTCCCCCAGGCTTTGCGCTTTGCTATGCAACTGAACGACATGAAGCTTGTTGAGGACATCTTTCTTTCCTGCAAAGATCTGTGAGTAGCTGTATCATGGCTTACAATGTTGTGTGTAATAAAATATGACAAAAATAATTGTGGTAGGTTTTGTTCAGAGTTAGTGTAACATCAGACTTTCTAGTGTTTTTAATGTTGTCTTATATTTTTAAGACTTAGATAATTTGGTGGTGGTCCAGACTGCATTAATATTTTTTCTTCTGATTTGTTTTAGTAACGGAAGAGAAGATATTGAAATGAGAGAAAATTGTCGGTGCATGTGACTTTGTCAGTTCCCAGGATTTTGTTTTATTCATAGAAATAAAAGAAACGACAGTTTAACTGAAACAGTTTTTTTTTCATTAATCATATATTTGGCGTCATCTACTCTACCATGTCAGACAGTAGCATTCTACGGCAGTTAGTTAGCTCTGAAGGCTGAAGTTTTTGTGAGGTTAACGCAGTAACAAGATGCCCACCCTACTTCCGTCTTAGTCAGAAGCTGGTGCAAACTTCCTGTTCCTCATTCAGCTAGGGCCTTTTACCACAAAAGGACAGATTTTCTTGCTCTGACTTGCCTATCTTCTGTTTTTTAGCAGATTGCTTGTGTTTTGCATTCTTGCTTGTTCTGTTGTGGCATGCGCTAATCCTCTTTATTACAGCTGCTTGAGGTTATGATCGCTCGCGGGTCACTTTGTCTTTTCACACTTAACGTTCGATTGATCATCCCTCCTTCGCCATTTTGTCTCTACTTTGTGTTCGTCCACTCTGTGTTTGCTCCGTCCACCACAGCCCAAGATGGTGAAGGTGAACGATGGGTCGAGGGATGACACCTTTCCATCGTCCCTCTGTGCCCCGGAGGCCCAGCATTCCGATTCCAAGGAACAGACTGTGCTTCCATCAGTGGATGAACGTACGGCCAACTTAGAGGGGGGTTCAACAAAGGGAACGCTTGACCGTGATCGCCATCATGCCTCCTCCTCTAATGGGCCGGCGGAGTTGCATTCACAGCGTTTGGGTAGGAAGGGGCAAGCTGCACATATTAAACACAAAAGTAAACTAAAAGATAATCAGAAAGACAAAGGGAAAGCTTCACGTAAGCTTACATGGTTCTCTCCCTTGCCCCCCCCTTGCCATCTTTGTGGCGCGAGTCCAGCTTGCCCCTACTTCGCAAACACTTATTGAGACAAACAAGGGAGAGGGTGGCCGGCGCTATGACCCAGCACTTGGCCACCCTCTCTTTTCTCTATCTTGCCGAGTCATGTGGCCAGCAGTACCCGGGTATTTTCCCGCATGCTGACTAGGTCAGACCTGTTTAGTCTACACATTTGGCGTAGAATTCTACGCATTTTGACCCCAAATACGCAAATACGCATTTAGGAACCTCGCTACGCATTTCAGAATTTCGCCGGTACGCATTTTCGAAACTGAAGCTATTTTGCGTGTTGCCGTCTTTTGACAAACTTGATGCGCCATACAAGCAGCCTGACACGCTGCTGCGTTCAGCTGGACTGCCCGCCCGCCTCTGTTAGTTACTTATTTCCCTTTACTGCCCAATAACTTTAGGGGCAGGTTAGAACGGCTCGCTGAACGCGTTACGGTCGGTTTTATTTTCGATCAAGATGGCTGACAATAATTCGTCGAAGCGCCAAGCTGATTCTTCCGACTTTTCTCCCAGCAAAAAGAAGAGAAAAGTTGCCGATCAAACCTTTCTGTCATCATACCATCAACGCTACCCGTGCCTTGTTTCATCCAGAAGAGGGGAGCATTATGCTCATTGCACATTGTGCAGGAAAGATTTCTCGATCAAACATGCCGGCATGTTTGACTGCAAACGGCATATCGAGAACCAGACTCACAAGTAGTGGGACGTCGATAACCAGTGCTCTTCATCTGTGGCAGACGTCAGGTTTTTCCTGGAAAGGTTTCCCTGCTTGATCCCTCCCTCCTGCACTGCAAGCACTGTCACAGAACAGTTCTCGCTTTACCAAGCTACCGATGTCAGCAGCTGTCGCAAGGACAGAATCGATGAAACTTGGAAGGCCATTGGGGAAGTGGAATATGGGCAGTTCAAGGAGCTGTCTCTGGTGATGAGGGCATTGTCACCATCCCTCATAGCAGTGCCCACTGTGAGCGCATCTTCTCCTGTGTGAGGAAGAACCGCACAGACCAGAGAGCCAGCTTGGCAGACAGCACCATGGAGAGCCTGCTGGTCCTCAAGTCAGTGCCCCAGGAGCCTCAAGATGCTGTGAGGAGCATGACTACAGAGGATCTTGCTGCACTGAAGAGTGCCTACAGCAAGAAACTCAACCAGTAAACTACCATGTGAAATGTGTAAATAGTGTATATATTGTGGTTCTTGACAATTAATCCAAACTGGAATAATGACAATATGTATAGAGAGGACATGAACTGGTAGTGTTACATGAATCAGAAGATATTCAACTCAATGCTTGAATATCAAACAGCTAACAGGTGAGCTTATTTTATTTCTTTTTGACCCAACGGCGTCACAAACACACACACACACACACACACACATGCATACACGCAATACACACACACACACACACACACACACACACACACACACACACACACACACACACACACTTATTAGCATTTTTATTTAGATTAATGTGCATGTTAATATTTTTTTAATAGTAATACTATCTTGTGCGAAAAAGTAGACTACACATTTGACATGGCTGACTACACATTTTGGTCATCTGACTACACATTGGTCTCGAAGGGGGTAAACAGGTCTGCTAGGTGACCGGCACGAGTGACGGCTTCGCCTCGGAATCGGCACACGTCACTCGCCTTGATGAGTCTATCCGCTTCACCCCCACTGATAGCACTCAGCCTCATGGCACTCCCCTCTACAGTACATTGGTGCAGCCACCACTAGTGTACGCGGAGCGCCCTTTTGCCGGTGGCAGGGTCGAGCCCTTTCCCTGGCAGGACCAAACTGGGCAAAACCCTGGGTCTGGCGTGCAGATCCCGACATCTCCGGACCTGCATGAGCCGGACCCATGCCGATCGATTCGCCCCGATCGACTGGCGAACTACCCCCTAGGGGCATAGGACGTTGGGGAACGGATTTATTCTGTTCCCACTTGGGCAACGTCCACAGTCCTGTACCTCCGGGGGGAGGATCGACCTGCGGGACATCAGGTAACCTACCTGGTCCGTCATGGCGCGATCCGGATACTGGTGCGGGTGATTTTCGATCCCCCCACCACTCTGGTGACTGACATGAAGGGTGTTCGGCTGGCGCTTACTCCCCAGTTCCCCTAGGCAACTGTGGGATTACTCTCTCTCAACCATGGTTCCAGCACAGACCGCACTCGGGATGTGCATGCGGCAGTGCACTCTGGGGGGTGGGGGTGGGGGGAGGAACAAGCCTACCGACTTCTACCCCCCCCCCCCCCGGTGTTTCAGGTTACCTAGGCCCCCATGGAAATTCTACCCCCGGGCTGCCACAGCCCACTTTCGTCCATAGGGACCGGTGGCTCTATGCCCCTCTGAGGGACTGTGGCTTGATGCGGACACTCATCGGCTCTCCGGTCATCTGTGGCATCCAGCTTGCTCTCGCTGGTTTGACCTTGGTCCACCTCCCTTTCAGGTGCTGTCTGATCGGCACGACAGACACTCCCCTCGTTTGTCACCAATCATGGAGCTACCAGAGACCCGCCCTCGCCTGTCCCGTCTACCTCTCGACTAGGGTGGGACTCCTACGCACCCCAATCATTGCCTCCTCTGGTTGAACCACCCCAACCTCCCCAGGACGACCATTTCCCGCTTTTGAGGACGGTGTTGAAGAGAAATACTTCTCACCTTCAAGTGACTTCGCAGCCATTGAACAATGGCGCCCCAGTCCCTTCTCGAGGGAGACCCTCCCTTCGGAGAAGATCTTCTTGGCGTCACGCTTTGCTCCGGCCACCCTGCCCAAGCGTACACCCCCCAAACTTGTCACACCTCAAATTCTCTCTTCCATATGGGAGCGTCCGGCAACTTTCTCCCAGGGTGCGCAGGTCGTCCCTCCTCCAGGGAAGGAGTCACTTTCGGCTCTGGGGGCAGCCCCTGTGGGCACTTTCCTCAGGGCCCCTCGGCAGCCCCGCAATCCCCTCCTCCTTGATGAGGACAACCCTGCGGCCAGGGAACTGGCTGTTTCCCCATCTACTGCTGGTTATTCCCAAACTCGGCCCCTCCCTCTGCTGCATCTATTTTGCATAAAACGCTGGCAGTATGGGATTGCATCACCAGATTCAGCATGTAACACATTACGGCGAGTCACATCTTCTTTGACCTGCTCACGCAACGTGCTGCTAAAATTTGGCCTGAGGAGGACGACTCGGCTTCTGTGTAATCTGAGGCACCTGCCTCTGACACACAACATGAGACTGACATACGGTTCTTTCGGGAAAGCTAAACTCTCCCCCGAGCAAAGCGGCCCTCTGGTGTATTCTGGGACAACACCAGTCGCTCTTTGGCGATTACGCTGCTGTATTTATCACACACACACTGCTGAACAAAATAGGAGGCAGCTTCCTATGCGGTCGGTCCAACGCGCCCCCCCACCCGTCTATTCCAGTCCCCCGGCTCTTTTAAACGCCCACTCTCCAGAGCCCCACCGCCCAAACGGAAACCTGCCTCCACTGGCATTGCTCGCCCTGTGCAGCACACATCCACCCTCGCTCGACCAAACAAGAATTCACGCACGCAATACACATTTTCGGTTTGGCCGACAGAAACTGCCCCCACGGAAATGACAGGAGGTCCTTCTGCCGCACCCCCCCCCCCCCCCCCCTCCCCCTCTTGTCTGGCCACGGGGGAGCTTACAGAGGGAGAACGCAGACCGCTACCATTGCCCACACTGCAGAACGACACGGGACATCACAGAACCCTCTTCTCGTCTCTGGTCCGGGGCCCTCTCCTCCTTCAGTCCTTCGTCTCCTCTGGCCGGCAGTTTCCAGTGATCCCACCAGTGGAGACGGATGGGTCTCAACCCATGGATAGTAGTGGTCCTAGAGGCCCTAGGCCTCCAAATGCCCTCCCCTCACACCCCCCCCCCCTCCACCAGCCTCCTCCAGCTCAAGCGGAGGCACTCCAGGAGGAAGTATCAGAGTATCAGATCTTCTCCTCAAAGGGGCCATCACAGAATTGACCAACCCCACTCCGGGGTTCTACTCCCACCTATTTGTCATTCCCAAGACATCAGGGGGGTGGATGCCCATACTCGACCTCTCACTCCGCAACAAGTACCTCAAGACAGCAAAGTTCAGTATGGACACTCAGTCCCAGATCAGAGACTCTATCCTGGCACCTTCACAGCCTCTGTGCCAGGCCCACACCACCCAACTACTACTTCTCTGTTCCAAACTAGGGTTTGTCACCAACATGAACAAATGCGAACTCACCCCCAGTCAACACTTCTCCTTTCTGGGCATGAGTTTCGATTCCCGCACCATGATGGTCGCCCCCTCCAACGAGAGGTCCACATGCATCGCGGACCTCATCTCTCACCTACGTCTATCCACCCACTCCTGGGCCAGAACCCTGACTTCTCTCTTGGGGATGATGGAGTCCTTGGCCACCATCATTCCCCAGGGCAGGGTCCTCAAACGGCAACTCCAACAGGAGTTCCGATCACGGTGGTCCCAGACTTTCGGGCGCTGGGACCAGTCCATCCCCTTGGGTCCATGGTTCAACTGGGCCACGGATGAGTGGCTGGATTCCTCGGCGTGGACCTCCGGAGTTCCCACCGTCCCACCCAGCCACTGGAACTCTACACGGATGCATCGAACAAGGGCTGGGGCGCCCACATGGACCACCTTCACGCCTCCGGATCGTGGGACTCCAGGATGGCTCAAATGCACATCAACATCTTGGAACTGGAGGCAGTCAGACTTGCTCTCCTCCAATTCCAACCCCCTGTCACACACAGACACGTTCTCCCTCTGCGCGAGACACATAACGGGAGTTCACAACATTCTGGCAGACCCTCTCAGTCGGTCCAAATCCCTTCTACACACAGAATGGGACCCTCAGCAGCCATACCCTGCGCCCTGTGTGGACCCATTGGGTCACCCCAACCCTCGAGTGCACGCGATCGTTGTCTCCCTACCTTGGACGGGTCTCATAGCCTACGCCTTCCCTCCATTCCCTATCCTTCTCAGAGTGATCAGGAAGCAGGACAGGAGAGACCCAGACTCATTCTGATCATACCGTGGTGGCCGACTCAGTCATGGTTTCCAGACCTAAGGTCTCTTCACATGTTCCCCGTTCCCTCTGGCTCTGCGCTGGGACATACACCGACAACCACGTTCAGGTTGCTCCCACCCAAACCCACAGATGCTCCGCCTACACGCTTGGCTCCTGTATGTACCCAACTGCGAACATCTGCTCTCCCCTCCCAGACAGACAGATCCCAGTCTGCCCTAGGCAGGCTCTCTGTTGGAGGCGCCTCACAGGACCTTCGGGACTTAGCGACGGCCTCTCACAGATCCAGCACAGAGTCCCTCTACAACTACCGTTGAGTGAGATGGGTCACCTGGTGCTCAGATAACTCCGTCCCGCATAACACACATCAATATTCAATTCACCGTTCGTCAACCTGGGGGGCCTTCTTTTGCCAACGACTTCCTGCTCAGAGAGATCTCTAGGGGCGCTGCCTTGCCCAGTCCCCTAGATGCATCCCACCTTGGGATCTCTTCGTCGTCCTCGACATACTCAGGAAACCGCCGTTCGAGCCTTTAGCCTCCATCCCCTTTGACCTCCTCTCTCTCAAAACCACTTTCTCCTCGCACTCGCTACTGCTCACCTCCCTCCGGGGGGTTGCGACCTTGTCGTGGTCGGAGGGCTTGCGCGGTCCAGTGATCCCTTAGGCTTCGCTGGCGGGGGCATCAATACTTGGGAGATAGGCTGGTTTTTTCACACTGCTTGTAGGCCTGAGAGGTGAAGATGCTGTATGGCCTAAGCGTAACGTGTAAGGAGTTGATGCCCCTGGTAGGGCTTCCCATGTCAGATAGGCTAAGGGTGAGGATCCTGACTAAGAGTAACCCGCCTTTCTCCTTTTCTTGTTTTCTGCCTCCCTTATTTGGCCCTTTTCTATCTTCGTCTCCCCTTCAAGTCTTCTTTTCCACACTCCTTTTTCTCTCTGTGGTCTCCTTAAGATCCGCCGTGTTTGCTGTGCGGGCGACCTGTGTCCGGAGGGGAATGAGATCTGGTGATTGAGGGGCCAGCGCTCTCAACACATCACTTTGGCTCGGACCTCTCCTAGACAGGGAGTACACTTTGGCCCGGGGTACTAATCGGCTCCCCTTCTTGGGGTGGGTCAAAGACAGGCAGTTCCCCTGCTGGCCATGTGAACCCCTGCAGTGCTCAGCTCTCTGTCCCCGGGAGTTGAGCATGATCAGGGGGATAGGGTTGGTGGCTTCTGTTTGTCGTATATCTCTCCCGAAGCCTGGAAGGGGTCAAGACATTGGTTTCTTGGCCCTGGCCCCTTAGTTGGACTCCAAGGTGGGTGGGTAAGGGAGGATGAAATATAATAAAATACACATGGCTTTTTCAAAACACATCCCCCCAAAAAAGAGGAAGGCAGCATCCCCTATTTCAGGGGATTTCGATTCTGACAGCGATCGGATATGGAGGTACGACAGAAGACAGGTTTTTGGGCTTCCTGGCTCGTTATGGAAGGAACGGAGCAAGAAAGACCCCTTTCAGCTTTGAGCCCTTTTGCTACCCAAAAGGCTTTCAAGGCTTAGCAGGTGACCCTCGTCCATCAAGAGGTTGAGAACGGCTCGTTTTCTAATTCAATGTAAATCACAGAAACAATCTGAACAGCTGCTGAAGGCAAAAAAGCTTGTGGACAGGGAGATCAGGGTGACTCCCCACAAACAGTTAAATTCATCGAAAGGAGTGATTCGCAGGTGTTCAGAGGCAGAGATCAAAACGGAGCTGGCGTCCCAGGGTGTGACGGAGGTATGCAGGGTGACAGTAAAGAAGGGTGCAGAAAGAGTGGACACCAACACCCTCTTTCTGACATTCTGCAACCCTGTGCTGCCTCCGGTCATCAAAGTCGGCTACCTGATCGTCCGGGTTCAGTTATACTTCCGTCCCCGTTGAAGTGCTTCAGATGCCAGAAGTTTGGCCATGTCAGAGACCGTTGTTCTGGGCAGGAGGTGTGCGGTATTTGCTGCAAGGCAACCCATGATGGGCCGTGTAAAGATCCGGCACATTGTGCAAAACTGCGGTGGCGACCATCCCTCCTCTTCCCGAAACTGTCCTCTTTGGATTCAGAATCTGCAATACAAAGAGTTAAAACAGAAAAGAAGATCTCCTTTTTGAAGCCCGGAAACAGGTTGTGGGCAGTCAGTCGCCGACAGCTTCTTCGTATGCATTCGGCCGTAAAGAAAGTTCCTACAGTTCCAACTCGGTCAGTCTGCTGTCAGACTGATAACTTTACGTTTTCGAAGACATTGCAAGGAAAAACTGTCAGCTCTGGTGGAAGCAGGTCCACCACCTCTCAACCCAAAGTGAATGCCCCTGTGGAGGCAAAAAATCCGCCACCCTCAGACTGCCCAGCAGTCTACAACATCTGCTGCTGGGCAGATTAAAAACCAGCACCCCACCTCGAACTCCTCTGTCCAGTGCCCGTGCGGGCAAGGGAGTTCAACCCAGTGTGGAGATGGTGGAGAGATGAGGAAGAAACCTCCACCATCTCCCAAATCCAGACCTTCTTCTCCTGTTGGCAAGTCTGCCAGCAGGTCTGAAGACCAACACAGCCCAGTACAAACCTCAAATAAATTTACACCTTTAGCAACAGATGTTGAGGAGGAGATGACCTGATCTCTCTCCTTTTCGCCCTCTGCACCATGGATAGTACAATATTCCATTGGAATATCCGTGGACTAAATTCCAACTTTGAGGAGCTGCAGCTTCTGTGTCAATCTATAAAACCTTCCGTCGTGGCTCTTCAAGAAACTCAAATTCAAAGCCAGAAGACCTTTACTCTTTCTGGCTTTAATATTCTTCAAAACCTGCACAACCATCCACGTTGGGACTGTCGGGCGGTGTTGCCCTTCTCCTACACAAAACTTTGCTGTAAAGTCCTGTCGCTCTGTCTACCTCCCTTCAGGCTGTGGCTGCGAGAGTCACTCTCCACAAGACTGTGACAATATGTTCCCTTTATCTTCCACTTCTGTCCCGGTTTGTCGTCAGGACCTTGTCAGTCTGATAAGAGAACTTCCTCGACCTTTTTTGCTGTTGGGTGACTTTAACGGTCACAATCCTCTTTGGGTAGTGTCGGTACGTCATCCAGAGGTCTGCTAATTGAGGATGTCCTTTCGGATTTAGATTTGTGTTGTCTGAACGACGGATCTGCAACTTACCTCCACTCTCCACAGGTTCACTTTCGTGTTTAGATTTGTCGGTTTGTGACCCCTCGCTGGTCCTGGACTATGAGTGGTCTGTCCATGACGATCTGCATGGAAGTGACCATCTCCCTGTCCTTCTACAACCTGTAATAACTGAACACGTCTCTGTCTCTCAACATCTAAATTATAAGAAAGCAAACTGGGATCTATTTGCAGTTTCAAGTGATGAATGGAGGGGTTGGTGTTCTTCCTTTGATTTTTCTAATGACGTTCCATCTAAATTATAAGAAAGCAAACTGGGATCTATTTGCAGCCACTATTTCTAAAGAATTCCAGGACACTGATTTTCTTCAGAGTCCGGACCCAGCAGAATCTCTGACTAACACTATGATCAAATGTGCTAAAGCCTGTATTCCAGTGTCTTCCGACAAACTCCAAATGCCAAAAACACCCTGGTTCGATTCAGACTGCCAACAAATTTCCAAAGTTCGAAAACGGGCTCAGCGTCGGGTATACCAACGACCTCGGGTCCCACACGCTCGAGCCCATCAGAAACTCCGTGCCAAATCAAGACACACTTTTAAATCGGTAAACGTCGGTCCTGGAGAAGTTTCTGCTCCAGGCTGACATCAAAAACTTCCAAGAAGAAAGTGTGGAACAACATTAAGAAAATCAAAGGGAAGACCACCTGTCCCACTGTGAACCATCTCAAGTTTTTGGACTCTTTAGTAACGGAGAAACAAGCAGTTGCTAACCTGCTTGCTTCAACAATTGAAAAGAATTCCTCCTCTTCAACAAATCAGCCACTTTGTCAAAAGCAAAGCCCTTAAAGAAAATCACCCTGCAACTTTTCGTCAGACAACATGGAAGACTACAATCTCCTTTCATGTTAAACGAACTAAAATCTGCCTTACTTTCTTGCAGCGATTCCTCTCCAGGTAAAGATGAAATCCATTATCAACTGTTGAAACATCTTCCGCAAGAGGGTCTGAACATACTGCTACAGGTATACAACCATGTGTGGACTACAGTTGCTTTCCACCCTCTTGGCGAAAAGCCCTCATTATCCCATCCCCAGACCTGGAAAAGATCTTTCTAATCCATCAAACTACCGTCCCATAGCTTTGACCAGCTGTGTCTGTAAATTGATGGAGAAAATGGTCAATGCTAGGCTCATGTGGAAACTCGAAACCGATGGCCTTTTGGCGAAAGAACAGTGTGGTTTCCGCAAACATCGGACTAACGGTTGACCATTTGATTCGTCTGGAATCTACACTTCGGAACGCCTTTTGAATAGACAGCATGCAGTGGCAATTTTCTTTGACTTGGAGAAGGCCTACGATACCACCTGGAAGTCGGGGATACTTCATGATCTCCACGATCTGGGTTTTCGAGGTCTTCCGCTTTTCATTCAAAATTTTTTTGGCAGAACGACAGTTTCAGGTCCGGGTTGGCACCACTCTCTCTGATGTCCACGAGCAGGAGTCGGTGTTCCACAGGGGAGCATACTGTCTCCTGCCCTCTTTAGTATTAAGATCAACAACATTGTTCAATCAGTTCAGCAGGGTTCAGACTGCTCATTGTTTGTGGATGATTTCGCTGTCTACGCAACTGGAAGCCTGTACCCGAGTGTCCAGCGCAGGCTCCAGCTTTGCGTGGATAAAATCCATCAGTGGGCGGATGAAAACGGTTTCACCTTTTCTGCTACAAAAAACACAGTGTATTCACTTCCATAATTTCCGTCAGTTTTTTCCAGATCCTGAACTTCAAGTAGGGAAATCTCCCATTCCAGCTGTTAAAGAGGCCAATTTCTGGGAGTCATTTTTGGCCAGAAACTTAACTTTCTCAGCCACATCAAAAACCTCAAAACTGCTTGCCAGAAAGCACTGAATATTCTGCGGGTCGTAGCGCACACCGACTGGGGCGCTGAATAGAAAACTTTGCTGCACCTCTACAGAGCCTTGGTCCGTTCCAAACTGGACTACGGTTGTGCTGTGTACGGCTCCGCAAGATCGTCTTACTCAAACTCTTGGACCCTATCCACCATCAAGGGCTTCGTCTCTGTCTTGGAGCGTTCCGCACCACCCTGTGTACAGCTTGTACGCAGAGGCGGGTGAACCTTCACTGTCCAACCGCAGGCTGAAAAACTGTCTTTGAATTATTATATCCGACTGTTCTCAGAACACAGAATCCTGCCTATGACTGTGTCTTTGACCCTCCGTTCCAAAGTAAGTTTGAAAACAACCCGAAATGTATTCCGCCGTTTGTCTTCGTATGCGGCCTCACGTGCGAAATGCAGGTCTAGACCTAGGAGTTGTGTCCGATTTTTCCAAGTTTCCGGATCAACCTCCGTGGACCTTTTTCACACCAGAGATTCGTTTCGATCTTGCAGCTTTTCGCAAAGAGTCTACCAGCTCTCTGGCGTACAAGGCATAGTATCTGACCTCTGTTCCAAATTCCCATCCTGTCAAAAAGTTTTCACTGACGGTTCCAAGTCTGAAGATGGAGTGGCCTGTGCAGCCTACTGCCCTGGGGCTCCTTCTCAGATACTGTGGAACATATTCATTCAGATGCTTCTGTCTATTCTGCTGAACTTACTGCTCTGAATCTTAAATAAATGTTAGCGAACGCCCAGAGAACGTGGACAAACGAGTTACAAGACAAAACACGACGCGTTTCGACCTCTTAGGTCTTCGTCTGGTGATAATTAAACGAATAAAACAACGAAAATTCACTTAGCTTTGGTCGCTTCAGATCGCTCAGGCTTCAGCGCAAGGAAGAAGGCGTTGAATGAGAACGGCTGTTGGAAGGGAGTAGTGAGCGAGTCAAAGTCGTAATGGTGATAATAATATTACTGATAGGAATACTGTTAATGGTCAAAATATTGGGGGGGGGGGAAAAAAAAAAAAAAAAAAAAAGATCAATCTTGGTGTCAATAAGTATGTGTATGGGAGAAAGGAGAGTGGGTTAGAGGATTCTTAAGCAGCAGGGTTGCCGTGGCAACAGTCCCAGAGGGATGGTGATGTCAGTGCAAGGGGTAGTATCAATACTAGCAATAGTATTACTGAATGATATTGCTAACAACGATAGTGAAGGTTAAGGTAACGAAAGCATGATACAGAGATATATTTAGAAAATACATTTTTATAATAATCAAATAAATAAATAAAAGAAACATTAAAAATAATAATAATAATAATAATAATAATAATAATAAATTTAAAAAAAAAATAAATAAAAAGAATAAATAAATAAAAATAAAAAAAATAAAAAATTAATCATAATAAATGCATAAATAAGATAGCTATAAGTTATGTGTGAGGTGAATAGTGGGAGATAAGGTAGTATGTGTGTGTGTAGTGGGAGGATAGTGTGGGCTGAGAGTGATATATATATATATATATCTCTCCCCCCCCCCCCCTATTTTTCACGACCAACGATAAAGGAGCTAGCATTCTATTCATTATGTGTGTGTGTATGTGTGTGTGTGTGAGTGTGTGTGTGTGTGTGTGTGTGTGTGTTCCATTTGTAATATCAGCCTTATTCATTGGTTACCCCCACCTCCACCCCAACAACCGCCATACCCACAGTCGAGTTTCATCCACTTAATGGATGTGTTTCTGAGAGTGTTGCTCAAATTTCCTGACCAACACTGCAGGTGCCTGTATCTCTCGGGCCTGGTTGACGCCAGGATATATTATGAAAGGAAGCGTAGAGTACAGCCCTGTCATGTAGTCTCAGACCGAAATGGAAATCCGTAGCATCATCTTAATCATCCTCATTTCCATTGATCAGCATTAAAAAAAAAAAAAAAAAAAAGTCTCAAATTCTGTGGCCCTTCATGCCCTGCTCTCATGGTGACCTCAATTTCGATGTCCTCTCCACGTCTGTGGCCTTGGTTTGCTTCTGTCGGGGTCACCGGTATCGGCGAGTCCATGCGGGCTGTCGTTGGACGGACGTGGTGGCGCCCTCCGGAGGGAGAGCTCACTCACGCCGGCTCCGCGACTAAGCAATTATTGTCGTCAGTAGGGGGCTTAGTAGGTGGTGTCCTGCGTATGTTAGATCAGAACAGGCGCCACTGAACACCACCGAAGTGACTCGGCAGCAGTGCAGTGTCTCCTCTGGTGGGTTGCCTCTTGACGACTTGACATTGACTGCTCCCTGTGGATTGCCGGTGCCGGGGCTGCGGCAGGGCCAGCCGGGCTATGGCTGTGGACGGGGTGTCGGAATGAGCGGCGTGGGTGCACTGCCTCTGAGGTGACGCAGAGGTTGGGACAGCAAAAAAAAAAAAAAAAAAAAGATCCTGTGATCCTCGAGTTTTTGAGAGAGATTAACATTTTTCATCTGATTTAAGATTTTACGAAAGAAAGATTTTTAATGAAGTTTCTGGTATGTTTCTGGACGATGTCATTTACAGAGATGTGTGAAAGGTTTTTTTTTGTTTTTTGTTTTTTTTAATGACTGGTGAGTTGATTTTAACGTGGTGACAGCCCTGATGTGGCCCTTTGCGGTCGGCTGGGCTATAAGCAACATTATCTTATCTTATCTTATCAGCGTGTATGCACTTTTCCATCCTTCTAAACCATGAATCCATCACCACAGCCCACTCCGACTTAGGTATACCAGAAATCAAGCCCTCGGCAAACGCTCGGGCATCTTCAGGCAGGGCTTCTGAAAACGCAAAAAATTGCGTACAGCACGCATTAAAACTCTACGGGACGCACTGGGTGTCCGTGTAAGGGGTCCCCAGGGTCCCCTTCAAATTTTGGTGAAGTCGGACATAAAGTGAGAAAAGACTGCCTTCAACATCGTAAGTTGGGTGCCGTAACATCGTAGGTGTGCTATACTTCGGACCGAACCCATCCCTTTTCAAGTTAGAACAGCAACAAAGCGAGTAGGGCAGCCTCCTAACAACATAAGTCGGTCACTTTTGTCATCTGCTGAGGCTGACTGACTGAAGCTTTACGGTAGGCCACAGCCTCGTTTTCAGTTGACCAAATTTTCCTACTTTGAGCCATGTGATGTCACGATGACGCTTTTCATTTTCCCGGCAGGAGAGAGGCATTTCCGCGAAGCCTTTGTTTCCAACATGTCTCTCGAAGCGTGGTTAACGAAATCATCGTCGCAAAAGCGAAAAAGCGTAGCAGAGGAACAAGATCGAGAAGATCAAGAACCCATTCCGTCTTGTTCTACTTCGGAGGCAAGTAAAAGTGAGGGCTCAAAAGATGATAACCCAACTTTAAACAAAACAAAAGTTAGAGCTTACAACTTGGCGTGGGAGGAGTTTCCGTGGCTCGAACGTTTATTTTCTTGTTTTTATTGTGGTGTATGGATCCCTGGCTTAATGTTAGCCTGGGACCCCTTAAAAATCTGATGAAGGGGTCCCTGGGACCGGAAAGATTTTCACCCCAGCAGAAGCCCTGTTCAGGGCTCTCAAACAGCTTTCCTTTCAGTTGTTTTCTCAAACGAGGGAACAAAAAGAAGTCACAAGGGGCTAGGTCAGGAGAATACGGAGGATGAGTGACGAGCTGCACTTCTTGCAAGAAGTCTAAAGTTGCAGCTGCCGTGTGGGCGCTGGCGTTGTCGTGGTGGAGGAGTAGGTGGCGGATACCGGTCCGTGGTCGCCGTGCACTCCAAGCCTCGAACACTTTTGGCAGGCAGGTGTTGATGTACCATTCAGCGTTCACTGTCTTTCTTTCCAGAAGCGGTACAGTAGTCACAAGGCTGGATCTTGCGAAGAAAACTGCAATCATTTGCTTTGTGCAGCTTCTTGATCTCTTAAATTTCACAGGTGGGGTTTCCCCTGGAAACAGCCAAACTGACGACTGCTGCTTTGTTTCGGGGTCATACTGGTAAACATAGGTTTCGTCACCTGTGACAATATTGGAGACCCTATCTGATCTTCCTCTGTCAAATTTTTGCAGCATAAACTGCCACCATTCAACCCTTGCCCTCATCTGCTCCCCAGTCAGCTGGTGGGGCACCCAACGGGCGCAACGCTTCCGTACAGAGAGATTGTGCCGATGAATGCGGTCTAAGCTTCCTGATGAAAGGTTTAGAGTATCCTTGAGTTCATCCTCCGTGATTCGAGGATTTTCTTTAATCATGGCCTTCTCTGTGCTCACATTCCCATCGGTAGTAACTGAAACTGGACGTCTACAATGGTCACGATCTTCAAACGACATTGTACCAAACTGAAATTCTTTGAACCACCTATGGACTGTGGATAATGATGGAGCCTTGTCGCCAAAACAGTTTGTCAAACTTATAAAACTTTCCTTGAAAGACTTCCTTTGAAGGTAGTCATAATAAATCATGGCACGAAAATCTCTCCAAGACAGGCTCTCTGCAACACTTTGAAAACCGTCCCCCTTGCCATCCATTTTGCTGTCTAGAACAAATTTGGCTCTGACGATTTTTATCATTTTTTTGTTTTGTGTCATAGCTATTATGACATCGCTCGTGATGATGACATAAAATTGAAATTATGACGTCAGTGGTTTCTGGGCATCCAAGAACTTATGGGGTGGCCCTCGTACTACTGGAACGAACGCGACCTAGGCGACCCAGAGGCGTCTCCTCATATCCGTCAATCCTAACAACTACAAGACACCTCCGCGGGCGCCATCTCCAGGTGGCTCTCAAACACGGTTAAGACCGCATGCACACAAGCACATAAAGACTTGTCGGTCTTATCTCCCTGGGCACATGAGGTTAGAGTGCTTGCCACTTCCACAGCGTTCCAACACTCCGTACCCCTATGCCACCTTCTGGAGGCAGCCTACTGGCGTTCGGAGAATCCCTTCATAAACTTCTACTTGAGGGATATCCGCATGACCAGGGCTGATGGTTCTAAAGCGATTTCTTTTGTTGTGGCTAACACAACCATCTCTATTCTGACTTCTACCCCCAAGAACCATTAGGGCAATTCCTTTAAATTCTGCTACTGTCTGACATGGTAGAGTATATGACGCCAAAATGGGGAGTTTTTATCATACTCCCTGTTTGGCTAGTATACCTACCATGTCATACTGTAACGCCTGCCCTTCCCCTCTAGCACTATGGTCCTCTGGGGTTTACCTTGCGCATGTGCCTCGCTGAATGAGGAACAGGAAGTTTGCACCAGCTTTCTGACTAAGACAGAAGTAGGGTGGGTGTCTTGTTACTGCGTTAGCCACACAAAAAATTTGGCCTTCAGAGCTAACTGCCGTAGAATGCTACTGTCTGACATGGTAGGTATACTAGCCAAACAGGGAGTATGATAAAAACTCCCCATCTTTCATGAGTGTTGATTCTAGATTGCGGGAATCCGTCTAGATTTGTTTACTGGGCACATGAATTGAAGCTGAGCGTGACCTTCACCTGCATCATATTAAAAAGTGCCTCATTTTATTGTATAGTTTTAGCTTGACAACCATGGTGAACATCAGCAGAAAATGATAACATGATTTATCATCTGCTTAAGTGATGAACACTGCATGTTTCTCCTTACTCATCCAAACTTTATATGAGTAGAAATTTGTGACTGATCTGTTTTCTTTCAGCCAGTTGTATCTTGCGATCTTGTAATTTGCAGAAATAGTTGTGTGTCAGAAGATTTCTGGTTCTAGTGTAAACTTTTGAGTTTGAGCATGATGAAATGAACTTTGTTCTTTTTTTTTTTCATGGGCACATCTGCAACAAAGAAAACGAAAGAGAAAGAAAAAAGTAGACGAAGGTGAATCAAAGAAAGATGATGGAGGAAGGGGAAATCATATGGTAGCCTGTAGATGGGCATGATGCAGAGCTAACTGCCTTGAGGGAGCCTGCCAAGGTTATATCTGATACCCTGAACAAGACTGCAGAGAGAGAAAGAAGTTTAGTTATAAACAGGGGTGCAAATAACACAGCCAAGGCCGGAAATTGGGCTTGGAAAATGTTAAATTTTCCCATATCCAGTAGTGCCAAGTTTTTGTTTTCAGATAGTTTGTTCACTGGGGTGTTCTTCCCCAGGGCTAAGAGCTTATACAGCGGCTTTTGATCGCATGATGCTCCTGTCATTGGATATATGGGGTATTTCAGTGGAGGTAACAGTGCCACCTATTATCCTGCCCCATCCTGCTAGGAACATTGCCAGTTGAGTTGGTCTGGGACTGCTTATTCGACCAAGCAAGCCTGACATATGCACTACACACCTTTTTGAAAGTTTTTCAGGCTTGCAGTGATATGTTTCAGGATTATAGTATACTCAAAAGCTTGCTTTCAGGCTTCTGGACCTTCACCTGCTTGCAATGCTGTTCAAAGCGTATGTCATTCTGGCCTAGCCTGACTCCCTTTTTTTTGTAATAAGGGTAAAACGAGGCTCCTTTTATATAATCTTAGAATCTACACCTTTTCATAATCCTTGTATACAGTAAGTGCCAAATGGTTTTATTATCTTAGAAAGAAAAGTTGAGTGACAAGAATTGGTGGGCATTGCAGGGTGATGCAGAAGCAACTGGCTTACATGTTGGGCCGTCAGCAGATCTTCATGGAGCTAAATGACGACCTGGAGGAGAGTGATGAGCTGACAGAAATCATGTCCAATGCTCCCCTCAATGGAGCCTTCCTGTCCTTGGCCAGAGAGGTCAGATACAACCTTATGATGACTGCCTGAATGTTATGATGACTGCCTGGCATCAGATCTAGTTGCAAAGCGAGACGACTGCAGGCGGAAATCTAAACAAATCTTAAAGAAATGTTAGCGAACCGCCTAGAGAACGTGGACAAACGAGTCAAAAGACAAAACACAACGCGTTTTGACCTCTTAGGTCTTCTTCAGGTGAGACATAAACGAATAAAACAACGAAAATTTACTTAGCTTTGATCACTTCAGATCGCTTCGTTGTTTTATTCGTTTATGTCTCACCTGAAGAAGACCTAAGAGGTCGAAACGCGTTGTTTTTTGTCTTGTGACTCGCTTGTCTACGTTCTCTAGGCGGTTCGCTAACATTTATTTAAGATTTGCCTGGCATCAGGTTATAACAAAGTAGACTTAATTGGTCAGGAGGGAATCAAAAGGTCAGGAGAGGGGATATTCTGATGGCAAATTAGTACATTTCATGGTGTATGTGGATTTTTTTCCTATTAACAATATGTGGGTACTATTTTATTGGTACCTTCCCAACACATTTTCTCAAAAAGAAATGGAAGGACTGCAGGAGTAGACAAAAAAAAGGATATAAATATATTTGCATTATATATGCTTTTTTCCCCTCTATCTACATGTATTTTCTCACGCTTACCTGTCCAGGCAAGTTTCCATTCTACTACCAGTTGCCATAGCGAAGTAGTTAACGTCGTGGACTCCCGGCTAGGAGGTGATGGGTTCAATTCCCATGGATTCTTCTGCTTCGACTGGCTCCTACCCAGAGTTGAGTTGGCTACTGATTCAGTTTCCACTTAATGGATGTGTTTTTGAGAGTTGCTCAAATTTCTTGACCAACACTGCAGGTGTCTGTAATCTCTCGGGCCTGGTTGATGCTGGGATATATAATGAAAAAGTGTGCAAAATTTGTGCTTTTTTTTTTTTTTTTTTTTTAACGAATCCTGGGCAGTAATATCACCCTGTTGAGTAAGTGTACTTGAAGTTCCTTCCTTTCCAGATTTTGGTGCATATACTCATTTATTTTATTTTCATGTGTTGGATTGCATTTATTGGCCTTCTTTTCTGTCTTGCTTTGTGTTGCCTTTTGAATGACATTGAGGGAGGGTGGGGACTGGCCCATTCACCTCCAGGTCTGACAAAAGGGAAAACTCTTAGCTCTGGGCTCTGGGGATTTGGAGTCTTAACCATCCTCCCTTTAGCAGGCGAGTGTGCTCATCCCACCTCATCTTGTATATTCAGGCATTTATTTGGACAGGTGTGCTTGAGGAAAAGATATTATCCTGTTAAAAGTACTTTATCGAAATACTGTGCTGTTCAAATACAAGGATATTCACAAAGGATTAACATATCTGAAGCTTAGGTAATATACGTATGGCAGCTCCCTTGCCTCTTGATTTTTTTTAAGGGGTGGGGTTGGGGCTGCAAGGAAGAGGAGGGGTTTTGATATTAACTCATTGGAGTTGCAGTGAAATTGTGCTTGCTGACTCTTGAAATCGCACGTTGGAAACAAACAACAAATCACAAAAGAAAGGTATCAGTTTATTAGATTCAAATTAACTCATTATTAGTGTGTTGATTTACCACTTTAATGTAGAAAATGCTCCCAGTAAGGTATCCGAGCCAGGATTTGGAAAAACAATTTTGAGCCATGTGATTCACCATGTATATGTTCAGTAGGTCTCGGCACACATTGTCACAGCTCTAAAGCTACTCAGAAATGTTGGCTTGGAAGTTGTAATGAGGATAAATGCAGAAAAATAAAATTGAAAATAAAAAAAGTCTGAATCTGGTTGAATTCTACCTGCAAACTACTAAGTTCAGATCACTTTGCATTTAATGAAAAGTTACGCAGATTTACACTCTAGCATTGCCACACACTTGCGTGTTCAAAACAGAAGAAACACTGCACATGATGATGAAGTTTTGATTTAATTTGAGTAATCCAGCTAGGTGTGGTAGATCTCCATGCAAGGATCCAAGCACAAGGGTGTCACACTCTTCTTGCAGCAGAAGCATGTCCTTTGAACCTGGTTTTTCAGCTGTTGTCTAGTTCCACTTCTCCATACCATTATTTCCCAACATGTAATGCAGGCCAGGAAGATCTGCTTGCCGTTTCTTGTGCCAATGGGCTTCATGAAGTGGCGTGCTGACAGCCGGATGACTTTGTCCCCCACTGGTACTGTTGGCGGTAGGTTGACAGGCAACACAGCAAGATCTTGGCAGACAGAAAGGGTAAAATCCTCCAGCTGCATTGGTCGTCAGTGAAGGGTGACTTGGAGCTTGTTGAAAAGGATGTGTGCATGTATCATGACCAGTGTGAGCAGGTTGAAAGCCAGCTTCTTCCACCACTTCACTGTTTTACTTGAAGTGGCATGTATGACACCATTCGATCAGAATTATCAACTCCAGCCATGTTGTTGATTAGTCAATGACAGGAACTGGTTTTTGTTTTCTTTCTGTCCTGCAGTGCGCTGAAAAAAAGTCTAATTGACCATTAAACACAGTCAAAGGGAAGGAGTCAATGCCAAAAATAACTGTAGTTTCACTTGCAACAGTTATATCCGGCCAATATGGCTTGTGCGATTAAAAATAGAAAATAGTAACTTTCTGACGGCAGTTGGGTGCCATCATGTTGTGAAACAATGTTCTGAGTGATGGAGCCCAGTGCTGTCAAGACTTCGTAGAGTAAAAGCAATGTAGCATGTTAAGTAGCAAGAAGATAAGATAAGATAAGATAATGTTGCTTATAGCCCAGCCGACCGCAAAGGGCCACATCAGGGCTGTGAGTAGCAAGAAGGCATTTATTTGAACTGGTAAGTATTTTGTGAAATTTTAGGAGGAAATTTCGTATTTGTTAATGTGTTTTTTGTCTGTTTTTATTTTTAGCTGGACATCATGGAGCCTAAGGTTCCTGAGGACATCTACAAAAGTCATCTGGAGCCAAACAGTAAGTTTTTGTTTTGGTGTATTCTGTTTGATGTCATATACTGCAATGTGTTATTTGAAAGTTTTAAGTTATTGGACACATTTCTTAGCTCAAGAAAAATTAATTCAACATTTTGGAAATTGTTTGGTCAGAATAGCAGGATGTTTAGGAAAACTGTGGGTGCGCTTGTATTTTTGGGGGAAAAGGAAAAGAGAAAGCCAGCAAGAATAACATGATTGTTACTTGCAAGTAACAGAAAACCGGACTGAATCAAATCACTTTTCTGAAAGAATATTTTGTAACTTAAGAATATGATTTAACCTATATGTTTATTCAAGGCAGTTTTTTTTTCCAAGTTTGGCCTCCGAGCGAAGAGCTTAAGAGTTTATTAAGCCTCCTGATCTGGGCCTTTCCCAGTGTGCTGGATAGTTTTAGGTTTCAGTCTTTCTTTTTTTCTTCTTGTTGGTGATTTTCTTTTTAAAGAATGGTTATGTATTGCACATGATCACAATTGAATGAATTTTCAGTGAAATGATGGAAATAATTGAAGTCTTTGTTCAAAGTAAATGTAACTACTACTTGAAAGCCAAAGCTGAAAAGTTACCATTTTCTACGTAAAAGAGTGGCTTTTAATCCTTAACATACGCTGATAAATAATTATCCTTCCATTAGAATAGAAAATCATAATCTGAGCTCAAACATTAAAGTTATGTTAGATATTATATATAAAGCAGGTCAGTCTCACTTGCATGCATGCATGCACAAGCCACATTTGCTGAAATGCAAGTCATAGTATGCACACATTTGTTTCACTGATTACAGGATTAAAACGGAAAAAAAAAGAAACTAAAACAATGTAAAAAATTTTACAAACAAATATTTCAAAAAGAAGAAAGTTAGTGTAAACAATTAATATAAACAATTATTTTCAATCTGAGCAACAGCAACATTGTCATTGCACTGAAATTGGTCTGTTAGTGACACTGCAGCTTGCATTATTGATGTTTTGATTCGAAATTAATTTGTAATCATAACACCACTATGAATAAAATGCTGTATCTTGAATCAAACAAAATCTGCATCTGAAAATTAATTTGTAATCATGACGAAAATTTGTTAAGTGTTATGAACCAACTTGGAGAGTGCTCCTTTGATTTGTGTGTTTCCAGAATAAAGGCTTTGATGCTAAAATTATCAAAATGCAGGTCCTTAAAACCATACCTCGCAGTATGGGCTGTTGATACTTTTAGCCTAAATTGGGACTGTTCTTTATCTTTTGCTTTTCATGTCCAGCATAACGAATTCACACATTCTCTTGCCTGATCCGGTCAGCAAGAATACAGATAAATTTAACAGGTAAGCTCATTTCACTATTGAGATTTTCAAAAGGAAAATGATGCTGACGGGGAATGAAAAAAAAAAAGATGACATTGGTTATGAACTTTGTCTTCCAGGAACATCTCTTGGTCCAAACAATCTGGATTCAGCCCGGCAGAATTTGGCATCATCTTTCGTCAATGGATTTGTCAACGCTGCTTTTGGTCAGGACAAGCTACTGATGGAGGATGGGAACAAGTGGCTGTACAAGAACAAGGAGCATGGTGAGCTGTAGGTTCGCATGCAATAAAACCCTCTTGCTGGGTCCCTCTGGGTTACCATTCTTCTGTTTTAAAATGTGTTTTTCTTGAACTCTTTGCTTTCGTGGTTGACAATAAACAATAAGCAAGTAGAGTAACTCTTGCTCCCATAAGAAAACCTAACACAGAGCAACTTTTATTCAAGACTGGCACAGCCTTTTAAACTTGAATAAAGTCAGACAGATACAAAGGTGAACAATCTAATAGTGGGGGTAAACAAGCGCAGGCCAACAACCCCTCTGTCATCACAGTAATGGCTTGCAAAGATTTGGACTTAAAGGAGGGGAGGGGTTAAAGATGAAGAAAATGGGAACATGAAGTTAAGAAAATATATCATAAATATGAAAACTGTTCACTAGCTACATGAGGGAACCATCGTTATCCCTCTCGAAGGCAGATCTATTTGTATTGCCTGCTCCTAGGCCTTTCATCCGCTGGATCGGACTCATCAGGGAGACACGGCTGGTTGTCTGTGCTCCTGGCGTTGAAAAGAGACACACCACATTCCGTAATACTGTGGTGTTCTCACCACCAAGGGTTAAAAAAAGAATCCAACAGCACCTCCAAAGCAGGTTTTAGGTTTTCTAATGGAAGCAAGAGTTACCCTACTGTTTACTGTTCCCTGCCTCATTTCATTTTCAATTTCATGGTTGAGTCGATATCTTATTGGGGCTGCTGTTAAGTCCCTCTGTCTGCTCTCTCTCTCTCTCTCTCTCTCTCTCTCTCTCTCTCTCTCTCTCTGTGCCCTGTTTACTGTTTGCCACGGCGGCGCCCGCACACTCACAGCGACTGCATTTAGTTCGCCCAACGCTTTGCCTTGTGACTCGGGCTAGGCCCTTAACTAGTCAGCCACCACACGGCCAGACGCTCTGTGTGTTTTTGGACGCTTCGAGACTGGTGCAACATCTTTAAGTTATATTTACTGTACAGAGGTTTTTTAACTATAATTTCTGTATGACAGCAATGGCGCAGTGAGTACTTGAGAGTGTGACAAAAGCTGGCATTTCAGTCTTCTCTGTGAGTACCATAATTAAGTTCGTGTTTAAAACTTTCTGACAGAACTTTGCGACCGGCGCAACCTGTGCTGCGCGCGCGCTCCGTGCGTCGTTGGCCGGCCTGGTAAGCCGAAGCAAAGACGGCGGTGGAGGGCTTTGGCCGAAGTAGGCCAGGCATTGTCAAAAATTTTTGTGAATGAAAAGTTAGTTAGCATTTGTAAAGGGGCCGTATTTACACCGTTGTATATATACATATTTCTTCATTGTTGCTACATTTTATATGTACTATGGTTGCATGTAGAGCAACGTAGGCCTAATTAAAGGGAAACGTAGAGGATAACATTTACTACAAGCAAAATAATACTACTGATAACAGTAATGGTAGTAGGCATAACAATAATAAGTGAATAATTATTATAATTAAAATAATACTTCATTTCCAATCACTACTACTATTCTATCGGCAAATTCAAATTAAAGTGTATTGTTGGTAGTACCATTAGGGTGTTTTTGTGTGTGTGGGGTGTGTTGTGTGTGTGTGTGTGTGTGTGTTGTGTGTGTGGTGTGTGTGTGCGTGCGTGCGTGCGTGCGTGCGTGCGTGGTGTGAGAGAGAGAGAGAGAGAGAGGGGGGGGGGGGGGGGGATGGCCGAAAGGATTATGGAACAAAAGGGCGCCTCTCTCACTGAACATTTTGAACGTGTAGACTGTGTGGGAAAAGGTCTAAGAGATCAAAGAAAGATAAAAACAAATCAGTAGTAACGTGTTTGAGTGTTTGCTTCTGAAATAAACGTAATCTTCAATGTGAATGTTCTGGAAGATAGCGGGAATTTACATTCAAAAATAGTTTGTGTGTTTTGTGCAAACACTTTGAAAAATCTGACAAACCGCAAACATTCAACTACAGCAAAGAGCCGTGCATTGGCAGAATTTGAAAAAGCCTCAAAATTATGGCACCTGTTTGACCCCAGTTTATCTGTCAGTCATGTGCGCTATGCACTCACTTTCAACAGCAAGAGTAAAGGTGGGAGACCAGAGAAAAAGATACAGAAATCTGCCGTTCTCAAACAGTATTCCCAACCAGCAAAACGAAAGTGCCAATCAAACTCTGATCTTGATAGTGAATTTCATTTTCTGTCTCATCTGAAGCCACATCAACTCCGGCAAAAGTCCCTAGAACTGTATCAGTGCAGACTGCCCCAGCTGCCATCAATGTTATCTCCAGTCAAAAAACAAGTTTCCTTTTGTGTCACATCTGATGCCACATCAACCCACCCAAAGATATCAAGAGGCGCATCAGTGCAGACCCTTCCAACTGGCATTGACAAAGCATTGTCTCCGTTCAGAAAAAGAATCCTCAGCCTTTGAGTCAGCTGAAGGCACCACTGACAAACCCACAGAAGAAGCTTATTTCACAAAACTTGCCCGCATTAAGCTCTCACAGTCCAGTGATAAAATGACTGTCACTAGTATTCCAATGCAGGCCCCTTGCCTGGCGAAAACGCGCTGCAGGAGCGAAATTTTCCGTGTTTTCAACTTGTGCAAACGACATAAAAATGGCCGATTTAGACAATAAAAATAACACCAATCAATTTACCAGTCTTTTTTCTTTCGTTTTGGATAGGTTTTGTCATTTAAAAGAACATAAATAAGTTTATTATCAACCTTGTAAAGAAGTACTTCTCCGCGGTCGGGAGGCATGCCGTCGCGACTTTCAGAACACAAGTTTTACACCCACCTTCATCCCCCCGACGAGGGAGCGCGGCGCGCACAAATAGCTTAATGAAACTCATACAGAGTTATAGAGGAGACTTCAAGCTTCATTTTCGTATGCAGTAAGGGTATAGAAAAAATTTAGTTAAGTTCCCTAAAAATTATGTTTTAAAACTTCAAATTACTCTAAAATCCGTAAATATGAACGAAATCTTCAAAAATATATCAAATAAAGCTCATATTCCGCACTTTCCAATAAATGGGGTCAAACAAATACGAAACAGTGCGCCGCGCTCCCCCGGCGGTTCCCCGCAATCACTATTGGAAGACTTGAAGCATGTCAACAATGGCGGACGAGTCAGATGTATCTGTGTCATCGCTACAATCCAACACTATTTTCACCAAATTTTCAACATCCGGCGCTAAAAACAACACAGAAAGGTAAGTTGATACATTTACTATATTCTATAAGTTATATTTTGTGCACTTAGAGCGCTATGTATTAAAAATCTTTTTTAAAAACGTGAACCGAGAGAGCCTTTTTTGAATCGACACTTCAACTTCACGATCGACTTTATTTATCTTCAGCTACGTGGAAGGATTTTTAACATTGTAATCAAGTAATTTAAACATCATTTGAAAACCTGTGTCATAAAAAATGATTACATTGTAGTTCTTCAGTATTTCTTATGAAAAGGTCACGTGACTTGCCCAAGTTTGGGTCCTGAACAGAACGTGTCGTCTGCTAAACACTTGGCCGCGATGATCGCCAGCAGCGACGGAGTCACTGAATGCCTTGCTTTACAAACTCTGTAGATTCTCTTGCGCGCGTGCATGCATGTATACACACACACACGCACACGCACGCACACACACACACACACACACACACACACACACACTCACACTGAGGTTCATCTCACACTGTAAACATCACAAGAAAAACAAAGACCTTGGCACACACACACAACAACAAAAATAGTTTGCTGCTGATTTCAGTTTGTTTACTAAAATAAATTTGCAAACAGTGATTTATTTTAATGTAGTAAGAATTGCCCAAGCACATGGTTTTCTTCTCATTCTTATGTCCCTGACATATGTTCTGCTGTTGTTCAGGGTATTTAGTAATTTTACCCATTAAAATTGCAACATAATTCATTAATTGTACTTACCTCCCATCTTGTTAGTAAACACAATGGTTACACATGGGTGTATGCATGTGTGTGCGTGCGTGTGTGGAAAGGGGGGGATGGTACTGTGCACATGCATGCATGCGTGTGGTGTGTGTGTGTGTGTGCTCTGTGTGTTTTGTGTGTGTGCTGTATCTGGTGTGCGCATGTGTGACTGTAATTGTGTGTGTGCGTGTACTTCGTGTGTGGTGTGCTGTTGTGGTACTGTGTGTGCGTGTGTTGCAGAGGACGACCAGTACAAAGAGCTGAAGTGCTGCTTCTTGGTGTTGGTAAAGGAAGAAGACCCAACCCCCCCCCCCCAAACATACCAGCTGCACAAACAGACTGTTACTGAGCTTGACAGACTTCGAATTGAAAATGGGAAGTCATGTAACATTTGACACTGTGGCAGAATGGTTTCTTCAGCTTTTCCCCGACACCAGCTTCCCGATTAACAGGTTGAAAGGGGTGATCCAGCACTGTCCACTCAAGGCTGAGAAGCTGCCAGCAAAAAGAACTTTCAGCAATGCTAAATGAAGATGTTGATTTGGATAATATAGATAATGTTCTGTCTTCAGTTGGCATCAGTTGGAAAACTCTGAAAAAGGCTGAGCTTTTGAAGATTCCATGTGACACCAAAGTGACAAATGCTGTTGCTGTCGCTTTTATAAACTTTGAGGAACAAAGAGGGTGGAGTTCAAGCTTTGTTGTTGACTGGCTGCAAAGACGAACAAGACAGCAATGGGACAGAAAGACAGTCACAAAAATTATATCTGACTACAAAACTATCTGTCGGAAAAAATCAAAAGATCCAGAGAAGTTCAGCTGCTCATGGAAACCATACGTTATTATATACTTTTTATGACTGCACTAATATTATTGGGACTGAAAACTGTTAAAATATATTTTTGATGGGCCGAAAAGCTGTTAAAAAGTATACTTCCTTTTCTTTATAAGACCATATTTTATTGTTGCATAATTAAAAATATGTATGAAATATCTCGCAAAATGTGTTTATATATGGGTTATAAGCTTTTTAAAATCATTTTGGTATAAAAACAACATTGTACAACATACAGATACAAAAATAATGAACATGTGAAGACAAGCGTAATTATGTAAAAAGTGACCCTTTTGCGCAAATTGCATATTTAACCAACTTCAGCAATTACACAGTTGACTATTTATTCAGAGAAGACAGAAGGAAAAAATTGGGCATTATCTATAAGTGCATGAGAGTAGCTAGGAACAATTTGGGCTCATTGAGAACATAGAAATGGATTTATGGTACCTCAAAGTTGGGGTCCGAAGCAAACTGCCACTTTCTCCAAAATTTCTAAGTCCAAAATTTCTTTAAAAAAATCATAACTTCGTCAAATATTATCAGAAGAACACAATTTTATATCAATGTGTTCAGAAAATTGAGCTCTTTAAATGAAGCTACTTTTAAACAACTCCAGGCTGTTTCAAAAATCACCTTGGAATACCTACTGTCACATGTCAAACTGTGGACAGCCGATTGTGCTGAAAAAAATTACAAAACCTCGGAAGCATCAAGTGAAGCTCGAACACCACTCAGGAAGAAGCGAGCAAAAGAAATGAACAAAATTCGTTTGAATGTATCAGGAGACACTGAACAAGATGCGGCCAAACAGCAGGGCACAGAACTGAAGACGGCAAGCAAAGTACGCAAACAGCTGGTTCTTAATGAACGAAATGCGGTCAAGTATCTGTAACTGCAAAACAAGGTCCTGCCCTTCGTGCGGCACTTGGCCTCAGTTTGACAAAGTACAGACTGCACAAACAGTTCTATAGGAGGCTCGGGTACACTTTGCCAGTGAACAGAAAGAAAGGAAAGAACAAGTCAAAGCACAGTGTGCAGAAGTAGAATGTCAGATGAGAAGTGTGAGGTCTGGAATGAGATCGATGGGATTATGGAACTGGGTTTCCAACACCTTCTGCAGGCATTAAGGATGTCCCAGCATTTGTCACCAAACTGCTGGATGCTTATGACAATCAAGGCCGATTAACATGGCATGATGAGAGTATTCCAGAGAAACGAAATCTGGATCAAGATTGGCGGTGACCATGGAGGCGGATCATTTAAAATGATGCTTCAAATAGCAAACCTGGTGAACGCTAATTCAAGCATAACACATGCATTATGACCATTGCTGAATGTAAGGGCACCCCTGAAAACCTAAGAAGACTGTTGGACCCTTACAAAGAGCAAATTGAAGACCTTGAAAGCATGGAATGGAGAGGCAAACAAACTCGCCTTTTTCTCTTTGGAGACTATGACTTTTAACTAAAATGTATGGAAATGTCAGTGCACAGGGATCCACCCGTGTCTGTACTGCACAACAACGAAGACACAGATGCAGCTGCCCCCGGAGAACAATGAAGGAAACATCAGCAAGAGAACGGTCAGTCAGATCAAGAGGGACTATCAGAAGTAATAAGCGTGCAGGAAAAATGAAATCAAAAGCCAAACTATTCAACAATGTCATCAGAAAACCAGTTTTAGACATAGAACTGAAGCAGGTGACACCTCCCTACCTTCACATCTGCTGGGTGTTGTCAAAAAACACCCTGACCTGCTTGAAGATGAGTGCCATGCTCTTGAATGAACGGCTGGCAAGACATTTTGCTTCACTTGATGACATCACTCTTGACAATTGTGAGTATTTCTCAGTACAGTTTCAGCAGCATGTAAAGAGCATAGAGCCATTGGAAAAGAAAAAGAAACTGCTGAGACAACTCCATGCCAAGGCCAGAAGTAAAACTACAAAGGAACTTGAAGAAAGCATAAAAAGAACCAAGGAAGAAGTGGAGAAAATGAAATCTACAGCCACTTCATTGCTATTCCGTTCTGGGCCAATCACAGCAAATCTAGAAGATGTTCTGCGGGCAAACAAATCTTCCCACAGGCTTATCATTCCAGGGCCTTTGTTGGGAACCCCCTCCGGGGGTTGCGACCTTGTCGTGGTCGGAGGGCTTGCGTGGTCCAGTGATCCCTTAGGCTTTGCTGGCGGGGGCATCAATACTTGAAGATAAGGCTGGTTTTTTCCAACTGCTTCTAGGTCCGAGAAGCTAAGATGCTGTCTGGCCTAAGCATAACGTGGTAAGGAGTTGATGCCCCTGGTAGGGTTTCCCATGTCAGATAGGCTAAGGGTGAGGATCCTGACTAAGAGTAACCCGCCTTTCTCCTTTTCTTGTTTTCTGCCTTATTTGGCCCTTTTCTATCTTCGTCTCCCTTCAAGTCTTCTTTTCACACTCCTTTCTCTCTGTGGTCTCCTTAAGATCCGCCGTGTTTGCCGTGGCGGTGCGACCTGTGTCGGAGGGGGAAAGAGATCCTGGTGATTGAGAGGGCCAGCGCTCTCACACATCACTTTGGCTCGGACCTCTCCTAGACAGGAAGTACACTTTGGCCCGGGTGTACTAAATCGGCTCCCCTTCTTGGGCTGGGTCAAGACAGACAGTTCCCCTACTGGCCAAGTTAACCCCTGCAGTGCTCAGCTCTCTGTCCCCGGGATTGAGCATGATCAGGGGGGATAGGGTTGGTAGTTTCTGTTTGTCGTTTTATCTCTCCCGAAGCCTGGAAGGGTCAAGACATTGGTTTCTTTGGCCCTGGCCCCCTTTGTTGGACTCCAAGGTGGGTGGGTAAGGGAGAGATGAAACATACTAAACTAAACATGGCTTTATCAAAGAACATCCCCCCCAAAAAGAAGAGAAAAGCAGCATCCCCTGTTTCAGGGGATTGTCAAACAGACGTGAATCTGATACAGAAGTGAGACAGAATACAGGTTTTTGGCATCCTTGCTCGTGATGGAGGGGACGGGCAAAAGGACCCTATCCGCTCTGACCCTTTAGCTATACAAAAGGAGCTTTCCAAGGTATAGCAGTGACCCACGGTCCATCAAGAGGTTGAGGAAATGGCTCATTTCTAATTGAATGTAAAACACATAACAATCTGAACAGCTGCAATGGGCAACTAAACTTGTGGACTCCTAGATCCGGGTGACTCCCCACAAACAATTGAATTCAACGAAAGGCGTGCTTCCTGCCGGATTTATTCTGCTGTATCGTAGGCAGAAATTATACGGAGCTTGGCAACCCCGGTGTGAACGGAGGTGCGCAGTGATGAAAAGAAAGGTTTCAGAGAGAGTTGCCACCAACACCCTCTTTCTGACCTTCTGCAACCCGTGCTGCCTCCGGTCATCAAAGTCGGCTACCTAATGTTTGCGTGTTCCTTGAATTGCCGTCCCCTTTGAGGTGCTTCAGGTGCCAGAAGTATGGGCCATGTCAGGGAACCGCTTATCATAGGCAATAGGTAAGCGGTGTTTGCTGCCCAGGCAACCCATGAAGTGCCGTGTCAAGATCCGGCACATTGTGCAAACTGCGGTGGCGACCCTCTCCCCTCTTCACGACACTGTCCACTTTGGATTCATGAATCCTGCAATTCAAAAGAATGTTGTTGTTGTTGTTGTTGTACCCTTGCTAAATACACCATGGATCATCCTAACTAGCCGAAGTATATAGAACACTATGGCACAAATGCATCAGCTGCGGATGAGAACATTACGGTGTGACCGTTTTTGAATACCTACCCCCAGCCACATGGCACCACACTCCGACTTCGGGGGATTTGGGGAGACTGATAATTTATGCAAGGAGCTTGTCATGACTGAAGAACAATCCCAACATAACCTATCAACGGCAAAACAACATTTGATGAGCCTTGTTGTTCTGGCCTATGCAATTGTCTGACACAGCCTTAAGCCAAGGCGTATTCAAAGATTAAAACTGAAAAGAAAATTCCTTTTTTGAGGCCCCGCAAGCTAGTTGTGGGCAGTCCAGACGCCGACAGCCTCTTTCCTATGCTTCGGCGTAAGGAGAGACCCCCCAGTTTTCCACTCGATCAAGTCTGCTGTCAGACAGGATACTTTAACGTTTTCGAAGACACGCAAGTACGAACTGTCAACTCTGGTGGAAGCAGGTCCACCACCTCTCCAACCCAAACTACATGCCCTGGTGGAGGCAAAAAATCCGCCACCCCTCAGACTGCCCAGTCAGTCCTACAACATCTGCGGCATGCCGATTAAAAAACCAGCAATAACCCCCTCGAAACTCCTCTGTCCAGTGCCCGTGCGGGCAAGGGATTCAAACCCGTGTGGAGATGGTTGAGATGAGGGAAGAAACCTCCACCGTCTCCCAAATCCAGACCACCTTCACTTTGGCAAGTTCTTGCCAGCAGGCCTGTAGACACCAACAATACTCCAGAGAAAATAAATTAACAAAAATTCACTCCAAATTATGGCCCCCAGCAAGACATTGAGGAGGAGATGACCTGATCTCTCTCCTTTTCACCCTCTGCACCAAGGAAGTACAATATTCCATTGGAATATCCGAGGACTAAATCCAACTTTGAGGACTCAGCTTTCTGTGTCAATCTCTAAAACCTCCGACTGGCTCCTTCAGGAAACCTCAAATGCAAAGGCCAGAAACCTTTACAACTTTCTGGCTTTAAATATTCTTTCAAAACCTGCACAACCATCCACTTGGACTGTCGGCGTGTTGCCCCTTCTCCTACACAAAACTTTGGCTGTATAGTCCGTCGCTCAGTCTACCCTCCCTTCAGGCCTGTAGCTGCGGAGTCACATATCTCCACACAAGGACTGTGACAATCTGTTCTCTTTATCTACCTCCTTCGTGTCCCGTTGTCGTCAGGACCTTGTACAGTCTGATACGGTGAACATCCTCGACCGTTTTTGCTGTTGGTGACTTTAACGGTCACAATCCTCTTTGGGGTAGTGTCAGTTCGTCATCCAGAAAGTCTGCTAATTGAGGATGTCCCTTTTCGATTTGGATTTGTGTTGTCTGAAGACGGATCCGCAACTAACCTCCACTACTTCCACAGTTCACTTTCGTGTTTAGATTTGTCGTTTGTGACCCGTCGCTGGTCCTGGACTATGTGTGGTCTGTCCATGAAACGATCTGGCACGGATGTGGGACCATTTCCCCAGTCCTTCTACAACCTGTAATAACAGAACAAAGTCTCTAACTCTCAACATCTACATTAAAAGCAAGAAAACAGGGATCTATTTGCAGGCCACTATTTCTAAGCCATTCCAGGACGCTGATTTTCTTCAGAGTCCGGACCCAAAGAATCACTGCCAAAACCCTGTGTCAAGTGTGCTAAAGCTTGTATTCCAGTGTCTTCCTATAAACTTCAAATGCCAAAAACAACCCTGGTTTGATCAGACTGCCAACAAAAATCCAAAGTTAGAAAACGTGCCTCACGTCAGGTTACCATCGACCTTCGTGTCCCCAACGTACGAGCCCATCAGAAACTCGAGCAAAATCGAGACACACTTTTAAATCAGTTAAACGTCTGTCCTGGAGAAGTTTCAGCTCCAGCTGACGTCGAAAACTTCCAAGAAAAGTGTGTAACATCATTAAAAAAATCAAAGGGAAGAACACCGTTCCCACTGTGAACCATCTCAAGTTTGCCGACTCTTTATTAACAGAGAAAAAAGCAGTTTGCAAATCTGCTGGCTTCAACCATAGAAAAGAATTCCTCCTCTTCTAACAAATCAACCACATTGTCAAAATAAAACCCTTAAAGAAAAAGTCACCCTGCAACTTTTCGAGCATACAACATGAAGACTACAATCTTCCTTCACGTTACGAGTGAAATCTCGTGCCTTACACACTTGCGCGATTCCTCTCCGGGTCTAGATGAAATTCATTATCAACCTTGATCATCTTCCGCAAATAGGTCTGAACATCCTTGCAACAGTATACAACCTGTGTTGACAACTGGTTTCTTTCCACCTTCTTGGCGAAAGCCCTCATTATTCCTCTTCCCAAACCTGAAAAGATCTTTCGAACCCATCAAACTACCGTCCCATAGCTTTTGAGACCACTGTGTTTGTAAATATTGATGAGACAATGGTCAATGCTAGCTCATGTGTAAACTTGAAACCGATGGCCTTTGGCGAAAGAACAGTGGGTTTCCGCAAACATCCGGAACTACATTTGACCATTTTATTCGTCTTGATTACACTTCGGAAAGCCATTCTGAACAAACAGCATGCAGTGGCAATTTTTCTTTGACTAGGAGAAGGCCTACGATACCACCTGGAAGTCGGATACTTCAAGATCACCACGATCTTGGTTTTCGAGGTCATCTTCCGCCTTTTTATTTCAAAAATTTTTTGGCAGAACAACAGTTTTCAGGTCCGGGTTGGCCCCAATCTCTCTGATGTCCACGAGCAGGAGTTGTTTTCCTCAGGGAAGCCATAACTGTCTCCTGCCCGCTTAGCATCAAGATTAATAACATTGTTCAATCATTCATCGCAGGGATCATACTGCTGCATTTGTTTTGTGGATAATTTCGCTGTCCTACGCACTGAAGCCTGTACCCGAGTGTTCCAGCGCAGGCTCCAGCTTGCGTATATAAAATCCATCAGTGGGCTGATGAAAACGTTTCACTTTTTCTGCTACAAAAACCAGTGTATCCACTTCCATAAAATTCCGTCAGTTTTTTCGCAGATCCTGAACTCCACGTAGGGAAATCTCCCATTCCAGCTGTTAAAGCGGGCCAAATTTCCTGGGAGTCATTTTTGACCAAAACTTAATACTTTCTCAGGCCATATTAAAAAAACCTCAAAACTGCTTGCCAGAACGCACTGAATATTCTGCGGGTCTAGCGCACCCTGACTGGGGCGCTGATAAGAAAACATTGTTGCACCTATACATAGCCCTGTCCGATCCAAACTGGACTACGGTTGTGCTGTGTACGGCTCCGCAAGATCATCTTTACCTCAAACTTCTTGGACCTATCCACCATCAAGGGCTTTTCGTCTCTGGTCTTGGAGCGTTCCGCACTCACCCCTGTGTACAAGCCTTTCGCAGAGGCGGTGACCTTCACTGTCCAACATCGCAGGCTGAAACTGTCATTTGAATTATTATATCCGATCTGTTCACCAGAACCGCAGAATCCAGCCTATGACTGTGTCTTCGACCCTCCGTTCCAAAGTAAGTTTGAAAACAACCCGAAAAGTAATCCGCCGTTGTCTTCGTAAGCACCACACGTGCGTAATGCCGTATAACTGGATAGATTCCTCCGATTTTTTTTTCCAAGTTTTTCCGGATCAACCTCATGACCTTTTTTCACACCAGAAGATTCGTTATCGATCTTGCCAGCTTTTCTCCGCAAAGAGTCTACCAGCTCTCTGCGTACCAGGCTTTGTATGCTGAGCTCTGTTTCCAAAATCCCCATCCTATCAAAAAGTTTTCACTGACGGTTCCCCCAATTCTGAGGATGAGTGGCCTGTGCAGCCTACTGCCCTGGGGCTCCCTTCTCAGATAATGTTAACATATACATTCCGATGCATTCTGTCTAATCTGCTGAACTACTGCTCTAGTACTGGCTTTGAAGATAATCTCCCATTCTTCGAAGAGGGACTTTCTGGTTCTGTCGGATTCGCTGTCAGCTTTGGAGGCCATAGCTGGCCGCAACCTTCAGCATCCAGAAACTTTTACTTTTTTTAAAACTTTTTAGCAAGTTGAAGGCAGACGTTACAACATTACTCTTGCTTGGGTTCCTGGCCATGTTGGCATCGGCGGGAACGAAATGGTTAAATCGTTTACCCAAGAACGCCACAAGAGAGAAACTGTCCAACACTTTGTATCCCCTGCTCAGATGTAAACCCAAAATTAACGATTATGTGGAGAGACCTCTGGCAGGAGGTTTGGGAACACACAGACGAGTAACAAACTCCTTTCGGATCCGTCCAGACCTTAAGGACTTCCTCCATCTTCGCGGGTGGTGTAAAGAGAAAACGGTTCTGTGGCCGGTGCACACCGGCCATTGTTTTTACCCATTCTTCCCTTTTAAAGAGTGAAGAAGCCCCGTGGTGCATTCCATGCCCATGCGCCACTCACAATGAAACATGTTCTTTAGAGTGTTGGGACTTGCACGATGTGAGACACAAACATTTTACAGTGGAGTCCATGAAGATCCTGTTCAGGGATGTCCCGCCTGACGTGATCCTTGAGTTTTTGAGGAAGATTAACATTTTCATCTGATTTAAGATTTTACGGCAGAAAAGATTTTTAACAAAGTTTTTTGGTGCGTTTGTAGACGATGTCATTTAACGGATGTGAGAAAAGTTGGTTTTTTTTTTTTTTTTTTTTAATGACTGGTGAGTTGATTTTAACATGGTGACAGCCCTGATGTGGCCCCCTTTGCGGTGGGCTGGGCTATAAGCAACATTACCGTAAAGTTCGGTCTATTGAGCGCACCTGTATAAAAAGCCGCACCCACAAAAATTTTTCAAAAATCTGAACTTTTTTCACAAAATAAGCCGCACTGGTTTATAAGCCGCAGAATATTACAACACAGTCCGATGTGCCGCAGGCGGCAGCTGGCCGAGCGTTGAGTTAACATAGTGTCAAAATCAACACATACAAAGTGTTCAATGCATTCATTGGCGTTTAAATAGGTCAGAATAAAAAGAGCATGTTTCCAGCTTTACTTGTCTTTTTTGTTGTTGTTGTTGTTAGTCGATGTGTTTTAAATCAATTAGGAATCGAAGTTTTTATGAGGCTTCTTACAAGTGTGTCTTTCCAACATCATTGCTTTAAAAAAAATACAAAAAAAAAAAAACAACGCATTAGGCCAAATTTAAAACGATGCGCTAGAAAGGCATTCTCTCCTGCAGTCATTGGTGCATCAAGCTAAGCGATTGGTTGAGTACTCAAAGCGCAAGCAATCAAAGCGAGGGTATCAAATGCAAACCGTCATCCCTGTCCACGATTTCAACAATGGCGGAACGAAGCCAAGCTCCGCAGTGACCCGGTGGGATGCGCTAATCGTTTTTAAATTTGCAAGACGCACTTGGTAAGATAACGCAAAATAATAACCAGAACATTAATGAAACATTCGATTGTTTCACTTCGCTTAATACCGTGCCAATGCTTATTTTATTTTGTTCGTAATTCAGTTTAGTGTTAGTCAAGATTAAACAGGTCAAACGGCCCACACATTGCGCCATTCGAAGCGATCGTATATTGTAGAAGATATCAGTAATGGGCTTTACTTATGTCGATTCCTGTATTTCTGAACGGATTACTGATTCCATTACACTTTTACAGAGAAAATCGTAGTTAGAAGCATCATAAAAAATTCATGAACATTTAAACATGATATGGTGAGTTACAGAGAAGTAAGAACGAACGAGGGTGTGTTGCTCCTGAAATTTGGGAAAAATCCGCAAAAAAGCCGCATCGTTGTTTAAGACCCCAGGGTTTAAAGCGGGGGGAAAAAAGTCGCGGCTTATAGCCCCAACTTTACGGTATCTTATCTTATCTTATCTTTTTGGGAACCATTGAAAACAAGTATCTGAAAGAACCGGTGTACAAAAAACATCTGTCAGAGTGTTGCAGAAAAAAACAGGAGAATTCCAACCCCGCTGGTCCCATACTAAATACATCCAGAAACATTCGTGACAATTCACTGAGCTGAATGCCCTCTTCTCTGATGTTCATCGTCGCATATCGCATCAAAGAGCCATCTGTGATGATGAGATTAAAAGATATTGAAACATCATTAAGGGGTAACATGGCCTTTTACAGAGAAAATTTCCCCAAAGACTCCCATCATTCCAAAACAACATCTGTTGGAACATCACTGTGTTCCCGGAATCAGACACTGGGGGACAGGAGTGGCACTGCTGGGAGAGCAAGGAGGCGAGGAGACACACGCCAAAATCAATGCACTGTTGAGAAGAGTCTGGGGCTTGAAAAACAAACAGCAACAGCTCAAAGTCCTGCTCACAGGCATCTGACACTGGTGGAACCACAGTTTCATGGACTGATACTGCCACCGGGTGAAAAAAAAAAACAGCACCATTACGGGGAAACGTTTTGTAATTGTCATTTGTACATTCTTTCCCTAAGCATCTTTATATTTTGTCACTGAACAAAATTATAAGTAAAATGTTTCCCAGCAGGACTTTTGCAGATCATCCATTTCAGAGCGAGAGAGAGACAGGTATGAAAATTCATATACGTAAGATTTTGTTGAAATGAAAAAGCATACATAAGTATAATGTTACTTAAGTTGACATTGTTCACTGAACAAGTTAAATTTTGCATGTTTGTAATGGGTGTATATAATAGCTAGAAATATTGACCTTTATTTCCAAGATTATGCAAAATTATTGATAAATATGGGTTTTAAAATTATTACATTAAGTGAGAGTAACTACTGAACATCAACTATAGTTTTTGTTTTAAAATTTTTTTTTTCAAACGGGCAAAGTGTACTCCATGTTAAAGTGTGGGGGTGGGGGACGGGGTGGGGGTGGGGCGGTTTGAGAAGGAGAGGGGAAAAACAGCAAAAGCCCTGTCAGTGTCACACTTTCTTAACACAAGCGCTGATCTGAGAGTGTAGGACACCACGAACATGTGCAGACAAGACAGTTTTTGTTTTTGTTAAAAGTGATAGTGAACAGTTATGTTGATGAAAGTGGATATTGACACAGAACCATGGCTTTACCTTCAAGGGTCGTGAGTACACAGTGTGTGTGTGTGTGTGCGTGCGTGCGTGGTGCGTGGTGCGTGATTTTGTGTGTGTGTGTGTGCGTTTTTGTGTTGTGTGGTGTGGTTGTGTGTGAGTCAGTGTGTGTGTGTGTGTGGTGTGTGTGTGATCTGTTTTGTTCTGTTAAGTCATGCATGCACGTCAGTTTCAATTCAGCTTCTCTCTCTCTCTCTCCCTTCTCTCTCTCTCTCTCTCTTCTCTCTCTCTCTCTCTTTTCTCTCTCTCTCTCTTCCCCTCTCTCTCATTCTCTCCCCTCCCCCTGTCTCTCTCTGTCTCTCTCTTCTCTCCCTCCCTCCCCTCCCCGACCCACCTCAGTCTCGTATGCCGTGTGCCGTGTATATGTTGTGGTTTTGGGGTGTGTCGTGTGTGTGTACGTGTGGGGTTTTGTGTGGTTTTGGGGTTTTGTTTTGTGTGATATCTGTTTTGTTCTGTGAAGTCATGCATGCACGTCAGTTTCAGTTCAGTTTCTCTTCTCTCTCTCTCTCTCCTCTCTCTCTCTCTCTTTTTCTCCCCTCTCTCTCTCCCCCTCCCCCCCCCCTCAGACTCGTATGCCGTGTGCCGTGTATATGTAATTTTTAGTGTGTGTGTGTGTTGTGTGTGGGGAGAGAGAGAGAGAGAGAGAGAGTGTGTGTGTGTGTGTGTGTGTGTGTGTGTGAGAGAGAGAAGAGAGAAGAGAGAGAGAGAGAGAGAGGAAGGGAGAGAAGATCAGTTATGAGTGCAAGCCATTGTCATGTGAAACACTTTCTCTCTGATATGCTTTTATTGATTTTGTATGTACAAAGCTACTGTGCATGTCAAGTTCTTCATATATGTATTATTAATCAGTCCCCCCTCCCACCTCCACTCTCCCCTCTCTCTCTCTCTGCATGCTTTTATTGATTTTGTGTGTACAAAGGTATCCGTGCATGTCTGTTTCTTTATGATGTATTCTCATCAGTCATCCTCCCCACCCCCAATCTCTCCCCCCCTCTCTCTCTATGTCAGACTCTCTCTCTCTCTCTCCTCCTCTCCTTCTCCTCTCTCTATCCCTTTTCTCATCTCTCTTCCCGTTTTTGCATGCGCGCCGGTGTACACTGTGCATGTTTTTTCTTCCCTATTGATTTTATAAGTGGTAAATTTGCGTGCAGTGTCTTTTTTAAATCATGTTTACTCAAACCATTCCTCTCTCACTCTCTTTTCTCGTTCTCTCTCTCTCTCTCTCTCCCCCTCTCTCTTTTCTCTCTCTCTCTCTCTCTCTCTCTCTCTCACACACACACGCACACAACACACACACATACACATACACACACACACACACACAACACACTCGACTTTGGGTTGCAGCAGTTTTTCGTCAAGCGTGGTCTTGTTTTTGTTTTGTTTTTTTCCATTAGTCAGGCTGTTAAATTTCATACCTAAACCCACATCTGTAATGTTAATAATCATAATGAGGGTATTGACGGTAAGTTTTGCTTTTTTTGTACATATTGTGAGTGCGCGCGCATGCGTGCATGCGTGTGCGCATTGTGTGTGTGTGTGTGTGTGTGTGGTGTGTGTGTGTGTTGTGTGTGTGTGTGCGTGCGGCCGCGCGCGCGCGCGTACGTGCATGCGTTCGTGTATGTGTAAGAATTCAAGCGCTTCTGAAAGACACTTCGTTCCGGCACGCGAAGGGTGGTGAATCTTTCTGGCACTTGACGTCACTAATAAAACCCTTTGCAGAAAATAGCTCACAGGGGGTTGTGGACAGAGACCCAAATTTCCCCTTTTCTCGGTTTTACCCGCGCCTAGCTGTGTGTAGTCGTTGTGTAACATTGGTCAGCTATAGGCGCGATACAGACACAAAGCAGTGTGTGGTTCCTATTCTCCACGCTTTCAGTACAAGCGCGAGAAGCCCCTTCGGCCCTTATCTCCTGACACTCTTTGGGTGTCAGATACAAGAATGCTAACAGACCCGGGTTGTTGAGTGCCGCGCACAATTTTGGTTTTTTTGCTTTTCCGTCTCACGCTTTTGAAGACTTTGACTCAAGCGACTCAATGCAGCAGTCAGAACTGCCGTGTTGCATGCTTCCTCCTCCTCCTGTCTCTCTCCCCTCTCCCCTGTTTACTGTTTGTTTCTTCCTATTTGAATATCATGCCATCAGATATTGTCATATATAGCTGGTGTTAGAGTTCCGTACATTATTTATGTGATTCATTGGTTGCGGTCGCTTCATATATGCATATCGATTGAATGTGGATTAACTGTTGTGAATGATAGACTTTGTTTTTGATCCGTTTTTTTTTTTTTTAAATTTGTGGTTTCTTGCTGAATTTTTGTCATGGCAATTTTACTTGTACTTTAACTATATTTAGTACGCTTGTGGCCTGATGTGGCCTCAGAGGATGGCAACCACATAAAACAACTTGGTGCACATTTCGGATGCGTGCATAAGAGTACCTGTACATGCAGATTGAGGGCCCCGTATGTGAATGGAAATTCTTTTGGCGTCATTACATACCATGTCAGACCATAGCATTCTTTGGCAGTTAGTCAGCTTGCCAGGCCGAAATTTTTGTGGGCTAATGCGGCAATAAGACAGTCACGTGACGCCCAACCTAATTCCACCGAGGGAAGAGGCTGGTGTCCGCTTCCTGTACCTCCTCCTCTTCTGCCTGCCGTCCAAGCAAGCTAGATAAGTCTTGTGCTCTGTCTCGATTTTACTTTGCCGTTGTGTAAAGATTGCCTGTGTTTGCTCCTTTATTTGTTTGGTAGTGGCTTGCGCACTGAACCTTATAACCTTGCCGTGTGAGGCTTCGGTTCGGCGGCTTTTAATTAATTAACCTTTCTCATCACGTTAGCTTGTTTATTTATATACTTGCTCTCGCGACTCTGTCTCTGTTATCTCGCAAGTTCGGAAACTTTCGGTAGTTCGGAACTTCGCCGCCGGTCTTCCCATTGTTTTCATGGGAACTCCCCTCATTCATCCTTTCAGATTTGTTATCCTACTCGCCTTGAATTGACGATCTTTCTCGTCGTTCACTCAGCCTTTGTTTCTCCTTGCCGGTCGTCTTCCGCCATTTTGGTCGACTGGCCATTACCGGCGTGCCTTACGATCGAGTTCCCTCGATCCAACAGTTCTTTTAGTACTGTTCCCTGAATAAGTCGAGCGCCTTTGCACTCGATCTCATCGTTAATTACCTAACTAGGTCGATTGAGCACTTTACTATCCCCCCGATCCACCTCTTTGTCTCATCTTTGCGATCATTGTGCTCCGTGATTGTCCCGCCACCAGTGCCCAACATGGTGAAGGGACAGTAACGGGTCGAGCCGCTCCTCTATTCGAGAGTCGCTCACTGCCCCGGAGGACCCGCATGTCGATTCCTCGGGACAATCCGTTCGCACCTATGACGAACGTACGGCCGGTGTGGAGGACGGTTCCTCACAGGGGACGCACGACAGTCGTTACGATACCTCCTCTACCTGACCGGCGGACGCACGATCGTTGCGCCCGAAGGCGAACAAGCATGTGGCCGTGATTTCAAAAAGTTGTTTTTCATTTGACTCTAAAAAATCAAAAAGAACCTTGCCGAGACACGGACCAGCATGGGCGACGACTCGTGGTCGGAATCACCGCCCGTCACCCGACCACATGAGCCTCGTGACGTTAGCCTTTCCCCCACTAATGTCACGCAGCCTCATGACACTCTCCCCAACCGTGTCCGGGTACAGCCACCACCCGGACACGAGGAGCGTCCACACTCCGGTGGAGGAGTTATGGCCAGGCTTTGGTGGGACTCCCTCCCTGACTATAACTCGGGTCTTGGCCGCAGACATCGACACGGTCGGATCTGCGCCCTGACCCCCAACGATCGACCTGCCCCGATCGACTGTCGCATTTTCCCCTAGGGGTACAGGATGTTGGGGAGCAGACTTATTCCGCTCCCCATTTGGGCAACGTCTGCGGTCACGTTCCTCCAGGGGGAGGATTGACCAGCAGGTCCACGGGTAACCTACCCATCCTTGAGGTGGACATGTCACCGCAGCCATCCCAGTCTGCATTTTTGCGACCAGGGGGCTCGACGACCAAGCCACCCACCGTCCCCCTTGCCACGCAGGGGGTCGGCACGGATCGCACTGGGGAGCTGCAGAAGGCAGTGCACTCCCCGGGGCGGGTACGAGAGACCACGCTCTCTTGCTACCCCCCCTGGTGCCTCAGGTTACCCAGGTCCCGGAGGAAATCCTGTCCCAGGGCTGCCACAGCCCTCCGTACTCCTCGGAGACCGGTGGCTCTATGCCCCCGAGAGGGACCAGTGCCTTAGAAGCGACACCCAATGTGACTCCATCTATGGTCGAATGTGGCATCCAGCCTCCTCTAGCTGGCTCGACCTGGGTCCCCCTCCCTCTCGGGCACTGTCCGATCGGCGCTCCCCCACTAGTCTGCCCGCGGATGACGGATCCACCAGGTTCCCGCCCTCGCACCCTCCTACTACCCAGATAGGGCGGGACTCCCACACACCCCTGCCGTTGCCTCCTGAAGATGGATCTGAGCATCCTCTTCAGGAACACTTGGCCCCACAGTCTGAGGACGGGGTAGAGGACTCCCTCCCCCAGTCTGGCGAACTTTCCCTCGTGGAACAGTGGCGACCAGAATGTGTTGTTAGAGAATCACCACCCTTTCTCAACATTTTCTCGCATGATCGATACGCCAGGCCCCCCCCCCCGTTCTCAATCAAGGATAGTCGCCCCCCAGACCCTCACCTCCTTGTGGGACAGACCGGCAAGCGTTGCCAGGGGTGCACACGTCGTTCCTCCGCCGGGGATTGACTTCCTGTCTGCCCCTAATGCGGCCCCAGTAGGATCCTTCCTCAAGGACCCGCGGCAGGGACCCCAAATCTTCTTGCTCTTCTCAGCCAACCCAGTCACCAGGGAAATGGCCATTTCCCCCGCTGACTGTCGGCTTACCCCCGATCGGCCTCCTCCTACCTCCACCACCGTTTGTATCAAGAACCTGATGGAGTGGGACAGGATTGCCAGAGCGGGTATCCTTCACACCTCTGCGGGGCATGTCTTCCTCGACATGCTTCTGCAACGAGCTGAAGAGCTATGGTCTCAGGAGGACAGCACTGTCTCTGTGTCTTCAGACTCTTAACGACTCTGAGTCACACCCTGAGACAGACTTTCGCTCATTTGGCAACCCTTTGATGCGCTCTCTTATTAACAAGATGACGCATCACCTTTCAGCTGCGGCGGACAGCGCAGCCAGGAGTCACTACAACTGTCTGCTGGCCGTGAGAGATACTGTGTTGTCACAGTCCTCCCTCCCCCCGGCACTCAAGGCGGCCTTGCGGTGCATCCCGGGTCAGGAGCAGTCGCTCTTCGGCGACTATTCGACTGCAGTCATCACCCACGCAGTCGAAGAACACAGGCAGGGGGCGTCCTTTGCAGACAAGCCCCCTCGCCAGCCTCGCCCTGCTGGACCCTCCTTTCGCTCCACCCAATCCTTCTCCAGACCCCAGCCTTACCCCAAACAGGCACCCTCCCGCACCGCACGGCCCACCAGGCGCCCTAGTACCGCCTCTAGGCCCAAACCGAAAACCCCCCAGCAGAATTTTCGGTTCGGCCAGCAGGCACGGCCTCGTAGGTGACTGGCAGACTCACCTACAGGGGGGGGCTGGAACTGGCCCAAATCTTGCCCCGGCCCCTCAGCCCCTCTGGCAGGCAGCCTATCTCAGCACGCCCACCAGTGGCTACGCATGGGCCTCAACCCTTGGATAGTGACAGTGTTACAGGAGGGGTTCCGTCTGCCTTGGGCAGATGAGCGCCCTCCTCTCCTAGCCTCTCCCTCCTCCCCCCGCGAACCCCCTCCTGCCCAGGCAGAGGCACTTCGCCAGGGCGATGAGGAACTCCTTGAAAAAGGGGCTATCTCGGAGATATCCCATCCCAACCAGGGATTTTACTCTCACCTGTTTGTGGTCCCCAAACCCTCGGGAGGCTGGAGGCCCATTCTCGACCTCTCTCCACTCAACAAGTTCCTCAGACCCACCAAATTCAAGATGGAGACCCCGACTCAGATCAGGGACTCCATCCACCATCAGGACTGGGCCACCTCAATAGATCTGAAGGACGCGTACTTTCAGATTCTCATACACCCTTCCCACAGACGATACCTTCGGTTTGTCTGGCAGGGGCGGGTGTTCCAGTTCAAGGCGCTCCTCTTCGGCCTCTCCCTGGCTCCCTTCCTTTTCATGAAGGTAGTCAAGGAGATGGCCTCCCTCGCCAGACAGGAGAACATTTGCTTCCTGGTATACCTGGATGACTGGCTCGTCCTGGCTCCCTCATGGACCTAGTGTCTAGCCCACACATCCAAACTTCTGTGCCTATGTTACTCTCTAGGGTTCGTCACCAACCCCAGCAAGTGCGAACTCAGCCCCAGTCAGCAGTTCGCCTTTCTGGGCATGAGTTTCGACACTATCTCCATGCAGGTCTCCCCGACCCCAGAGAGGTCCACTCGCTTAGTGGACCTCGTCTCTCGCCTCCGACTTGCACCCCACACGTCGGCCAGGACAATTTCCTCCCTCCTGGGAATGATGTAGTCTCTATCGTCCCTCATTCCCCTTGGCCGGGTCCCCAAGTGGCAACTCCAAAGGGAGTTCTGCCGTTGTTGGTCCCAGACCTCTGACCGCTGGGATCAGACCATTCCCCTCAGGCCTTGGTTCATTTGGGCCACAGAGGAGTGGCTCAGCCCCTCCACTCTGAGCCCCAGGGTGCCAGTATCCCTACCAACCCAGTCCCAGGAACTCTTCACAGACGCCTCCTACTCGGGCTGGGGAACAGTCATGCCTCTGGGATGTGGGACCCACAGACTGCTCGCCTCCACATCAACATCCTGGAACTGGAAGCAGTCAGGCTTGCCCTCCTCCACTTCCAGACCCTGGTTTTGCACCAATTTGTTCTATTCACAGACAACACCTCGGTGTTGTGTTATGTCAGCGAGATGGGGAGGGCACGCTCCATCAGCCTCTCCCTCTGGACAGAGGCTCTCCTCCGCTGGTGTCACGCACATGGAATCACCCTCCACGCGAGACACATAGTGGGGACACTCAACACTCTGGCAGACTCTCTCAGCCGCTCCAGGTCCATCCTACACTGGGAATGGACCCTCAACAGGCTCACACTAACCTCGGTGTGGCAACATTGGTTCAGACCCATGGTCGACCTGTTTGCCACCCGATTCAGTCATCGTCTGCCAGTGTATGTCTCCCCAGTCCCAGATCTCCTCTCCCTTCCCTGGACCGGCCTCGTAGCTTACGCCTAGGGAAGGGACCCATCCCGATTCTCCACAAGGTGATCACGAAGGTGAGACTCGAAAGACCCAGGCCCATCCTCATAACTCCATGGTGGCCCACCCAGTCCTGGTTTCCGGACCTCAAGTCCCTCTCCCATGTTCCCCCCCTCCAGTTGACCACCCGGCAGGACATGCTCAGGCAACCCCGCTCGGGTCGCCCCCCAGATGCTCCGCCTCCACGCCTGGCTTCTGTGCCAGCCCGACTGCGAGCACCTACCCTTACCTCCCGAACGGACAGGTCCCAGTCCGTCCTAACCATTCTTTCGGGGGTCGGGGCCTCGCAGGACCTCCGGGACCTAGCGACAGCCTCTCGCAGGGCAAGCACAGAGTCCCTCTACGACTGCCATTGGGAGAAATGGGTCTCCTGGTGCTCAGAAAACTGTTCCCCATGATCACCCTTCCAATATCCAAATAGGAAATTTCCTATCCCATCTATCCTCCTCCCTCAGGCTCTTGGCTAGCTCCATACGGGATTACAGGTCGGCCATCTGCACGACCATCCGCCAACTCGGCAGACCCTCCTTTGAGAATGACTTCCTTCTCAGAGAGATATCTAGGGGGGGGGGGGGGGGGGGGGGGGGGGGGGGGGGGGGGGCTGGCTCTACATGAGTCCCAGTCCGTAGGCGTGTTCCCCTTTGGGACCTCTTTATCGTTCTCAACGCTCTCAGAAAACCCCCTTTCGAGCCTATCGCCACCCTCCCCTTTGACTTTCTTTCCCTGAAAACCACCTTTCTCCTCGCCCTGGCTTAGGCCAGAAGGCGAAGCGAGATCCACGCCCTCGGCGGGGACCCCAGAGACATTGCTTTCCACAGGGACGGCTCTGTCTCTCTTAAAGTTCCTTCCAGAATTCTTAGCCAAGAATCAGGAACCAGGCACTCGCTCCCCCTACATCGTCATCCGCTCGCTGGCGGATATCCTAGGCGGGGACAGCGGGAGAGACATGGATTTGTGCCTGTCCAGGTGCACAGTACTGGTAACATTCGCACCCCAGGCGCGCTTCCCAGAGACGTCTCCTTATTTTCCTCAACCCCAACAATAAGAAAGACATCTCGGCTGGCACCATTTCTAGGTGGCTTTCCAAGAAGGTCAGATCTGCATACACCCAGGTGTCCAAGGATCTCCCCGTCATCACCCCTCGGGCCTATGAGGTCAGAGCCCTGGCCATGTCCGCAGCGTTCCAGCACTCTGTCCCCTTGCGCCACCTCCTAGAGGCAGCCTACTGGCTTTCGAGAAAATCCCTTTATAAAATTTTATTTAAGGGACATCCGCATGACCAGGGCTGACGGTTCAAAAGGGATCTCCTTTGTGGCGGCTAATGCAGCCATAACGGTTAACCCCAAGAACCACTAGGGCACTTGCCCTCCTCCGATTCCGATAAAGTCTGCTATGGTCTGATATGGTATAGTATATGACGCCAAAATGGGGAGTTTTTACTATACTCCCTGTTTGGCTAGTATACTTACCATGTCAGACTCTAATGCCCGCCCTGCCTTCCCCTCTAGCGCCAAGGGTCTCGGGGTTACCTTGCGCGCAGGCCTCGACGAATGAGGTACAGGAAGCGGACACCGGCCTCTTCCTCGGCGGAAGTAGGGTGGGCGTCACGTGACTGTCTTATTGCCGCATTAGCAACAAAAAATTTCGGCCTGGCAGAGCTGACTAACTGCCGTAGAATGCTATGGTCTGACATGGTAAGTATACTAGCGAAACAGGGAGTGTAGTAAAAACTCCCCATATATGGAATGGGTGTTCAAAGGATATCAACATAATTTGTAAATTATAAGGAAACACACATAATAGACTGTTAGTCTTTTATGCAAAGCAGTCATGCTGACATTGCAAGTCTTATTGAAAAAATGTAATCTTAACAAACATCGTGAAGAATGCCGGAGGATGACAGGATTTTGTACGCTTGACCATTTCCCAGATTTTCCATACCAGCCCTGTCACATTTTAGCCTTTTTGACTGCTCAGCGAGGTGTCCCTAATCTTGTTGATCTTGTGCAGGCATGCTGAGTGCCACAGCCTCCTTAGGTCTGATCTTGCTGTGGGATGTTGATGGAGGACTCATTCAGATTGACAAGTACCTCTACTCTGCAGAGGACTACATCAAAGTAAAAACTTAGTTTTTTGCCATCGTCAGCATTAATGCATTGTTCAGTGTATAAATGCCTTATCACACATGGATTGTTATTCTTCCTATAACCTGGTTCATCAGTGATTTTCTCCTGAATGATGAGTTGTGTGTGTGTCAGTGTGTGTTACCAGTGGTCGGATTACAGTGGCCCAGGTTTCTGATAATGGCTTACTCAGGAGCCAAAATGTGAATCAATCTGGGCTTAATGAAATGTTTTCTTCATATGAGAGAATTCAGTGGGTTCCATGTTTGTGCTGCAGAGACAGACGGACAAGGAGACTGAAGAACTACAAAACACAGCAGATGTTTTTCTTTACTGGCAGTTACTGTTTGTCTGCCGTAGGCTGTTGCAGAATGTATTTATTGTTGTTATATCTCAATACAACATATGTTTGACATACTGTCCCATTAAAACAAGGTGGATTCTGAAATTGCTGTCTTTATGCAAACTGGTAAGTCACACACTGACTTAGACTATTTTCTTTTTTTTCTTTTATTCACTTTCCTTTGAACAGAATTAGGAATTTCATGTCGGTTGCCAGCCAGTAATTTATTCAGGGGAAAAAATTCTAAAGTTTTATGTAAAACAAAAGAAATATGCAAAAACTGAGGTTTTTAGGCATGAAACGGACTGTACAGGGTGCAGTGCAATGAATTCATTGCGCTCAGTAATAAAGACTGAAACAAACTTAAGAGTTATGTGTACACTAAAACAAAAGTTGATTTTTTTAAAAAATACCATTAGAAAAAAAACAACAACCACTATCACCAGCTAACCATCCAAACATACAAAGAAAACAATGCAAATGACAAGGAGCCATAAAGACTTGCGTACGGGAAAAAACAACAACCCGAACATTAGATTATGTACAGCAGAGTGAATAGAATGTGTAATCTGGCGTCGGAAAAGAATGTAACGGATGTGGAGTCATGTGGTGAAAAACACAGACACACACACACACACACACACACACACACACACACACACACACACACACACACACACACACACACTATCCAGTTAACTAGCAGTTTAATCAGATGAACAGAGAGAGCATGATATCCAGTTAACCAGCAGTTTAATCAGTTAGATGAACAGAGCATGATGTCCAGTTAACCAGCAGTTGATTTGTTCAGAGGAACAAAGTATGCTATCCAGTTAACCAGCAGTTTAATCAGTCAGGTGAAATGAAGCATCCTATTTAGTGAACCAGCAGTTGAATAGGTTAGGTGAAATGAAGCATCCTGTCCTGTTATCCAGAATCATTCGAAGAATAAGGCATCTTGTCCAGTTAACCAGCAGTTGAATCTGTTACATGAACAAAGCATCCTGTGCTATTTCCCTCATTTCTGAGGTTAGATTTTTGTTTGTTTGTTATTTTTAAAGAGGGGATGGCTCTCTCATACCGTCCTCTGGTTGACCGTCCTCTGGTTGATTAAAATTTAGAAAGGGAGGGGTTAGTTACCGCTAAGGACATAGACAAAGCCTATAGCCATACATTTCTGTGATTCTGTGAAGACACAATGCATTTCTACCTCTTGGGTCTTCTTCAGGCAAAGACTAATAACATTTAGGACAGTGAAAACGAAGAATGAGAAACCACTTATCTTCTCATATTCGGCGTACGATCAAAATGGTCGCCGGATGGAAACGAGGCCACCCAGGAGGGGATCATGGGGGGAGGGGGGGGGGGGGGGGGTGAAACAATGGGGATTGTAGCTTGTTTTGTAGAATGGTATGATATGTTAGTTATGGTTATGGTGGGTTGATAATAATGCTTAGTGGGGCCAAAAAAAAAAATAATAATAATAATAAAACGAAATGAAATAAAATGAAAAAATAAAAACCCCTAAAAATAATAATAATGAAAAGAAAGTATATATATATGAAAAAAAGAGAGAAAAAAAAGGATTAAACATAAATGAATAAACGACTTTAATGGGTGGTGTTTGTGATGATAGTGGTTATGTGTCGGTAGTTGTTATGTGGGAGTGTGGGTAATGCTCAAATTGATTGGAAGGGAATGGAAATGATCAATGGGTGATAAGGTATCATTGGGGAAGGGGGGGGGGTGCAGTGGAGGAGGGGGAGGAGAGAGAGAGGGAGAGCTCATATCTCTCCACCCACACATACGTATTGTGGGGTGGGGGTTGGGAAATTCATGCAAATAGTGTTGTTGAAAAAGTAAACAATACTGTGTGGGATGGTGTTCATTGTAGCAGGTGAAATAATGTGTTGGCATTAATATGATCGTGTTGGTTAAGAAGAGATAGAAATGATCAATGAGAAACGGGGTATCATGTGTTAGGGAGGGGGGGGGGGGGGGAACACCCGCACGCACACACACGGAAAAGGGGGAGAAAAATATATATGTAAACGGTGTTGTGGGTGAATTATGATCATAATGAGACTAACTGTGGGAATTAAAATAGTGTTGATATTAGGATGACAGTATAATAATACTGGTTGGAAAGGAAATAAATGGAAATGATCGGTGGTGACATGGCTGCCTACCGTCCCGGAGTATCCGTATTTGTCCCCCGAAATAATGAAATCATGCAGCCTGTCCCTGGAATCCACTTTTTTATTCTATGTCCCGCGAAAAAAAAAAATTCGGGAGAAAAAAAAACAACAACAAAAAAAACCGAAGTCGAGTTCGTCAGCTGATCACCGACTGACCGACTTCGGTCGTGGCCATCCTGACCAAATCCGTCGGAAAGACCCGAACATTGCCGAACTGACCAGTGCGCATGCGCATACACCGTCTTCCCGAGTTTTGAAAGCGAGAAAAATGGACGCGAAACAGGGAAAGCGTAAAAATGCCGACGGCGATCTCGACTATGGGGCTTCTCTCAAGAAGAAGAAACGTCGGCAGACATTCCTGTCAAAATATACGGAAACCTGGCCGTTCATCAAGCGTGGCAAGATCGAGACTTACGCGTCTTGTGAAATTTGTGCGCGTGAGTTCTCCATCGGATCTGGAGGTAGGGATGAAATAACCCGTCATGTCGCCACTGAAAAGCACAAGAAGAACACAAAAATCCGTGAGAGCGAGAAATCTTGTAACATTAGCGGATTCTTTCAGCGCGCTCAGACGTCAACCAGTCAGGAAACTTTTGACGTCATAAGAGCTGAAACGATGATGGTTGACCTTGCAGCTGAACTGAATTTGCCGATGGCTGCACTGGACAAGCTAAACAGAGGCGTTAAATTGATGTTTCCTGACTCGGACATCGCAAAGAAGTTTCAGTGCGCTAGAAGCAAAGTAGCATTGTAGAAGTTGTACATAGTGTAAATAAAGGTAAGCTTTCACTTTAATGTTGATGTGGTTGTGATATGTGCTACCGCTGCATGTGTCCCTGGAAATCCGTCGGGTGTCCCTGGTTTTGAAAAAGTATGTCCCTGAAAGAGGCGGAAGGGGGTAGGCAGCTCTGGTGGGAAAAGTGTTGACATGCCAATAACAACATCACACACATGTACACGCACACACTTCTTACACACACACATATACACATACTTAAAAAAGAAAAACCAGCCGCCGTGGCGAAGTGGTTAGCGTCGCGGACTCCGGCTGGGAGGTCGTGGGTTCGAATCCCATCAGAAGTCATGTGGGTTTTTCTGCCCCGACCGGCTCCTACCCAGAGTTGAGTTTGCTGCGGACTCAGTTGGGAAGACTGGGACCACACAGTCGAGTTTCATCCATCCGTTTCTGAGAGTGTTGCTCAAATTTCCTGACCAACACTGCAGGTGCATGTATCTCTCGGGCCTGGTTGACGCCGGGATATATTATGAAAGGAAGCGTAGAGTACAGCCCTGTCATGTAGTCTCAGACCGAAATGGAAATCCGTAGCATCATCTTAATCATCCTCATTCTCATTGATCAGCATTAAAAAAAATGTCTCAAATTCTGTGGCCCTTTATGCCCTGCTCTCATGGTGACCTCAATTTCGATGTCCTCTCCACGTCTGTGGCTTTGGTTTGGTTCCGTCGGGGTCACCGGTATCGCGAGTCCATGGGGTCTGTCGGTGGACGGACGTGGTGGCGCCCTCCGGAGGGAGAGCTCACTCACGCCGGCTCCGCGACTAAGCAATTATTGTCGTCAGTAGGGGGCTTAGTAGGTGGTGTCCTGCGTATGTTAGATCAGAACAGGCGCCACTGAACACCACCGAAGTGACTCGGCAGCAGTGCAGTGTCTCCTCCGGTGGGTTGCCTCTTAACGACTTGACATTGACTGCTCCTTGTGGATTGCTGGTGCTGGGGCTGCGGCGGGGCCGACCGGGCTGGGGCTGTGGACGGGGTGTCGGAATGAGCGGCGTGGGTACACTGCCTCTGAGGTGGCGCAGAGGTTGGGACAGCAAAAAAAAAACAAAAAAAAAAACGAAAAAAAACTGATGGGTGACAACCATTTCATAACAACAGTGCTGTAGGATGATGATCATTGTAACTGGAATAATGCAGTGGCATTGGTACAATGATGCCAGTATAAAGGAAATGGTCAATGACTGAAGGATGATGATCATTGTCATAACTGAGATTAAAGGTACTGTGGGGTGCTGATCGTTGTCATAGGTGAAATTATGTGGCATCAGCATAATGATGCCATTGAGGGGGGTGGGAGGGAGGGGAATCAGTGACTCTGGTTGATTGTTGACCTGTGGGTGTTTTTGTACTCCCAGTTCTTATGGAACAGGGAGTACTTTAGAATGGGAATGAAGAAATGCTGTCTGTGTGTCTGTCCGTCAGTCCGTCTGTGGTCAAAATATGTTCCACTCGCTCCAGACAAAACTACTGGGCTGATCTTTCTCACTGAAAATTTGTAGGTATGTTCATTATGGGTCAGGGATGATGCCCGATGTTTTAGTTTACCGTTATAGCCATTACTAACAGCTGAACGGCCTGTAACGGTTTTTCTTCTTTATGGAATATCTCAGAAAGTACGTGGCCGATCTTTCTGAAAATCAGCAGGTATGTTCATTATAGGTCATAGATGATGCCCAATGTTTTAGTTTACCCCGTTATAGCCGTTACTAATGGCTGTAACGGCCTGTAACGGTTTTTCTTCATTAGGGAATATCTCAGAAAATACTTGGCCGATCTATCTGAAAATGTGTAGGTATGTTCATTATGGGTCACGAATAATGCCCGATGTTTTCGTTTGCCATTATAGCCATTACTAACGGCTGTAACGGCCAGTAACGCTTTTCTTCTTTATGGAGTATCTCAGAAAGTTTGTGGCAGGTATGTTCACTATGAGCTACGGATGATGCCCAATGTTTTAGTTTACCGTTATAGCCATTATTAACAGCTATAACTGCCCATAACGTTTTTTCTTCTTTATGGAATATCTCAGAGAGTACTAGGCCAATCTTTCTGAAAATTTGTAAGTATGTTCATTATGGGCGACGGATGATGCCCGACATTTTAGTTTACCGTTATAGCCGTTACTAATGGCTATAACGGCCTGTAACTGTTTTTTCTTTTTTATGGAATATCTCACAAAGTACTTGGCCGATCTTTCTGAAAATTTGTAGGTATGTTCATTATGGGCGACGGATGATGCCCGACGTTTTAGTTTACCCATAACGTTTTTTCTTTTTTATGGAATATCTCAGAAAGTATGTGGCCGATCTTTCTGAAAATTTGTAGGTATGTTCATTATGGGTCACAGATGATGCCCGATGTTTAAGTTTATCGTTATAGCTGTTACTAACGGCCCATAATGGTTTTCTTCTTTATGGAAAATCTCATAAAGTTCTTGGCCGATCTTTCTGAAAATTCATAAGTATGTTCATTATAGGTCACAGATGATGGCCGATGTTTACCAGAATAGCCATTACTAATGGTTACACCAGCCCAAGACAGTTTTTCCTCTTTATGGAATATCTCGCATGTATTCAGGATAAACTGGGAGTACGTTTATATGCTTTGCATCTTGTTTGTTTCTTAGGCTGGAGCTCTTTTGGCGTGTGGCATTGTGAATACAGGAGTGAGAAATGAGTGTGATCCTGCGCTGGCCCTGTTAACCGACTACGTCACACACAGCAGCAACATCATGAGGATTGGGGCAATTTCAGGGTACTGTTTCATCTGTGTGGTAATTTGTTGCTGTAAATGTCATTAGGATCAATGAGTAATAGGAGAAAAAGTAGTTGGCAGGATAGCAAAACACATGACCAAACAAATGCCTTATCCCTTATCTCAACACACAAACACACACACACACACACACACACACTCACATAAACACACACACACACACACACACACACACACACACACACACACACACACACACACACGCAGATACACTGAGACACACATAGACAGACACACTTTCATAGAGAGATAATGTCATGATTTTTATCATTAAACAAAGGAAACCCAATAGACTTTTGTTTTTCTGTTGACACCAATGTAGCCTTGGGCTGGCATATGCTGGGTCCAACCGTGAAGATGTTCTTGGTCTCATACTGCCTGTCCTGGGAGACTCCAAGTCCAATATGGAGGTATGGCCATTGTGGTTGACAATGTTTCCAGTCTGTGCGGATTTACTTGTATGTTTGATGCTTTGCTATTGTTAAAATTAAGTCCGTTTGTCATCTTATTATTTTGATCCAAATATGAAGTTTTATCAAAATGCTTGTAAAATTATGTTTGTGGTTTTGTTTTGTTTTCTCATCCAGACCTGACCAAACAAATGCCTTATCCCTTATCTCAACTTGGCATGGAATATTGCCATATTGTCAGGATCTTTAATAAAAAAAAAATTTTTAAATGGGGAAAGGTGGGAGCTAACCAGGCCTCTATAACTGGTTAGGCCAGCAGAGTGATCACCCATAGTGCGTTCATGTCTAATACTTGGACTATAATTCAGTTTTCTTCTTTTCTTTGGCAAGGGAACATGTCCCATCTTTGTTCTTCGTTTTTGGCGCTTAGTTCTTTCAGCGCTCATGGATCATCTGAAGTGGCCCCTTTTGCCTGGAATATGAAGACCTTTGTCTTCCTTCACAAAGGAGAATTCAATCAGAAAATGTCCACAAGTTGTGCTCTGTAAATGCCTCTCTCCAGCATTCAGCTCATCATCATACACTGTGAAGTTTTTCTCCTTGTACTCAAAGCCTTCTGCTATGGATTCAGAGCCACACGTCTTCTCTTCCTGTCATAGGCAGTGCCCTTGAGCTGACAACCTCTAGACTTGCTTCTCTTGTACTGGATGGTCCCCCTTTGCACCTTGCAACTCGTATGAGAATTGGTTAGGAACGATGTAGCAGTCCATCCAAATTTATGATTTCCGGGTAAATCTGTAGGATCCAATTTCCCCCATTCTTCTTTTCCTGATTTCACATTCTGAGGGAGATTGGAGATTGATCATTTCAACCCCAGACTAAGCTTGGGAGAATATTTGCTCAGGGCCCACGGTGGCTTTTCACACAGAGTTCAAGGTTTGTGGAACTGTGCAGAGACAGTTTAGAGAGATCAGTGTCTCCCTCTTCAGGTGAGCATGCTTCTCGTTATCCTTTTTAATACTTTGGGATTTATTTGAACAGGTAAGTATGACGAAAAAGGAATTTCACTATTGAAATAAGTTTTCTGGTATGCTTACACCATAGCTGCCAACTGTTACGGGAAAACCGGGACATATCGTTTTTTAAAAATTTGTCCCTATTTTCGTTGTTTGCTGAAACAATTCCGGTTTACGAGTTTTCAAAAAAAAAAAAAAAAAAAGCCCAAAATGAAATAAAAGAGCGTTTGGCAACTGGTCCGACTGAACAGAAATCGTAAACTCGGAAGTCAGCATGAAAGGGGCATAACTAGGCCCATTCCGCGCATGCGCATAGCTGCTGTTCGAATAGTCAACATGGCGTCTTAAAGTGGTAGCATGGAAAAAACCACAAAACCTAAACGATTCCAGCGGTATCTGCCAGCTTATAAAGACAAGTTTCCAGGGGTCACTTCTTGCCCTTCAAAGGGTGAAAAGTTTGCTGTCTGCACCGTGTGTCGATGTCCGGTGAATATTTCACATGGGGGAAGAAATGATCTGGCCGATCATGAGAAGACCACGAAGCACAAAAAAAAAACAACGAAGCTGAGGAATCGGCAGCCGTCAAAAACACTCCGTCAATCTTCACATGCTATGGGGTGTAGTTGTGAGATCATAAGGGCAGAAGGGTGAAGTTGATGGAACTTGAACTGGAGAATGTGGGTGTAGCTGATGGAAGCCCAGGACTGTGAGTGCTGTTGATTGGGAGGGCAGAGCATCTTTTATGTTCATCCTACATCAATATGGAAGATAAAAAAGCTGTTTGGGTAAGTCTTATTTTGTGTGTTTTGTATATTAATCTATAGAAAAAAATATGGTGGCTACCTACATAAGAGGCTTTTTTTTACACAAAATATTGCATTGTATGCAACATACTAATATGCATGCTTTGATATGGTTTAATAATAGGCTTGCTTTTGATTAGTTTTCCTATCAGGAGATGAAAAATATGCCTGTCAGAGTGAAAAAAGGCTTCAGCTTCAGGGGGCTGCTCCCGAACCCACCCCCCGTGAGGTGTTACTCTTTCTGACTCTGGGAGGTTGGCAGCTATGTTACACTTTGACATCATCCTACCACTCTGCTTTGTGGGGGAAGGTATAAATATTGAGCATATACTGATATAGTCTCCATATTCATGAAGTCAGTAAGGGTAATCACTCTTACTGCCTAACTTGGTATGAGGTGATGTTAGCTCCCTGCTCTCCCAATTTTGGTTTTTGAGGATCCTGATCATATGGCGAATAGGGATAAGGTGTTTGTTTGGACAGGTAAGTGTTTTCCTGTAAGTGTGAAAATTTTGTGTAATTTACCTTGGGTGCCAATCTACATGTTTTTGCTGTATCATTGAAATTTATATGGCCATATTTTCCTTCAGTTGATTGTGCAAAGTGGGAAAAACTTTATGTTCATAGGTAACAGTGGGTTTTCTACACACACAAAATTATACATGAATTAACATTGACTATTTTAAATTGGTAATGTTTGTCTGTGTCACTTGATTCCTTGTCTTGGTATATTTTTTTACCGTAACTGTTAGATCTGGAGTTTATGTTTACTGCTAGATCTGGAGTTTCTGGTGTCAGTAATAGGAGATAGAATAAGGACATATCAAGACAGGTAGGCATTTAAAAAAATTTTTCTTCTTTTTGAAATCCTGTCTGTTGTCTGGTCAGTTACGCTATATAAAGGAGCTTTCTTAATAAATCTTCAGTTGGTGTCCCAGTTGGCATGGTCCTTTTGACGCTAAGTAGGATTTTGACTATCAATGGTTAGTTACTTCTTTTTACAAAATTAGAAGGAAAATACAAATCAGTTACTCAAATGGCTACATGCTGAAGTTGCTATCAAAGGTCTGATCCAACATCCATGTGACAAGGATAGATGTCTGTCCATCTTTTTTGTGATAATTGACCTAATGGCATAATACAGATGGTATGTGTATGGCATGATGCAGGTGATTGGCATGGCATCATTAGCCTGTGGCATGATTGCTGTGGGGAGCTGTAACGGGGAAGTGACCTCTACCATTCTGCAGACCATGATGGAGAGGTCAGAAGCTGACCTTAAGGACACCTACTCCCGCTACATGGCATTAGGCCTGGCTCTCTGCTATATGGGTAAGAACTTGCATGGTTTGCTTAGGCAAGATCCATTCTGCAGTGTATGCACAGATGCTCCAAAGTGCCAGTTTTGAATATTTTTTTAACAAAGGCTGATCCTGATTATTAAATTACTGTTTTCTTCTAGATTTTAAAAGAATTTTTATACTAAAAGTTGTTTTTAGATGTAATGACCTGTGCAAACAGCTGTCTGATTCCTATTGGCATGGTTCATGCCTGAATATTCAGGATTCCCCAAAAATTGGAGGGGAGCTACTTCAAACCTGAGACTTCTATTGAGCCTGTTCTCCTTTGCAAAGTAAGTCATTTCCAGTGCTGAATAGTTCAGTTTTCCCCACTCTGCTATTGAGCCTGTTCTCTTTGCAAAGTAAGTCATTTCCAGTGCTGAATAGTTCAGTTTCCCCACTCTTCTATTGAGCCTGTTCTCTTTGCAAAGTAAGTCATTTCCAGCGCTGAATAGTTCAGTTTTCCCCACTCTGCTATTGAGCCTGTTCTCCTTTGCAAAGTAAGTCATTTCCAGTGCTGAATAGTTCCGTTTTGCCCCACTCTTCTATTGAGCCTGTTCTGTGCAAAGTAAGTCATTTCCAGCGCTGAATAGTTCAGTTTTCCCACCTTTCCTCACACAGTGGGGAGGTGGGAGTCCTGGTGTGTAGGCCGTTAAGTATATAAAAAAATTACTTTTAGGAGAACAGTTCCTGTTTCTCATAGTATCCAAGCAAGTGCCTGTGCGTCTGGCTTTGAGGTGACATCATGTAAAAAAAAAACCCACAGGGTTGAACTGTCCACACCTCTTTACAGCTTTCTTTACTTATCCCACCAAGATGAGTGGTGCCCCTTGCCGACCTTGGTGATGACCTGCTGGAATTTCTGGCTCCATTTAAACTGTCCGTGTCGAGGCGTGTAAGCCATCTTTGTTTCTACTTGTAGTGACTGGCAGAGTACCAACTTTCATGCCTGTTTAACATGGTGCTGTGTGTGCTTTTTCTCATACTTATCTGTCCAAACAAATCCTGTATCCCCGGGTCATATGAATACAATTATAGGTGGTGATTGGAATTTAGTAATGGACCCAAATTTAGATTATGATGTTTATAAACATGTGAACAATTAAAATGCTGAAGAAAGAGTGGAAGAATTGATGTTAAATTTAGAGCAAACAGACTTATGGAGAGACTTAAATGCAGAAAGCAGAAGATTTACTGGCAAAGAACAAATCCACTCCAACAAAGCCGACTTGATTTTTTTGTTTTGTTTCGGAAACAATTATACAATATGTTGAAGATGCTGACATTCAGATTGGCTACCGATCGGACCACTCAATGATCGTCTTGAAATTATCTTTTGGAGATGTTAAAAGACAGTTTTTGGAAATTTAACAATTCTCTTCTAGAAGACTTAATTTATCTAAAAGAAATTGAAGAAGAAATAATATTCCTAGAAATCAGATACAATTTACGGTAAGAGACCAGCTCTTTCTAGATGTTTTGCTTATGAAAGTGAGATCTAAAACAATAAAATTTTCCATAGCAAAGAAACAAAAAGAAGCTAAACAGGAGAAGCAACTAGAAGAAAGCATTGAAGAGTTAGAGAAAAAATATCCCAAAACCGAAGAAGGTCAATGCAGTTTGGAAAAATATAAAGCAGGTCTAGTGGAAATTAGAAGTAAAAAAATCAATGGAGTTTTATTGCGTTCAAGAGCAAGATGGATTGCTGAAGGTGAGAAAGTATCTAAGCTCTTCTGAAATTTAGAAAAAAGGCACTACGTAAGCAATGCATGAAAAAAAAAAAATAACACAAGGTGGGAGAGAAGTAAACAGTCAAAATGAAATAATGAATGAAGCTAAGTCTTTTTATGAAATTCTATATAGAAAGAGAAATTTTGAAAATTGTGAAATCACTGACATGGTGAAAGATTTTCCAACTTGATCATACGAAGAATCAAAGAACATAGAAGGAGAAATCGCCTTAGAAAGAAGCTTCATACTCTCAGAAAAACATGAAAATCAATAAAAGCCCAGGCTTTACATCAGAATTTTAAAAAGTTTTTCTTAAATCAATAGGAATTTTTGTTGTTCGTTCATTAAATGATGGCTTTAGACAGGGAGAATTATCATCTCCGCAGAGAGAAGGCATAATCATTTGTCAAAGGGTGATAAGCCTAAGGAATACATTCAAAATTGGAGACCAATTACATTGTTAAATGTTGTATACAAGATAGGGTCATCGTGCATAGCCAGTAGACTTAAAAATGTACTTCCCAAGATCATAAATGGAGATCAAACAGGGTTCATGAGTGGTAGATATATTGGCGATAACATAAGACTTATTAACGACTTTATTCACTATCTAAACGTTACAACTCGTCCTGGATTGTTGCTGTGTATTGATTTTGAGAAAGTTTTTGACACGTTAGACTGGAATTTTATGATGAAAATCTTGAAAGCTTTTGGATTTGGTCCAACTATATGCCAGTGGATATCGCTGTTTTATAGAAATATTAAATCCACAATCATTTTAAATGGTCATTGTTCATCTTGGTTTAAAGTTGAGAGAGGGTGCAGACAAAGTGACCCTGTTTCACCATATCTGTTTTTAATTCTGCATAGAAATACTTGCTACTATGATAAGAGAAAATATATTGATTAAAGGTATAAAAATTAATAATGACCATAAAATAGCTCAGTTTGCAGATGATGCTCAGATGATGACCAAGGGTGATGCAACGTCTTTTGAGGCAATCATTGAAACGATCAGAGTATTTAGCTGTAAGTCTGGTTTATGTATGAATGATAGCAAAACGCAAGCATTATGGTTAGGTAGTAAGAAAAGGTCGACAGTAAAACATTTTCCACGTTCGAAGATCAGTTGGAATCCACCAAAATTAAAATTTTAGGCATATGATTTTCAGTAGACGTAGATGACTGTGAGAAATGAATTATAATGAAAAATTTTCAGAAATGAAAAGGCTGTTTAACATCTGGATTAAGAGGTCTACAACTCCGCTAGGTAGAATCGCTGTATTGAAAAGTTTAATTCTTTCAAAAGTAATACAAATATGGTTACTCTTGGCAAATCCGCCAGATGACTTTATAAACGATTTGCAAAGTATGTACTTCAAATTCATCTGGAAAAGAAAACGGGACAGAATCAGTACAAAAATGGTAGTGAAGAGCGTATAAAGAGGAGGACTAGGCCTACTTAATATCAAAAAGTTTATAAGTGGCCTAAAACTAATTTGGATACGCAAACTGATACAGAATACACAAACGTGGAAAGGTATTATATCTACTCTATTCCCTGTTGTAGATAACATTGGCATATGTCATAAAGGACAGGGTTCTGAGGAGGGCAAGGATCCAACCGTCGCCACACACTCGCCAACAAACACGCGGAGGCAAGAAAAATACAAACAAGGACGCCACTTTAAGTGAACGACATAAAATCATGTATTAACATTCAATAACCAGCCCTGATGTGGCCCTTTGCGGTCGGCTGGGCTATAAGCAACATTATCTCACACACTAATGGGGATAAGGCCGTACAGCAGAAAAGAAAGACAGATGCTAGCAAAATATAAGTATTTGAGAGAAACGAAAGAAGAGAAAGTTCCCCTCTGCTGGACTACCCTACAGGGATGCAAGACGAAGAGAAAAGAAAAAGAAAAATTTTTTTTTTAAACTAAACCCCTCCCCAGCCTAAAACCAATCCTAGACAACCCCCAAACCACCCAAAGGAGAAAAAGGGAGGGACAGTTCCTATAATCAAATCAGGACCTGCAAAATCACTCACACTCTCAAAAAAAAGGGGAAAACTACACTCCATGGCACGCAGGACCGTCCTTAGACCTCAACAGGTCAAGGTGACATAATACAATGGATACCTGGTAGATACTATGAATATAATAGGCTTATAGGCATGCACATGCACACACTGACAGGACACATGACAGAGACAGACAACAGTCATGACATGGACATGAACACATGACCTTTCAGTTTATGTCCCTGGCGAATAAACAGAACCCCTGACAGTCCAAGCTAGCGGCAAACTCAGGGTAGGTCGGTCCCCGCCAGGACAACGCGCAGTAGTCTGAGGGGTCTTCACAGGCCAAGTCATGGGCCCTAACTGGACAGCACCAAACGTGCAGACTGGAAGCTCACAGCTTGGTGTGCTCGAAACGTGTCATGCTCGAAAACTCTGTAAACACTGAGTTCCGAATGTGACACGGGACAACTCACAATATGTTGGGGTTCATGAGTTATGGGTGACTGCAGTGCCTGCATGTCAAGTGTCTGTCAGCATAAAGTGCATGCATACTACATCTTTACACATCTGTGAGTACCAGTGAGTTATGATTGATTACAGTGACGACATGAAATGAATATAATTCCCTAACAATCATGAGGAATAAATGAACTTTACTGTTACACAGTTTACACTTTATGTAGTGACTGCTAAAACAAAAAAGGTTGAAAGAAGGAAAGAAACAACTGAGTCAAATATTAAAGGATTATGTTTTCTTCCTTTACCCCTTCCTTGACATCGACACCAGCAAAAACAATTCCAGTTTTAACTGGATTTCAAACAAGGAAAAGATTTGTCAGAATTACTTTGACTCAAATGTTGAGGAATTGCAATATAACGGTAACATTTCAATAGGCTTCAGTATGACTAAGTCTTTACTTTAAGTGAAACCAGTCAAAACATTATCAATTAATAAAGTGCTTAACTAATTTAGTATACCACCCACCTTTCCTCAACTAACTGCCCCATTATGGCACACACAGGAAAACAAGACGAGGAAAAACAAACAGAGGAGCAGGACGGAAAAGAAGGGTACAACCAGGTAGGGCGGGTCCTACACCCAGATTAGTAAGACAGACTGCTTCCTGCCAATTTGCGCGACGCACGCTCGATACAGAAAATTGTGAATTTACCACGCGACAAGAAAAATGCACGATATCTACATAGGAACCTTCCAGACGGTTTGCTTGCCCCACCCCAAAACCAATTAAAGACCTCACCACGGCTACAGTCAAAGAAAGCACTAAAAAAAATCACACACACACACAGCAACCGAGGTATAAAATGGGCGAACAAAATTTGGAATGTGAAATAAAGGTTTGGCCGCCATGTCAAACGAGACTTCCGGCAAGTGAGAGCTACCTGACGTCATAAATAATCCACCTCAAACAACGGCCTGAAAAGAGTAAGCAGAAACCGTTACTCATAATATAATTCCGAATGAAGCGAACTGAATTTTATACACAGCCTAACGATTTTCCTTTCTCTAAATCTCACTTCCACCGTCTACCATGCGGGGGACAAACAGCAAACAGAGGAAAGGAAAATGCAACAAACAGACACTAAACCAGTACATTACCACACAGCCTGTGCAGGACGGAAATGAAAAAGAGGAGCAAAACCACCCCCTGGCCCGTACCAGCGAAGGTAGGCCAAGCCGACGGCAAACACCACTGCCAACTGAAGGGCAGACTGACAAAAACACTGCCCAGCGAAGGGCAATAAAGCCACGAGGTTAGGGAAGGTGACCCTGAGTCTGGACTGGGATCCAGCGAGTACAGTACTCACAGGACAGGACAAAAAGATCGCTTCCCCAACACAAGCATGAACTCGACTCAGAAAGAAAATGGTCGACATAAACAAAAAGCTTGTGACACACACACGCAGGCCAAACATCCATGCAGCCTACAGGCCCCAACTAGGGTGATGAAATTGAGCAAGTCACGGATGGCATGAACTGACTGGCCTCTGACAGAGTGAACAAGCCAAGGATAAAACCCGGAAAGGCTATGCATCCTCCCCAGCCGAAACAAACAGCGTTCGGTTCCAAATGAAACCCACAAAGGAAACGGCACTCTAAAAAAGAAAAGGTACCTGACACGACACGACACTGAAAACAAGGTGAAACCAAAGACTGGACCAAACAACGAGCTAAACAGCAACGGCAAGCACAGAAAAATAGAACAAACCCGCCAGAGTGCTGCCATCCAGAGAAAACTGGAAAGGGATCAGCATCCTTGCTATCTGAATACATCAAAGTCCGAGTGCCCTGCAGCACACACACAAACACATCCTGCGTTCAAAGCAGAGCAGAAAAGGCCGTCCGTGACAGCATATATGGGGGCACCTTTCGCGATGACTGTCAATATAAATCGCTTCTGGAAGCATACATTTAGTGTCATGTACTTTACCATGTCAGACTGTAGCATTCAACGACAGTTAGCTCTGAAAGGACAAATTTTTTGTGGCTAATGCAGTAATAAGATTATCATGTGATGCCAACCCTACTTCCAAGGAAGAAAGCCGGTGCCAACTTCGTGTTCCTCATTCAGCTTCAGCCTTCCACCTGACAAGGACAGGTTTTCTTGCTCTGTCTCGCCTATACTTCTTTTTTGTAATGATTGCCTGTGTTTGCCTTCTTTACTTGATCTGTTGTGGCTTATGCTAAACCCTGGTACTATGGTCGCGTGAGGCTTAGGTGTAGCGATTTATTATTTTATTTTGTAGCTTTCGGTGATCGAGTACTCCTGGTCGCTCAATCCGCCATCTTGCCTCACCTCGTGGTTGTCCACTTTCTAATTGTGCCTAGGTTTAGTTGTGCTGGAGTTTTCCTCTTGCACATTAGTTATTGTAATTATCTTAACCCTTTCACCGCCAGACATTCTATTTTGCATAAATCCCCATCGCCAGCCATTTTTCCAAAAAAGCTCTTATTTTATACCAGCATATGTGAAACGCAGATATCTCTGGAACTAAACAACCAATTCTTATGCTATTTTTTGTAAAATGGAGGAGATACACTGTACTTTTATTATATCATAACATGTTAGTAATGGTAAGTCAACAACAATTTCAAATTTTTAGTAAGTTTTCAAGTGCAAAAAAAATGCAAAATAAAAAAAAGAATGTTATGTTCCTTCTAAACGTAAAAAAATGAAGAAAGAATGCCAACAAACTCTCAACAAGGGAGGAAAAATACTCCACTCACAATTGAAGACCAGAAAGTATGATATTTCCAACAGAAAAGTGGAAGAAACGGCCACAAATACAACTACTCCAATAGCAGGGAACACACACACACACAAACACACACACACACACACACACACACACACACACACACACACACACACACACACACACATACATATGCTTATGCCTAACTGGTACACATGTAAGAAAGAAAAAGGGAACACACACACACACACACACACACACACACACACACACGTCCCTTTCACTCTCAACAGTAATATATTTTTATGAACACAAAGTCATTCCTGTGCCTGTTGGTCTCTGAACCTTTGAGAACCCTTCAGCTATTCATAAAACCCACCCAACACGTCTCTGTTGTCCATGAAAGACGCAGATCTGGTCGACCGAAGAAGACAACCCCACGTGACGATCGTCTCATTGAACGACAAGCTCTGCAGACAAGAACAGCCTCTTCCAGCATCATTCGAAGGCAGTTCAGGGTGGCTACTAACACCAACATCAGCCAGTAGACCATACGGAACCGCCTACATGGGTTTAATCTCCGTTCTCGTCGCCCAGCAGTACGGCCATGCTTAACTCCAGCCCATAGGGCAGCACGCCGCGCCTTCTGCGCACGTCACGTGAGGTGGACAGGTCAGCAATGGTCCCAGGTCCTGTTCAGTGATGAATCACGCTTCACCCTTCACGACAACGACGGCCGACTGAGGGTCTGGAGGCGCCCAGGGCAACGCTTTATTGACGCCACTGTCCAAGAAAAGGTGGCCTTAGGTGGATGTTCTGCAATGGTCTGGGGGGCCTTCAGCCTTCACCACAGAACACCCTTGTGTCATGTACAGGGTAACCTGACTGGCATCCGATACCAGGATGAGATCCGCTGGCTGTGCCTACACTGCAGCAGATGGGACCGAGGGCTGTCTACCAGAATGACGATGCTCGCCCCCACAGGGCAAGGGTGGTCAACGACTTCCTGCAGCAGTCTGGAGTCAACAGAATGGAGTGGCCAGCATGCAGTCCCGATCTCAACCGATTGAGAACCTCTGGGATGAGCTGGATCGCAAAGTGAGGAGCCACCCCCCTCCCAGGGATGCCCAACACCTCTACCAGATGCTGCAGGCTGAGTGGCAGGCGCTTCCACAGAGGATCTTCACCAACCTGGTCAACTCGATGAGGACTCGCTGCCCTCCGGGGGTTGCGACCTTGTCGTGGTCGGAGGGCTTGCGCGGTCCAGTGATCCCTTAGGCTTTGCTGGCGGGGGCATCAATACTTGAAGATAGGCTAGTTTTTTTCAAACTGCTTCTAGGTCCGAGAAGCCAAGATGCTGTCTGGCCTAAGCGTAACGTGGTAGGAGTTGATGCCCTGGTAGGGCTTCCCATGTCAGATAGGCTAAGGGTGAGGATCCTGACTAAGAGTAACCCGCCTTTCTCCTTTTCTTGTTTTCTGCCTTCCTTATTTGGCCCTTTTCTATCTTCATCTCCCCTTCAAGTCTTCTTTTCCACACTCCTTTTCTCTCTGTGGTCTCCTTAAGATCCGCCGCGTTTGCCGTGCGGTGCGACCTGTGTCGGAGGGGAATGAGATCCTGGTGATTGAGAGGGCCAGCGCTCTCAACACATCACTTTGGCTCGGACCTCTCCTAGACAGGGAGTACACTTTGGCCCGGGTGTACTAATCGGCTCCCCTTCTTGGGGCTGGGTCAAGACAGACAGTTCCCTGCTGGCCAAGTTAACCCCTGCAGTGCTCAGCTCTCTGTCCCAGGAGTTGAGCATGATCAGGGGGGATAGGGTTGGTAGTTTCTGTTTGTCGTATATCTCTCCCGAAGCTGGAAGGGGTCAAGACATGGTTTCTTGGCCCTGGCCCTTAGTTGGACTCCAAGGTGGGTGGGTAAGGGGGAGATGAAACATAATACAATAAATATGGCTTTTTCTAAAAACTTTCCCCCAAAAAGAAGAGGAAGGCTGCATCCCCTATTTCAGGGAATTTTGATTCAGATAGTGATTCGGATACGGAGGTACGACAGAGGACAGGATTCTGGGCTTCCTGGCTCGTGATGGAAGGGACGGAGCAGGAAAGACCCCTTTCAGCTCTGAGCCCTTTCGCCATACAGAAGGGCTTTCAAGCTTTAGCAGGTGACCCTCGGTCCATCAAGAGGTTGAGGAACGGCTCATTCCTAATTCAATGTAAATCACAAAAACAATCTGAACAGCTGCTGAAGGCAACAAAATTAGTGGACAGGGAGATCAGGGTGACTCCCCACAAACAGTTAAATTCATCGAAAGGAGTGATTCGCTGTAGGGATTTATCAGGTGTTTCAGAGGCAGAGATCAAAACGGAGCTGGCGTCCCAGGGTGTGACGGAGGTGCGCAGGGTGACAGTAAAGAAGGGTGCAGAGAGAGTGGCCACCAACACCCTCTTTCTGACCTTCTGCAACCTGTGCTGCCTCCGGTCATCAAAGTCGGCTACCTGATTGTCCGGGTTCAGTTATATGTTCCGTCCCCGTTGAGGTGCTTCAGATGCCAGAAGTTTGGCCATGTCAGAGACCGTTGTTCTGGGCAGGAGGTGTGCGGTATTTGCTGCAAGGCAACCCATGATGGGCCGTGTAAAGATCCGGCACATTGTGCAAACTGCGGTGGCGACCATCCCTCCTCTTCACGAAACTGTCCTCTTTGGATCCAGGAATCTGCAATACAAAGAGTTAAAACAGAAAAGAAGATCTCCTTTTTTGAAGCCCGGAAACAGGTTGTGGGCAGTCAGATGCCGACAGCTTCTTCGTATGCTTCGGCCGTTAAGAAAGTTCCAGCAGTTCCTACTCGGTCAGTCTGCTGCCAGACTGATGACTTTACGTTTTCTAAGACATTGCAAGGAAGAACTGTCCACTCTGGTGGAAGCAGGTCCACCACCTTCCAACCCAAACTGACTGCCCTGGTGGAGGCAAAAAATCCGCCACCCCTCAGACTGCCCAGCAGTCTACAACATCTGCTGCTGGGCAGATTAAAAAACCAGCAATTCCCCTCGAACTCCTCTGTCCAGTGCCCGTGCGGGCAAGGGAGTTCAACCCAGTGTGGAGATGGTGGAGATGAGGAAGAAACCTCCACCGTCTCCCAAATCCAGACCACCTTCACCTGTTGGCAAGTCTGCTAGCAGGTCTGAAGACCAACACAGTCCAGTACAAACCTCAAATAAATTTACACCTTTAGCTACAGACGTTGAAGAGGAGATGACCTGATCTCTCTCCTTTTCGCCCTCTGCACCATGGATAGTACAATATTCCATTGGAATATCCGTGGACTAAATTCCAACTTTGAGGAGCTGCAGCTTCTGTGTCAATCTCTAAAACCTTCCGTCGTGGCTCTTCAGGAAACTCAAATTCAAAGCCAGAAGACCTTTACTCTTTCTGGCTTTAATATTCTTTCAAAACCTGCACAACCATCCACGTTGGGACTGTCGGGCGGTGTTGCCCTTCTCCTACACAAAACTTTGTTGTATAGTCCTGTCGCTCTGTCTACCTCCCTTCAGGCTGTAGCTGCGAGAGTCACTCTCCACAAGACTGTGACAATCTGTTCTCTTTATCTACCTCCTTCTGTCCCGGTTTGTCGTCAGGACCTTGTCAGTCTGATAGGTGAACTTCCTCGACCTTTTTTGCTGTTGGGTGACTTTAACGGTCACAATCCTCTTTGGGGTAGTAAAAAAAGGGGGGGGGGGGGGGGGGGGGAGGAGAGAAAGAAAGAGAGATATTTGAATTAATTACAAGAAAAGGAACATGCGTCTTTACTTGCTATGAGGTGCCGAATGAAGGCACTCGCACACATACACACACACACACACACACACACACACACACACACACACACACACACACACTGTCAAATCAAACCGTTGCTGATGTAGCCTGCTAATTACACCACCCAACTCCAGTATAAAAACCCCTCTGTACTCGGTTCTTTAAAACGTAAAACGTGCTCTGTTCCAACTCTCATCCACTGATCGGTGACTTCAGCTAATCCCCAGTAGTCACTGATCAGTGGACGAGTGAAAAAAATGCAACTTTAGTATTATGATGTAGATAATTTGTCTCTTTACTTACTTGACAAAACATCGCCGTTGGCTCCTTTTCATCGTCCACAGTCAGCCAAGGAAACTCTTTCAACCATTTGAACTGGAAACGCCGCTCTCTCTCTTCTTCATAGTCGGCCTTCTGCTGTTTACGTCGTTTTTTACTTTCAATCTCTTTATCGTTGTCAGCATTTGCGGATTTTGATTTAGATTCCGATCCGGATGATCGCTTTCCAAAGAACGAAAACAATGATTGCTGAGCCATTTCTCTAGGCCCTATAAGACTAGATGTAGACAAAGAACGAACATGCGTCAGCCACATGTGCTTCGCGGCATGACCTTCAACTTGGCTTGCTTTCCATAAATTGCAGCGTAAATTGCAGTGTAACTGTCTGTGGCAAACACGTATAGCCAAGCATGGTCTAAACTTATGTTGTCTCCTCAAATGGTCAAAGCTTTGGTCTAAGCTTTCGGTCGCGTTGACAAGTAGGCTTAAACAGCGTTCGTGCAATAAAAAATAATAGTTGGTTGTCAAAATTTTCACTTGCCCGGTCGGGCACGTTCAAGAATAGCTTGGCTTGCCCGACAAGGGAGTTCACTTGCCCGGGCCGTCAGGCAATGGTTACTGTTAACCCCTGCCGCGTTTGCCGTGCAGTGCGACCTGTGACGGAGGGGGTTGAGATCCTGGTGATTGAGAGGGCCAGCGCCCTCAACACATCACTTTGGCTTGGACCTCTCCTAGACAGGAGGTACACTCTGGCCCGGGTGTATTAATCGGCTTCCCCTTCATGGAGCTGGGTCAAGACAGGCAGTTCTTGACTGGCCAAGGTAACCCCTGCAGTGCTCAGCTCTCTGTTCCCGGGAGTTGGGCATGATCAGGGGAGATAGGGTTGGTAGGTTTCTGTCTGTCGTATATCTCTCCTGAAGCCTGAAAGGGGTCAAGACAATGATTTCTTGGCCCTGACCCCATAGTTGGACCCCATGGTGGGTGGGTAAGGGAGAGGACGAATTTATACACATAAAATATGGCTTTTTCTAAAATCACTCCCCCCATAAAGAAGAGGAAGGCAGTGGACCCTATCTCAAGACATATAGATTCAGACAGTGATTCAGATATGGAGACGAGACAGAGGACAGGTTTTGGGGCTTCCTGGCTTGTGATTGAAGGGACAGAGCAGGAAAAGCCTATTTCTGCTCTGAGTCCTTTTGCAATTCAGAAGGGCTTCCAAGGTCTAGCAGGTGACCCTCAGTCCGTGAAAAGGCTACGGAACGGCTCATTCCTCGTCCAGTGCAGGTCGAAGAAGCAATCAGAACAGCTGCTGAGGTCAACAAGGCTCGTGGATAGAGAAATCCGGGTGACTCCCCATAAGCAGTTAAATTCGTCCAAAGGAGTTATTCGGTGCCCGGATTTGAAAGGTGTCTCAGATCAAGACAGAACTTGCATCCCAAGGTGTGACGGAGGTGCATAGGGTGACAGTTAAAAAAGGTGCAGAAAGAGTGCCCACCAACACCCTCTTTCTGACATTCTGCAACCCTTTGTTGCCTCCGGTCATTAAGTAGGGTACTTAAATGTATGTCCACTGTATGTCCCATCCCGATGAGGTGTTTCAAATGCCAGAAATTTGGACATGTCAGAGACCGCTGTTCTGGGGAGGAGGTGTGTGGTGTTTGTTGCAAGGCAACCATGATGGGCTGTGTAAAGACCCCGGGTCATTGTGCGAACTGCGGTGGCAACCACCCCTCCTCTTCACGCAACTGCCCTGTTTGGATTCAGGAGTCCACCATCCAAAGAGTGAAAACTGAAACGAAAATCTCGTTTTTTGAGGCACGCAAACAGGTTGCTGACAGTCAGACGTCAACAGTGTCTTCCTATGCTTCCGCCATAAAGGAAGTTTCCACCCGTTCAGTCTGCTGCCAGACTGATGAAAATGAATTTATTTTCTCTAAAATATTGCATGGTAGAATGGTAACCTGGTGGAAGCAAGTCCACACCTCCCAACCCAAAGTGGGGTGCCCCTGGTGGAGGCAAAAAATCCGCCACCCTTCATGACTGCCCAGCAGTCAACTCCATCTGCTGCTGGGCAGATTAAAAAGCCAGCCATCTGCCTCGGAACTTCTGTGGGCAGTGCCCGTGCGGGCAAGGGAGTTCAACCAAGTGGGAGATGGTGGAGATGAGAAAGAAACCTCCACCATCTCCAAAATCCAGGCCTTCTTCACCTGTGGGCAAGTCTGCCAGCAGGTCTGAAGACCAACATAGTCCAGTCAAACTAAGTAATAAATTCACTCCATTGAATGCAGATGATGACGCGGAGATGACCTGATTTTCTACTATTCGTCCTCTACACCATGGACAGTAAAATAATCCATTGGAATATCCATGGCCTAAATTCAAATTTTGAGGAGCTGCAGCTTCTGTGTCGAACTATAAAAACCTTACATCGTGGCTCTTCAGGAAACTAAAATTCAAAGCCAGAAGACCTTCACTCTTTCTGGCTTTAATATTCTTTCCAAACCAGCACAACCATCCACATTGGGACTGTCGGGCAGTGTTGCCCTTCTTTTGCATAAAACTTTGCTGTTTAGTCCTGTCACTCTGACTACCCCCCCTTCAGGCTGTAGCTGCGAGAGTCACTCTCCACAGACTGTCACAATCTGCTCACTATATCTGCCACCTTCTGTCCCGGTTTGTCATCAGGACCTTGTCAGTCTCATCGGAGAACTTCCTCAACCTTTTTTGCTGTTGGGTGACTTTAATGGACACAATCCTCTTTGGGGTAGTGTCAGTTCGTCATCCAGAGGTCTGCTTCTTGAGGATGTCCTTTCAGACCTTGATTTGTGTTGTCTGAACGATGGAGCTCCAACTTACCTCCACTCTTCCACAGGTTCACTTTCGTGTTTAGATTTGTCGATTTGTGACCCCTCGCTGGTCCTGGACTATGAGTGGTCTGTCCATGACGATCTGCACGGAAGTGACCATTTCCTGTTCTTTTAAAACCCATATTAACTGAAAACGTCTCAGTCTCACATCTTAATTATAAGAAGGCAAACTGGAATCTTTTTGCAACCAATATTTCAAAAGAATTCCAGGACATTGATTTTCTTCAGAGTCCAGACCAGCAGAATCTCTGACCAACACTGTGATAAACTGTGCTGAAACCTGTATTCCAATGTCTTCTGACAAACTCCAACTGCCCAAAACACCCTGGTTTAATTCTGACTGCCAACAAATTTCGAAAGTACGTAACGGGCTCAGCGTCGGGTATACCGATGACCTTCAGGTCCAACGCTCGAGCCAATCAGAAACTCCGTGCCAAATCGAGACACACTTTCAAAATCAGTAAATGTCAGTCTTGGAGAAACGTCTGCTCCGGGCTGTACATCTAAAACATCAAAGAAAAAAGTTTGGAACATCATCAGAAAAATCAAAGAGAAGAACACCAACCCCTCCATTCATCACCTGAAACTTGCTGGTGCTCTGATCACTGACAAACAAGCTGTTGCCAATCTGCTGGCCTCCACCGTCCAACAGAACTCATCTTGAAATAAATCTGCAGCCTTTTTAAGAAATAAACAAATCAGAGAGAAATCTTCATACAATTTCACATCAGACAACTCTGAAGCCTACCATCTTCCTTTTTCTTTTTTTTCTTTTTTTTTTTTAGACCTTTTTTTTAAATTTGCATTCCAACATGTATATATTACAGGAAGGCAAGTAAGTACATAAAGAAAGAAAGAAATCACCCCAAACAATGTGAATTCACAAATTCATGAAACATTATCTAATACGAGAGAGAGAGAGAGAGAGCACGAGCGGTGGATGTATCAAGAAAAATTATGCTGACAGGGATGTTTTTTACATCATTATGCTTGGCAAAAAATTGAAATCAGGCCTTAACAATGCACACAAAAAGTGTTCATCTACACACTTCATCTTACACTTCTAAATCTATTAGTGCAACTTGTTTTTGAAAAGAAAAGAAAGACAAAAGGGTATAAATGTTAAACAGTATCCATCAATGGTCTGTATGCCAGCCATCTGGTCAATCTTCCTTTTTCAATCACCGACCTAAAATTAGCTTTGCAAACCTGCACGATTCTGCCCCTGGTCTGGATGACATTCATTATCAGGTTTTGAAACATCTTCCAGAAAGCTGTCTCCAGACTCTTCTTAAAGTCTATAACCATATCTGGACCACAGGAGGGCGGAAAGCCCTGATCATTCCAATACTTAAGCCTGGAAAGGACCTTATCAACCCTTCAAACTATCGTCCAATAGCTCTGACTAGCTGCCTCGGTAAGCTTATGGAAAAGATGGTCAACTCCGTCTGATGTGGAAGCTGGAAACCCATGGCCTTTTGGCCAGTGAACAGTGCGGTTTCTGGAAGTACCACTCGACAGTTGACCATTTAATCGGTCTGGAAACCACCATCTGCAACACCTTTGTCAATAGGCAACATGTGGTCACTATCTTTTTTTACCTAGAAAAAGCATACAACACCACATGGAAATCAGGAACCCTTATGGACCTGCACAAACTTGGTTTTCGTGGTCATCTGCCTCTGTTATCCAAAACTTTCTGGCCGATCGACAGTTCCAGGTGCATGTTGGTACCACACTCTCTGACATCCATGGGCAGGAGTTGGGTTTACCTCAGGGGAGCATGCTTTCTCCTGCCCTTTTCAGCATTAAAATCAACGACATTGTCATTTCGGTAAGCCAGGGCTCTGAGTCCTCTCTGTTCGTTGACAATTTTGCTCTGTATGCAGTTGGAGCTTCTTACGCCAGCATACAGCGTCGATTCCAACTTTGTGTCAACAAGATCCAACAGTGGGCGGAGGAAAACGGGTTTACCTTCTCACGTACCAAAACTCAGTCAATCCATTTTCACAATTTTCGTCAATTTTTTGCTGATCCTGAAATTCGTCTGGACAAGTCCACCATTCCAGCTGTAAAAGAAGCCAAATTCCTAGGAGTTATTTTTGACCAAAAACTCAACTTTCTCAGCCAATTAAAATCTCAAAACTTCTTGCCAGAAAGCTCTGAATATTCTGCGGGTCGTAGCACACACTGACTGGGGCGCTGATAAGAAAACTTTGCTGCACCTCTACAGAGCCTTGGTCCGTTCCAAACTGGACTATGGTTGTGTTGTGTATGGCTCTGCAAGACCCTCTTATCTGAAACTCTTGGATCCTATTCACCATCAAGGGCTTCGTCTCTGTCTTGGAGCATTCCGCACCACCCTGTGTACAGCCTGTTCGCAGAGGCAGGTGAACCCTCACTGTCCAACCACAGGCTGAAAATGTCTCTGAATTACTATATCAGACTGACTGTTCTCGGAACCGGAGAATCCTGCCTATGTCTTTGACCCCAGTTTCAAAGCAAAATCGAAAATAACCCTAACAGTATTCCGCCGTTTGGTCTTCGTATGTAGCCTCACGTGCGGAATGCAGGTCTAGACCTAGGAGTTGTGTCCGATTTTTCCTAGTTTCCAGATCAGCCTCCATGGACCTTTTTCACACCAGAGATTCGTTTTGATCTTGCAGCTTTTCGTAAAGAGTCTACCAGCTCTCTGGCATACAAGGCATTGTATGCTGACCTCTGTTCAAAATTCCCATTGTATCAGAAAATTTTCACTGATCGTTCCAAGTCTGAGGATGGAGTGGCCTGTGCAGCCTGTTGCCCTGTGTGCTCCTTCTCAGATACTGTTAGAACATACACCTCCAGATGCTTCTGTCTATTCTGCTGAACTTACTGCTCTGGTTCTGACGCTGAGGGTAATCTCACAATCTACAAAGAGGGACTTTCTGGTTCTGTCCCCTCCGGGGGGTTGCGACCTTGTCGTGGTCGGAGGGTTTGCGTGGTCCAGTGATCCTTTAGGCTATGCTGACGGGGGCATCAATACTTGGGAGATAGGCTGGTTTTTTCACACTGCTTGTAGGCCTGAGAGGTGCAGATGCTGTATGGCCTAAGCGAAACGTGGTAAGAAGTTGATGCCCTGGTAGGGCTTCCCATGTCAGATAGGCTAAGGGTGAGGATCCTGACTAAGAGTAACCCGCCTTTCTCCTTTTCTTGTTTTCTGCCTTTCTTTGGCCCTTTTCTATCTTCGTCTCCTCTTCAAGTCTTCTTTTCCACACTCCTTTTCTCTCTGTGGTCTCCTTAAGATCCGCCCTGTTTGCCGTGCGGTGCGACCTGTGTCGGAGGGGAATGAGATCCTGGTGATTGAGAGGGCCTGCGCTCTAACACATCACTTTGGCTCGGACCTCTCCTAGACAGGAAGTACACTTTGGCCCGGGTGTACTAATCGGCTCCCTTCTTGGGGGGTGGGTCAAGACAGGCAGTTCCCCTGCTGGCCATGTGAACCCCTGCAGTGCTCAGCTCTCTGTTCCCGGGAGTTGAGCATGATCAGGGGGGATAGGGTAGTAGTGTTCTGTTTGTCGTATGTCTCTCCCGAAGCCTGGAAGGGGTCAAGACAGTGATTCTTGCCCCTGGCCCTTAGTTGGACTCCAAGGTGGGTGGGTAAGGGAGGATGAATCACAATAAACTCAATATGGCTCTTCAAAAACAATCCCCCCAAAAGAAAGGAAGGCAGCCATCCCCTATTTCAGGGATTTTGAATCTGACAGTGATTCAGATACTGAAGAAACGACAGAGACAGGTTTCGGGGCTTCTTGGCTCGTAATGGAAGGGACAGAGCAGGAAAGACCCCTTTCAGCTCTGAGCCCTTTCGCCATCCAAAAGGGCTTTCAAGCTTTAGCAGGTGACCCTCGGTCCATCAAGAGGTTGAGGAACGGCTCGTTTCAATTCAATGTAAATCTCAAAACAATCTGAACAGCTGCTGAAGGCAACAAAATTAGTGGACAGGGAGATCAGGGTGACTCCCCACAAACATTTAAAATTCATCGAAAGGAGTGATTCGCTGCAGGGATTTCAGGTGTTTCAGAGGCAGAGATCAAACGGAGCTGGCGCCCCAGGGTGTGACGGAGGTGCGCAGGGTGACAGAAAAGAAGGGGTGCAGAAAGAGGGGCCCACCAACACCCTCTTTCTGACCTTCTGCAACCCTGTGCTGCCTCCGGTCATAAAAAGTCGGCTACCTGATTGTCCGGGTTCAGTTATATGTTCCGTCCCCGTGAGGTGCTTCAGATGCCAGAATTTTGGGCCATGTCGAGACCGTTGTTCTGGGCAGGAGGTGTGCGGTATTTGCTGCAAGGAAACCCCATGATGGGCCGTGTAAAGATCCGGCACATTGTGCAAACTGCGGTGGCGACCATCCCTCCTCTTCACGAAACGTCCTCTTTGGATCCGGAATCGCAATACAAAGAGTTAAAACAGAAAAGAAGATCTCCTTTTTTGAAGCCCGGAAACAGGTTGTGGGCAGTCAGACGCCGACGCTTCTTCGTATGCTTCGGCCTTTAAGAAAGTTCCAACAGTTCCTACTCGGTCAGTCTGCTGCCAGCTGATGACTTTACGTTTTCTAAGACATTGCAAGGAAGAACTGTAAAACTCTGGAAGCAGGTCCACCACCTTCCCAAACCCCAAAAGTGACTGCCCCTGGGGAGGCAACAATCCGCCACCCTCAGACTGCCCAGCAGTCTACAACATCTGCTGCTGGCAGATTAAAAAACCAGCAATTCCCTCGAACCCCTCTGTCCAGTGCCCGTGCGGGCAAGGAGTTCAACCAGTGTGGAGATGGTGGAGATGAGGAAAAAACCTCCACCGTCCCCCAAATCAGACCTTCTTCCTGTTGGCAAGTCTGCCAGCGGGTTTCTGAAGACAACCATAGTCCAGTACAAACCTCAAATAAATTTACACCTTTAGCAACAGACGTTGAAGAGGAGATGACCTGATTTCTCTCCTTTTTTCGCCCTCTGCCCATGGATAGTACAATATTCCATTGGAATATCCGTGGATTAAATTCCCAATTTTGGGAGGAGCTGCGCTTCTGTTGTCAGTCTATAAAACCTTCCGTCGTGGCTCTTCAGGAAACTCAAATTCAAAGCCAGAAGACCTTTACTCTTTCTGGTTTTAATATTCTTTCAAATCCTGCACAACCATCCACGTTGGGACGGTCGGGCGGGTGTTGCCCTTCTCATACACAAAATTTTGCTGTATAGTCCTGTCGCTCTGTCTACCCCCCTTCAAGCTGTTGCTGCGAGGTCACTCCCACAAGACTGTAACAATCTGTTCGATTTATCTAACCCTTCAGTCCCGGTTTGTCGTCAGGACCTTGTCAGTTGTTTAGGAGAATTTCCCTCAACCTTTTTTTGTTTTGGGGGGACTTTAACGGTCACAATCCTCTTTGGGGTAGTGTCGGTACGTCATCCAGAGGTCTGCAAATTTGAGGATGTCCTTTCGGATTTGGATTTGTTTTTGTCTGAACGCGGATCTGCAACTTACCTCCACTCTTCCACAGGTTCACTTTCGTGTTTAGATTGTCGGTTTGTGCCCCCTCGCTGGTCCTGGACTATGAGTGGTCTGTCCATGACGATCTGCACGGAAGTGACCTTTTCCCTGTCCTCCTAAAAACTGTAATAATGAACACGTCTCTGTCTCTCAACACCTAAATTATAAGAAAGCAAACTGGGATCTATTTGCAGCCACTATTTCTGCGGAATTCCAGGACACTGATTTTCTTCAGAGTCCGGCCCCAGCAGAATCACTGACTAACACTATGATCAAGTGTGCAAAAGCTTGTATTCCAGTGTTTTCCCGAAAAAACTTCAAATGCCAAAGACCCCTGGTTTGATTCAGACTGCCAAAAAATTTTCCCAAAGTTAGAAACGGGCTCAGCGTCAGGTATACCAACGACCTTCGGGTCCCAACGCTCGACCCCATCAGAAATCCGTGCTAAATCAAGACACACTTTTAAAATCAGTAAACGTCGGTCCTGGAGAGTTTCTGCTCCAGGCTGACATCAAAGACTTCCAAGAAGAAAGTGTGGAACTCATTAAGAAAATCAAAGGGAAGAACACCTGTCCACTGTGAACCATCGCAAGTTTCGGATTCTTTAATACGGAGAGAAAGCAGTTGCTAATCTGCTTGCTTCAACCATTAAAAAGAATTCCTCCTCTTCTAACAAATCACCCATTTTTGTCAAAACAAAGCCCTAAAAGAAAAGTCACCCTGCAACTTTTCGTTACGACAACATGGAAGACAAAATTTCCTTTTTCACGTTAAACGGGGCTGAAATCTGCCTTACTTTCTTGCAGCGTTTCCTCTCCAGGTATGGATGAAATTTCATTATAAACTGTTGAAACATCTTCCGCAAGAAGGTCTGAAATACTGCTACAGGTTCTTTCCCCCTTGGCGGAAAGCCCTCATTATTCCCATCCCCAAAACCTGAAAAGATCTTTCTAACCCATCAAACTACCGTCCCATAGCTTTGACCAGCTGTGTCTGCAAATTGATGGAGAAAATGGCCCAATGCTAGGCTCATGTGGAAACTCGAACGATGGCCTTTTGGCGAAAGAACAGTGTGGTTTCCGCAAACATCGGACTACCGTTGACCATTTGATTCGTCTGGAATCTACACTTCGGAAGCTTTTCTGAACAAACAGCATGCAAGTGGCAATTTTCTTCGACTTGGAGAAGGCCTATGATACCACCTGGAAGTCGGGATATTTCATGATCTCCACGATCTGGGTTTTCGAGGTCATCTCCGCTTTTTATTCAAAATTTTTTGGCGAATGACAGTTCAGGTCGGGTTGGCACCACTCTCTCTGATGTCCCGAGCAGGAGTTGGGTGTTCCACAGGGAAGCATACTGTCTCCTGCCCTCTTTAGTATTAAAATCAACAACATTGTTAAATCAGTTCAGCAGGGTTCAGACTGCTCATTGTGGATGATTTTGCTGTCTACGCAACTGGAACCCTGTACCGAGTGTCCAGCGCAGGCTCCAGCTTTGCGTAGATAAAATCCATCGGTGGGCAGATGAAAACGGTTTCACCTTTTCTCCAACAAAGACGCAGTGTATTCACTTCCTTTAAATTTCCGTCAGTTTTTTTCCAGTTTCCTGAACTTCAAGTAGGGAAATTCCCATTCCAGCTGTTAAAGAGGCCAAATTTCTGGGATCCATTTTTGACCAAAAACTTAACTTTCTCAGCCATATTAAAACCTCAAAACTGCTTGCCAGAAAGCACTAAATATTCTGCGGGTCGTAGCGCAACCGACTGGGGCGCTGATAAGAAAACTTTGTTCCCACCTTTTACAGACCCCTGGTCCGTTCCAAACTGGACTACGGTTGTGCTGTGTACGGCTCCGCAAGATCGTCTTACCTCAAACTCTTGGACCCTATCCACCATAAAGGGGCTTCGTCTCTGTCTTGGAGCGTTCCGCACCACCCGTGTACGCCTGTACGCAGAGGCAGGTGAACCTTCACTGTCCAACCGCGGGCTGAAACTGTCTTTGAATTATTATTCCGACTGTTCTCAGAACCAGAAAACCCTGCCTATGACTGTGCTTTGACCCTCGTTCCAAAGTAAGTTTGAAAACAACCCGAATGTTTTCCCGCCGTTTGGTCTTCGTATGCAGCCTCACGTGCGGAATGCGGTATAGACCTGGAAGTGTTTCCGATTTTCCAAGTTTCCGGATAAACCTCCGTGGCCCTTTTCACACCAGAGATTCGTTTCGATCTTGCAGCTTTTCGCAAAGAGTCTACCAGCTCTCTGGCGTACAAGGCTTTGTATGTGAGCTCTGTTCCAAATTCCCATCCTGTCAAAAAGTTTTCACTGACGGTTCCAAGTCTGAAGATGGGGTGGCCTGTGCAGCCTACTGCCCTGGCGCTCCTTCCAGATCGGTTGGAAATATTATTCAGATGCTTCTGTCTTTTTCTGCTGAACTTACTGCTGGTACGGCTTTGAAGATAATCTCACTTTCTTCGAAAGGGACTTTCTGGTTCTGTCGGATTCGCTGTCAGCTTTGGAGGCCATAGTGGCCGCAACCTTCAGCATCCAGAAACTTTTACTTTTTTTGAACTTTTTAGCAAGTTGAAGGCGGACGGTTACAACATTACTCTTGCTTGGGTTCCAGGTCTGTTGGCATCGGCGGGAACGAAATGGTTGATCGTTTAGCCAAGAACGCCACAAGAGAGAAACTGCCCAAAACACTTATATCCCCTGCTCAGATGTGAAACCCAAAAATTTAATGATTATGTGAGAGACCTCTGGCAGGAGGATTGGAACACACAGGACGAATAACAAATCCCTTCAGATCCCTCCAAACCTTAAAAGGGCTTCCTCCCATCCCCGTCGGGAGGTCGTAAAGAGGAAACGGTTCTGTGCCGGTGCACACCGGCCTTGTATTTTACCCATGCCTACCTTTTAAAGTGAAGAAGCTCCCTGGTGCATTCCATGTCATGCGCCACTCACATTGAAACATGTTCTTTTAGAGTGTTGGACTTGCACGATGTGAGACACAAACATTTTACGGCGGAGTCCATGAAGATCCTGTTCAGGGTGTCCCGCCTGATGTGATCCTTGAGTTTTTGAGAGAGATTAACATTTCATCTGATTTTAAAATTTTACGGAGAAGATTTTTAACGAAGTTTCTGGTACGTTTCTGACGATGTCATTTAAGAGATGTGTGAAAGTTTTTTTTTTTTTTTTTTTAATGACTGGTGAGTTGATTTTAACGTGGTGACAGCCCTGATGTGGCCCTTTGCGGTCGGCTGGGCTATAAGCAACATTATCTTATCTTATCTTATCCAGCAAGTCTTATGGTAAATAAACTGCTGGTTTTCTTGAGAGATTTTCCAGCAAGTCTTATTGGGAAATAACATGCTGGTTTACTGGAGAGAGCTCCAGCAAGTCTTACTGGTAAATAACATGCTGGTTACTTGAGGGAGATCCAGCAAGTCTTATTGGGAAATAACATGCTGGTTTGCTTGAGAGAGATCCGAAGTCTTATTGGGAAATAACATGCTAATTTACTTGAGAGATATCAGCAAGTCTTATGGGAAATAACTGCTGGT
>CM031614.1:30621228-30638279 GCA_018398815.1 Conus ventricosus
GTAAAATTTGGAAAAGGACTGAACCTTAAAAATCTTTTATCGTTGTGTATGGAAGAGGCCACAGAGATGTGAATATTTTGTGACGGCCAATCAGTCCTTATGGAAATTGGAAATTTACGGGATGCTGATGTTAATGAATGCAAAACAACAGCAGCAGTAATTTGGAGTGGGGCAGGGTAGATAATTCATGATTCTACAATCAGTGTATGTATTGTTGCAGGAGCCTGACCAGCAGCTGTACAGGGCTGCTCTGGAGAGTTTGAGAACCCAGATCAGAGCTTCAACTACATCCATGACTTCTGTCCCTAAGCCCCTCAAGTTTCTCAGACCCCACTATGAAACCATCAAAGGAGTCCATGAAAAGATCCGTGACAAGGAAACGAAGGTGAAGAGACTGCAGACATACTGAATTGAAAACAATTCAAGTGATACACAGTAGTTGGTTGGTTAGTGATGAGTATGGCTTTCTTAGTTAACGTGTGTTGGCTGTTAGGTGACAGTAATGCTGATGGCATATTGATTTTTTTTTTGGTCAAAACACAAGGCGGAGAGATGTGCATTAATTTACTTGATATATCATATATGATTTTTACCCAAGATATTCTTTCCTGGATGAATGATCAAAGACACTTTGCCGGAATTGAGATGAAAAAACAGATGCGGCCATATGTTAGAAAACATCTGTTGAGTGTGTTACATGATACCAAAGCTTCTCACTCCAGCTCTTTCAGTCTCTCTCTCTCTCTCTCTCTCCTCTCTCTCTTCCTCTCTTCTCTCTCTCTCTCTCTCTTTCTCTTCCCCCCCTCCCCCTGTCTCCCTCTCTCTTATTCTCTCCCTTCTACTATTCTCTCTGTTTATGTCTACATCTGTTCTCTCTCTCTCTCTCTCTTTCTCTTTCTCTCTCTTTCTCTCTCTCTCCCTCCCTCTGTCGTTTTTCTCTCCCTGTCTCCTATTCTCTTTTGTTTATGTCTATGTCGTCTTTCTCTCTGTTTCAGTCTTCCCCTTCCTTCCCCTGATTCTGTCTTTCACTCTCCCTGTCTCTCTTACTCATTCACTTGCTTGCTTTCATCAAATTTCCGGGATCAGCCTCCGTGGACCTTTTTTACACCAGAGATTCGTTTTTGATCTTGCAGCTTTTCGTAAAGAGTCTACCAGCTCTCTGTCATACAAGGCATTGTATGGCTGACCTCTGTTCAAAATTTCCATCTTATCAGAAAATTTTCACTGACCAGGCATGAAATTAGTCCGCCTAAGGCGGATTTTCCACCCATTTTTTTATCTGCGCTGCCCCCCTCCCCCCCCCCCACCAAAAAAAAAGTGCTGCCCAAAAAAAGAAAAAAAAAAAAAAAATCCTGAAATAAACTTTCATTCGATGCTTTTTCCATTTGGACAATTTGCAACTCTGTTATTCTCAAAAGTATCAACCGGTCACTTCCGCCATTAATCAACATCCGGTCTTTTTGTGCCTGTCGAACGTCGGACATTGTTAAATTGGCGAAGTTTCAAGCGCGTCGCGATTTCACGGCAAAACAAAGGATGAGAAACGATTGGAGGTGGGACTGGCTAGACCAGGAAGTGGACGATGTTCGAGTTGGTGATGTGTTTCACAAATTAGACGAAAAAGGGGCTGCATTTTGTGTTCCATGTGGAAAGATTAAACGACTGAATCAATGTTGTGATGAAGGCTGCCTCATTGTTTTGAGTGAATGAGTCAGTATGCACATGTATATATGATCTTTGAAGTATTATTTTCATTACTGAAAACATGAAAATGTGGCTTATTTGCCCTTCTTCTTAACAGCGCTGAAATAGGGGTTTATTTGCAGTTTTAGGCCTTGTATTTCATTAAAAAAAGCTTCAGCTTCAGGGGGCTCCTGACCCCCGCAGGGGCATTGCCCCTGGACCCCACTGGGGCCTACAGCGGCCCCAGACCCCCACCAAATTTTCAGCCTATTTTACTGCAGGTCACTTTCATGCCTGCTGATGGTTCCAAGTCTGAGGATGGAGTGGCCTGTGCAGCCTATTGCCCTGGGGCTCCTTCTCAGATACTGTTAGAACATATACCTCCAGATGCTTCTGTTTTATTCCGCTGAACTTACTGCTCTGGTTCTGGCATTGAAGATAATCTCACAACCCTAAGAAGAGGGACTTTCTGGTTCTGTCAGATTCACTGTCCAGCGTTGGAGGCCATAGCTGGCTGCAGCCTTCAGCATCCAGAACTTTTAGACTTTTTTTGAACTTTTTGACCAAGTTGAAAGCGATGGTTACAACATTATTCTGGCTTGGATTCCTGGGCATGTTTGCAAACAGAGGAAGTTCTGTGCCGCTGCACACCGGCCACTCGTTATTTTACCCATTCCTACCTTTTAAAGAGTGAAGAAGCTCCGTGGTGCATTCCATGTCATGCGCCACTCACAATGAAACATTATTTTATAGAGTGTTAGGACTTGCACGATGTGAGACACAAACATTTTACAGCAGATTCCATGAAAACCTTGTTCAGAGATTGTTCGCCGGACACGATCTTTGAGTTTCTTGAAAGAGATTAACATTTTCATCGGATCTGAGATTTTACAGTGGAAAGATTTTTAACAAACTTTCGGATGTTTTTTTTAAAAATGTATTTTAAAGAATTGTTGTGAATGAATGACTTGTGAGTTGATTTTAACGTGGTGACAGCCCTGATGTGGCCCTTTGCGGTCGGCTGGGCTATAAGCAACATTATCTTATCTTATCTGCTTGCTTTCATGGCTCTCTCTCTCAATCTGTCTCTCTTGTCCCCTGTCCCCTTCCCATCCCTCCCTTCTCTTCCATACTTAATCCTTTCCTTCAGTCCATTTTTCCTTTCTCTCTCTTTCTCCCCCCTCCGCCCCCCTCTTCCCTAATCCCTCCTTCAGTCCATCTCCCTGTCTGTAGTATGTTGTGTCTTTTTACCTCCCTTTTTAAAAAATGTGCTATTTTTTTTCCTTTTCAAATCCCGTTTTTAGTACATGTTCTGCTCTGTGTGTATTTATATTTTGTTCTGTGGCTCTAATTGATTCTGTTTTGTTGCTTGACTAGAGGGTTGGGATGGGAAGAGGAATTTTCATACTAAAAGCAGTTTTTACAGAATACTTACCTGTTCAAACAAACATATGTCTTATAACTTGGTATGGAACATCACTACATCATTAAGAACCCTATAATGTTAAAAAAAAAAAGGAGAGAAAGGGTGCTAAGTATGCTTCAATACCCTTGCAAGACTGTATCACGTTTTGTTTGTGAGCTTAAGTTCAGTTTCTGCACCTTTCATGGCAAAGCAGAGAGGAAGGCTGCATAGTTTTTGATATGCATTTAGTTAAACTACTTTTAGTAGGAAAATTCCTTTTTCTCATATTTGACGGCTCCATTTGCACTACTAAGTGGTCTGGCTCTTGAAATGGTCTTTAAAAGATTTTCTCGTTTTGTCGAATTCTCAGTCTGCTTTGGAGACCATTACTGGCCATAAACTCAAACACCCCCAACTGCTGACAAGTGTTTGAACTATACGTCTATCTGAGATGTGATGGATACAACATAGTCATGTGGGCATTCGAGGCAATGAGGTGGTTGATCAACTTGCCATGAGTGCCACAAAGAGAGCTGAGCAGATTGTCAATCCCTCACACCAATCTGAAACCCAGAGCTCAAACTTATGTCAAAGACTCTGGCAAGAAGAGTGGAACTCTCAGATGGATTAACAGACTCTTCAAAATCTGTCCAAAACTTGAAAGAGTTTTTAACATGTTTCAAGGGTCAGCCGTAAAGAAGAAACAGTCTTGTGCCTTTTGCACACAGACCACTTCTTTTAGACCCATTCTTGTCTTTTAAAAGGTGAAGAAGCTCCATGGTGTGCTCCATGTCATGTACCACTCACAGTGAAATATGATCCTTTAGAACGTTGGAAGTAGCATGATGTGAGATATAAACACTTTACAGCAGAGTCCATGAAAACCTTGTCAGAGATGTCCCACCTGACATGAACTTTAAATTTCTGAAAGAGATCAATATTTTTCATCTGATCTCAAATTTGTACGAGAGAAAGATTGTTAATGAAACTTCTGTGTGTTTTTAGAAGGTGTATATTCTTCTTATTTAAAAAAAAAGTTTATTTATATGACTCGAGCGTTGACTTCAATGCGATGTCCCTTTTCGGTCAGCTGGGCTATAAGCAGCGTTATCTCTCTCTCTTGACTTACCAAGGTGGGTCTCTTCTATGAAAACTATAACCTGAAAATCTGCTAATCATTGAATTTATTTGTTTTTATACCATTTTATGTTTTTATGGTTCCTTTACTGTTCCAAGATTTGCTAATTTTTTAAACCGAAAGTATTCCCTTTCTGTTTCCTACCTGATGATATATCGGCCTCCACCCCCCCCCCCCCCCCCCCCCCCCCCCCCCCCCCGGCATGGTGGTGAATATTGTTGTTGCGGGTATGGTCTTGGTGATGCATAGTTGTCTCGTCTGCCCATCACATGGTAACCCTATCCATTTGCGGTGTTGTAGTCCCGTCTGTGTGTTGACAGGTCCCATCTGCATGCAGGTCAGTCCTGCTGTTAGTAGTGGGCAGCTTGCTCAGGCAGTGGCTTGTGCAGCCAATATTGTAGCACGCAGCCTTCCCATTTCTGTTGCCCTGTCACGTTGGTAGCCCTGGTGTTGTGTGTGACATCCATGGTCGCTGAGTCAGTGTTCTGCTGAGTGACATTGCCAGCAGTTTTGTTGTTGCTGTTGTTTGTGGCCTGTTCGTTTGCTTTTTCTGTCCTATTTTTCCCAGCACAGACTGTCTACGCGTCTTCCTATGTTGTCTACCAATGTGCTGGCCCCTTTCAAAGTTACTTTGTTGGGTATGTGTTTTAGGTGTTGTTTGCTTTTAATGTTGGTGTGCCTGATGAAGGATATATTCTGTAAGCATAAGCCCTAAATATATTTGGGATTGTGCAGCTCAGTCTTGGCTGGGGTCGGGATAAGGGTGTGACGTGTAACGGCCTGACTGACAATGCGGGCGATCTTGTTTTCTTTTTGATTTCTTCTGCGCCTTTTTCTGTGTTGCTGGCCCCAATTGTATGAGGATGGCATCGGGCGGGTTTTTGTTGGTTTAAAAAGAGCACTTTGCTGTTGTTATGGCATTTTTCATAGTAAATGTACCTATGAGCACCGGGATCATCTCCTGCAGGACAAAATTTATGCGGGTGAGAAATGGGGAAGATGGGTCTTGTCCATTTGGTGTTGCTGGCTGGTCTTCTTTTCCTTTTCCTCTGTCCAGGGCCAGCCTTACTGCTGCATTGATCGTTTGAGTCAAAGTCTTCAAAGCGGAGAGGGAAAAGCGAAGAAAAAAAATTTGTGCGCACCCAAACAACCCCGGCTGTGACGGTTTGTATCTGTAAGCGTGGAAATACGAACCACCATTGCTTTGCTGTCGTATCGCGCCTATAGCGACCAATGTTTACACAACGAAACAAACAGGGTTTCCTTGACTTGGAGGAACCCGGAAAAGCGGATCGCCGTCCAAACACCCGTGAGCATTTTTGCGAAGGTTATTAGTGTGGGAATTCGTAAAGTGCCAACAGATTCCCACCCTTTCGCTTGGAACAAGTGTCTTTTTAGAAGCGCTTGAATTTCACACATACACAAACGCACGAAAGTACGGTGGTGCGCCGCACACACACACACACACACACACACAAAACACCACACACACACACACATGCCAAAAACGCATGCAGCCTGCCGCGCATCACAATAAAACAAAAAAGCAAAAACTTACCGTAAATACCCCTTTATATTATTAACTTTAAAGATTGGGTTTAACTTTTAACAGCCTGACTAAGGGGAAAAAAAACAAACAAAAAAGACCAGCCTTGACAAAAATGCTGAAAAACCCAAATCGAGGTGTTTTTGGGGTGTGTGTGTGTGTGTGGGGGTGTGTGTGTGGGGTGAAAAGAGAGGGGAGAGAAAAGAGAGGAGAGAGAGAAAAGGAGTGGGAGGAAATTGAGTAAACTGCAAAAAAGACCCTGCCGCAAAAAAATCTGGGGAAGAAAAGAACTGCACAGTGTACACCGGCGCGCATGCAAAAACTGAGAAGAGAAGAAGAGGAGAGAGGAGAGAGAAAAGGGGAAAAGGGGGAGGGAGGGAGGGGGGGAGACTGGGGGGGGGGAGGATGACTGATTGAAAAACTACATAAGAAACAGACAGCAGGGATAACTTTGTACCCAAAAATCATAAAAGCAGCAAGAGAGAGGGAAGAGTGGGGGGGAGAGAATGTTAATATACAATATGAAGAATTTGACATGCACAATAGCTTGTACATACAAAACAATAAAAGCATGATCAGAGAAAACAGTTTTCACGGGCATTGTTACACCATAACTGAACAATCCTCTTTTCTCTCCTTCTCTCTCTCTCTCTCTCTCTCTCTTTCTCTCACCCCTCACTCACTCATCACTCCCCAACTCCCCCTCAACACAACACACACACACACACACACACACACAAAAACACACACACAACACACACCCCACTCCTCTCTCTTTTTCCCTTCTCCTCTCAACACACACACACACACCACACACCACACACACACACCACACACACTAAAATTACATATACACGGCATACGAGATGAGGGGGGGGGGAGGGAGGGAGGAGGGGGGGGGAAGAGAGAAAGGGGAAGAGAGAGAGAGAGACTGAACAAAATGACGGCATGCTATTTAACAAACAAAACAGATCACACCACACCCCCACAACACACACAACACACAAAAATTAAAATTCCCGGGCACACGGCATACAAACTGAGGGGGGTAGGGGGGGAGGGAGGGAGAAGAGAGACAGAGGAGAAGAGAGAAGAGAAAAAGCTGAATTGAAACGACTGCAGCTGACTTAACAAACAAAACAGATAAACCCACCACCCCCCCCACACACACACACACACACACACACACACCCCGACTCTCTCACCACACACACACACACACAAAAATGCACACATCACCACGCCGCACGCACGCACACCACACACACACAACACACACACACCACACACACCACCACCAGTTTGTACTCACGACCCTTAAAGGGAAACCCGGTTCTGTGTCAAACCACTTTCATCACATTACTGTTCCTATCATTTTAACACAACCAAACTGTCTTGCTGCACATGTCTCGTGGGGGGTCCTACATCTAAATCAGCGCTTGGTTAAGAATAGTGTGAACTGCGGGGTTTTGCTGTTTTGTCCCTCTTCCTCAACTGCCCCACCCCCTTTTCCCTCCCCCCCCCCACACTTTAAAAAGTACACTTTGCCTTTTTTAAAAAAAAAATCAAAAAAAAAACAACAACTAAGTTATGTTCGTTTACCTCCTTAACTAAAAATTTTTAAAAAACCTTATTTATAAAATTATGATAATTTTAAAAATTTAAAAAGGTCAATATTTTAGCTTTAATAACCCATTAAAACGAATTTAATTTAGGTTAGTCCTTAAAAGTAAAAAGGTTTTCATTCTAAAGGAGATTATGTCAAAATTATTTTGTGCTTTGGGATGTACTTAGTATGTTTTTTTCTTTCAACAAAATTTTACATATGTATTAAATTTTTTTTGGGGTTTGTAGAGTTTTAAAAGTTTTTGCACAAAAACAAAAACCTATTTTTGAATGTACTTCCCCCCCATCTTCCCAGAGCATTCCACATTGAAGTTTACTTTATTTCAAAAGCAACACTAAAACATTTTCCCACGATTTGTTTTTTTTTCTTTGATCTCTTACCCCTTTTCCCACCTCTACACAAGCCTTTTAAAACATTTAAATTTTCAGTGAGAATGACCTTTTATTCCATAATCCTTTCGGCATCCCCCCCCCCCCCTTCTCTCCTCTCCCAACACACCCACACCACACCACCAACACAAAACCACACACATGCACACACATACAAAAAACACCAAATGGTACTCCCCCAAAAAACATTTTAAATTTAATTTTGCCGATAGAAATGTAATGTTTGGGAAAATGAAGTTTTATTTAATTATAATAATTTTTCACTTATTTTTTTTTTGGGCCTACTACCCTTACTGTTATAGTAGTAATTTTGCTTGAGAAATTAGTTACCCTCTCTTTCCCCTTTAAAATTGGGGCCTACGTTGCTCTACATGAACCAAGACAAAAAAATTGGGCACAATGAAGAAATTGTGTGTACAAGGGTGAAAATACGCCCCCTTTTACAAATCAAACAAACTTTTCATTCACAAAGTTTTTTGCCAACCCCTCCCTACTTTGGTTTAAAGCCACGGGCCAACACGCCCGAAAAGCCAGGCAAAGGGTTTTGCCGGTCGCAAATTCTGTCAGAAAGTTTTAAACCAATTTAATTTTTGGTCTCAAGAGAAGACCAAAATGCCAGTTTTTTGTCACACTCTCATCTCAGGGCCTATTGTCTCAACAAAAATTTAGTCTAAAAACCCTTGTACAGTAAATATAACTTAATGATGCGCACCATTCGAAGCGCCAAAAACCCCAACGGGTCGGCAGTGCGGTGGCTGACTGGTTAGGGCCTAGGGGGGGTAAAAAAGGAAAGCGTTGACGAACAAAAATGCAGGGGCTCTGAGTGTCCCGGACTGCCGTGGTTTCACTGTGAGTCCTGTGGGGCCCCTTTTGCGGTCGGCTGGGCTATAAGCAACATTATCTTATTTATTTTATCTCACTTGAGATCACTTCTTTTGCTTACTCCCCTTCAGCAGACTTTTGCTTGGTGGCTTCGTTAATTTTGGGGGGGTGTTTTTCTTGTATACCCCTTCTTCGTTGGGTCGCGGGGAGAAGTGGAGACAGGGGCAGCCATATCCTGGGATGTAACCTTGGATGGGGCTGCTATAGGTGATCTGTGGTGTGGGGCACTTTCTCACCTTTGGCAGGGTTTTTTATTCTTACCTTTCGGGTCAAACCCCCAAATTTCCCTTGTAAAGGGTTTTTTCTTCAAGCCTGCTGATTTAATTATGGTGTTCCCCAAGCCGCCCTTGTCCCATTTTTTGTTTTTTTATACCCCCAACCCACCTGAATTGTGCCCATATACTTTTTCACACCACTGCTTCTCTGATACAATAAAATTTACATTTCGGGTGACATCCTCTCCTCTCCTCCATCATTGATCGCCCATCTGAAATTTCGACAAAAAGGGCATGGAGACTTGCAAAAAACTTCAGTTAAAAAATGACAAACTGAACTGATCTTCATTCTCCCAAACGGCTCATGTTAAATTTTCTGTTCCTTCTTTGCCAACTTGTACCTTCTATTCAGCCTCTACCACTGGGCGAAATCGGGCTTTGTAATTGATCAGACACTTTTTTTAAAAATAAATTTTCTTCTATCTCCCGTGCTTCTACTTGGAGCTTGGGCGAATCATTTTTTGGGGCCCACCTTCTGTCTGAAAAAGCCCCCAAAACTCGGGTTTCTGCTTTCATCTTTCAAGACTTGACTACTGTAATTCTCTTCTTCGGCTGTCCACAGAATCTTCTTGCAAATTGCAGAAAGCCCAAAAAAAACGCTCGCCTTTGTCTCGAAACCCGAAAACCCTCATGTTTCTCCCTTCTTAAATCTTTGCACTGGTTTCCCTGTTGAAAACGCATCAAGTACAAATTTCTTTGCCTTTTTTACAAGGCATTGGAGGGCCTCGCTCCTTTCCCTCTCAAATTCTGTCGACCTATACCCCTTCCAACGCTTCGCTCTTCCTCTGACACTCGCTTTATGCAGATCCCTTTTTTCGGGCCAGAACACTTGTGAACTTCTTTTATTTTTCGGGCCCCTTCCCTGCTGGAAAATCCCCCTTCGCACCCAAAACTAAAACTCTTTCTTCTTTAAAGTCCCCCTCAAAACAACTCTCTAAACAAATTTTTTTCTGCCCCTTCGCGGTGTGGGGGGTGTGTGTGTGGTGTGGTGTGTGGTGTTGTTTGGGGTGTGTGTGGGGTGTGTTGTGGTTGGGTTTTTTGGTGGGTGTTGTGTGTGTGGTTTGTGGTGTGTGTTTAGGGTTTATTGCGTAAGCGCTTAGGGTTTTTGTTTAAAAATTAAGCGCACAAAATTTTTCCTTATTTTTATTATTATTATTATTAGCGCCACGGTGCTTTTGCCGTCCCAAATTGGGAGTTAAAGATGTGGGGGATTACGTTTTGCTGTGTTGTGCATACAAGTGGTGATTACCCCACTTTTTAACACAGTTTTTGGATGTATACTCGCCCACTCCTGGAGATGCTTTGGATAACCCTTCGAGATTTTTCGGGTCCCTGTGGGTTTTGGGTTTTACCTAACAGTTTGGTGTATGTGTTTTTCCGGCAATGGTCTTTGCGTCGTTTACACACACCGTCTTTGTTGTACCGTGCATTCCCCTCAAAACCCCCACTTCCCTTCCACCCAAAATTGAGGGCATTGTAAATTTTTCTGGGATTAGAAAAAAACCTATCTGGTAGCATGATATTTTTGGGCCCCGGGAAAAGGGATTTTCGATTGCAGTCATAGCACTTTATTTTAACGTCTTTTGGGTTTTGGGTTCTGCAGGGCAGAGCGCCAGATTATATCTTCTTTCTTTTTATGAGATATCTTTTCATTTAAAAAGCGTTTTTTCACGGGCTCTTTTTTTTAAAAAATCGATCCTTTTTTTAACGAAAGTACAAGGGTGGCGGCAGTGCAGGCTTGGGGGTCTCTCCCGGGCTGTGGACCTTGTTTCAGCCTTGAGGAACCTGGAGACGAGCAAGAGGTGAAATTTCCCAACAGGTGAAAATTCCCACTGTTCATCCCCCACTGACTGCATAAAATTTGGTTTTTTTTCGTCTAGGGATGGAATTTTGATTCTTATTTCACTTTAAAAGACTATCACCCAGCACGAAAAAACATGTTTCTTTAGGGACCAGACTTTTGTGTTTTAGTGCGTTGCCATCTTGGGGCAAGGGTGTTGGTGTCCTTGGTAGATCAAAACTACCGGTGTTAGAGAGGAATGAAATCTCCCCCCTTGGTGTTTACTATCCACTTTTCTTGTACGTTTGAGCGGCTGCAGGGCTGCTTTGGGTTTTGTGGAAACTTTGATTCTTGATCTTGTGCGGGGGAGGGGAGGGACCCAGGGGTTTTATGGACGTATAGAACTGGGTTTTTGGGATAGCGTGAGCCGCTTTACCAGTGTCAACTGGGGGGGGGGGGGGGGGGGGGGTTTGCTTTCAGTAATTGTGTGAGATCTTAGCCGGGGAAGGGTTAATTAATAAAAGTATCTGCCTTAATCTTTAATTTCCCCTTTAGTTTTCACCAGGGTTTTAGTGGGCTTTTAAAAAGGGGGAAAAAAACCCCCAATATATCACAAACTCAGCGGAAGTAACTGGGTACTGGATATACTTACCAAGAAACATTATGTATATTAGAGTCACCTACTAAAAATCATTAAGGCAGTCGCAGTATTTTATAAATCACCTTTAAAAGGTTTTACCCATAAGGGGAAAAGTTAACCAGTGGAATATATATCAGAACTCGAACAGATAGTTTAAAAAAAAGGCAAAAAGTGTACTTTTTTAAAAATTTTTTATTCACCAAACATCTGAAGGGATTTACCCGTAGTGGCATAAAGTTTTTCTGTTGTTTAAAAAGGGGGTAAATAAATAAGAAAGTCCCCCAAAACCCAGAAACTAGTTTTAATTACATTCTTCTGGGTTAACAGGGAATTGAAGAGGACCTCAAAGTAGAGAGAGAAAGTTCGTTCCCCTGGGTTACACCGGGTTTGTTTTGGTTTACTGACGATCAGTCTTACAGCCTTTGGTGGAGAAATTGGGGGGGGTTGATCTCCTTTTTTTTTGTTAAGTTTTGCATCCTGCCCTGTTGCCCCCTGATTGACAGGCTGCCATTTAAGAGAACACCAGTATACAAAAAAAGGGGGGGGGGAATGTACTGGAATGAGGGTTTTTCTTCCTGCACCTATTGTGACATAATGTAGTTGGACAAAATGACAATATTTTAAAACCCGGTGTTGGCAGCATTTAGCTACTGAATGAAAAAAAAGTGCAGCACGTTGTCAGTAAAACATTGGTGATGTAACTGCACCCGATATGAAAGCTCTAGAACGTATTTTAAAAATTTTTTTTAATGTTCCCCTGGTCCCTTTTTTTGTGTTGATTGGCACTCTAATTTGTTGTGGTCTTTTCTACAGTAGCTTTTTTTTTGTTTCATTTTTTAAAAGGGGCAATGTTCTTAAAATAACTTTTTGCGTGGGGCCCGGGCGGCATTTTGTGCAGACATCATCTCAGTTTTGGGGAGACGGTTAGTGAGGGTAGGGACAGCCTCACTAAACTGCAAAGGTTCCAAGGAGGGGATTGGAGCTTGGGGGGCCCTGAATATTCAGGTCGTTGGCTACTTGTTTGAAGCATTTTAGAAAAAATTTTGGGATTTTTAAAAAGATTGTAGCAACAAAAATACAAGTTTAGAAAGCAAGGGAAAAGAAATAAAGTTTCTTAAAAGAAGGAAAGAATATAGAGGGCTGCAAAGTGGTTTTGAGCACAGGCTGGAGATCATGGTTTTGAGTCCCCTTTTGAGGGATTTTCAGTAGGGTTTTTTAGCCCTGGTGGGACTACCAAGAGTTTAAATTAATTGCATGGGGTCATTCACTTTAAAGAAGGGTTTTTTTATGTCAAATTTTCCCTCATTTCCAACAGTGGGGTAAACACCCGAAGTTGTTCTTTTTTTCGAGTTTTGGGTTCCGAACTTTGACAAGAAAAGTTGGTTATGAGTGGCCCCATAATAACATGGGACAACTTCGTAATGAAAACAGTTAGGTCCCTGTATGTTGAATCAAATATACGATTGCTGAAGACAGAGCCAAAAAACAACCCCCTTTTTAAGGATACACTCTATCCATCCTTGAAAGTTTGTCCAAAGATGGAAAAGTTAGTTTGAAAAAAAATTAAAAGAAAAAACAAAATCAAAAGCTTGTTGTGTGCATGTGGTTCATGTGGAAAAAGGTAAATTTTTCCCCTGTCACAAATTGAAATGGGCCCTTTTTATAATGGGTTTAATACTTTTTGGTGAAGGTGATTAGTTTTTCACTTTTTGGGGACGGAAATTTTATGAAATGGCATGAAAGTCATGAAAGTTGGTCATATATATAGTTAATTTTACAGTGCACAGTATTGATAAAATTTGTCTTGAATGTTGGGCTGTTTAAGTTTAATAGTTTTCATCATCATTTTGGGGAGACTGATATTTATTGCATAAAACTTAAAAAAATGTTTGCGAACCGCCAAAAGATCGTGACAAAGGGTCACAAGACAAAACACAACGCGTTTCGACCTTTTTGGTCTTCTTTAGCAAGACAAAAAAAAAAAAAATCAAGGAAAAGAAAAATTTTTTGGGACCCCCTTCGTCCTTCACTCTTCAGCGCAAGGGTGCCCGGCTTAATCTTTTCAGCGAATGAAAAAGCTTGTTCCCCTTTTAATAGGGTGAATTACGGGTAAGTACCCCCTCATCCACAAAACAGTTGCAAGGCAAAAACAAGTGGGAGCCCTTTCCAAAATAGTCCCCAAACAAAAAAGGGGTTCTCAATGACAAAAACACTCCCCAAAAAGGGTTCCCCCGGGTTAAGGTCTTGACAAACAATCCTTTTTACAAAATAAAACAATTACTTCACAAAAAGGGGAAATTTGACCCAAAACAATTTATTCCAAGGGGTGGGTTTTGGCATACAACAAACCCCAAAACCCCCCCAGTCACATGTCAGGTTTTTCCAAGTCTCAAATGAAACCTTTTCCAAAGGGGACGAGACTTCCAGCCTGCCCTATGCACATTCCCGGGGTTTCCATTATTGCAGAATCAGCACAAATTTGCTTTTCAAGGGTTCTCACACACATTTTGGATGGCCACTTGGGATGAGAATCTGTTGGGTGGAACATATCACAAGGTTTTTTGCCTCTCATTTTCCCCCCGGGGGTTTTGACCTTGTCGTGGTCGGGGGGCTTTTTCGCGGTCCAGTGACCTTAGGCTTTGCTGGCGGGGGCCTCTTGAGATAGGCTGGTTTTTTTTTAAAATGCTTTGGCCCCTTTAAGTCGGATGCGTGGCCTAAGGTAACGTGTAAAGGGGTTGATCCCTGGTAGAGCTTCCCCGTCAGATAGGGCTAAGGGTGAGGATCCGACTAAGATAACCTGCCTTTTTCCTTTTTTTTGTTTTCTGCCCTTTTTATTGGCCCTTTTATCTTTTTTTTTTTTTTTTTTTTTTTTTTTTTTGTTTTTTTTGGGGGGGGGGGTTTGGGGGGGGGGGGTGGGGGGGGTTCCCTTTTTTTTTTGGTTGGGGTTTTCCGGGGGTTTTTTTTTTTGGGGGGGGTTTTTTCCGTCCCCTCATCTTTCTTTCCCATTTTTTGTTTTTGGTTCCCTTAAGGGGGGCCGGCTTGGCTGGGCCCGTTGGACCCGTGGGGGGAAGGGGGGAAGAAAAAATTAAAAAAAATATGCTTTTTTAAAAAAATCCCCCCCGGGAACGTCCCCTAAAGGGGAAAATTTTTCCCCCGGGTTGTAAAATCGGGCTTTTTGGGCTTTGGGCCGGGTGGAAGGGGGCAGGAAAAACCCCTTTTAGCTCAGTCCTTTCCCATTTGAAAGGGTTTCGTTTGCGGTCCCTAGCCTAAAAAGGGGAGAATTGTTTTGTTTTGTTTTGTAAAAAAAATCCAAAGTGGGGGAAAAAAGGGGAGGGAACAAATAAAATTAAAAGGTTTTTCAAAAATTTCCCCCCAAAAAGGGAAGGAGGAAGGCAATCCCCATTTTAGGGGCCTTTAAAAAAAGGTCGAAAGGTGGCCCCCAAACATTTTCTGGGCCCCTGGCTTTCCCCCTTAAAAAGGACCGAAGCAAAACTTTTTCGCCCCTTTTAGGGGCTTTTGATAGAGGGCCTTTTAAGGTTTGGGCAGGGGTGGCCCGGGTTTCCAACAAAAAGGGTTTTAAAGATGCCGTTTCCGGGGGGTTCCTTTCAAAAAACTCCCGTTCAGGTCCACAAACAAAATCGAAAAGAAAAGAAACCCCTTTTGAGGCCCCGGAAAAGGGTGGGATTTGGCCCCGTTTTTAAGGGTTTGCCGGGGAAGCTTCCCCCCGTTTTGGCGTTGGTGCCAGGTGACCGTTTTTAAAAAAAGTTTTCAAACGGGGGGAAAAACACCCCTCCCAACCCCTTTGAACCCCTGGGGTGCCCCCTTTCCCCCCGGTCACAAAGGTTGGGGTTAAAAAACCGAACCCCCCCGATCCCTGTTTCCCCTCCGGGGTTAATCCTTAATAGAAAAAATGCCCATCCCGCCCTTTCCCCGGGAAGTTGCCGGGTCTGAAGGCCCAACAACCGTGAAAAAGAAAAAACACCTTTGAAGCGGTTGGGGGGACCATTTTCCCTTTCCCCCCTTCCATGGGAAACGTTTTCTTGGAAAAATTCCAAAAATTCCAATTTAGGGGTCCCGGTTCTCCCTTTGGGCCCGGAAACCCTTTTCAAAGCCAAAGTTTCTTTTTGCTTTTGCCTTTAAAACCGACCCACCCCGTTACTGTCGGGGTTTTGCCCTTCTCATCAAAACTTGCGAAGTTTGGGTTTTCCCCCCCTTGGTGGAGGGGGGAAGGGCACCTCCCAACCAAAAGTTTTTTTCCCCTTTGTGGGGCCAACCGTCATCGATGGAGCTTCTCACTTTTTTCTGTTTGGGGATTAACCACAATCCCTGGGTTTGCATTCCCCGGGGGAAGGGAGTCCCTTTTATTTGGAGTGGGAAAACCCCCCGGGGTTTTACCTTTCCACTTTGGGGGTCCTGCCCCGGGGTTTTTGGCCATCAATCCGGGGAAAGGGTTTTTTTAAAGCTTTAGGGGAACTAAACTTTTGGGGGTCTGAAAGGGGGAAAGTATCCCTGGTAGGGGTTTTCCCCCTTTGAAGGCAGGGGGGATCTATAAATAACCCCCCTTCCCTTTTTTGGCTCCTTTTTTTGGCCCTTTTTTAAACCCCCCTTCAATTTCTTTTAACCCCTTTTTCCCTGGGGCCAAATCCCCGGGGTTTGCGGCGGGGGCCTTTCAAAAAAAAATTGGGTTTAAGGGGGGTGCTCTCACCCCTTTGGCTGGTACTGCGGGGGGTCACTTTCCCGGGTGACAATCGGTCCCCCCTTTAGCACTTCCCCCCTTCCTGTCCCGGTGCTCAGCCGTTCCCAGTTCTGATAGGGGGAATTTTTTTTGTTTGTGTTATCTCCCAAAACCTTTTTTTGGGGGTTGTTTACCCAAGGGGGTGGGTAGGGGGGATGCATAAAAAAAATTGGTTTTTTCCCCGGGGGAAAGGCGCATTTTCCCCCGGGGTTTTTTAAAAAAGCAGTGGGTTTCCGTCAGGACTTTTGGGGTTTCCCGGCCGGGGATAAACCGGGGAAAAATTTAGCCCGGTTTTTTTCCCCAAAGGGGTTTTAAGGTTTCGGGGGGCTTAAAAATTGAAAGGGGGCCCTGTTTTAAGTGGTAAAAAAAATTGACCGTAGGGCCCAAAAAAAAACAGGGAGCAAGGTGATCCCCAAAAATTTTAAAGAAAATTTCCTCCTTTTCCCGGGGGGGCTCGGGGGGCCCCTTTTTGGCTTTTATTCGGGGGTCCTTCAAAAAAAATCTCCACCCAAAACCCCCTTTTCTCTTTTTCCCTTGCCCCGGTTTGCGGCTCGAAACCGGGGTTTGAATGTTTCCGTGTTGAGGGCTTCAACCAATTTGGCCTCGGGGCCCTTTCTGGGGGTTTGGCCCCGGGCTAAGGCCCCTTTGGGGGTCAGACCCCCAAAGTTCCCCCTGCTGGACCCCCTTCCTCTCAAAAATTCCTTTTTTCCCCGGGTTACATACAAAAAAGGGAAAAAGGGTTCTTTTTTGAAGGGGCCACAAACAGGGTTTGGGGGGTGGCCTTAGTTCTTCTTTGTTGGGGGGGGGGGGGGGGGGGGGGGGGGGGGGGGGGGGGGGGGGGGGGGGGTAAGACGTTCCAAAGTTTCCCACCGGTCAGTCTGGGGTTGAGACTATGATTCATTTTTTTTCGGGGAAAAAATTTTTCAATTTGGTGGAAGAGGTCCACCCCCT
>CM031614.1:30638379-30648826 GCA_018398815.1 Conus ventricosus
ACTATCTCGCTCCATAGATGAAAGCACTTATGCGTCAGCTGACGACTAAGGCGCTCAACGGTTAAGACTGCTCGTTTTAACTCCAACTCTTTTGGGAGAGGAAGGTAAGAATTACCACTATAGGATAGAACTTTGTTTGTCTTAATCTGATTTCAAGGACTGTCCCTTCAGACCAGCCAGAACCCCTTAACTTTGCCTCCTCACTTGCATGGTTAAACTGTGTAAGCATGTAATCAGCCCAGTCAGTGTTAAAGTCGCGATAGCTAACAACTTCTTTCTGTTTAGTTGAAACCCAGACTTGCATGTTACTATCATCAGGCGTTATATAATCAATCAGAACAGCCAACAGCACTTTTACTGGCGGCTCCATCTGAAGAAACTCTGGGATTTAGAGATAGCATGTGTCACGCTTTCCTGAACGTTTGTAGGGTTAATAATATCCATGTCTACTTCACTAAACGTATTGCTTAATTGTTTGTCACTATCAAATATTTCTTCCATCGTATATAGTTTTCCAACCTTGGATTCTCCGTGTTTGGTCGTCATTTTTAAAGCCACAATATTTACGTAAATTAAAAAAAATAAATGTAAATAAAAAGTAAGTAAAACGCGCTTTTATTCTTCACCCAAGCGTTGCAAACACTTCAAGACACGTTAACCTTACAATAACACCCCGCCAATATTTTAGCTTTTTCTGAATCACTACAGTCAATGTTCATCACTTTAATTGCTTCGTTAAATAGTTCACTATGATCTTTTATTATATTGTTTACATCATTCTCAAAACCAAATTCGCTAAAATCAATGTTTAACACTTTCATTGTTTCGTCAAATAGTTCATTACAATTCTTTAAATCAGATTCACCGAGTTCGCAGCCATTTTTAAATCTAAAATAAATAAAAAAATAATTGTAAATTCAGCTGTTATTCATAGTCTTTTCTAATCGTAAAACTAACGAATAGCTACTCCTTCAGAGTCAGTAAAAACAGTCAGATTAACATCTTCAGGAGCCATATTATCAACTAAAATGGCAAACAACTTTATAGCCGGTTGGGGCCAAGAACAGACCTGCCTACCTCATGTTATGCTCATCAGTACTAACCACAGAGATTTTCAGTAATTTTGCATTTTCCTTCAGTAATTCCACGGACGCGTAATACACGGCGTTTTTTAACAAATAATGTGTACAAAACTCCAACTACATTTTTAACATTTTAACAAAAAAATAAAACAGTAAAAAAGGAACAAAAACAACAAAGCAGAATTAAAATACCTTGGGATGATGGCTGATGACGGACTCAGGACAGGAGTTTCAGGTCAATTCAAAGGTGATATACTTGACAGTTTGTAACTTACACATCAGTCACCACAGATGACACCACTGATGAAGAACCTAATGTACAACCCCCCCCCCCCCCCAAAAAAAAAAAAAAAAAAAAAACATACAAAAATGTGTGTGTGTGTGTGTGTGTGTGTGTTGCACTAAGCCTTGTATTGTGCCTGCTGCTTGGAGTAGGCACTCTTGAGATGGTCCAGTTCCTCTGGCTCAAGATCTGTGTTCTCTGCAGGCCGGGATTTGAGAACAAGGAGTGCCTCAATGGTGTCCTGGTGCAGGGTAGACCTTTGGTCAGTGAGGTTCTTCTTCACACAGCTGAAGACTACGTTGGTGATCTTCCGTGTGTGGGTCTGACGGCTGCTCTCGCTGGATTTCGTAAACAACGATGTGATCTTCTGACTGGAGGCACTCGCAGCTGTCTCTTTGTGCATTTTCCCCGAGATATGGCGCTTGCAGTCATTTGCTCCCCCATGTCCGATGGAGAAGTCTGAATTGCACACCGACAAGTATACAAATCCAGGTCCATGTTTTTTGGATTGCAAAAGACAAGGCCAAGTCCGCGTGTATTTACTTCGGAACACTTGCTTCTTCGCCTTCTTCCGTTGTGGCACAGTGGTTTTCGAACCCTCGTGTCGGTTTCATGCAAACGTTTAGAAGATTTCTCCGCCATTTTCACAATCGCCGGCAAAAAATCGGTTGAAACTTTGTCTTACAATGGCTAAACAAAAGGCTTCGAATGGCGCGCACAGATGTGATGGCGAGTCGTGTTGGCCCACAGAACCACATTGACCAATCGCAAGTTCCGAACCATCTGTGGTTTCGGCTTGAGTCAAGGGAAGTTACTCTGTGGTCTCTGAAAGGTCTAGCAGTCGACAATTTTTTCGAGTCTGGAATTTGCGTAGTTTTTCAATTTTCTTTTCCGTAATTTCGCACGGAAAATCGTACCTCCGTAATGGGGGGTTAATTTCCGTAAGATTACGGACGATTACGGAAGGGTAGGCAGGTCTGCAAGAATCTGGTATTTTACTGATGGCCTGCTTCACGCTTTCTCGCATATTTATGCGCTCAAAAAGATCAGTAATTAATTCTTCAAACCTGCTCTTTAACTGATCTTTATCAACCTCCCAATCCAACTCGTAAAGTATATTAATAAGCTCTGTAGCTACTTTGGCCTTCATTTTTTAAACCAGATTAAAACGACAATTAAAAAAATTAAGTAATGAGTTCCTCTTGTTTTGCGCAAGAATCAGAAGAGAAGGGGTGAATAACATAATCAATAGCAGGTAGCTGACCGAGTGTTACCGCTGCACGCTTGTGCTTAGGCTGCCTCACGGTTGTTTTGGCGTGACTCATGTGTGGTGACTCATTTGTGGCGTGATCGTGGGGCGATCATTCCAGAAAAATCTATTGCCGCAATGCGCAATTCAGTCGCGCATGCGAGGCCACAGAGGCAGATTTCATCATTCTCTCACTGACTGTCGTGCGAGCAGGTTGTGTTTGACTGTGCTCCTACCAACTACTGTGTTTGGCTGTTATTTTAACAATGGCTAGTAGTATACATCCGTCATTGTATATTTGGAGCATTTATAATGGAGATAGTACTAGCCTGTTCTTCAGTAAACTCTCTCCTACTAGCCATTGTTAAAATAACAGCCAAAAAAGCTCGGCTGCAGCAGTTACTGCTGTAACTCTGCCAAAGCCAGTTGCAAGCCTGGTTGGAAAAAGAGGAGCGCAGCAGCGGCCTAGGCCAAGTGATTTTACAAGAACGTTTGGCCTAGTTTACAGGGCTGGCAATTAGGTCAAGTGGTCTCACAAAATCACTTAACCTACAAAGCAGTGCAGTAAACTAGGCCAAGTGATCTTGTAAAATCACTTGGCCTAGTTGATTAAAGGCTTTACTTAGCCAAGGGAGAGAATGTAAATATGTTTGTTCACGATCACCCTATCTTATTTTGCACTTTAGCATATTGTTAAAAATTAACGAAGCAAACCTCAGAATTACTATACATTTCCCACTAGAAGAAAGAAGAAGTACACTTTCCCTAAAGGCCTTGCTCGAATTTTAGGCTTTCACAGTAGTGACAGAGCTTATAGATTTAGTACAAGAGATGTTTATGAATTTGAAGGTAATAAACCTGATTTTCTCGTGAACCCAATGTTGTATGTCCATTTACAACAGTTAAAAACAGATGCTAATTTGTTTGATGGCTATCCGTCTACAGTTCTAAAGGTTTTGCCATCAGCTAGGGCAGGGTTTTGCGATTATCAGTTATATAGGTTTGGCGGAAACAGTCAATTTATAGAATTAATTGAGGGGCCTATAAATTCATTGGATGTAAAAATAACTAATCAAGATGGAAGGCTAGTTGTTTGTTCTGATTTATTAATAGTGCTGGAAGTAGAAGAGCATACTGTAAACCCTTAATTTTTATGCCCCTGGAGAGAATGTAAATATGTTTGTTCACGATCACCAAATCTTATCTTGCAACGTAAGCCCCCCATTTTAAAGTAACGATTACATCGATTTTTGGAGGTTTTGCGTGTTAATTTTGTTTAGAAAACAGGTGTTGATTTTGGCCAAAAGTAGCATGAGAAGGACGTGATTTGTATGTGAAAAGGGGGGTTTTCGTGCAAAATAAGATGGGTGGTCTTGAACAAACATATTTACATTCTCTCATGCCCGACTCTGATATAACATGCCTGACTCTGATTGTTCATAACCCTATCGGGCTATGGGACTTGAACCTTATTGGAGTATCAGACTATGCCTGACCGATTGTTCATAACCCCGTTAGGCTACGGGACTTGAACCTTATCAGACTTTTCATTTTTTATATTTAAGACAGCTTTTCACAGAGACAATGCAAAATACTTGGCCATTTCAGGAAAAGCAACACTCCCTATGCCTGTATGTCTGACTGTGAACAGGATTCCGACTGTCAGCTTCTAGATGAAATACCTTCAATATTGTTTGGAGAATTTGTCTCCCTTGGCCTTTTCCCTTCATGTTCTTGCCCACATTAGATCGCATCTGGTTCTTGTTCTTCCTGATTTAGGTCCTTTAAGAAGGGGGGGGGGGGGGGGGGGATGGAGGAGCTGATAGGGCAAGCAGAAAGGATCTGGGTACAGGGGCAGCACCCCTGTTGAAAGAAAAAGGCATTTTAAAAGGCAAATCAAAGGCTCTTGTTTAATGTAAAGTGGAAAATAAGGCCTGCAATTAAAGCTAAAAGTTCATAAATACATAAAACACAACTAAAATGCAATTTCCTGAAGAAAATCAAAGATCGATTGTTCCCTCTATTTTATTCTATTTTTTTGTTTCAAATTTAATCTGCACATATCTTTATACCTTTTAATCTTCCATACACTGTAGATTATATTCTGAAGTGAAGAGGGACTCTTAAGTCACTATACGAGTAATACTCCTGAATTTGAAGTGACTGAAAACTAGAGTTACTACACAAATTTATCTTTGGCAGACGGCTGCAGATATATTTGGTATAAGAAGCCACAATACAGCTTCTCTATAGATGCAGTCTTGGCATTCAATTTGAAACTGCCACACATGAAGAATTCAGTCACAGTAAAATTTGCTGTCATTATTTGAAATCTTCTGAAGTCTGATGTCTTCAAACAAACGGAACAGAAAGCCACTCCTGAAGCCACAGGCCAAATGTTCTGCCGTTTGTATCCTTTTCCATCAGCCATTCTCATCGCCAGCGATTTCACACTTTTCTCCACCTCCTCTAGCTTTGAGACATTGCCTGTAACCTGCCCATTTGTAAGCAGCGCCTATTTGTAAGCGCTTACAAATCGGTGCACATTGCATGACTTGTAAAACCACCTATTTGTAAGCAGCGCCGATTTGTAGAGCGGGCTAGGCCCCCGCTGATTTGTAAGTGCTGCTTAGAAATCGGTGGGCGTTTTACAAATCGGCGGGTTAAGCCCCCGCCATTTTGTAAAGCGCTTTACAAAACGGCGGGGCTTTATATCCTGCTTCTTTGGATTAAAACGATAAACTATTAATACGCTTTCAGTGCTTATTCCTGCAATTTGATGACTTTCTATTTCATCAAAATGGTGGACTGAAATGCAGTGTATGTATGTGTGTGTTCATGTGTGTGTGTGAGTATATGTGTATGTGTATCAGTTTGTGTATGTAAGCCTGTGCATATGTGTGTTGGGGGGGGGGGGGGGGGGGGGTGTAAACAGTCTGTTTCTTTTGCCCTGACTCACACAATGCAAATTTCGAAGTCGAAAGCAGAGGACATTGTTGACATGTTTTTATTCATATTTGTTCATTTCTGTAAACGTTACATGAACAACAAAGTGAACTAGAATTGTTTGTTTTTAAACACAATTTTAAGCACATTTTACAGTCGATAATATAAACGCAAATTTCCACACTCAAATGAAAAGGAAGTCATAACTCGGTTATATTGAGTGAAGAGAATAGTGCAAGAGAATTGGGGAAAGTTAAAATAGTGTGCAGTTTTCATACTTTCACCAGAATATTTCACTAAAAGAATAGATATGATTGCCAGACACAATCAATAAAAAAACAATGCAGGAAAATTATTCGTGGATGCTGAAAACGTTATTTGTAAAAAAAACAACAACAAACAAACACAGCCATTTGCATGTTTAATCAAAATTTAGTGGTGGACAGAAAACTTCGTCGTTTAAGCCAGCTGTCAAAAGATGAAAGTGATCCCGTTGTGAAAAAATCAACTTTCAAGTCGGAAGTGTGTCCTAGATTCAATGTCAGTGATTCCATTGGTCAAAGATCAGCTTGACCAATCAGATTCACTGCCTGAACTTTGCAAAGCGAAGCTTAGTGTTTCTTTTAGTAATAATAATAATAACTTTTTTGTCCCACACACAAGGGGGAAATTTTGGCTGCTTCCCCTGAGGCAAGGCATCGTTACAGTGCAGCGCCACCAAGGAAATAGGGAGTGAAGTGCCTTTCCCAAGGACACAACTCCGAGTGCACCAGCGGGAATTGAACCCAAGACCTCTAGATTGAGAATCCAACGCCCTACCAGTTACACCACTGCACCTCCCCTAGTAGCGGGCTTTAAACACAACATATTGAAGAAGATGCTCCTGGTGTCACATCATCTCTGTTATAGTGAACAGCTTCAGCATGCAGTATAGGACTGTAGATAGATAGATAGAGAGACACGGACAGAGAAACGAGTGAGAGAGAGAAAGAGAGAGACAGCAAGGGGCAGGGAGGTAGTAAAATAAGTTAGCAGACTTGCCTTTTTCTCTTCATTAGAGTGCTCCTCAAAATGATGTGCGTCAGTCCGCCATCTTGATGAGCAAAATAGAAAGTCATCAAAATTGCGGGAATAATCACTGAAAGCATAATAAATAGTTTATCGTTTTAAATCCAAAGAAGCCGGATATAAAGCGCCCGCCATTTTGTAAAGCGCTTTACAAAACGGCGGGGGCTTAACCCACTGATTTGTAAAGCACCCCGCCGATTTCTAAGCAGTGCTTACAAATCGGCGGGGGCCTAGCCGGCCGATTAGTAAGCACTCTACAAATCGACGCTGCTTACAAATCGGCGGTTTTACAAGTCATGCAATGTGCGCCAATTTGTAAGCACTTACAAATCGGCGCTGCTTACAAATTGTTGGGTTACATCACCTTTTGTCAAAAATGGCATGTAAGAATTGTTCCATGGTCACGCTATCCTCTGGAGCATCGACTTGCAAATGTGCATATGTCTGTGCTATTGAATCGACATGAAAGAAGTGGATCACTTCGTAGGCCTACCTCCAGCATGGAAGAGCAAGAACAGAGCACATTGAAAACTTGGATTGGAATTCAAATGGATAATGGAAGTACCGTCCAATTCAAACCTTTCTTTGAAAATTAATTGCTCCTCAGATAAAAAAAAACCAGCATTGCCATCGCCTGCCATTATGAAAAACCAGCATTCTGGCATAGTAGCACCCAGGTATGTTCATATTCTCTAACACCATTCTTCAACACTGAATATGCTGTGCTCAAAGTATTGATCAATAATGCAAGAATAATACCATGCTTTCCTGTATTAGCTGGAATGTCTCCTAACTATGAAGCGAATTAATTTTTTTTCAATTTTATGCCTCCCCAGAAGCATAGCTATGGCATATATTGTTCATCATTTAGTGCTAAGAAAGGAAAAGGTATCATCTTGCTTGCATCTATATATCAGTTGGCTAGAAGCACAGCTATGGCATGGGTTGTTTTAGCATAAGCGTACTAAAAGAAAAGAGAAATCTTAAATAATGTTAGCGAACCGCCCAGAGAACGTGGACAAACGAGTTACAAGACAAAACACACAACACGTTTTCGACCTCTTAAGTCTTCTTCAGGTGAGACATAAACGAATAAAACAACAAAAATTCACTTAGCTTTGATCGCTTCAGAGTTCAGCGCAAGGAAGAAGGCCGCCTTCTTTGCGCTGAACTCTGAAGCGATCTGAAGCGATCAAAGCTAAGTGAATTTTTGTTATTTTATTCGTTTATGTCTCACCTGAAGAAGACTTAAGAGGTCGAAACGTGTTGTGTTTTGTCTTGTAACTCGTTTGTCCACGTTCTCTGGGCGGTTAATAACTAACATTTATTTAAGATTTGTTTAGATTTCCGCCTGCAGTCGTCTCACTTTGCAACAAAGAAAAGCGAGATCTTCTTGTTTACATTCAAATGATGAAGCATGTTTTCAGACCATACCAGTCCATTTGTCACTGTCCTTGTCAAAACATTGCAAATTGGCATTTTCGTAAAGTTTGGAGGCTTGTTTTTCAATTACAATATTTCTGAATCGGGGAGAAAAATATCTTAACAGACCACATTCTGAAGAATATACAAAGTTCAGGTTGTATTATTCAAAACATTTGAGTTTGTTATTTTGAGTTTGTTCATATGAATTTTCTGTTTTAATTCAGTTTTTTTCTTTTTTTAAACAGTCCAGTTTTACACATTTTCTTTTATCAACTGGAAGAACACACTTACCTAAAACTGGAAGCATCGCATCTTTCCTGCTTTAAATTACCTTGTTCAGGAAAAAAATAGCTTTATCATCATATGGGAAGCATTATTTTGGAATGTTTGTTTTAAATGGCTATTTGAATAGTTTGGCAATCTTTACAATACCATGTATCTTCAAATGGCTGCAATTCCTGACCTAATCAAGATATTCACTTTTCTTCCTTCTAGTTTTTACTCGTTCTAAAAAAAAAGTTTAAATATAAAAAGAACAAAAATTCATTTTTCATCAAAGTTTGGCTCTGCGCTAGCTGCTTTTTAGAGAACAAAGCTCCATTTCATCACAAACTGCTCTCAGGATACCTACAAAGTATTATGGACTTGAGCCAGAATGTCAGGGACTGAAATCAATGGAAGAGAAATTGAGATTTACAATCACTTGTGTCTGTAACCTGAAACCTTTGTGAAATACAGAAATTCACACTATCAATCACACAAATGCAGCTTCTATAAAACTTTATTCAAAGAGTGCTTGCATTCAATCACATAAACTTGCCTCAGCAACTTTGGCACAATGCCACTCTCTTCAAACTGAAGACAGAAGTTATTTCTTAAATGTGACAAATGATCTTGCTGAATGTTCTCCAATTAAAATGTTTCCACTTTCACAGGTGTAAATCTGCATTCCGACACACAAGAGATTTTAATATAGAAACCCTTCCATCTCAAGCGCTTCCACCCCAAACCCAGTCGCCTAAGTGAAAAAAAAAAATCATGTCAATGGGATCCTGCTTCAACTCAAAAAAACATAAACCTGAAACACTAAAAAGTCCACAACGCTAGCTATCACTGCCACTCAACCTTGTTGTTGTTGTAATCATGCAATCCTCCTTGACAATCCCACTTTCCAAACCCCATTCTGAAATGGTCACACCGTTCTGAAATGATCATGACATCTAACAGGTGAAATCACTTAGGAATCCGCATCATAGTCAGGGTTTTTGCGAAGTATGACGAAACCTTCCATGATGGGAGTCAGGGGCAAATCTGTGCAGAAGTTAAGGAAATCATGTGTTAACCTCACAGCATGCCCCACTCTGAAGTGATGCCCATGATGGCTGCAAAGACCCAAAGGCGATGATGAACAGCTAAATCATCAATGATATTACTGCAATATCTGATGTTACGATCATTCCTGCCTATCACAGACCTGTCTACCTCAAAACTGAACCATTCGTATTTCATGGAGTAAATTTTAGTATTCCATGACAAAAAAAGAGTATTTTTTTACCATGAATCTTATATTGTGCAATTCATGCAGCAAACTCACTGTGCTGTACTCACACTAAAACACTCACACCAACTACCACAAGTGCACTACACACACTGCACATACCTAGTTGACCATCTCATTAAAAAAAAAATCATATAATGCCCTCTCCCTGTCACCCCCCCCCCCCCCCCCCCCCCCCCCCCCCCCCCCCCCCCCCCCCCCCCCCCCCCCCCCCCCCCCCCCCCCCCCACCCCCCCCCCCCCCCCCCCCCCCCCCCCCCCCCACACAACACACACACTCACACAGTGACCGTCACACACATGTATACCTTCATACAGTTTTCATTTTCCATCCTGTTCTTCTCCTTGTACTGCCACTCTTCCCCTGCCCCACCTTCTCTCCCCGTTGTGTCCTGCCGTATTTTGATCAGACAGGCGCACTGGAACCCACCGAGTGACTCGGCAGCAGTGCAGTGTCTTCTCCGGTGGATGCCTCTTGACGACTCGACATGCTGCTCTTGTGGATTGCCGGTGCTGGGCTGCGCGGGGGCCGACATGGGCTGTGGCTGTGGACGGGGTGTCGGATGAGCGGTGGGGTGCCACTGACCTCTGAGGTGGAGCAGAAGTTGGGACAGCAAAAAAAAAAAAAAAAAAAAAAATTATCTTCAATGCCAGAACCAGAGCAGTAGTTCAGCAGAATAGACAGAAGCATCTGAATTGTTTATGTTCCAAACAGTATCTGAGAAGGAGCCCCGGGCAGTAGGCTGCACAGCAACTCATCTTCAGACTTGGAACCGTCGTGAAAATTTTGGTTTAAAAGGGGTTTCGAAAGAGGTCGAAACCCTTTTAAACCCAAAA
>CM031614.1:30649826-30664254 GCA_018398815.1 Conus ventricosus
CTCCAGAGCCTAAGGATCATGGACAGAACCCTCGACCACGACAAGGTCGTAACCCCCGGAGGGGGACATCAGAGAGAGTGTGCCAACCGACTGAAACTGTCGTTCTGCCAAAAAATTTTGAATGAAAAGCGGAGATGCCCTCGAAAAACCAGATCATGGAGATCATGAGTATCCCCGACTTCCAGGTGGTATCGTAGGCCTTCTCCAAGTCAAAGAAAATTGCCACTGCATGCTGTCTGTTCAAAAAGGCGTTCCGAAGTGTAGATTCCAGACGAATCAATGGTCAACTGTAGTCCGATGTTTGCGGAAACCACACTGTTCTTTCGCCAAAAGGCCATCGGTTTCCAGTTTCCACATGAGTCTAGCATTGACCATTTTCTCCATCAATTTCCAGACACAGCTGGTCAAAGCTATGGGACGGTAGTTTGATGGGTTAGAAAGATCTTTTCCAGGTTTGGGAATTGGAATAATGAGGGCTTTTCGCCAAGAAGGTGGAAAGAAACCAGTAGTCCACACATGGTTGTATACCTGTAGCAGGATGTTCAGACCTATTTGCGGAAGATGTTTCAACAGTTGATAATGGATTTCATCTATACCTGGAGAGGAATCGCTGAAAGGAAGTAAGGCAGATTTCACTTCGTTTAACGTGAAAGGAAGATTGTAGTCTTCCATGTTGTCTGACGAAAAGTTGCAGGGGGGATTTTTCTTTAAGGGCTTTGTTTTTGACAAAACTGGCTGATTTGTTAGAAGAGGAGGAATTCTTTTCATGGTTGAAGCAAGCAGATTTGCAACTGCTTTCTTCTCTGTTATTAAAGAATCCGAAAACTTGAGATGGTTCACAGTGGGACAGGTGTTCTTCCCTTTGATTTTCTTAATGATGTTCCACACTTTTTTCTTGGAAGTTTTCGACGTCAGCCTGGAGCAGAAGCTTCTCCAGGACTGACGTTTACTGATTTTAAATGTGTGTCTCGATTTGGCATGGAGTTTCTGATGGGCTCGAGTGTTGGGACCCGAAGGTCGTTGGTATCCCCGACGCTGAGCCCGTTTTCGAACTTTGGAAATTTGTTGGCAGTCTGAATCGAACCAGGGTGTTTTGGCATTTGGTGTTTGTCGGAAGACACTGGAATACAGGCTTTAGCACATTTGATCACAGTGTTAGTCAGAGATTCTGCTGGGTCCGGACTCTGAGAAAATCAGTGTCCTGGAATTCCTTAGAAATTTAGTGGCTGCAAATAGATCCCAGTTTGCTTTCTTATAATTTAGATGTTGAGAGACAGAGACGTGTTCAGTTATGACGGGTTGTAAAAAGACAGGGAAATGGTCACTTCCGTGCAGATTGTCATGGACAGACCACTCATAGTCCAGGACCAGCAAGGGGTCACAAACCGACAAATCTAAACACGAAAGTGAACCTGTGGAAGAGTGGAGGTAAGTTGCAGATCCGTCGTTCAGACAACATAAATCGAAATCCGAAGGATATCCTCAATTAGCAGACCTCTGGATGACGTACTGACACTACCCCAAAGAGGATTGTGACCGTTAAAGTCACCCAACAGCAAAAAAGGTCGAGGAAGTTCTCTTATCAGACTGACAAGGTCCTGACGACAAACCGGGACTGAAGGAGGTAGATAAAGGGAACAGATCGTCACAGTCTTGTGGAGAGTGACTCTCGCAGCTTTCAGCTTGAAGAGAGGTAGACAGAGCGACAGGACTATACAGCAGAGTTTTATGTAGGAGAAGGGCAACACCCCCCGACAGTCCCAACGTGGATGGTTGTGCAGGTTTTGAAAGAATATTAAAGCCAGAAAGAGTAAAGGTCTTCTGGCTTTGAATTTGAGTTTCCTGAAGAGCCACGACGGAAGTTTTATAGATTGACACAAAAGCTGCAGCTCCTCGAAGTTGGAATTTAGTCCACGGATATTCCAATGGAATATTGTACTATCCATGGTGCAGAGGGCAAAAAGGAGAGAGATCAGGTCATCTCCTCCTCAACGTCTGCAGCCAATGGAGTGAATTTGTTATTTAGTTTCACTGGAGTATGTTGGTCTACAGGCCTGCTGGCAGACTTGCCAACAGGTGAAGGTGGTCTGGATTTGGGAGATGGTGGAGGTTTCTTCCTCATCTCCACCATCTCCACACTGGGTTGAACTCCCTTGCCCGCAAGGGCACTGGACAGAGGAGTTCGAGGGGGTATTGCTGGTTTTTTAATCTGCCCAGCAGCAGATGTTGTAGACTGCTGGGCAGTCTGAGGGGTGGCGGATTTTTTGCCTCCAACAGGGGCAGTCAGTTTGGGTTGGAAGGTGGTGGACCTGCTTCCACCAGAGTTGACAGTTTGTACTTGCAGTGTCTTTGAAAAAGTAAAGTCATCAGTCTGGCAGCAGACTGACCGAGTAGAAACTGTGGGAATTTTCTTTACGGCCGAGCGTAGGAAGAAGCTGTCGGCGTCTGACTGCCCACAACCTGTTTCCGGGCTTCAAAAAAGGAGATTTTCTTTTCAGTTTTGACGCGTTGTATAGCAGATTCTTGAATCCAAAGAGGACAGTTTCTTGAAGAGGAGGGATGGTCGCCACCGCAGTTAGCACAATGTGCCGGATCATGACGCGGCCCATCATGTGTTGTTTTGCAGCAAATACCACACACCTCCTGCCAGAACAGCGGTCCCTAACATGGCCAAACTTCTGGCACCTGAAGCACCCCAACGGGGACGGCACATACAACTGAACACGAACATTAAGGTAGCGACTTTGATGACCGGAGGCAGCACAGGGTTGCAGAAGGTCAGAAAGAGGGTGTTGGTGGCCACTCTCTCTGAACCTTTCTTTACCGTCACCCTGCGCACCTCCGTCACACCCTGGGATGCCAGCTCCATCTTAATTTCTGCCTCCGATACACCAGATAAATCCCCGGGAGCGAATCACGCCTTTCGATGAATTCAATTGTTTGTGGGGAGTCACCCTGATCTCCCTGTCCACAAGTTTCGTTGCCCTTAGCAGCTGTTCAGATTGTTTCTGTGATTTACATTCAATTAGAAATGAGCCATTCCTCAACCTCTTGATGGACCGAGGGTCACCTGCTATACCTTGAAAGCCCTTTTGTATAGCAAAAGGGCTCAGAGCTGAAGGGGTCTGTCCTGCTCCGTCCCCCCCATCACGAGCCAGGAAGCCAAAAACCTGTCTTCTGTCTCACTTCTGTATCGGAATCACTGTCTGTTTGACAATCCCCTGAAATAGGGGATGCTGCCTTTCTCTTCCTTTTGGGGGGAATGTTTTTTGAAAAAGCCATATTTAGTGTATTAAGATTCATCTCTCCCTTACCCACCCACCTTGGAGTCCAACTAAGGGGCCAGGGGCCAAGAACCAATGTCTTGACCCTTCCAGGCTTCAGGAGAGACATACGACACACAGACACCACCAACCCTATCCCCCCTGATCATGCTCAACTCCCGGGAACAGAGAGCTGAGCACTGCAGGGGTTTACTTGGCCAGCAAGGGGACTGTCTGTCTTGACCCAGCCCCAAGAAGGGGAGCCGATTAGTACACCCGGGCCAAAGTGTACTCCCTGTCTAGGAGAGGTCCGAGCCAAAGTGATGTGTTGAGAGCGCTGGCCCTCTCAATCACCAGGATCTCATTCCCCTCCGACACAGGTCGCACCGCACGGCAAACGCGGCGGATCTTAAGGAGACCACAGAGAGAAAAGGAGTGTGGATAAGAAGACTTGAAGGGGAGACGAAGATAGAAAAGGGCCAAATAGGAAAGGCAGAAAAAAAGAAAAGGAGAAAGGCGGGTTACTCTTAGTCAGGATCCTCACCCTTAGCCTATCTGACATGGGAAGCCCTACCAGGGGCATCAACTCCTTACCACGTTATGCTTAGGCCAGGCAGCATCTCAACTTCACAGGCCTAGAAGCAGTTGGAAAAAAACCAGCCTATCTTAAAGTATTGATGCCCCCGCCAGCAAAGCCTAAGGGATCACTGGACCACGCAAGCCCTCCGACCACGACAAGGTCGCAACCCCCGGAGGGGACTTGAAGGGGAGACGAAGATAGAAAAGGACCAAATAAGAAAGGCAGAAAACAAGAAAAGGAGAAAGGCGGGTTACTCTTAGTCAGGATCCTCACCCTTAGCCTATCTGACATGGGAAGCCCTACCAGGGGCATCAACACCTTACCACGTTACGCTTAGGCCAGACAGCATCTTAGCTTCTCGGACCTAGAAGCAGTTTGAAAAAACCAGCCTATCTCCAAGTATTGATGCCCCCGCCAGCAAAGCCTAAGGGATCACAGGACCACGCAAGCCCTCCGACCACGTCAAGGTTGCAACTCCCGGAGGGGAACTCAACAAGCCAGACACTCAGCTACTTAACTACAAACCAGGTTCTCTTTGTCTTAGAACCTGGGTCTCTATCTACCCTGGGCAAGCCTGGTAGTGAAGAAACACCAAGCCAAGCAATTGAGAAGCAGGTCCTTAGAAGTGGATTAGTCACCAGCAACAACAGAGAGATCAACTATCCTCTCCGGTATCAGGTAAGTTCTGATATTTCAAGTGGACTCCAACTCAACTCATCCAAAGCTTTCCCTCCCTTCATGATGAAACAGTGTGAACCAAAACTCCACATGAACCAACTTTTTCTGTGAAACAGATTTGAAGATTTCACCCTTGTATAAACAAGTAAAGTTGATGTGTGAAACTGCACTCAAATCAGTTCTTTGTTGTTCAATCAGTATTGAATGTTTGAACTTATCTCTAATTCTGTCTCTCGGAGCTACATGGGGAGTTTGTATTATACTTCCTGTTTGGCTAGTATACTTACCATGTCAGACCACAGCACTCCACGGCAGTTAGTCAGCTCTGCCAGGCCGAATTTTTTGTGGCTAACGCCATCACATGACGCCCACCTTACTTCTGGCAGGGAGAAACCGGTGTAAACTTCCTGTTCCTCATTCAACGAGGCCTATGCGCAAGGTAACCCCGAGAACCATAGCGCTAGTGGGAAGGTAGGGTGGGCATTAGAGCCTGACATGGTAAGTAGACTAGCCAAACAGGGAGTATAATACAAACTCCCCATTTTGGCGTCATATACCTTACCATGTCAGACCATAGCAGAATTCAAAGGAATTGGAGGAGGGCTTAGTGCTCTAATGGTTCTTGGGGTTAGCAGAGGAACAGATATGGCTGCGTTAGCCGATCCTTATACGCCTGGGCGTAGGCCGATCTGCCTGTCTTGGAAGCATCTAGAGATAGGACTGGGAGGAGCGCCTAGGGCGCGGGGGTTCCCAGTAGCCCCGAATGGATCCAGCTGAGAGCCTAAACGAAGAAGATAAGTGAGACAGAAACTGCCTATCTGAAATTTGGAAGGACAGATGGAGGAACAGAGCTGAGCATCAGGAGGCCATCTCTCCCTTGGAAAAGGGCTCACCCTGTGGAGGATTGGGAATGGAGGGAAGGCACATGTTGAGGCCGAACCAGGGAAGGGTGAGCGACCCTGGGCCTGAACACTGTTCCCCACTGGGCTGAGGGTTAGCTGCTGAGGATCCCTTCAGTGTGGAGGAGGGTCCCCACTAGTCTCGCGCGCTGAGGGTGATCTCCTGCACGTGCCACCCAGCCGGCACCGAAGTGTTGTCTTTGGGCAGGAGAACAAGTCGGTGCGAGACCTGGGGTTGGAAGCGGGGAAGGGCAAGCCTGGCCGCTTCCAATTCCAGGATGTTGATGTGGAGATGGGCCGACTGTGCGTCCCACACTCCCGAGTTATGAGGGTTCTCAAAGGGGCAACAGCCTGAGTTGGAGGGGTCTGTGTAGAGGATGAACTACCCGTCCACTTGAAAAGACAGGTACACGAATGCGCGTGTATTTAAGATACCTAGCCATGCGCTTTTTGTGGCCATCAGTCAGCATGAGTGTGTGTTTTTTTTGAGGACGCTCTCGCCCATAGACGCCAAATGCAGCGATCTTTTGCACACAGTACATAGAGCATAATGTTGTTTAGGATTCTTCAGCAACCAGTCCTTGTACTGCTTACTGAAATGCACACTTTCCTGGCATGTCGACTGCCTTGAGCACCGATGGGAAAATGGCGGATGTAAGTATCGCATCTTCACGCGAAACGAGACTATGCAAAACTAGGATGAGATCTTGAGAAAAATAAATACTTCAAGGCGAACGTCGTCTGCTAGGCTAGGGCCATTTGTCGGAACCCATTGCGAGCAGATTTCAGAGTAAGTACAGACTGCTTCCAAGATTTTGGAACCCCCGACCTTGCCAGACGAGACGTAGGTATAGTCTGTGAGATGGGTGTATAAGGATGGGGTAGAACCTTGGTTGGGATGGGGAATCCTTGTGCCGGCCCTCTTGGAGAAGTTCTGAGACTTGATCTAAGACTTCCTGGCGAGGAGCAAACACCCGGCCCGGAGGGTGTGTGTGTGTGTGTGTGTGTGTGTGTGTGTGTGTGTGTGTGTGTTGCTGGGAGAGAACTATCAGAGGAGGGCGTACGTGGGCCCAAGGCCAGGGAGCCCCTCCTGTAGGACCGCTACCATCCATGGGCTGAGGCCCATACGTCTCAAAGGAGGGCATGCCAGGATAAGCTGCCCGCCGGGGGGCCGGGGAGGAGTGTGGGAGGGTAGAGGGGTAGCGGTCTGAGTTCTCCCTTATCCAGCTCCCCTGTAGGTGAGTCCTCTGGTCACCTTCGGGGCCGTCCCTGCAGGCCGAAACGAAATTCTGCTGAGGAAGTTTCCTCTTCGGTTGCAAGGGGGTTTTAGAGCGCTTGGCGGGATGGGGTCCGGAAGGCACCGCAAGGCCGGCGTAAGTGCCGAGGCAGATAGCCTGTGACAGTATGGCCTAAGGCAATAGTAGTGGCTCCTGGCTGCGCTGTCTGCCGCAGCCGAAGGGTGGTGCGAGATCCTGTCGACTAAGGGTCGCATCCAGAGGTCGCTAAAGAAGCGAGATATGGTCTCAGGGTGTGTCTCAGAATACTCAGCGTCTGAGGACACAGAGACAGTGTCGTCCTTCTCCGGCCCGATCTCCTACACGCGCTGTAGAGCATGGTGAAGGACACGTCCAGCAGTGTTGTGTTGGGCCCCCAAAGTGGAACTGCGGTCCCACTCCACCAGGTTATTGGTAGAGAGTGGCGGCAGTGGGAGGCCAGATGGGGGAGAACCGGCAGCCGGCCCGGAAAATGAAATTTCCTCGGTCACCGGAGTGTCCTAGGAGGACACGAAGGAGATGTGGGAGATATGGGCTTTCGGGGGTCCCTGAGGGAGTGCCAACTGGGCCGCATCCCTGGCCAAGAGGGATTATTCCCTGGAGAAGGGACGACTCGTGCAACCCTGGTTAGGGTTGCCGGACACTCCGAATAGAAGTAAGAGTCTGAGGGGCGACAAGCTTGGCGAGCCCACCTGGAAGGAGAACAAAGACGAATTTGGGCACCGGATAACTTGTCTGGGGGTGGGCTTTTAAGAGTACAAGCCTAAGGAAATTTGTCCCTGAGCCACTATTGAGTATTTCAACTGAATTGTCCTCCCTTAAAGCTCAATTCCATTCTGTAGTTTTAATTTTTCACCCAAGACCAAGCGTTTAACAGCTTATCCTTCATTTTCATATTGTCTTGAATGCTACCTGTCCTGTGTTTGTTTTGTAATTTGTTTGTGCCTTTGTTTGGTGGTGCAGTATTTCTATTTTTTGCACGTTTCTATTTCCACCTGCAGTCACTCCACTTCAAAACCTTTTTATCCCCTTCATTTTCACATTAGCATAGACAAGGACTTCATGATACAACAGAGTAAAGCAGCTTAAGATAGTCCATGAGAGGTGGACAGATCATCAAAATGTGAAAAAGTATTTTTCCAGATCATTTGAGTGTGCATATGAGAGAGAGAGAGAAAGAGAGAGAGAGAGAGAGAGAGAGAGAGAGAGAGAGAGAGGACACACACACACACAGAGATAAGCACACAGAAAGGTAACTGGACACATGCATGCATGTAAGCACACATATTTACATGCAAATACACACTGACATGAATGTATGTGCACAAACTTATATAAGCAATGACTTGGATCGAGATGAATACAGCAGTTAACTGACATTCCATGAGAAGTTGAAAGATTACAAAGGTGTGAATAAATGTATTTTGAAATCACATGTATCTGTGCGAGTGTCAGTGTGTGTGTGTTAGAGAGAGACAGAGTGTATGTGTGTGTGTGTGTGTGTGCTAGAGAGAGAGAGTGTGTGCACATGCATGTTTTAGATAAAGAGAGGGAGAGAGAGAAACGGTTAATTGATATGCTTTGGCCCTCCTCCCCGACAGAGAGAGAATTTGCCCATGTGCAGTCTCACACACCCCACACCACCCTACACATTGATTATTTCTCTCCATCTCACACAAACATATGCATGCACACAGACACATACACACAGATACAAGCGCGCGCGCACACACACACACACTGAGGCATGCTAGTACACAAATGGGGGCCCCTATCCCACCTCATTCCACACTGCATCCCCACTCCAACACACACAGAGAGAAAGAGAGAGCGGAGAGAGAGAGAGAGAGAAACATAGAGACGGAGAGAGACGCAGAGAGACCACAAAGCAAAAACTGCACGTGTATCCACAGGTGCACCCCACACACACACACACTATGCACACCTACAGACACAAATGCACTTACTCACATGAACACAGATGCACACATATACATATCACACAGTCAGTAAGCGACAAACTTAAGACAGGAAACAGAGAGAGAAAGAGAGACAGACAGACTGATAAAGAGGAACCAGAGAGAGAGAGAGGGACAGACAGACAGACCGATAAAGACATGAGTGACTGAAAGGGAGACAAAGTGAGAGAAACAGAGACACCTGATACGCTTTTCCTATTCCTAAAAAAATGAGATCAAACAAGAGAGACAGAAGAGGAGGTAAAGAAGATGAAGAGAGAAAGAACCAAGGAAAGAAAGAATGAACCAAAGAAAAAAAAAAGCATGAAAGCAAGGAGACAAAGAAGACATTTCTGACATTTCTTGACAACGTCAGTTGTTCCATCAAAACATGTGGGCTATCACCATGGAATATCGCAAATTACATCATTATGCCCTCATGTCTTGCTGCTATTGCAACATTCTAAAACAATTGCCCTTGAGTGCCATGTTGAGCCATGATTGCGACAAAATGTGGGACTGCAACATTCCATGATGTAACACTCACAGAGTGATCCATCCTGATTGCTAGATACTGCACCTCGGTTTCATTTCTTTTCTTGGGGTGATGCATGCTCATTCATGTCACTTTCATGGTTACATTTTCCTTGTGGCACAAGGTCGTGGTTTGTGAGTTTCAAACCTAGTCCAGTAATTTGGATACCAAATTTCTCCTTAAAACAATGTTTCATCTAAAAGTGAAATGAATTTTTTTAAAAAAATTTTGAGTATAGGAAAAAAAGCGCAGAATTTTTTTGTTACGGACTACTGATTTCTTTTTCCTTTTCCATCTCCATTATCATACAGTGAATGCACAAGTATTCATTTCAAAGGATACACTCTTCAGTGGCCAGCTCAGCTCTTTCTCCATAGGCCAGAAGAACAGGAGTAGTATGGGTTTGGAAGCCAGTGATGGTCTTGGGTTTACCTGCCTGCCCAACAACGTCAACTGCCTGGAACACACAGCAGTTACTCTTTAACAATCCTCTTTCCAGGCAGAACACTGAAAACACAGAAAACGAAAAGAGTTAAAAGTTTGTGTTGTTTCCAAGTGACTATTCTGAAGGCATGTTCTACTGAAATACTTCAATTTTGAGTTAAAAGTTTGTTGTTTCCAAGTGACTATTCTGAAGGCATGTTCTACTGAAATACTTCAATTTTCCCAGGTAAACCTGTACTTTGTACTGCTACTTCCTGCTGCATGTAAGACAAATACATTTTCCACCAGATTTTATCCCCTCCCTAGATTCAATATGCACTTTATGTTGCTTAACTTTTAGATCACTGAATAATGTCGTAATTGTACATGCCTCAACCACCAAGTCATTAATAGAATTTGGTGCCCAAACTGGGGATATTAAGTTTAAAAAATTGTTTTAGAAAACCTAATTGATAGAAAGACTTCAAATTTTCAGCAAAAACCTATGGATAGCTGAACTTAATTAAGTTTGTAGTTGTTACCTTAGGTATATGTCAAAATATTTTTCTGGCTCAACACTCACACACCTGAATTTACCTGGTTAACATAACTGTATCAGTGAAATAGATGACAGACAGGCAATACAACACCCATCAACTTTATATTACCTAAAAATTTGATGGCAAGTGGTAAGGTTCACCATCTGAAAAGAACTGATGGGTGTTGTGAAGTGTTGTAGTTATACAGGTAACCAGGGAAATACGCGAAAACTTTGTGACACTTCTCAAAACATTTTCACATAGTAGTAAAAATAAAATATAAAAAAACAAAAAAAGTGTACAATAATTCCATATTTGCTCCAAGAAAAAAGAAGAGGATCGGAGTGCATGCTTTTTTATCTCCATAAGTTAATTTGTGTTTGTGACCTAAAAAAATTGCCAATGACAGGTGTTAGTAGGAAGGATGAAAGAGAGGCATCACAACACAAAACAACACATGTATTTTTATCGTACTCACCGTATGGTTTCATAAATGTTTAATTACATAATCCAAATGTGGTCACACACAAAGAACACAGCAATTTGAAATTTTCTTGCTCTTTTGCATTTTTCTAACAAAGACTTTTTTGGCTGACAAAGTGACTAAAATACCACATACAAAAGTACTGAAGTTTGTGCAAGTGAGAAAAGTGCAAAATAGAAAGAACATTTTTCATCAGTGCTCTGTGTGTTAGAAAAATTTTCTTTTCACCACTTTGTGAATTTTTTCCTTACGATCGCAACTGATCATGCATGTTAACACCATTGTAATTGTTGGTGTAATCAGCCACGGCCAGGGACCTAGAATACCTGACATTTTCAACACCCTTGGACCTTTTCTGGCAAGCTCTCCATCAGTTCCATCAAGGGCAGAAATAAGAATGGCGACCTTGCAACGTTCAAACCATGTAAGAGCCTGATGCTTTCCCTTTTCATCACCACCACCAATCTGACGAAACCAGCACTTTGTGTCCCGGGACTTCCTGACACATTTTGCCAGCTTCGTATCCTGTGGCAGACCCTTTCTGTTGCTACGTACAGTCCAACATGCCAGATTTTCTTCTGAAATTGATGCTGAAAGAGGTGAACTGATGTGAAGAACTTGTCAAAGCAGATGGTGTGCCACTTCAAATGATCGGGTTCTGTCAAGTGTTTGACAACATGATCCCCTATGGCTTAACCCGCAGAGTGTGATGGGCCACGATCGTGGCTTTACCACCGAAGTGCGATGGGCCATGATCGTGGCTCAGACGAGAACCGTTATACCACCACCGCTAAACATCCGGGTTGATCAGTTCACGTGACTTGCTAGTATCCATTGTGCACCGGCAAGCCCTGTCAGTCAGTTTTTTTCATCTGTTTTGACTGAAATAATGAGCGAATCAGCGACCAAGTTCGAGCAGGAGTTGAGTGGAAGTGGCACGAGTGAAGAATCAGTTGCCGAAGGCAGTAGTAACGGAAAGCGAAGCAGGTGAGTTGATCAACTTTGATTATTTTGTTTGTCGAGTGATGGAACACTTGCTGCGTGCAGTCGTTGGTTATTTTACATTTGTTGGTCCGCCACATGAAGGAAGGGGGGGGGGGGGGGGGGGGGATGGAGGGGGCAAGGTACATGGCTACTTACAGGAGTGATAGGCTTTGGCTTGATCAAACTAGAAGATCGTTTCTGGGTGATTATAGGTGTTCTGAAAGCACTATAGAGATGAATAAAAGTGGTGATTTGAAGATAGCTATTTATAACTTTTGTTTGTTTGTTTTTTTAGTTTGGAAACAATGTGGGCGTGTCACGAGTGGGCGTGTCTCCAATGAAAGCTAAACCCTTCCCCTTCCTTATATGCTAGTGATTCAGATTTTATTCTTATTTATGATTTTATGCATGACTTCATTTTTCATAGAATGAATAAGTAATGCTGTTCATATTTTTTTCTTTCTGAAAATCAGACTGATTAGTGGAAACTGAGTCAAGCTCTCTGTAACAACTCTTGTACCATTACGAAACAATAAAATGAACAGAAGACTTAGGATATACGTTTTCTTGTGTGATCCAGAATCTGGAAGCACTACTGCAGAGGACAGAGATGCTGAGAGTGAAGGAGTTGAAGAAAGAGGAACTGTGCTGCTGGCCATCCTACTCGTGCGCGCTCTGGCTGGGAATGTCCTGGATGTGACGTGGGACTCTGCCCCGAGTGCTTTTCAGCCTTCCACAGTAGACCAAGGCCCTAACTTTGTTCTGTGTCTTTCAAGGACATGTTCTTCTTGTTTTCTCTCAAGTTTCAAGTGTTCCAACATTCAAGCAGGATAACTGTAGTGTTTGAAACAATGTGACTGACGTTTTGGATGACCTTTTCGCCAATGTTCTTGATTACACTGTGAAGAATATCATCAGCTGCCATCAGGGTACTGTCTTGTAATTATTTTTTTCACATTCCTCATTATCTCTAGTTCACAAAAACATATAGTTTTACCTATCTAGCTTCAAGACAAGCCTGCACAGACCCCATTTCCTAATATAGTGAAATTTGATTGTCCGGATGCTGAATTATAGCTACATCATTTGAGGCACAATTTCATTATACAAAGCTCAAGTCAAGAGAATTACCATCTTTCCCATGTTTACAGCACATATTTTTCTTCATTTTATCTCCAGTCTGAAGTGTTTAGGCAGTACAGAAGAAAAACTGTATCTCTCCTAACATCTGACATATTTTTCAAACAACTTTTTCAGAAACTTTCTCTGCTTATATTTTTGAGGTCAGTCTCCAAGTAGGTACCACCTACAGTGTTTTCAGTTATTTCACTAGATTCTACAACATCTCTAGTTGTTTCTAAAAATGTATAGGTTTGCATATCTAGTGCTAATAATCTGTATGCAGAAGCCAAATTCTCAAGTGTGGTGTGTGATGAGTTTCCCGTCCTAGATTTGAACTACATTTCTTTAAAGTTTAAATTGATATACTGAGCACTGTCAGGGTTAACCCATCCCAGCAGGAAAATCATTGGTCTTCCCAGTACATACTGAAGGGGAGGGGGGGGGGGGGGGGGGTGTATGCATCAAACAAATTTCAGTCTGAAAACTGTTGTTTTACCATTGTGATGACTCTGCACATCCACTGACATCATCAACACCTGTGTCATCTGCTTCATCTATGTCATAGTCACTGTCACTACTCTCATTCACTCTCTTTTCTTCCATTTCAAAGTCATTGTCACTGTTGTCTGCAGAGTCAAGATCAAAGTCCCACTCATTCCTCTCATCAGTTTAGTTTAAAAAACATGTTTTGATGAAACATTCTGTCTACAGTCAAGCTCATATTACTGTTGCTGTCAGCGTCTGACATGAGTTTTGTCCGAAGGCGATGGGTTGACCAAAAAATCAGTAAGGTAATCAACAACTTTCCAAAAATGCAGCAAGAAAGATCCAGATTGTGACCGCTTTGTCTAATTACTGCTGTCTATCCAAATAGGGTAGGCACATCAAGATAATCGGGTTACTAATGAAGGGCGGCATTGGGTGGATCAGTGGTTTGAGGGGGTGGGGTGGAGGGCAGAAATAGCGCATATTTTAAGTTGTGAAAAGTGCTGAGGACAGACAAAAACATATAAAAATTCTGTATATATCTGTACTTGGTCAGGATGATAAACAACTATGACTTTGTCATGGGTTGATGAAGTGCCGAATCAAGATCAATTTGCACAATGACTAAACACTGTCAAATGGAAAGGCCGGTTTATTCTACCTGGCCACGCTTTTACTGCAAATCTAGATCCTGAAAGTTCACAATGAACTGCTGCATCTGCAGAACAGCATCATGGTCTTTCTTCAACACTGACTTTTTTCCATTTCAATCATAATTAACAAGGATGTGGATGATGAGCATGATTATAGGACTTCCATTCTGGCCAGAAGCTACATAATGGGATTGTACTCTATGCTCCCTTAAAAAAATTTTTTTTTTTAATAAGTACATTTTGGCACCAACTGCCCAAGAGTAACATACCTGCAGTGTTGGACAGGAAATCTGAGCAACACTATAAGAGACATCCACTCATGAAAGAAGCTCTGCTGAGTGGTTCCATCTTCTAATCTGAACACATAGCACTTTCAAACTCTGGATAAGAACCAACCAAGGCAAAAGAAATACTAAAAAATAATGCTTCTGGTGGGAATCAAACCCATGACCTCTCATGCTGAATGTCTGACCAGGTGACATTTTTATTTTCTTGATGTATTTTACTGAGGAATATTGTATTTTTGTATCCGACATAATGATATTCTTCA
>CM031614.1:30664354-30682078 GCA_018398815.1 Conus ventricosus
GATCTAAAAGCAAAAAAAATCTCTCATGCTTTCATAGCCAGCAAAAATCTGGTCTACACTTACCTGTCCAACGCGCACAGACACTGGCAGAGGCCTCAATTCTTCGTCAAAAGTGACCAGCATGCGAGGCTGCATGGCCGCCACCAAATTGTACAACACGTAGTGTGACTTGCCCAGGATGACTGCAATATATAAAAGCATGAACGTCTGTAACTGGTAACCAAATTCAATGGTCAATCAATTTTTTTCATGCAAAACTTTACGTTCATTTGATGAATTATAAACTTGTTTTCTGGCATAAAACATTTATGCAGACAATACTGTGGTTGTGCATTTTGCGTACTTTCTTTTTCGTCTGTGTGTGTACACAAAATGGTGCCTCAAAATAGGATATCAGCACAGTTCTGCAATGCTGAAGATTCTGTGGGCATTAATTTTGCACTGAAAAATAAATGTCATAAAAAGAGATTTCCAATACACACAGAGGAGAGGAAAGAAACACTACACCTTTTAGGATCTTGAAGTGCCTGAAAAATCTTATTTTTCATATGGGGAATAAATTACCTCAAATCCACACTTGCTTTTTACAAAAACAAAATTCAGTACTCATGAAGTTTAAACATGATTGTTAAATTGATGGGGTTGTACTTGGACATATCAATGGTCAGTGATGAACTAAAGGGTTTTCCCAACATTAAGTGTTTTCTCTTGAATGTGCAACTTATTCAATGCAGGTCAGCTGAAAACATGGTGGTGAATGTCATATTCTGGGCTGCCTCTGTCACACATTCTCTCCCCTTTTTTCATTCCCATCAATCATCATGTTGTGTGCTTTCTGTTTTAGGTAAGATGTTATAGATCTTCATCAACTGTGTGCGACAGCTGTGTCATTGTAAAAGGAAAAAGGCTGGTTGGATGTATCTACTTCTGAAATTAGCAAAGGGGGTACAGGTCCATCTGCCTTCCTTGTTCAGTATTCTCTGAACAGACAATATTCATCATCCTTGAAGTGTTTTTTTTTTACCAGGAGGTCATCATGTTTTCGAGAGTTATCTCAGGCCTCAGGGAGAAGAGGAACTCAGAATTTTCAGGCGCACTGCTGGTCTGTGTCAGACTTCTTCAGTTTGACGAATTATTCAAGTCTGACGAATTATTCAAGTCTGACTTTCTTTGAGTGAAATAGGACTTGCGCTGGTTTGTTCCAGCTGGTGCACTGATGCTGTGTGCTTGCATCAGTCAAGGTGCAGACTTTGATCTGCCAATCTGTGCTTATGCTTGAAGTAGGCAGCGGCAGCTAAAATTTTTAAAGTGAGAAATAACTTCTTTTTTTTCATATTCTTACACAACTTAAAAAAATCTAACATTTCACAAAAAAATTAAGTGAATATCTTTATTAGGTCTGTAGTTATGGCTGTTTAAAGATAGGGGGTGGTGAAAATGATCCTAAAAGTGAAATATGGCCCATTTAGAGCCATTCCAAAATCATTCTATACTTTCACTAACAAATAAAGTCTTACTAGGGCAGCAAATCCAATACCTGGAAAAGCTATGTTCTAAATTTCAAGCTAATTTTTCTTTATTTAAAAAAAAGTATGCACAGTAAAAGCTTTAAAAAATGACAATTTCAAAACGGTCGAAATCGGACTGAGAACCATACTGAAGGCACTACCATTTCAGAATGATACCACTAAAGAGTGTCAGTATCTGCAGTTTGACTCTCCTATGTATTTCTGCACTGGTTTTTTTTTCCTCACTGATCTGAATTTATTTTCATGGTAAAAACAGCCTTTAAACTTCAGACAAATCCAAATCTGTCAGGTGCAGTCATAAGCAGTGTCATATGCACTGACAAGCTTCGAGGAAACATCATAGCTTATGAACCGTTTGCAGATTTCAATGAAATTTTGGCACATGGAAGATAGCAGGGGTGGAAGCAGAAAATCATAGCTATACTGAAAAGGCTGGGGATCCAGGGGGTCGCTTCAGGCCCCTGGTGGGGTGTAGAGGGTCCCCCAGATGCTGAAGAAAATTTGTCTTGCCAAGACACTTTTGTGGCCTCTCCTTGAAAACAAAGTTAATAATTGACTTCTATACAAAAATTGTGGCCTCTCCTTGAAAACAAAGTTAATAATTAACTTCTATACAAAAAGACTCCAAATATGACAAACTATGACTTAAATTCAGTAAACCATCAAAACAAAATAGGATGCAATGTATAAATATCACTCACCAGTGATGTAATAGAAAATAGTGGCCAAATTTCGATCACTTAATTTACAAGTTCAAGAATGAGGATTCCTGTTTTTTTTTAAAAATTTTCTTTTAGTCTTACATGGCTTAAATTCAGCAGGGTCAATGTCTGCACTAGCACTAGATTGGAACAAACACTGAGCAAAATCAAAAGCTGCAGTGGGCCAAGTCTTACAATAGAAATCAGTGGCTGTTGGCACTGGGGCATCTGAAAAATGAAAGTCAGTGGATGAACCTGGAAGCAATAAATCAGTAACCCCAACTGAACTTAAGAAAATCAGTGGCTGCAATGAATGAACTTGAAAAAGTCTATCAGCTACAGCAGCAAGGTGAGTATGGAACTGGAAATTAATGGCTGCAGTGAGGCGAATCACGGTAAGTGAGGCGAATCATGGTAACAGCAGTCAGTGACAGCAATGGGGTCAGCTTTTCATTGACTACAATAGGGTGATTCTTGGACACCAGAGCCATTACTGGAGCAGCAGCAGGAAGAGCTGATGTATGTTTCAGTGCATTCAATCTCTGCACATGTTTCGTCTCGTGGGAACACAGTTCGATTGACTTTTTCCCACTTGACTAGTATACAAGATTCCCACTGCACAGTATACACCAAGCAGGCCCACTTCATTTGTTTTCCGCAGCCATTTTTGGAACGGACGATTCAATCGTCCATCTCATCCATCCATTCATTTCTCCATTTGTTTTTCTTCAGGTCATTGTTGATCTTCCGTGCCTCTGCTTCTTCGTTAATCAGCTCCATTTTTGACAAAGCTTCATGCATTGAAAACAAGATGGCGGATTTCAAATACGAGTGGTGCGAAAACCTGAATTGAAACACGCAACGCGCACAAAGGGGGTGGGAGTAAAAACTTGCTATATGGAATTCCATATCAATAGGGAAAAGGTTCTCTCCCCCCTGAGATGGGGCAATGCTTCTTATTTAACATTGCACAGTTACATTATAGAAGAGGATAATTTTATATTTTTTTTTTACTGAACATTTCAATGTGCAACATGTTTATGGGTTCTTTTTTCCTTATACCCCAGCCATGATGCTTTATAAGAGTAATCTAATTTTGTTAGCCATCAACTATCCAACATAAAAAAAAACCACAAGCAAAAAAGTTGAAAATAAAGTTTGTATTGTCACACTACACCTGTAAATGAAAGTAAAACAGTTTAGAAGTCTATCAAGACGCTCACACTCTATGCAGACAGGTCAGTCCCCGATCACGCCCCCCTCCCCCACCACGCCCCTTGCTGGACTTCAACCCTTTTTCACTTCCCCCTCTTCCCCTACCTTTCCCTCTGCCCCGTGTCACGCTGCGAGCAAGCCGCGCTCCCCTCTCACGCTGATTATCACGTCACTGGCCGCTGGCAACAGTGCAGAGTATACACTAGGCTTGCTCGTTCGACGTGGCAAACCAGTCAGCTGAACACAATCTGAGGTTGCACAGCCCGGGTCAATAACTGACGAATACGGTCTGCAATTCCATCACTATCATCATCTCACCTTCATGCCCCGAGTGAGTCATTGAATAAAAGATTTTATCTTTGTCACAATGATTAACAGAGCCTGCCCCAGCTGTTTTAAGTACGTTGATTTGGTCGCTACGCTTGTCGAAGGGTTTCGCCACCCTCGTTGCAAACAAGACAAAGCGCTGGCCGGTCATCCAGTGTGATGAGAATAAATGGTCTTTCCCATCACGTGTGGTCATTTGCATATCATTTTAATACTACAGACATATAAGGCTTACTACGCACACTCTATTTAAGTCTGTTAATAGAAATAGTAACAAATGAAAAATTCAAGAAAATGCATGACGTCAGTGGACAGCCAATAGGCACTGGGAAACCATTTTTACTGCGGCGTCAGCTGACGGCTTAAAGGCACTGTTCAGGTTAATATCATGTTCCCAGTTTCTCCATCTTCAAACTCCCCCTCCTTGGGTCAAGTCTTTACCAAGTCATTACTATGAAGACAGTTGAGTTGTTGGCCTGCGCTTGTTTTTTCCCCCACTATTAGATTGTTCGTCTATGTATTTGTCTGACTTTATTCAAGTTTAAAAGGCTGAGCCAGTCTTGAAAAAAAATTTACTCTGTGTTTAGGTTTTCTTATGGGAGCAAAACGTTACCCCACTTGTTTACTGTTTATTGTTTACTAGTCCCTGCCTCATTTCATTTCCAATGTGAAAGTTTAGTATAAGTCCACAAAGTGAAAACAAATCTTATGCACATGAAAAGAGACATTACTTGCAGTTTACCTAGAGCAAATGGCATTAATGAAAATAAACAGCTTGAGAGTGAGAAAGTGACAGACTCTGACAGATAAGATAAGATAATGTTGCTTATAGCCCAGCCGACCGCAAAGGGCCACATCAGGGCTGTCACCACGTTAAAATCAACTCACCAGTCATTAATTAAAAAAAAAAAAAAAAAAAAAAAAAAAAAAAAAAAAAAAAAAAAAACACCTTTCACACATCTCTTTAAATGACATCGTCTAGAAACGTACCAGAAACTTCGATAAAAATCTTTCTTCCGTAAAATCTTAAATCAGATGAAATATATTAATCTCTCTCAAAAATCAAGGATCACGTCAGGCGGGACATCCCTGAACAGGATCTTCATGGACTCCGCTGTAAAATGTTTGTGTCTCACATCGTGCAAGTCCCAACACTCTAAAAGAACATGTTTCATTGTGAGTGGTGCATGACATGGAATGCACCACGGAGCTTCTTCACTCTTTAACCCTCTTGTATTCAGATTCTCTGAGGCCAAATTCCCCTAGTTTTCAGATTCTTTTGGTGCATTTAGCCATAAAATGGGTATGTGCAGTTCAGGCTTCACCACAACCAAGAATAAACCTCTAGAGCTATGAAATTCTGCATGTATGGTCACAAGGCTTTGTTCTATACTGTGAGCAAGATTTTGTGTGTCTCGAGGTGAAAGGTCATGTCACTGTCACCAAAATGTCACCCAATGTGTCACATGCGATGGTGACAATTCTAATACAGCACACCAACATGCAGTTATCCATGCACATGCATGTTAGTGTTGTAAAATGAAAGCTGGGGCCTACCTGAGATGATCTGTCTTCTGTCACCCGTTCAGTCCCCACAGGTAATTCACAGAATGTCACACACAACTAGTGAATTGTCACTACTGAACAGTTACTGTAAGTAAACTCAAGCACGTTCATCATTGTTTTTCTGTAACTGTTCTAAGCACTTTATACATGTCCATAATGTATTTACACAATGTATAGCTGTACAGCGAGGATATTGAGTACAGTGTCACTGCCAGTGTCATCGAAGCACTGTCATTACAAACTACAGGTAAGCACATATACACGTACCACAAACACAGAGACTAGTGAACTGCCTACTGTTGAAGAAGCGTGTTTTGGGCATAACTTCGCTGACCCAGGGATCGTTGAAGCGGCGATCGCGGACCAGTAGCACCATAGACGTGGCAGACGCCTAATCCCCATCATAATGAGTATAGAGACATAGGCCCGCATTTCGTCAGGTGTTGTGTCAAACCATAGGGAGTCAGGTGTGGCCCTTAGCTGCTTGTCGTTGTTGAGCGTACCTGTTGGTTTTCTACTGCTGCTAACTGAAAAAATGTGAGGGGTTATAAACAAAAAGAAATAATCGAGAGGGGTGGCAGTGTTCGGCAGTGAATGCGCAGGGCCTGTCGGCTGTTGGAATGCGGCCACGTTGGCAGGATGTGTAGCCGGTCGCCATGTGGTTTGCAGAGCAGCGAGCGGCACGTTGTCTTCGGGGTCACTTTCAACATTTTCCTCTCCTTCATCGGTGCCAATTTCAACATCACTCTCTTCTCCTAACTCTCCATTTTCAAACTTCTCTACTTCTTGCAAAATTTGATCCCACTCCTCCGCAGAATAATCAGGAATATCATCAAACTCGCTGTTGTTAGCAGACGACGCCATTGTGAAAATCGGTCAGTCTCACGCACGACTGTTCGCTCGCAGTTTCTCCCCTCTTTTTGTGAATGGAAGTGGTACCAGCATCCAAAATAGTGGTGCCAGATTGCTGGGCTCTAGTGGGAAATCCCCAACAACTTTTATTGGCTCTCCGAACATTTTCACGGCGTCAGCACGTGATGGAAAAGTACCGTACACATGCGGCCCCGCTACTCCCGTTTGCTCCCGTTATGAAATCTAGAGCGCAGTCTGAGCACTCCCGTCTGCTCCCGTTACGAAAACTAGAGGGTTAAAAGGTACGAATGGGTAAAATACGAATGGCCGGTGTGCAGCCGGCACAGAACCGTTTCCTCTTTACGACCTCCGACGTAGATGGGAGGAAGTCCTTAAGGTTTGGACGGATCTGAAAGAGTTTGTTATTCGTCTGTGTGTTCCAATCCTCCTGCCAAAGGTCTCTCACATAATCGTTAATTTTGGGTTTCACATCTGAGCAGGGGATATAAATGTTGGACAGTTTCTCTCTTGTGGTGTTCTTGGCTAAACGATCGACCATTTCGTTCCCGCCGATGCCAACATGACCAGGAACCAAAGCAAGAGTAATGTTGCAACCGTCCACTTTCAACGTGCTAAAAAGTTTTAAAAAATGTAAAAGTTCTGGATGCTGAAGGTTGCGGCCAGCTATGGCCTCCAAAGCTGACAGCGAATCCGACAGAACCAGAAAGTCGCTCTTCGAAGACTGTGAGATTATCTTCAAAGCCAGAACCAGAGCAGTAAGTTCAGCGGAATAGACAGAAGCATCTGAATGTATATGTTCCAACAGTATCTGAGAAGGAGCCCCAGGGCAGTAGGCTGCACAGGCCACTCCATCTTCAGACTTGGAACCGTCAGTGAAAACTTTTTGATAGGATGGGAATTTGGAACAGAGGTCAGCATACAATGCCTTGTACGCCAGAGAGCTGGTAGACTCTTTGCGAAAAGCTGCAAGATCAAAACGAATCTCTGGTGTGAAAAAGGTCCACGGAGGTTGATCCGGAAACTTGGAAAAATCGGACACAACTCCTAGGTCTAGACCTGCATTCCGCACGTGAGGCCGCATACGAAGACCAAACGGCGGAATACATTTCGGGTTGTTTTCAAACTTACTTTGGAACGGAGGGTCAAAGACACAGTCATAGGCAGGATTCTGCGGTTCTGAGAACAGTCGGATATAATAATTCAAAGACAGTTTCAGCCTGCGGTTGGACAGTGAAGGTTCACCCGCCTCTGCGTACAGGCTGTACACAGGGGTGGTGCGGAACGCTCCAAGACAGAGACGAAGCCCTTGATGGAGAATATTCAGTGCTTTCTGGCAAGCAGTTTTGAGGTTTTTGATGTGGCTGAGAAAGTTAAGTTTCTGGTCAAAAATAACCCCTAGAAATTTGGCCTCTTTGACAGCTGAAATGGGAGATTTCCCTACTTGAAGTTCAGGATCTGGAAAAAACTGACGGAAATTATGAAAGTGAATACACTGTGTTTTTGTAGCAGAAAAGGTGAAACCGTTTTCATCCGCCCACTGATGGATTTTATCCACGCAAAGCTGGAGCCTGCGCTGGACACTCGGGTACAGGCTTCCAGTTGCGTAGACAGCGAAATCATCCACAAACAATGAGCAGTCTGAACCCTGCTGAACTGATTTCACAATGTTGTTAATCTTGATGCTAAAGAGGGCAGGAGACAGTATGCTCCCCTGTGGAACACCCAACTCCTGCTCGTGGACATCAGAGAGAGTGGTGCCAACCCGGACCTGAAACTGTCGTTCTGCCAAAAAATTTTGAATGAAAAGCGGACGATGACCTCGAAAACCCAGATCATGGAGATCATGAAGTATCCCCGACTTCCAGACGTGGTATCGTAGGCCTTCTCCAAGTCAAAGAAAATTGCCACTGCATGCTGTCTGTTCAAAAAGGCGTTCCGAAGTGTAGATTCCAGACGAATCAAATGGTCAACTGTGGCTGATTTGTTAGAAGAGGAGGAATTCTTTTCAATGGTTGAAGCAAGCAGATTAGCAACTGCTTTTTTCTCCTTTTATTAAAGAGTCCGAAAACTTACCAGCCGCCGTGGCGAAGTGGTTAACGTCGCGGACTCCCGGCTGGGAGGTCGTGGGTTCAATCCCATCAGAAGTCATGTGGGTTTTTTCTGCCCCGACCGGCTCCTACCCAGAGTTGAGTTTGCTGCGGACTCAGTTGGGAAGACTGGGACCACACAGTCGAGTTTCATCCACTTAATGGATGCGTTTCTGAGAGTGTTGCTCAAATTTCATGACCAACACTGCAGGTGCCTGTATCTCTCGGGCCTGGTTGACGCCGGGATATATTATGAAAGGAAGCGTAGAGTACACCCCTGTCATGTAGTCTCAGACCGAAACGGAAATCCGTAGCATCATCTTAATCATCCTCATTCTCATTGATCAGCATTAAAAAAAAAAATGTCTCAAATTCTGTGGCCCTTCATGCCCAGCTCTCATGGTGACCTCAATTTCGATGTCCTCTCCACGTCTGTGACCTTGGTTTGGTTCCGTCGAGGTCACCGGTATCGGCGAGTCCATGGGGACTGTCGTTGGACGGACGTGGTGGCGCCCTCCGGATGGAGAGCTCACTCACGCCGGCTCCGCGACTAAGCAATTATTGTCGTCAGTAGGGGACTTAGTAGGTGGTGTCCTGCGTATGTTAGATCAGAACAGGCGCCACTGAACACCACCGAAGTGACTCGGCAGCAGTGCAGTGTCTCCTCCGGTGGGTTGCCTCTTGACGACTTGACATTGACTGCTTCCTGTGGATTGCCGGTGCCGGGGCTGCGGCGGGGCCGACCGGGCTGTGGCTGTGGACAGGGTGTCGGAATGAGCGGCGTGGGTGCACTGCCTCTGAGGTGGCGCAGAGAGTGGGACAGAAAAAAAAAAAAAAAAAAAAAAAAGAGTCCGAAAACTTGAGATGGTTCACAGTGGGACAGGTGTTCTTCCCTCTGATTTTCTTAATGATGTTCCACACTTTTTTCTTGGAAGTTTTCGATGTCAGCCTGGAGCAGAAGCTTCTCCAGGACCGACGTTTACTAATTTTAAAAGTGTGTGTTGATTTAGCACGGAGTTTCTGATGGGCTCGAGCGTTGGGACCCGAAGGTCGTTGGTATACCGACGCTGAGCCCGTTTTCGAACTTTGGAAATTTGTTGGCAGTCTGAATCGAACCAGGGTGTTTTTGGCATTTGAAGTTTATCGGAAGACACTGGAATACAGGCTTTAGCACATTTGACCACAGTGTTAGTCAGAGATTCAGCTGGGTCCGGACTCTGAAGAAAATCAGTGTCCTGGAATTCCTTAGAAATAGTGGCTGCAAATAGATCCCAGTTTGCTTTCTTATAATTTAGATGCTGAGAGACAGAGACGTGTTCAGTTATTACGAGTTGTAGAAGGACAGGGAAATGGTCACTTCTGTGCAGATCGTCATGGACAGACCACTCATAGTCCAGGACCAGCAAGGGGTCACAAATCGACAAATCTAAACACGAAAGTGAACCTGTGGAAGAGTGGAGGTAAGTTGCAGACAACACAAATCCAAATCCGAAAGGACATCAATTAGCAGACCTCTGGATGACGTACTGACACTACCCCAAAGAGGATTGTGACCGTTAAAGTCACCCAACAGCAAAAAAGGTCGAGGAAGTTCTCCTAACAGACTGACAAGGTCCTGATGACAAACCGGGACAGAAGGAGGTAGATATTGATAAAGAGTACAGATTGTCACAGTCTTGTGGAGAGTGACTCTCGCAGCTACAGCCTGAAGGGAGGTAGACAGAGCGACAGGACTATACAGCAGAGTTTTGTGTATGAGAAGGGCAACACCGCCCGACAGTCCCAACGTGGAAGGTTGTGCAGGTTGTGAAAGAATATTAAAGCCAGAAAGAGTGAAGGTCTTCTGGCTTTGAATTTGAGTTTCCTGAAGAGCCACGACGGAAGGTTTTATAGATTGACACAGAAGCTGCAGATCCTCAAAGTTGGAATTTAGTCCACGGATATTCCAATGGAATACTGTACTATCCATGGTGCAGAGGGCGAAAGGAGAGAGATCAGGTCATCTCCTCCTCAACATCTGCTTCTAAAGGTGCAAATTTATTGTTTAGTTTCACTGGACTGTGTTGGTCTTCAGACCTGCTGGCAGACTTGCCAACAGGTGAAGAAGGTCTGGATTTGGGAGACGGTGGAGGTTTCTTCCTCATCTCCACCATCTCCACACTGGATTGAACTCCCTTGCCCGCACGGGCACTGGACAGAGGAGTTCGAGGTGGGACTGCTGGTTTTTTAATCTGCCCAGCAGCAGATGTTGTAGACTGCTGGGCAGTCTGAGGGGTGGCGGATTTTTTGCCTCCACCAGGGGCATTCACTTTGGGATGGGAGGTGGTGGACCTGCTTCCACCAGAGTTTACAATTCTTCCTTGCAATGTCTTTGAAAACAGGAATTCATCAGTCTGGCAGCAGACTGACCGAGTGGGAACTGTGGGAACTGTCTTTAACGGCCGAAGCATAAGAAGAAGCTGATGGCGTCTGACTGCCCACAACCTGTTTGCGGGCCTCAAAAAAGATCTTCTTTTCTGTTTTGACTCTTTGTATTGTGGATTCCTGAATCCAAAGAGGACAGTTTCTTGAAGAGGAGGGATGGTCGCCACCGCAGTTAGCACAATGTGCCGGATCTTGACACGGCCCATCATGGGTTGCCTTGCAGCAAACACCGCACACCTCCTGCCCAGAACAGCGGTCTCTGACATGGCCAAACCTCAAGCACCTCAACGGGAACGGAACATACAACTGGACTCGAACATTCAGGTAACCGACTTTGATGACCGGAGGCAGCACAGGGTTGCAGAATGTCAGAAAGAGGGTGTTGGTGGCCACTCTCTCTGCACCTTTTTTTACCGTCACCCTGTGCACCTCCGTCACACCCTGGGATGCCAGTTCCGTTTTGATCTCTGCTTCTGAGACACCTGTTAAATCTCGGCAGCGAATTACTCCTTTCGACGAATTCAACTGTTTATGGGGAGTCACCTTGATCTCCCTGTCCACGAGCTTAGTTGCCCTCAGCAGCTGTTCAGATTGTTTTTTTGATCTGCATTGAATCAGAAATGAGCCGTTCCGCAATCTCTTGATGGACTGAGGGTCACCTGCTAAACCGTGAAAGCCCTTCTGGATAGCAAAAGGACTCAGAGCTGAAAGGGGTCTTTCCTGCTCCGTCCCTTCCATCACGAGCCAGGAAGCCCAGAAACCTGTCCTCTGTCTTACCTCTGTATCGGAATCACTATCGGAATAAAGATCTCCTGAAATAGGGGATGCTGCCTTCCTCTTCTGTTTGGGGGGGATGTTTTTTGAAAAAGCCATATTTATTGTATTATGTTTCATCTCTCCCTTACCCACCCACCTTGGAGTCCAACTAAGGGGCCAGGGCCAAGAAACCAATGTCTTGACCCCTTCCAGGCTTTAGGAGAGATATACGACAAACAGAAACCACCAACCCTATCCCCCCTGATCATGCTCAACTCCCGGGAACAGAGAGCTGAGCACTGCAGGGGTTCACATGGCCAGCAGGGGAACTGCCTGTCTTGACCCAGCCCCAAGAAGGGGAGCCGATTAGTACACCCGGGCCAAAGTGTACTCCCTGTCTAGGAGAGGTCCGAGCCAAAGTGATGTGTTGAGAGCGCTGGCCCTCTCAATCACCAGGATCTCATTCCCCTCCGACACAGGTCGCACCGCACGGCAAACGCGGCGGATCTTAAGGAGACCACAGAGAGAAAAGGAGTGTGGAAAAGACGACTTGAAGGGGAGACGAAGATAGAAAAGGGCCAAATAAGAAAGGCAGAAAACAAGAAAAGGAGAAAGGCGGGTTACTCTTAGTCAGGATCCTCACCCTTAGCCTATCTGACATGGGAAGCCCTACCAGGGGCATCAACTCCTTACCACGTTACGCTTAGGCCAGGCAGCATTCCGACTTCACAGGCCTAGAAGCAGTTTGAAAAAACCAGCCTATCTCCAAGTATTGATGCCCCCGCCAGCAAAGCCCAAGGGATCACTGGACCGCGCAAGCCCTCCGACCACGACAAGTCGCAACCCCCGGAGGGGACAGACTCTGACAGAGGACTCGGAGAGAGAGAGGGAGAAAGAGAGACTCTGACAGAGGACTTGGGGGGGGGGGGGGCGGGCTCAGTACAAACCCTAAAAACCCACAAATCAGTTTTAGCTTCAAATTTTTTGAATGTTTATGATTATGAGTATGTTCATCGAGCTAGCTGTTTCTTATTTGGTCTCCAACTTCAGCTCTGCATAAGTGCACTGCAAACCATACTGCATACACAGATACAAGCTAGCATGATTTAGTTAATCACCCAACCACTGTTGGTGTGATAATACTGTTGGCACTTTTTTTCATGTTGTCATTTCCAGCTGTATTCATTCTTTGCAGTCATGTCAAGCTTTGGAGAAGTGTCACTTTCCAGTCTTGCAGACATGTTTAGCAAGCAGATTAACAATTGTAGGCAAAAACAAAGCAAAGCTGTGATCTTGAATGGCCCTCCCAAGGAAAACGGCACAAATTGAATTCTCCACCCCTCTCCCCTGGTGGTGGTCGGGAGTATGGGTGGCTTTGGCGGTTTAAAAAAAAAAAAGCGAAAGAAAAAAATGCCAATGCAGAGAAAAACCTATGTTCCATCTGGACATAAGTCCAAGAAATGATTTTGTCGCCAAACAGAAGTTTTATCAATCCAAGTGTTTCAAAACGCTATGGAGTGTAGGTGGGTCCTATTCCATAATGCTCAACCAAAAGGCTAAAGTACACAGAATGTTATTAATGTATAACCAGCTTGATCAGGGTGACTGCAACATAAAACAAGCATACCACTCTGAAGATATAAAAAAAAACACAACTTGAAATACATATATATATACACCACATTAAATAAGCACAAGATAAGAACATTTAGCTCTACACAACACTCTGCAGCAGACATGAGGATATCATAGGCTGATTGTTGGCATTCCTGCCATCCCCCCACTCCCATACAACCCCTTCCTCACTCCCTCCCTTTCCTGCTAGAAAGCTTTAACTCACTGTTCTTGACATCAAGACATGACACCAGCGTGGCCATCAAGCCCGCCACTGCCACTGGTGACATAAGGGTGCGGTCACTGTGGTAGGGACACAAGGTGAGTGTGCCTTTACCCAGGTGAGTCAGACCCTGTGCCAGGCGGACCATGAACAGGTTGTTGGGGTCCTTAGCATGGTACACAGCTAGCTGACGCAGCATGGCCGCCAGACGGGCATTGTTGGTGCCTGTTGTACAGCATACACAGGGTCACATATCATTATATAATGACTATCATCATAACCATTACAAATTGTGTAGCAGGACTCTCTCCCACAGTAATCAGACCGCAAAATAAATCAAGATTTGGCAAAGCCCAAATTCTGAACACACCACAGTGATTTTGTATAGCATGGTCCCTTCTGTGCTGAAAAGCACACTAGAAATAATATGAATGCTTCAGCTTAAATTCTGATTCTAAAATAAGGAAGTAAGGAAAATGAGTGATCGATATTGAACGATATTGAATGGATGACACGGGAAACGACTGAATGAAGCGCCAGCTGGCAGCTCTTCAGTCGGCACTACCCAGGTAGGCAGCCCGTTGTGTAAACGAGTGTTGATTGTAAAGCGCTTAGAGCTTGGCCTCTAGCCGAGAATAGGCGCTATATAAGTATTCATTATTATTATTATTATTATTAAATGTATTTTGGTAATTAGAAAAGCAGATGGACACCATTTCCATTCAATTTCTTGTTGATTAACAAATCACAGTTCCAGAAATAAACGCTTAAACAACAATATAAAAAAAGTCTCATATCAAATGGACGATGAATAGTTTACAAAATGGTCCTGACTGGTTTACCATTAAAATGAACAATCTGGCATTTCCCACAGAAAAACATGGAACAGATTAATTTTTTTTTTTAAAGGAAAAAGGAATTCCTGACTGCAGCAAAGGCTTGCAATAGACATGATTTAAAAGATGTGATTTTGCAAGTGTTTGCGGTGCACACAATATATGCGTGCATGTGTGTGCACACACACCCACACACCCAACAAATCAAACAAATTCATTCAGTTTTGAAGATTATATTGCAGCACTTGCAATGCACATATTCCTTTTGTCATTTCATGGGGAAACTATAATCAGTTGACAAACTTCAAATGTTTTTCACCTGCAGCTGACTTGGCTGCTGTAGACTTTTTGGTGTAAAAGTACTATCTTCAACAAGAAGAAATGATGTCATTGGTCTAAAGGATGATAACAGAGACCAGTCAGAGTGTTTCAATAGGCCAACAGTTTTTGGTCAGATCTCGCATCCTTTAACGTAAACAGGAAAAAAATAATAGCTTTCCAAACTCCTGGGATTTCTGGCGTTTACATTCAACGTTTTGACATTTCTGGCATTTTCCTCTGACCTGGAATTGTAAGATACCATCAGGATAATTATGGCAAAACAACAGGGGTAAACAAGTCTGAATTGACATATGTGCCTGCACTGGTGCAAAGAAAGCATGGCGGATCTTCATGAAAGAAAAACAAAATTGTGGTATGGGCTCTTTTGTTGTTCCTCTCAAAGCCTCTGTTCACACTGATTATAACTTTTTCTTACATTTTACAACAAATGCCAGGTTGCTTCTCGTTTCAGATCTTCAATTTATTTTTTCAATCTGAACAGCATAAAAGAAATATTTTGAAAATCTTATAACCAAATTATGAACTAAAAGAACTATTCATCTACTACTTAAGCAAGTGTGCTGTTTCCAACGCTTGTTTGCCTCTTCTTGTTCAAAATCACAGTGTTTCACAAGCAAAATTCAACACATTTGTAAACTCTCCATTTTATTTGTATCCATCTGAAAAAAAAATTAAAAAAAAAGAAAACTGAAACATCTAGAATGATTTGGGAATCATGTTTTTCATAACTTTACACTTTTTCAATGCTGAAGACACACCCAAATGGGAACTCACAAGTGGGATACTGTGAAACTTATCCATAGAAATATTTATTTCAGGGCTATTTCCCTATCTGATTAGAAACAAAAAATAAAGAACAACAAACAAAAGCTCTCACAACACATCTTTCTAACCTTTTAAAACTGTAATTTTCAGTTTCCATGACTTGTATGAATCAATTTATAGACAGTCCATAGGAAGCAGTAAAAGCAAAACTGAGGGCCATGACCAGCCACTGTACTCACCTGCACCCACAATACCCATGGCAATGATAGCATTGTGAGCCACCTCAGGGTCACTGTCATGTGAAAACTTGCTAAGAGTGTCCAGAATCTGAAGCTTGGGATTGGACACAGAAATCAAGGCCAAGGCCAAGGGTACAGCTCGGCGAATCGGCAGTTCCCCATAACGCAGCTGTAAGTTGAACAAGAACCATCATTTCACTCACTGATGTACTCCAACTACTGGCAATATGTGAGTTCACAGTTACCCATTACCAACAGCTTTTTTTTTTCCATTGTTGTCCGGAGTACTATCGGAGTGACATCCTGTCTTTCAGTATCCAGAACTGTGCTGAGGTTCCTGGTGGTTTCATGTGTGTTTATTTGTGAAAACAGTATGCTGACAGATAACACCAATCACTTTTGGGAAAAAAAGTACAGATTTAAGTCTTGTGCATTGGGTTTTTGTAAAAACAGTATGCTGACAGATAACACCAATCACTTTTGGGAAAAAAAAGTACAGATTTTAAGTCTTGTGCATTGGGTCTCCAGGTCATGGAAACAGTGCAACATCCATGCACACTGAGCAGTGAATAGATAATACACATGGTGACTGGTTTCCAACCTGTAGGATGGGCAGCTGAATCAGACAAACTGGTTAACAAAGTCACAGAGTGAGGTAATGGCGAGGGCGCATACCTTATAGCTTTTCTTCCCCTCCTAAATGACACCTGAGGTGTCTGAAGTATATCTAAAGGCCATAACTGGCCTATCTTAGGCTCACAAATCTCCAGGAACCTTTCCCCCTACCAACAGAGTATGGGCAAGTAGTCTACTTTTTTTTTATTGAGAGGGGCACAGGCACAGTGTGTGTGTGTGTGTGTGTGTGTGTGTGTGTGTGTGTTTTAAGTTGATGAGAAGTCGCGGAAACTGAAAACATTTTGTAGATAGCTGAGGCTGAAAATTGGTAAGAAACTGTCATATGTCTTTGAGGACAAGGGAACTTTGTTGATGAAAACCGAATATTTTGCGTGGCATTGTTAGTGCCAAACTTGAAAAGGTATTTACAGTGTGAAATTTTTTTTACATAAATAGAGTAAACGTTTGGTATCAATGAAAAGGGCGAACTCTTTTGTATTGTCCACCTGGTTGGTTGTTGATGCTGGGTGAGTGAGAGTCTAACATTAGTGACAGTGGTGAGTCTGACTACAGCTTATACCAACTGATGACATTTATGACCATCACGGTTTGTCCCCAGTGAAGGAAAAAAAGAAGAAAAATATTGTAAGTTTTTTCTTTCTTTTCCTCCCATTCATATACTTACATTTGTGCTCTTTCATTTCTTTTTAACTTTAACTTGTTTATGTGTTTCTATTTCTTGAGTACGGAAATTTTTTTTATCTTTCCTGCTTTTGTGCATCACACTTATGCTTACCCTCGATTGGGTAGCCTTCTTCTGTAGAAAGGGAGTTTAAATTTAATCCTGGCTGTGATGGGTTTTCTGACACATGGATTTCATTTCACTATATTTTGTTCTGATCTCCACAGATGAACTGTGGTTGTTGACTGAATCTTTTCAACTTTTATGAGCTTCACTTCCTTGATTTCTCATTTTCCCTTGTTTAGCAGACCTCAGCATTTTTGTTCGGGTGTTCTCTGTCTGGCTGGCTCAGCTAAGGTATTACAAACACTTTTTGTCCTTGGGCATCATATACATTGCTATCTTTATTTCTGGACTGTAACAGAACTTTAAAGATCTCCCCACCTCCCTACCCTTTTGCATCTCAATCTAGAGGGACTGAGATCAAGTTTCTTTTGGATCCAGTGAAGGCCTCTGTCTTTCCAGAAGAGATGGACACTCCTACCCATAAGGGCAAAGTTTTAAGAGATTCCTCAGCCATGTCCTCTGGGATTGTTCCTTATCCCTAGCTAATATTCTTTCAGTTCATGGGGCCTTCCATCTTGCCTCTGCTTTGGTTTCAGTGGAAGGTTCATGCCTAAAGGGTTTTCTCTCCTTTGCCGGAGTCCTTTGTGTTCAAAAGGACAATATATGCTGCAATCATGGCAGGAAGTGAGAGTGCTCTGTGTTGTATTTTCCAAGGCAACTTCCTTAAAAAAAACTAAAAAAAACTTGCATCCTGTGATTCTGTCCAAACGTCATTTTACTATAAAATAGGATTTCATCCTCCGTGGGGTGAACTTTATTACACAGATTACAACTTGGTCCCACTCCAGAGCAAAACAACCAACC
>CM031614.1:30683078-30711612 GCA_018398815.1 Conus ventricosus
GAATGAAACTGCACTGGTGCAGAAGGCATGGCGATCTTCATGAAGAAAAACAAAATTGTGGTATGGCTCTTTGTTGTTCCTCTCAAAGCCTCTGTTCACACTGATTATAACTTTTTCTTACATTTTACAACAAATGCCAGGTTGCTTCTCGTTTCAGATCTTCAATTTATTTTTCAATCTGAACAGCATAAAAGAAATATTTGAAAATCTTATAACCAAATTATGAACTAAAAGAACTATTCATCTACTACTTAAGCAAGTGTGCTGTTTTCCAACGCTTGTTTGCCTCTTCTTGTTCAAAATCACAGTGTTTCACAAGCAAAATTCAACACATTTGTAAACTCTCCATTTTATTTGTATCCATCTGAAAAAAAAATTAAAAAAAAAGAAAAACTGAAACATCTAGAATGATTTGGGAATCATGTTTTTCATAACTTTACACTTTTTCAATGCTGAAGACACACCCAAATGGGAAACTCACAAGTGGGATACTGTGAAACTTATCCATAGAAATATTTATTTCAGGGCTATTTCCCTATCTGATTAGAAACAAAAAATAAAGAACAACAAACAAAAGCTCTCACAACACATCTTTCTAACCTTTTAAAACTGTAATTTTCAGTTTCATGACTTGTATGAATCAATTTATAGACAGTCCATAGGAAGCAGTAAAAGCAAAACTGGGGGCCATGACCAGCCACTGTACTCACCTGCACCCACAATACCCATGGCAATGATAGCATTGTGAGCCACCTCAGGGTCACTGTCATGTGAAAACTTGCTAAGAGTGTCCAGAATCTGAAGTTTGGGGATTGGACACAGAAATCAAGGCCAAGGCCAAGGGTACAGCTCGGCGAATCGGCAGTTCCCCCATAACGCAGCTGTAAGTTGAACAAGAACCATCATTTCACTCACTGATGTACTCCAACTACTGGGAATATGTGAGTTCACAGTTACCCATTACCAACAGCTTTTTTTTTCCATTGTTGTCCGAGTACTATCGAGTGACATCCTGTCTTTCAGTATCCAGAACTGTGCTGAGGTTCCTGGTGGTTTCATGTGTGTTTATTTGTGAAAACAGTATGCTGACAGATAACACCAATCACTTTTGGAAAAAAGTACAGATTTAAGTCTTGTGCATTGGGTTTTTGTAAAAACAGTATGCTGACAGATAACACCAATCACTTTTGGGAAAAAAAAGTACAGATTTTAAGTCTTGTGCATTGGGTCTCCAGGTCATGGAAACAGTGCAACATCCATGCACACTGAGCAGTGAATAGATAATACACATGGTGACTGGTTTCCAACCTGTAGATGGGCAGCTGAATCAGACAAACTGGTTAACAAAGTCACAGAGTGAGGTAAATGGCAGGGCGCATACCTTATAGCTTTTCTTCCCCTCCTAAATGACACCTGAGGTGTCTGAAGTATATCTAAAGGCCATAACTGGCCTATCTTAGGCTCACAAATCTCCAGGAACCTTTCCCCCTACCAACAGAGTATGGGCAAGTAGTCTACTTTTTTTTTATTGAGAGGGGCACAGGCACAGTGTGTGTGTGTGTGTGTGTGTGTGTGTGTGTGTGTGTGTGTGTTTTTAAGTTGATGAGAAGTCGCGGGAACTGAAAACATTTTGTAGATAGCTGAGGCTGAAAATTGGTAAGAAACTGTCATATGTCTTTGAGGACAAGGGAACTTTGTTGATGAAAACCGAATATTTTGCGTGGCATTGTTAGTGCCAAACTTGAAAAGGTATTTACAGTGTGAAATTTTTTTTTCATAAATAGAGTAAACGTTTAGTATCAATGAAAAGGGCGAACTCTTTTGTATTGTCCACCTGGTTGGTTGTTGATGCTGGGTGAGTGAGAGTCTAACATTAGTGACAGTGGTGAGTCTGACTACAGCTTATACCAACTGATGACATTTATGACCATCACGGTTTGTCCCCAGTGAAGGAAAAAAAAAAGAAAATATTGTAAGTTTTTTTTTTTCTTTTCCTCCCATTCAATATACTTACATTTGTGCCTTTCATTTCTTTTTAACTTTAACTTGTTTATGTGTTTCTATTTCTTGAGTACGGAAATTTTTTTTATCTTTCCTGCTTTTGTGCATCACACTTATGCTTACCCTCGATTTGGGGGAGCCTTCTTCTGTAGAAAGGGAGTTTAAATTTAATCCTGGCTGTGATGGGTTTTCTGACACATGGATTTCATTTCACTATATTTTGTTCTGATCTCCACAGATGAACTGTGGTTGTTGACTGAATCTTTTCAACTTTTATGAGCTTCACTTCCTTGATTTCTCATTTTCCCTTGTTTAGCAGACCTCAGCATTTTTGTTCGGGTGTTCTCTGTCTGGCTGGCTCAGCTAAGGTATTACAAACACTTTTTGTCCTTGGGCATCATATACATTGCTATCTTTATTTCTGGACTGTAACAGAACTTTAAAGATCTCCCCACCTCCCTACCCTTTTGCATCTCAATCTAGAGGGACTGAGATCAAGTTCTTTTGGATCCAGTGAAGGCCCTGTCTTTCCAGAAGAGATGGACACTCCTACCCATAAGGGCAAAGTTTTAAGAGATTCCTCAGCCATGTCCCTCTGGGGATTGTTCCTTATCCCTAGCTAATATTCTTTCAGTTCATGGGGCCTTCCATCTTGCCTCTGCTTTGGTTTCAGTGGAAGGTTCATGCCTAAAGGGTTTTCTCTCCTTTGCCGGAGTCCTTTGTGTTCAAAAGGACAATATATGCTGCAATCATGGCAGGAAGTGAGAGTGCTCTGTGTTGTATTTTCCAAGGCAACTTCCTTAAAAAAAACTAAAAAAAACTTGCATCCTGTGATTCTGTCCAAACGTCATTTTACTATAAAATAGGATTTCATCCTCCGTGGGGTGAACTTTATTACACAGATTACAACTTGGTCCCACTCCAGAGCAAACAACCAACCAAATTCTTTTGCATGGTCTCTTGATCAATCTCAATCTTCTCCCCTGCACAGCTTTCTGACCATGACTGAATTGGCCTTTGCAGCAGTGTTATGTTCTGTATGATTTAGTGCCCCTGGCACCAATAAATCAAAAACGCTTCATTACAGGTAATAAAAATGTACCTGAAACAGTAACCCAGATGTTTGGAGTTGGAGTGGATGCACAACTCATCTAAGGGTGGGTGAGTGACCATAATGTCTGTCATAAACATCAGCAACACATCGAACTTCATTCACTACTACATTTTCCTAAAAAATCTGGTGCAATCGGGTCTTACAATTTTTTTTTGTCTTTGTTTTTCTATTATTTTAATGTTATTTGCTGAAAACAGTACAGTGCTCTTGAAAGCTAATGATGGCTTCAGATCAGATCCAGCTATAGAGCAGATGATACTAACAAGGACTAGTGTTCAGACAGGGATAAGAATTGTCTGCACTCTTGAGTCATGGAACCGTTTATACATTACAAAGTTCATATCAAAGCATAACACTGTTCTGGCTCTAATACTTTAGGATATGCATGATATCACCATTTATTTCATTTCAGATGAAAACAATGGAGCAAATGAATTCATCTATTCATCTCTTCTTTATGTTTATGTATCAAGTTATTAAAAACAAATACAACAACATATTTTCTGAAAAACGGTATGGTTAATGGTGACAAACAGAAGTGACTGAAGAATACTGACCAGGTGTCCGAATGATCTATAGCACATCTCACTGCCGATCTCCTCTCCCATGGCAATGAGGCCAATACCCAGCACGGCTATACCTGAAGCACGATGGACTACAACATACAGTATCAGTATCCCATGCTCATTTTCTTAGGCAACACTCTGTCGACATTATCTTCATATGTTAGTGATTTTCTTCCAAACCAGGGCAGAAAAACTTTGACCTTATCAACAAGAACAGTATGTAGAGAGACAGAAGCTCATGAGATCCTAGAATGTACTTTCTTGTTATTTCTCTACAGGAGGCTCCCACAGCACCACCAGTAAGAGTGAATCCCCAGCCAATTCACCATGTCAGTCAGTTATGCTGCACAATTATACCCAGTTTACAACCTTAAAAAAAAAACTCTTAGTAACTGCAGTTATTACAAGGGTGAAAAGCTAAACTATAACTGCACAATTATACCCAGTTTACAACCTTTAAAAAAAAATCTTAGCAACTGCAGTTATTACAAGGGTGGAAAGCTAAACTAAGTCCATTTGACATCTTGTGTACACAACTGGAAAAAATCCCAACTTCATCCTTGTCACAATGTCTTCAACACACAAAATTTCACAACAGATAACAAGGACAGTTATAATTTTTTCTTTAAGTCAACAAACATAAACAGTTTTTGGTTTTCTGTTTACTCCACTGTAATCTTCTTTGTTTACCTTGCTGTAATGAAAGATCTGGACCAGCTGGCTCACTTTCCTTTTCCTTTTTGTCATCCTTCTTCTTGTTTTTGTCTTCCTTCTTTTCATTGTTGTCCTGTACAATCAATTTTCTCCAACTATTCAAGGTAAAACAAACAGACACGACTTAATATATAATGCATGTTCTGTGTGAGTGTGGGTGTGTGTGTGTGTGTGTGTGTGGTGTGTGTGTCCATCTTCGTTGTCCCCTGAACAAATCCACATTTTCCTGCAGGCATGAGAATTGGAAAATTCCAAATCAGCTGAAACTAGGGGGGGTCCGGGGCATGCTCCCCTGGAAAAAAATGGAAATTTATGGTAAAATCTGTGCATTCTGTGCACATAATTCCTTTAATTTTAAACTGCAAAAATGTGTATTTTCTGGACTAAAAACAGTGATCACAAAAGTATCCATTCTTTCTTCATGTTCATTCTCTCTGTAATAGACTGTCATAACCCTGTTATTAATTTAAAATAATGACAATAATATCTTCATGCAAGCAATTTTTTTTTTTACCTTCATCTGTTAAATTCAATAAGCACTTGTGGAAAGTGTTGCCTGACAAGTTTGCAACGTTATCCTTGGTGAAAAAAGCAGATAAAAAAAAACAAACCACACACACACACACACCTGGTAAACACAAGTTTTTGAAGTCTTCATGTAGTACTGGCAGTCCACATTCTGAGAATTGAGTTTAGTGTTTTGCTCAGGTAGTCTGCAGCAAATACTCCTTTGTTTGATAAGGGTGAAAAAAAACAAAAAACACCACTTTGGGCAGTCCACATATCAAAAACTGGCAATTCAATTTCAATGCAGTCTGCAGGAAACAATGCTTGGGGTGGGGGTTGGGAAACAGTTTTGGCAGTCCATATAATAAAAACTGAAAATATGTGCCCACACGTTCTTTCCTTAACTCTCCTTTCCATTGTACTTCGTGCACAACTGCCACCCACTCCCACCTCCAGGCGTTCGCACACGAAGAATCGAATTTATTGCCTCGTTCAATGATACACGTCGCCATTGCTCGAGTGGAAGCGGAAAGCAGAGTAAGCTGAACACACAATGTTCCGTCGCCTCCGGGCGTGCGCGAGACGGTGCATAGGATTTTTCCCACCCGCGCGAAAAACTTACTCAGCGGATTTTTTTTCTCCCGTGGACAGATTTTTTTTTTCAACGGACAGAATAAGACCAAATCATTTTCGAGGTAAACAGCTGCATTAGCGGGGGCGACATGGCTAGGGAAAGAACAAATGGGATGGGTTTAACCCTCTCGTACTGATGTTGAATAAATAGCAAGACCACTTTTTTAGTGTTTTGACTCATTTCATTTGGCACAATGTGTTTGTGTATACTCGAAAACTGCTATTTTTGTAAATTTTTATAATTATGCCAATTTCTGCTACACTGATTATCAACATAATCAAGTCATTTGACAGGACAATATAGTCAATGCATAACAACAAAACATGCCAAAAATCCGAAAGATTTGTCACGAAATAAGTGAGCAGTAACCTTTTTACTGAACCCACCCAAAAAAGCAAAATTTTACCTTGGCACACAGTTATTCAAAGTGCTATTATACTGTGGCAGTGAAGGATAAAGAGGAAAAAGAACCACCCCATGCACAAAAGAATGTCAGAGCCCACCAAGTGCAGACTGAGGTGCAGCAGCTTAGTGCATAACGCATGCAGACTTGAGAGACAGGATCCTGAATTTTCGCAACAAGGAAACAAGGCAATTCCATCCCACAGTTCATTACCATCATGAAAAAGAAATCAATTTCCAAAAATCAGAGTCACCATTCCTTTTTTGGTTTTTTTTTCTGTCCCAACCTCTGCGCCATCTCAGAGGCAGTGCACCACGCGTTTCATTCTGACACCCCATCCACAGCCACAGCCCGGTTGGCCCTGCCGCAGCCGCGGCACTCCACAGGGAGCAGTCAATGTCAAGTCGCGAAAAGGCAACCCACCAGAGGAGACACTGCATTGCTGCCGAGTCACTTTGGTGGTGTTTACTGGCGCCTGTTCTGATCTAACATACGCAGGACACCACCTACTAAGCCCCCTACTGACGACAATAATTGCTTAGTCGCGGAGCTGGCGTGAGCGAGCATTCCTTCCGGAGGGCGCCCCACCACATCCGTCCAACAACAGCCCCATGGACTCGCCGATACTGGTAACCCCGACGCAACCAAACCCAAAGGGCCCCAGATGTGAGAGGACATCGAAATTTAGGTCACCATGAGAGCAGGGTATGAAGGGCCATAGAACTTGAGATTTTTTTAAAATTTTCACGCTGATCAATGAGTAGAGGATGATTAAGATGATGCTACGGATTTCCATTTCGGTCTGAGACTGCATGACAGGGCTGTACTCTACACTTCCTTTCATAATATATCCCGGCGTCAACCAGGCCCAGAGATACAGGCACCTGCAGTATCTCAGGAAATTTGGTCAGGAAATCTGAGCAACACTCTCAGAAATGCATCCATTAAGTGGATGAAACTCGACTGTGGGGGTCCCAGTCTTCCCAAACGAGTCCACAGAAAAACTCAATTCTAGGTAGGAGGGTCGGGGCAAAAAAACCCCATGCCCTTTCCCACCCAGGAGTCTGCGCGTTTAAACCATTTTCGCCGGGGGAAGCTGGGGGAGTCGCCATTCCTGGCATTCAAACCCAAAGGGCACACAGTCAGAACGGGAAAGGGGAAAAGCAAAAACCCCTGGACTATTTTACGCAAACTTTACCCAAAAAGATTTCCCTGGACAATGCAAAATACAGAGGTCAGCAGAAGGGCTACCAAAAACAAAGGTGGGGGAAAATTTTCCCAAAGTGATGGAGGGAAAACTCCTGGGGGGCATCCCATCCGGGGACTGGAAAGGTTCCCCACAAACTTCAAGGCTGAGGCGTGCTACAGTAGCAAACAGAACGCTGTATGAGAATAGAGGGGCCATACATAAAAATTTCATCATTTTCTCCGATGTTTTATCAGTATGCGGCTTTTAAAAAATACTAAAAAAAAGGAAAATAACTCCCTTGCCCTTGGCCTTTCGGCCAGCGGGCCCAAGGGAAAATCCCCATTCCAGGGGAAATACCCTCGCACTGCAATATATTTTTGGAAATTTGAGGAACCCGGCCCAAAGGGGAAAAGGAAGGACAGCATCCCCAACAAGAACGGGTCCCCTTTTGGAAAAAATTTCAAAACTATTATAAAGGGAGAACCCCCCCAAAAAAGATGGCAAAAAGAGGGAATCCCATTTCCCAGCTGCCTAGATAAAGCCCAAGTCAGCACTGTGAAAATTGGGGGACAGCTTACTCCAGATGAAAAAACCCACTTGTTCAAAAAAATTCCCAACATTGGCAAGCTTCGGTTCCCCTTGTTTTTCAGCCCCCCCGAATAAAACATTTCCCTGCAGGACTGTCCCACACAGGGAAAAGAAAACAGCAGGGGCCCTGGCCTGCAAAACACCCGGGAAGGGGAAAAAGCTTTTAGTCATGGGGGGCCCGGCCGTACAGCGGGCCCTTTGCCAGGGGGTTCCCACTGTCATTTTGCAACATGATTCATGACGCTTTTTACTCCTACGCACACGCAACCCTTTCCAATCAACCAAAAGGCGCACTCCCAAAATGTTTTTCTTCTCCCCCTCTCCTTCAGGGAAAACACTTTACTAAGTCACATCAAAAAATTTTTAAACAGATTTTTTTACATGTATCTTTCTTCTCACTGAAAAGGAAAAAAATTGTTCAGTCAAGGCTCTATTTTAAATTTAAGGGCCCTTTTCACAGTACTTTCCCCAAAATTCCACCCCGGGAGAATAAAAAAACCCCCCCAGTCCTAAATTGATGCCACCCCCTGCTTCAAACACAAGACTTTTATATCATGTTTTCCCGTCTCCCAAAAGGACTGGTACCCCCGCCCTTGATTTTCTCCCTGTCATGGAGATATGTTTTCCCGACTCCTCTTCCTCGACTTCTCCTGTCACTGGAGAAATGGAAGAGTTCCAAACCCCTCTCCCTCGATTTCCCTCCTTTTCCCGGGGAAGTTTACGATTTCCCCGATCCTCCCCCTGGAGCTTTATTTGGTGGGGGGCGGGAACCCTTCCCGGTTTGTGTTCCCCCCAACCCTTGGGCCTTCTTAACCACCTCAGGGTGAAAGGAAAAGGGTGGGGGCGAAGGGTAAAAGGTAAAGGGCTAAAAACCGAAAAAAGGGTTTTTTGGGTAATTTAACCTGCTTCTTAATTCAAATTGAATTTTTTCTTTCCCCTTTTTCTTTAGTTTTTCCCCTGTGGCTTTCCCCAACTATCTATGGCTCACCTGGTAAAGGACTGGGCAGCAACGGGGCCAGGGGTCCTGACAGGTTCGAGTCTCTAGGCCACTGCTGGGCTAAACTGATTCTTTCCTCCCCCCCTTCCTAGTGAGGGCATACCCAGGTTAAAAAACACATGCCAGCACCTTACCACCCCTTTTTAAAATTTTTCTCTCAGGGGTCCTTTCCCCCAATGACCCCCGTTGTTTATTTATGAGTCATTTCAAAAATTTTTTTGGGGGGCCCCCCCCGTTTACACAAGTCAAGCCACAGGGAATTTTTTTCCCTTTTTTTGTAGTGGAGGGGGAAAAATGATTCATATCACTAACTACATTTGTGGACCCGTCCCATGCCTTGATGTGAGGTTTACGTCCATGAAAACCCCCCATCCGGGGGTTTAAAAAAATTTTTCCCCCAGAAATTTTTTTTTAAAGGATAAAACAACTCACAAAAAAACCCCATTTTCGCCAAAAATTCTCAAAATGTGTATCCACAAAACTTTTCCCCAAAAATTTAAATTTTTTAACGTTTAGAATCAATCATCATATCCCCAAATAAATAGCATATTTCAAAATTTTTCAGTTTTTTTCTAAAAAAAAAAAAATTCTAACGATAAAACACATCTCACAAAATCCCTTTTTCAAAAAATTACTTTTCAAAAAAAAATTTTGGGGGTTTTTAAACCCCTTTCAAATTACAAAGGGTGTTTATATTTAAAGATGTGAAGAAATTTTTTTTCCCCTTGATCTGTGTCTCACTCAAATGTTTAAAAACCCTCAGGGAAAATGGGGAATATTTCAAAGTGTAAAGGTTTCTCAATAGACTTGAAAAACAAAAAAAACTTTTTAAAAACATATTTTTTTCCCCACATTTTAATGTTATGTCCTTTGAAAAGTAAAATTTTTTTCCATTGTTGACAATTTTATGAAAAACAATGGGTTTTTGTCCACTGCACAACCCAAAAACATTTTGTTTATACATTTTAAAGAGTTATTTGCTATACACTACAAAATATATTCATCTTCCAAGAAAAGTTAGAAAATAAATAGTACTGAAGATTTTTTCATTTTTTAAAGGGAAAAGAAAAAGCAAAAAAATTGATATGTAAAAACTTCATCAATTTTGGGGTTTGTTTGTAAAACTTTGTTACTTAAAAAAGCAAATTAAGCAAAAATTCCCACTTGATTTAAAGTCAGCAGCACACAATGCACTGAGAAAACTAATTAAGGGCCGGGCTTAAAAACTCACTTTCCCCCTCAACCATTTTTTCGGGGCGAAAGTGACCTAGAAGCGGCATTTATTAGTTCTTTTGAAAAAGTAACCAAAAAAAAACCGTTTTTTTTTTAAAACAAACTTCTGGGGTGGGTTTATCCGTTTTTAATACAATTTACTAAACTTTTCGATTTTTTTTTTTCCCGCGTTTTTTTGGGAAAATTTCAATAAACATCATTTTTGCGCTTTACGTCATTTTCTTTCCCTCATTTTTGCGGGACAGTCATCAAACTAAGACTTGGCTGGGCCCTTGTGCGAAAAACCCTAATTAAGGCTTGGGGTTTGGGGGGCGGGGCCGTTACCATGTCGGGGGGTCCTGGGTGGCTCATGCGTACCTGTAATTAACTAACTTTTAACCCCCTTTAAAAGGTGGGGGCTAAACCTGACCAGGTTAACTTGCAAAATTTGGGGTGCAATCAAAAAAACGCAAAGCTGCTAGGAGGCCCAGTTGTGAGCCCCCAAAATTTTTATTTCTTTGGTTTTCCAATGGGACGGACGTGCTTCGTTCCAGAGGAAAAAATTTCTTGTTATGGGGGTTTCATATGCAATCCCACAGGTTTTAGGGTGGAGTATTTAAACAAAAGAAAACGGTGGGCACTTTTTTTTTCCCTTTGGTAACCCCAAAGAGCAGTATTGTTTTTTTGGGAAAGGGTTTGGGGGAGAAAAAAAAAAAACAAAAAACAAACCTTGAAGAACTACAAAACTCCCTTGAAAGGCTTGTTGGTTCAAGAAGAGATTTAGAAAGAGTTTTGGGGCAATATTATTTAAAAAAAGATTTTTAAATGGTTTTGGGATAAGCTTTTGACTGTTGACGAAATGTTTCCCATTTTTTAAAAAAAATGGTGTTTTTTTTACTAAAACTTAGCGAAAAAAAAAACTATTCATTATGCTCTGTTAGGGGGTTCACTCCCTTTTGAAAAGGTACAAACAATGTTTAAAAGTTTTTTAAAACCAATGAGACGGGGCGTTCTTTTTTTACGAAAAAAATTTGAATATTGTTTGACTCTTGGCAAAAAAAAACTGATGCAGCTTTCAAAAATTTTTTATTATTGCCCAAAAAATTTTAACCCCCTTGGGCCTTTAAAGCATCAATGATTTGTTTGCCTAACGAAGTCTGATGGGCCTAAGTATTTTCAAAAAAAATGTTGATTTTCAAATCTTCTGGAAAAAATTAGATCGAGTTTCTCTTTAGTACACCAAACAGAACGGGGTGGGGGGTAGTGGGGGGGCCACTTTTCCCTCCCAAAAAGCTCCAAAGGTTAAAGCGAAAGGTGTACTAACTGGCGTTTAAAGAGCCGCTAAAAAAGCTCTCCCCAAAAAAAAAAAAAGTTTTTTTTTTTTTAAAAAAAAACAAAAAACACTAACTTGCCAATGCCGGTCCCAACCCCGGGAAATAAAAAAAAGGGGAAGGGGGGTGGGGTTTTTATAAACTTTTTTTGTGGGGAAAGGGAAAAGTATAATAAAAATTCTTTGTTGGGGGGAGGCAACCTGGGGAAAAAATTTTAGCCTTGTGATGCTACTATAAATAGCCGTTCATGTGTAAACTTTCCTTTTTTTAGCAGCAAGGGGGTTTGGGGTTTGTAAGTCACCCCTTGGCTAAAAATTTAGCCGTTCATGTGTAAAACGCCCTTTTTTTAACGGCAAGAGGGCTGGGTTTTAAAGTCAGCCTTGCTGAGTGCACTTTAAATAGCCGTTAGGGGGTGAACGCCCTATATTTTAGAGAAAGAGGGCTGTTACATAAACTGACCTTTTTTTAGCAGCAAAAGTCTAAAGGTTTGTAGGGGTTGGGTAACTAGGACGGGCTTTGCCACACCCCCCACCCCCGCATTGCACACCCCCCCCCCCCCCCCAGGGCCATGCCCCAAAATCAAGTCACTTCTAAGTTCTTAACTCAAGTCCCCCAAGTCACTTCTAATTTTCTTACTAAAATTTTCCTTACCAAGTGTCCCAAGTCACCCCCAAGTTCTTATTTAAAAGTCACTTTAAGTTTTATTCAAGCATCCCCCAAGTCCCCCAAGTCACTTCTAAGTTCTTATTTAAATTTTCCTCAAGCCCTTCTCAGGCCTTAGAAGTTCAAAATTTAAGGCCTCAAAAGTTTCTACTTAAGTCACTTTAAGTTCTTACTAAGTTGTCCTCAAGTCACCCTCAAGTTTTACTCAAGTCGTCCCAGTACCCTTAAAAGTACCCTTTTAGTACAACCAATTCTTTTTCAATTTTTATTTTTAATTATCAAAAAAAAAACAATAAAATTCTATGTTTTTGTTTTAAAAACAGCAGATGTCAATTTTAGTACACACACGCCTAAAAAAAACGCCCCCTCGCTGAGAATTTTTTGTCACGTTTTTGCGAAAGATCGGTTAGCATAGATTTTAAAAAAGTTTTTTACATCCTAAGAAACCGCATTGTTTTAAAATTTTCGGGGTCTAGGGAAAAATGTTTTTTTATGGGACCCCCGTCTTTATTTTTTTGACTCCATCATTTTATAATTTCCCCATGATCTATTTTTTAAAAAAATTTTAAAAATTATTTTTAAAAATTTTAAATTCCCAATTTCAAATGGTTTAAAAAACGTTCTTTTGTTGTTGGGGGTTTCTGGCATGTTTTTGGTTTGTTTTTTGTGGTTCAGATTTTTTTTAAATTTTTGGTTCTTGTTGCCATTGTTTATATATTTTAAAAACATTTAAAAAACCCCCCCCGCAGCACAAGGGCGCCAAAAATGACAACAGTTTTAATTTTCAATATTCCATGAAGACTTTGGCGCTGTGGCCCCTTTAAATTTCACTTTGGGAGTTTTTATAGCGGGCTTTGAATAAAAACTTGTTCTGGCTTTGGGCCCGGTGTTATGTTTTCATTAGGGAGTTATATTCTGTGATTGTAACATTAATTTTCTTTGTCTTTTAAAAACTCTGCAAATCTTTTTCCTGCTGCAACGCCCCCAGGATGTTTTTCCCACTGGCCTCCCCTGTTTGGGGTTTTTCTGTTTCTGTGTTTTTCGGGCCCTCGGTCATTTTGAAGGGAAATAAAAATCTATATGATTAAAAGTAATTAACCCATGTTTAAATGGTGATAACAAGTTCCAAATCTTTAATTTTAGTACATCCTAGAGACTCAAATGTTTTTTTTTAAAAGGGGACCCCTGGGGTTAAAATCATAAAAAAAAAGGTTTGTTCGAATCAATAGGCGCAAACCTTTAACTATTTAAATTTGTAAAAAATAAGAACCTTTTTTCCCCAAACATTTTTCACCTTTCTCGATCCCAGCTGCGCTTATCCCTGTTGTGATACTTTAAAATTGTCTTGTGGCGCTTTTGTTAAAATTTGGGTTCTATGCTAAATTTTCTTTCCCGGGGAAAAACTGTTTTGTTTTTCCACATGTTTGGGCCAAAAAGAATAACCCTTTTCCTTTTTGGACAAAATAGCTTGGTCATAATTTTTTAATTTGAAACCCCCAAGAGGGTTTGGGCGTTTCTGTACTCTAGCAGATCATCGGTGTTCTTTGTTTTTTATTAATGATTTATTTTATTTTTTAAATTGAGCCCCAAAAAAAATGTCGCCAACCTTGTAACCATTCTGCTGTTATTGGAGGCCCTAAGTTTTAGGATACACAATTGGGTAAAACCCTTTTAAAAAAAATAAAACCAGCAGATTTTGGGCAAACTAGATTTTGAAGACTCAGCAAACTGATTGCTATTATAAAAAGCTTCGTTCGCTACAAAAAAGATTTTTAAGTTAAAAGCCCAAAATTTTCCAGAGAATATAAATATGTAAAAAAAAAAAACTTTTATAAAAAATGGTTCCCACTGTAATGGGTTAGGTGGTGCAGTGGTAAAAGGCGCTTGCTTTAGGGGGGAAGTAAATTTACGCATTTAGAAAACTGCGGGATGCGGCGAGGGAAAAAAAGACAAAACAAAGTGTGGAGCAACTAGCCGCAGCACAAGACCCATTTTAAAAAAAACCCAGGAATTGGGGCAGTTAGATTTCATTTTTGGGACAAACTAAAAAAAAAACGGGACAGCAGCTTACACTTTTAAAAAGACGTTGTAAAGAATAAAAGAGTATTTTCTATTAACGGAAAACCCAAAATAGAGACATTGCCCCCCCCAAAAATTTCAGCGACTTTTATCATAAAAATCAAAAAAAAACAAAAGATCCCAAGGAAATCACGTTTAATGTTTTTGGCATGCTATCTTTTATTTTTTTTGCGCATAAATTGGCTGAATAAAAATGAAAAAAAATTTTTTATTCCCCAAAAAAGGATTTTGGGAAAGGGGAAAATTAGGCAATTAAAAAGCTAACCCAAGGGCAGCGGGAAGTCAGTGAACAAACAGCGAAGGAAAGGTTATTAAAAAAGCGATTTGGCAAATTTTTTTAACCTGCCCCCTAGGCGAAACAGAGCCCAACACTTTGTAAATTTAAAAACCCAAACGACACCCATAAAAAGGGATCTTCTTTTTTTAAACCCCATGATAGATTAGCAAAAAAAGATTTAATTTCGCGTTTAAACAGTCATTGACGTAGCTTCAAGATAAAAGGGCGGAACCATTAACACAAAAGAGTGCTTTGCGGGTTGCTGTCGCTATACAACGGGCCCTCGTTGGTATATCCCAACGGGGCCCCCGCAACTTTCCTCGCATGATTCAAGTTGATGAGGGAAAAAAATTTTAAAGGCCAAAGTAAATCAATTTTTGGGTTAAAAAAAAGGGGATTTTTCCTTTAAAAAGGGGCCATTGGGAGTTCACGTTTCACAGGCTTTGGTTAAAAACTTTAACAAACAGTTATCTGAAAGGTTTTCTCCTACCAGTTTCACAAGGGGGTGTTCAATTCCGCAACACAGAAGGGGTTAGAAGCTGCCCTCATTTTCTAGGGAAATTGAAAAATTTGGAAGAATTTAAATTAAGGGGGTCTAAAACCGGGCGGGCAATAAAAAAACAAAAAAATAAATGCTGTTAAAGGGGGGACCCCAGTACAACCAGAAAACTATTCCCGTTGGTTTAAAAGAAAGGTCCCTTTTAATTTCCCGGGGGGGAGCAGAAGGGGACACTCCCCATCGGGAACCGATCCAGTTTGGAGTGTTGTTTCCTTTTGAAATAAAAAAAATTTTAAAAAAATAAAATCCCCCGGTTTTATTTCGAAAAAACTGCCCAACGAAAAAACCCCAGCCCTGAAAAGATCTTTTGTGAAGGAGGAACTGCAGATAACCCCACCGGGCCCCAAGTTCCGTTTTAATTAATTTAAAAAATTATATTCGAGTCTAAAATGGGGGGGCTCGAAGGAAGCGCAGAATGTTTACAAAAATTTGATAAATAAAAAAGGACCTCGGAATGGACAGAAGAATTACTTGATTTGAGTTCTGCTTTTTGTGAAACCCTTTGCGAGGTTTTCATAAGCACATGGCAATGCAACCAGATCACCAAAACCCCAAAAATCCCCAAATTTTGATTTATCAAACAGGGGGGGAAAGAATATTTTGGAAAAAATAAAAAAAGCCCCGGGAAACATCAAGCAAGTGAAAAAAATTTGTCGGGAATTTGGGGGGATGTATGATTGTTTTATAGATAAAGTTAAGGAAAAAAAAAAGAACCCGAAAAATTGTTTTAAAATTATGCCTTTTCTCCAATGCCCAATTGATAGGGAAAACTCTGGATTAAAAAACACGTTTTGTGTTTGTTCTATTTTAATGACTTCTTTGTTAAAAAACCGTTGTGTTAATCTCATGAAAGATTAGATGCGGGTTTTACGTTGTCATGAGGGAAAAGTCTTATTGTAAAAAAAATTGCTTTTTATAGTTGTCATGCGATATGTTTGCGCCAAAAAGGGAAAGAATTCCTTTTGCTTTTTTAAAGGGTTTTTCCCCTGGCTCGAAATACTGTAAAATTTTCGCCCTTTTAAACCCAAAATAAACTCCTTAATCACTTTTCCAGAAAAATTTCTTTCATTTTTTCCAAAAAACCCTTTTATTAGTAATTGAATGTAAAGGGGGAAATCTTTAGGGAAAATGGATGTGTCGTACCACCCTGCTTCCCCTTTTAGCCCTTCTTTTTCCCATTTTCCTTTATAGATGTTTCAGGGGGAAATATTTATAAAAAAACTTTTTGTATCTGGGGGTAAAGCATTTCGGGGACTCGGGGTTTACGAGGGCTTTAAAGTATTTATAAAAAAATTTCTAACATAAAAAAGCTTTGATAATTCAAAAACAGTAAACCCGATAAACGGCTTATCCTTTTTGGGACTTTCTTTTTTTTCTTTTTTTCCCAAAAAAGCTGATCATGAAACCTTCTAAAGCCCTGTTAATTTGGTTTTGAAGTCAGTTTTATTGCCCTTTTCTCTTTAGTGCCCAAATCTGACGTTTTTGCGTTGGGAGGATTCTCCTTTGTTTTTCCCCAAAACAGCTGTTTTTTAAACAGCTTAAAAAAAGTTTTTTTCGGGAAGCATCTTGGATTTAGTTCTAAGATCAGTGTTCTTCATAAAAGTAGGGGTTTAAATAAAACTGGTCTTGATCAAAAGAAATTTTTAGGATGAACGCTGTCAACTTAAAAAACGGTTTAAATTTAAAATTGTAAAGTCTGTAAGGGACAGACAAAATTTTTTTTTGCCTCAAAGTTTTGGCACAAGTTTAGGGGGCTCTGTTTTTCCCATCTTTAGACTTTTGCTGCTAATGGAAGTCATTATGAGGCCCAGGGAAAGTTCGGGGAGGATATTTTTAAGTAAAACTTCTAGAAGGGGAAAAAAATTTCCCCCACCTTTCCCTGGGCCTTCAAACGGGCTCAACCATTTTAAATGTTTTTTTAAAAATTTTGTTTTACCCCCACCTGTGTCCCATTTTAAATTTACGTAATGGAAGCGATTGCCCCATTGCCCATCCAACAGATTGTTTGCATCTAAATAAATAAAGTTTGTTAGGGCCTTTTACTGGGGTCATAGTTGTTCCCAAAATTTGTGGGTTTTCTTTACAGTAATGATGCGACGCCCTACTTTAAATTTCCCCCACGCCCAAACCGGGTTTTTAATCATCGGAAACATTGGTTTGGTCAGACAATAAATCAAACTGTAATCCAGTAAATTTTAAAAAAGCGTCCCAAACTCACCCGGGCGGCCCGAAATGTAAAGCGCGGGGGTCCCCGGCTATAATTTTTTAAAGCAGGTCTTCCCATTTTTTTCAAAAACGTTTCCCCCAACAAACAACATTCCATCAAATATGAATCCTTTATTTGTCCCCCCCATCGTTTTTCAAACTAAAAATTTTGGGCCTGCATCTTGAAACATGCGGGTTTTCTGAGTCACTAATTTCCCCTTTTCCCCTAAGCTTGAAAAGAACGCTTTTTTAGGGGGGAAATGTATCTTTGTTTAAACCCTTTTTAACTGTTAATTGGTTCCATAAGGGTAAACACCCGTTCAAAGAGGTTGGGGGGGAAAATTTCCCCCGGGGGGGGGGGGACTTTAGGGGCCTAGTAGTGACTCTTAAAGGAAACCCTTTATGTGCTGATGAGTCCCTTTAAAAAAACTTGTTTTTAAAAAGTGAAAAACATGTACTTTTTGAGTTTTGGGAATGCATGAACACCCCAAAGGGGTCCAATTTCCCTATAAAACGCCCCCCCAAATTGGGTTTTACGCTTTCCGTCTTTTTCAAAAATTGCTTTAAAGGTAGCCCCCCGGGGCCCTCTAAAATTTTCCCCAATTGTGGAAAATTGGGCTTCCTTCTTGGGGGCAAAATTTTTTGGTTCTTTACTGGTTCTCCCAAATTTTCCCCAAATTTTTTGGCTAAATCCCCTGTTTCTTTCCTTTTAGAGTTTAAACCCCAAAATAACAATTTGGAAAGTCATTACTTTTTCTTTGGCTTAAAATTTTTTAGGATTTCCCCGATTAAAATTTGGGTTAAGGGCCCTCCGCGCAAATTTGAAAAAGGGTGAAATAAAACTTTTACCCAAAGGTTTTTTTTAATTTTGGGGTGTGGGCCCTTGGAAAAATGACAACAAATTGGGGAAACAAATATTCCCCGTTTGCCTCCGTTTATCAAAACTTTTTTTTGGGGGTTTTGTTGGGGTTTTCCCCTCATAAAGAAACCTTTGGGTTAAAGTAAACGTTAAAAAAAATTTTTGGAAAAAGTTTTGGAAACCTTTAAATTCCCCAAAAATAAATTTTGCCTTTGGGGCAATTGGGTTCCCCGGTAAACATCAACGGGTAACAAAATTGGTTTTTTGTTGGGTTTTGGGCCAACGTTTGGGGGGTTTTTTTAAAATTTTTAAAATTTTTTTTATTTGTTTTAATATCCCAATTTTAACTAAATTTTTGGTTTTGTTTTGGGGTTTCCCCTTAAAGATCAAGCCCCGTAACAAAAGGTTTTTCCCCCCCCTTTTTTAAGTTTTTTAAGGGGTCAAAAAAGGGTTTTTTTTGTTTTAAAAAGGAAGGCCTCGGGGAAACCGTTTGGACCCAATTTCCCCTTTGGGGGGCGGAATTACTCATTTATTTTTTGTCGTTTTCGTTTGTTGGTATCCGTCCCCTTTAAGGGGGTTGTGGGGGCGGTTGCCCCCTTTGGGGTTTTGTTCGCTCAAAATTCGGTTTGGTTTTCTCTCTCTTTTCTCTTTAAATTTCCCCCTGCCCGTTTCTATTATTTCCCGCAGGTTCCGGGGGGGCTGGTACCCTTTTTCTCGGGAAAAAAAATTGCTGTCTATCGGCCTCTCGCGTCTTTTTTTTCCCGTCGCAAGTGCTTCTTTCTTTAGTTTGAAGAAAAGGTCACTCTTTTTGACGCAGCGTGGCATTTTTCCGCCCTCCCTTTAAATTTTTGCTCTTCACTCACGAAAAGTCTCTTTACCGCCCCCTTTCCTTTTTTTTTTCCCTTCCCACTTTTTTTTTTTTTTTTTAAAGGTTTTTCCCCCCCCCCCCCCCCCCCCCCCCCCCCCCCCCTTTCCGGGGTTATCTTTAATTCTACATTTGGCTGTAGGAGGGGACATCACCCCCCTTTTTTTTTTCCGCATCTGCGGTTTTGTCCTCCCCGAACCGGACAGAGGGGCCCCCCCCCCCCCCCCCAGAGGTCGGTTTTTACCCCCCCCTTCGGGGTCACCACGGGTAGTGGTAAGGGAAACGTTTCGTGGTTTGTTTTTTTGGTTTGTTGTTGTTAGCCCGGCTTATTTTCTCTTTTTTCGCAAATTTTCCCCTTTTTTTCGAAAAATTGTTTAAAAGGGAAAAATTGTGGGGACCTTTTTTTTGGTTAATTAATCTTTAAAACCCCGGCCCCTTTTTTAAATTATTTCCAAAATTCTTTTTCCTGTTTATTTCATCTGGTTTATGCCCGGGAGGCCCCCCGGGGGGGGATAGGAGGGGAAAATGGTTTAATTTCCGGGTTTTTGGTACCCTTTCTTGGTCCTCCGGGCCCGTTCCCCCCCCGGGCACATTGGGGAAAAATTATCCCCTTTAGCCCCCCCCGTCTGTGGTTCAAGGGGGAAACCCCCGGGTTTTTTGTTCCGTGCGTGCCGGGCGCCCCCCTTTATTTGTTTGGGGCGGTTTGGGGGGTTTGGGGAATTTTTGTTTTTTTGAAATGTGGCTTAAAAATTTTACAAATTTTGCCAATTTTAATTTTTTATTTGCAAATGTGGCCCCGGGGGGTTTTAAAGCGATAGTTGCTGGTTTGGGGGATCTCCTAAGAAAGGAAAATGTTAAGCATTGAGGAAGCCCCCCGAGGAATGGAAGATGATTTCTTATTTTTTTTTCCCGTGTTTTTAAATGCCCGTATTTTTCCCGGGTTCCCTTGGAAAAAAAGACTTTAATGAACATTTTCCGGGTTTGATGGGTTTACTGTTTTTTATGCTCGGTCTGGGTTGAGCTGGGGTTATTGGGGCATTTAGTAGACTTCCCCCCGCCCTTTATGCTGAGTGGTGTTAAATTTTAAAGGGGTTGGGGGCAAAACTTTTACTGACGGCGGGGTTCCAGTACCCCTCCTTTTTCCTTCTCCCTTTCCCTTTCCCCCCCTTTCTTTTCTCCCCCCAGCTAGTTTTCCCCCCCCCCCCCCCCCCCCCCCCCCCCCCCCCCCCCCCCCCCCCCCCCCCCCCCCCCCCCCCCCCCGGGGGCCCTTTAAACCCCGGGGTCTGGGCGGGGTTTGGGGCCACGTGTGGTTGAGGCAAAAGGGTTGGTGGGGGCCGGGGGGCGGGTTTGGGTTCCCCCGGGCTGGTTTAAAAGGGCCCGCCCCTGGCGGGGACCGCGGGCTGGATGGTGCCCGTGCTGGTTGAGGCCACCCTCGGCTTTGGGGCCCCGGACTGGTTTTGCCACGCGCTGGTTGAGGCCCAGGGGCTGGTAGGAAAAACCCCCCGGCTTGAATGGCCCCGGGCCTTTATCCCCCTCCAGGACCTCCCGTAAACAAAGCCGTTCAAACCCCCTTTCCCCTCCCAATGTCGGCCCCTTTTAGCGACTCCCTTCGGAACGACCGGTTGGAGCCCCAGTGCGACAGGGGTTTATCCCAGTGATTGACCCGAGGCCCAAATTTTGGTGGGGGACTCCATGGTGTTGGGGAAAGGGTTTGGGTGCTGGAAAAAAGTTATTTATAATTTTGTATATGTTATATGTGATGAGATTTTTTGTGGTTGTGATTTTTGTAAGTCGTTTGGTTTAAATGCTTGGTTGTGATTGTGCATGTTATGTTTTTTTGTTTGGGGTGTTTGATTGGGGTTTGTGCTTTGGGGCTGTGGGTTTAAATTTTTTATTTTCCCATTGTTTTGTTTTTGTGAATAAATGGGGTGTTGTATCGTTAAACTTTTTTGGTGTGGTTTCTTTCCGGGGGGTGTGAGGTCAGTCCCCCTCCCCCCCTTCCCTCCCCACCTTAGGGCCCATCCCGGCAGGGCGACCTCCGGGGCCCGGGCGTGACAAATTTTTGGGGGGTTTGTCCGGGGTGTGGGAAGGGGTTGACTGTCTCTCTCGTTTCGCGGGAAAATACCCGTTTTTTTCTGTCTGTTTTGTATTTATTTTTGTTAGTTTTGTGTTTGTTTGTGGGGGGTTGCTGGGTGAAATCTGGGGGAAGGGAAAATCTTGGTGGCCTGAAGGGGAAAATCCGGTTGTGACCGGGGGGGCGAGGTGAGGGCGGGGGGGGAAGGGCCCACCCCCGTCCAGACCTCCTTCCGCCGGGTTCCTCACGCAGGTACGGCCCTAAGTTTTCCTTTTTGTTGCCCCTTTCCCCGCTTCCATTCCTTTTTGTGTTTTAGCCCCCTTTTTTTTTTTTTTTTTTCCCGGGTTATTGAGTACAGGGGGTTGTATGGGGCGTTTGTGTCATTTTTTTTCCCCCTCTCCCGGGTTCCCCTCTGCCCCGTTTGTTTTTCCGGCCAGCCCCCCCGCAATTTTTGCTCGTGCTGTGGACGCGGGGTTTTTCGCCAAAAGTGGGGGGGCCGGACATAGTTTTTTTTTTTTTTTTTTTTTCGGGGAGCCCACCCCACTGTTGCTCGGGGGTTTGGTTTTTTTTTTTTTTTTTTTGAAAACCGGTGTTGCCAGAGTGGGGGGCAGCCCCGGGAAATTGTTTCCCCAAAACACGCACACACATACATTCACACATATTTCACAACCCCTTAAAAAACTTTTTTTTCAAGGGGGAATTTTTCTTTCCCCTGTATTTGTTTAAATGTAGGATAAGTTTCATGGGAAGTCCCGGGGCTGGGGGTATGGCTTTCTCGGCGCGAAAAAAGAAGGGTCTTCTTAAAAGTAGTCCCCCCTATTATACCACATTTGACTACAGTGTTCCACTTATTCCAGGGGCTGTAGCCGATAGTCCAGCGAGTACTTTTTACTTCTTCGCTAGGGGTTTTTCCCGTCTGAGACCCCGACGGGGACTTCCCCTCGGAAACGTCAGGTTTTAGGAAGCAAAATGTGGGCTTTTTGTTTAGTGCAGAAAAACCCAAAACCCCTTTTTCCCTTTCTTCCCCCCGTAAGGAGTTTGCCCCCGGGGGGTTTCCCCTTTGGGGAAAGGGTTTAGACCCCAAAGGGGGGGTCAGACGGGGCATCCCCCCGTGTCGGGAGTGGTGAAAACCTTCCCCCCAAATCACCTTGGGCCTGATGTTTCTAGAGCAGCAGCGACGGAGGATGCTTCCAGGCCGGAAGCCCTCCGTAGGGAGAGGCTGCTCAGGTAGGGAAAAGTTGGAAAAGGTGGAGGCTTGCGCAAAAGAGGAGGACGGGAAAACAGGAGATTCGGGATAGGGGGAAGAGGCCCAAAGCTGCGCAAAAAGGGGGAAAAGGCGCCCCCAGGAGGCCCTTGTTAAAGGAAAAAAGTGCCCGACAGGGGGCCCTTTGTATGGAAGAGGCTGCAGACGGGGGTCAGGAAAGGGAAAAAGGCTGCCCCAGGTTTGGGAAGGGTTTCTAGGTAAGGAAGAGGCTGCAGACAAAGGGGGCCCTTGTAAGGAAGAGGCTGCTCAGCGCAGGGGAGGGGGCTGCCAGACAGGAGGTCGGCCCTTGGGAAGGGCTGCCTGGGAGGAAAAAACCCCCCCGTTGGGAAAGAACTAGACAGGATGGAGGCTCTGCGTAGGGAGGAGATGGGGAAAAACTTCTTTCGCGGTCTCCCGCATCTGTAAGTCAGGGGGTTTAAAACCAGGGAAAATTTATAGAGGGTTTGAGGCCCAAAATTAAAGCTTTTCCCGAGTTCAGACCCCAGTGAGGGGCATTGAAAATGTTCCAGAGCATTTTGACAAGGTTGCTAGGGGGATACCAATTTCGAGGAACAAAAAAGGGTTTTGCACCTTTTTTTGGTTTTTCTGGGGCTGCAAGGGGAAATGTGTGCTCAACTCTAAATGAAGGGGTTTTATGGAAAATGCAGGGGGCTCTGCGTAAGCGTTTCCCCCTTACCCAGAGACGTAAGGGGAAATTCAGGGCCATGAAGAAGAATAACGACGAGACCTTCGTTGGGAGTTTGGTGATAGGCCCCGCGCAAAAAACCCAGGGTACTGGCGTTTAGGTTTGGGTAAGTTGGAGCTGGGGATCTGAAACCATTGAACAGCTCACCAACCCCTGTGTCCCCAGAGTTGAGAAAACCGTTAAAGGGGAGACAGCACCTCAGGGGTTTCGCGGCTTTCGATTCTTTTCCCCTGAAAGGGGTTTGCGGGGAAACCCCTAGGGTTATGGGCACCCCCCCCAGGGTACGGACAGGGGAAAACCCCCACGGATTTGGGGGCAAAAAGGCGCCGACGTGCTAGCGAGGCGAACAAGGCAGGCAGTTCTTTTAGGGACCTCGGGTCCCGATTTTGTTTTCTTTTTGGGGCGTCCCGGCCACATTAGGGGAAGTTTTCCCTTTAAAACCGCTGGTTGTCATGGGGCTAGTCCTTTCCGATTCCCCGCGCCCCCGGCTTTCGTGGGGGGCCCTCCCAAGCTTCTGGGGGGTAAAAAGGGTGCCAGTGTTTCTTTTGTTGTTGGGTTTATCCCGGGGCGACCCAAACAGGGGTTTGGGGGGCATTAAAAAACTTTGTGGGTAAGGATTTTGTTTCCCCAAGGCCCCGGGGGGGCGGGGGTTTACGGGTGTTTTTGGGGGGTTTGGGGGGCCCTTGGGTTTTTCCTTTCCCCCCGTCCTTCGTTTCTCGTTTTAAACTCCACCCCCCACTTCTGTGGCGAAGTAGGGCCCTCGCGGGTTTGGAAACGGGCCCCTGTATTTCCCTTTTAATTTGGGAATTTCTATCACCTTCGCAGACGGACGCAGTCAGGGCCCGGAAAAATTTTAAAATTTTTCCCGTACAAAGGGGTGTGTGGGAGTCACCACAGCGCCAAAGCTAAAAAAAGCAGGAACAGGGGGTTTTCGTCCCGTTCTTCAGCCCTTTTCTAAAAGGGTTCTGGCAAAGGGCCCATCCTGCTAGCATTTTCCGTCTTTTAGGCCAGGGAAATTGGATGTCCAAGCCACGACACTTGGGGATCGCCCGCTCAAATCGGGGCCCCACACGCCAAGGTAAGTTCAGGATACAAGGGGATCCTCTTTTGGGTTTTCACCGGCCCGATCGTGTGGCCCAAACCGGTTTCATTCCCCAAAAACTTGAGAGAATCTGTTCTCCCGGGAGGCCCCGATTTCCCCCTGGCGGGCATATGGGGTCCCAAACGGGGCTCCCCGAAACGACCCAAGACCCCAAAATTTTTTTGGCCAGGGGATGAATCCAGGTTAGGCAGTACTGCCGCAGTTTTCGATGTCTGCAAAAGGGGCAAGTATGGGGGAAGGGGCGCTTGAAGCGGTTCCCCCAGGGTCAGGGGCCACGTTGGGTTTGGGGGGCCATCAGAAGGTTGGGGTCGACCTGGTGGGACCCCTTAATCCTCCCTCCCGGTTTGCGGTCACCGCTAAATTCGGTAGTGGTTTGAATCTGCGAGTCGATACCCAGAGGGGTGTCCCCCCCTTTGGACTATCGATGCCCTACTGTTCTGAATCTCTCAGGCAGTTTTGGGGCGCGCCCCGGGGGGTGCCCAAAAAAGAAGTACGGCCGGAAATTTTTTACTGGAGAGCGATATTCCTTCCAGGGGCCTGGGCCGGAAACCCGGCCCAAATCAGTCTGATCATGAGGGTTTGGCAGTAGAACTTTAGGGGTCATGCGTTCCCCTTTCCGTCTATCAAGGGTTCCCGTAATACGGGGTGTGGGGCTTTCTTAGGGCGAGCTCCCTAGTTTAGCACATTGGGGAAAAAACGGGGCAAAAAGGGGGCAAATTCCCCCCAACCAGGGTTTTTTACCCCTTTTGGTCTCTGATCAGGGGTAGTGACAGTTTTCCTTTTAGTGATGTTAAAGGTTTGTGAATTTTCCCCAAAGGTTCGGATTGTTACTTTCATGGTGGGATGGTTCGCTTAGTTGTTTGGGTAAATGTAGTATTATTTTATTTCTCGGTGTGATTTTTAGAAAGTTTTTTTTTTGGATTCCTCGTACTCTGGGGCGAGCAAAGAGAGTTGGGTTCGGGCCCATTTTTGTGAAATTTTCACAGCGTCAAGGTTCAAAGGGGGGCACTGTATCTCAGAGGGAAAAAGAAAGCTTTTGAAGGGGGGGGTTTTTCCGAGTTTGTCACGAGGCCCCGACGTTTGACCCATTAGGGTGGCGGAAATTTCTTATTTATTTATTGTCGTTTCTGTTGTCGTGTTGTCCTTAATGTGGTTTTGGCGCGGTTGCACCTTGGTTGTTTCAGCTCAACTTCGGTTTGGTTTTCTCTCTCTCTCTCTAAATTTCCCCTGCCCTGCTATTTATCCTTTCAGGTTCCCGGGTGGCTGGGGACCTTTCTCTCCCAAAATTTCTGTCTATCGGGGCCTTTTCGCCCCGTCTTTTTTCCTGTCGCACGTGCTTTATTTTTTTTTTAGTTTGAAAAAATGCTCACTCTGTTACGCCCGCGTGGCATGTTGGCCGCCATCGTGAGGGGGGTTGGGTCTTTTACTCGAGCGGGGGGAGTCTCTGGGGGCGCCCGCCCCCGGTCTTGGGGTTTTTCCCCCGTTTTGGCGAAGGTTACAGTCGGTATCTTCAATTTCCTTTCAGTCGGCCTGTAGGAGGGGACATCAAATTTTTTCTTTTTCCCATCTGCGTTTGTCCTCTCGAATGGGGCAGGGGCAGGGGAGGAAGGGGTTTTTACCCACCCCTTTGGGGTCACCCCCGGGGGGAGCTGGTAAGCATCAGTTTCGTGGGTTTTTTTTTTTTTGGTTTGTTGTTTTTTAGCCCGGCTTTTTTTTCTTTTGCGCAATTTTTCCTTTTTTTCGAAATTTTAAGAGGAAAAATTGGTGAGACCTTTTCTCTGGTTAATTCAAACTTTAACCCCGGCCCCTTCTAAATTATTTCCAAAAATTTTTTCTCCTGTTTTTGGGATCTGGTTTAAAGCGGTTTGTCGGTGGGGGGTAGGGAGAAGGGTTGGGTTCAGGGTTGGTACCCTTTCTTGGTCTCGCCGGGCCGCCCTGTCAAATTCGCCGGATCTTATCCTTCGGGGCCCCCGTCTGTTTGTGTGTGCAAGGAGAACGAGGGTTTTTGTTCGCGAGCGTGCGTTAAAGCATGGGTTTGTTGTTCGGATTTCTGGTTTTGGGGATTTGGGTTATTTTTAAAAGGTGGCTATTTAAAAAGTGACAAATTTTTCCATTTTAAAAAAATTTTTATTTGCAAATGTTGGGGGGGCAGTTTTTAAAGCGATAGGGTTTCGGGTTTTGGGTTTTTTTCCTAAGAAAAAGGAAAAATTTTTAAGCATGATTTAGGGAAGGGTGAAAATGATTATATTTGTTTTTTGCCCGTTAATTTAATGCAGTCTTTTACCTGCTTCGTGTGAAAGACTTTAATGAACATTTTCCGGGTTTGATGGGGGGGCTGTGTTTTGGGTCAGGGCTGTGTTGAGCTGGGGTTATTGGGGGCATTTAGTAGCTTCCCCTGGGCCCCTCATGGAGTGGCTGTTAAGATTTAACAGCATGGGTTTAGACTGTAATGACGGCGGGGTTCCAGTACCCCTCCTTCTTTCCCTTTTCCTTCCTTCTTCCTTTCCCCCCCTTTCTTCTCTCCTCCAGCTACGTTTCCCCCCCCCCCCCCCCCCCTCCCCGGGGGCTTCAACCCCGGGGGGGCGGGGCTGGGGTTGGGGCCAGTGCTGGTTGAGGCAACGCTCTGGTGGGGCCGTGGGTGGTTGGGGCCCACGGGGCTGGGTTGAGGCCCGTTTTGGTGGGACCGCGGGAAATGGATGGTGCCAACCCCTGGTTGAGGGCCAAGTCTGGTCGGGACCCCGGACTGGAAAAAAAAGGGGGGGCCCCCCGGGCCTTTAATGGCCGGCCCCGATCCCCCTCCAAAGGGAAAATCAGTAAAAAACGCCCACGCCCCCCCCCCCCCCCCCGGGGCGCCCCTCTTCCGGCCCCGGCTTTTGTGTGGGGTGTGGCTTTGGGACTCCCCTTGAGAAACCGGGCCCCCGGGTTTGGAGCACCCGTGCGGGCCGGGGGTGCTCCCCGTTGACTTTACGGAGGCAGGGGGGGTGGAGGCACTCCATGGTTTTGGGAAGGGGGTGGATGCTGGAAATTTTATTTTTAATTGTGTTTTGTTTTATGTGATGAGATGTTTTTGGTTGTGATTGTGTACGTCGTATGGTGAAAACTTGATTGTGATTTGCTTTTTATGTGGTTGGAATGTTTGATTGTGATAGTGCATGGTGCGTGTGTTGAAATATTTATTTGCGATTGTGTGTGGGTTTTGAATTTAAATTTGGGGGGTTTTTATTGTAAACTTTTTGTGTGGTCTCTTGCGGGGGGCGTGTAGGTCAGTCACTCCCTTCACTCCCCCCCTAGACCGATCCTGTCAGGGGGACCTCCGGGGTCGGGGGTGACATTTAAGATCATTGATGTAAGGCTGATAGTTAGATACTCTCTTTTGCGTTTTGCGGGGTTTTTAATGCAGCCTTGCAAGAACACACCACAAAAAAACATTTGTTGTTGTATTTTGTATGTTTAGAAACTGCTCTTTTCGCTACCAATGCTGGGGGCAGCGGAATGTAAGCCTTGCCAACAATCGGTGCTTTATTTAGCCTGTTTTAATCTGATTTCAGGACTTCGCCCTCTGACCAACCAGAGCCTCTCATTTGGCTTCTTCAGCGGCCACATCAAACGTGAAAGAGTTCGTCTGCCCAACCAGGTGTTAAGTCATTATGAGAAAGAATAGTTCTGTTGTTTAGTTGAGACCCAGACTTCTGATTTTTTTCATTTATTGTTACTAGTCGATTTAAAACAGCTAACATTACTTTAACTGGTGGGTCTATTGTTAGGTTACCTGGAACTTGAGAAATAGCATGAGCAACACTTGCCTGTACGTTTTTTGGATCAATGACTTCTAAATCAATATCATTCAGTGCTCTGAAAAATCTTCTTGCATTGCTTCAAACAATTCGTCGGGACCTTCATATATCTTATCCATGCTGAGTTTCTTTTCTAACTCAAAATATTTATTTAAATCAAAAAAATAATTAATCAATATCGATGGGTTTTTTTTGTGCTTAGACTCATAAACTAAAGTATAAACACCTTTGCGTTGTTAATGTGAGCTGTTTAGAACAGAGTTTAATGTCTCGTCTACTTTTTTTAAACATTCCTTTTTTATCCCGATCGGTGGGTTTCTGTGTGAGAAAAACTTGTCCTTGCCTTTCTTTGAAGATCAAACTTTTGTCTTTTGTAGTCATTAAAATCAGCCTAAGTTTGCGTTATTAGTTGAACCATGGCTGTGTGCTTTTGGAGTTTAGTTTTTATTTTTTTTCTAGCAGCACCTACAGTAATGAACACAGGCGAGAGCTAAAGACAACCCCCCTAGAGGTAAAGCTGCGGGTGACCTATGCCCCTTGCTAAGAGACCAACACTCGTTCCTGCTGATGCGGCGCTTTAGTTGATGCTCCAGTATTAACTAGGTAACAGCATTAAAGACAGCAGAATACCTTCGTTTGGCTCTGCTGTATTTTGAAAGGTCCTGCTCTAGTTTTTGTTGATTTGTGTAATGTTCGTTAATCTGAAGGTTTTTTCTTCAGGGCGGTTTTACAGCAGCAGAGACGACCTTAGAGTCGATGTTGCCTTCTAGCACAGGTTGCTGCTATCTTTCTTTAGTACTCTTGATAATTCTGCAGAGTTGCATGCTTTTTTAAAATAATAATTTAGTATTG
>CM031614.1:30711712-30729212 GCA_018398815.1 Conus ventricosus
GAGTTTTCCAAAAAACCAACCAAAGGTGCCATCTGAGTGTCACGACCGACCCTGGAGGTCTGCCCTGACAGGATCGGTCTAGATGGGAGTGAAGGGAGTGACTGAACTCACAACGCCCCGCAAGAGACCACACAAGAAAGATACGATACAACACCCCATTTATATCACACCAACACACACATAGTCACAAATAAGCATTCCAACACACACAACATGCACAATCACACTCAAGCATTTTAACACTCACGACATACACACAATTAAGCATTTCAACACACACGACATACCCATAGTCGCAAAACAAACATTACAACGCACACACAATATAACTATAATCTTGAATAAGGATTTCCAGCACGCATTCCCTTCCGTGCTTCATGTGGTTCCCCCCACACCCCTGCCTCCCCAAAGTCCACTGTGAGCACCGAGTCGCACCAAGTGCCCCAACCGGGTCGGTTCCTGAACAAAGTGTCTTTCGACGCCGACACCATTGACACACACACACCCGAATGGCACGACGCACAACGAACCACACTGTGACACGGGCTGTAGGAGGTCCGAAGGCCGCGGAGAAACGCGTCCCGTGGGACGAGGCGTTGTCGCTGAAGGTCCCGGACAGGGGTCGGATCCTCCAGCAAAGTCCTTGTGCTCCTCAACCAGTGCGTGGCCCCCAACAGCGCAAGCTTCGGGTGAATCCCCCCGGGAGGAGAGGACACGGAAGGAACGGAAGGAAAGAAGGAAGAAGGGTACTGGAACCCCGCAGTCAGTACGGTCTGATATTCGCTGCTCACTCCTAACAGCCACTCGCATGATGGGCGAGGGGAGGTGTTTGCTAATTAAATTAATGACATCAGCTCAACACAGACCTGAGCATAACATCAACAAACCAAACGAGGAACGTTCGCTAAAGGTCTCCTCACACAAAGCAGGTAAGAGGTTACATTAACAGGCTAAACAAACAAATATCAATTTATATCTTCATCCTTCCCTCACTCACGTTCAACATTTTCCTTTCTTAGGAACTGAACAGATACAGCAACCGCTGCTCTAAAACTGCCACCACATTTACAAATAATACTAACTCAATGGCACAATTATCCACACATTTTATAACAACATTGAAAACGACACAATTCTCCACCACGCATCCAAACGACTAATCATGCGTACGCACGCTCGCAAACATAAAACTCGTTCCCCTTGCACACACAAACAGACGGTGGCCAAGAACACGAGACCGGCAATTGTAACAGGGGCGGACAAGCGAGACCAAGCAAGTACCAACCCTGAATCACCAGGTTCTCCCCCCTTCCCCGCCGACTACCGCATCACAAGATGCATAAAAAGGAGAAAGACTTTAAGATATAATTTTGACTGGCCAGGTTAAAGATTGAATTAACCAGAAAAAGTGGTCTCAAACATATTTCTTTTATAATTTTGAAAACCAAAAGAAATTGCGCAAAAGAGAAGAATTAGCCGGCTAACAACAAAAAAAAAACAACAACAAATAAACCACGAAACTGATGCTTACCAGCTACCCGTGGTTTGACCCCAGTGGCGGGTCAAGCGACTCTCTACCCTCTGTCCGGTCGAGAGGACAGCAGAGCAGATGCGGAAAAGAGTTGACGTGATGTCCCTCCCCTACAGGCCCGACTGTAGGAATGAAGGTACCGACCGTACCTTCGACGAAGTGTGTAGAACCAGAACCGGAGCAGGCGCTCCCAGAGACATCTTCCGCTCGAGTGAAGAGAAAACCTGCCTCAGCGATGGCAGCCAACATGCCACGCTACGTCACAGTGAGCATACCTCAAGCCTAAGAGGAATGATGCACGTGCGACAGGTAAAAAGACAGGAGAGAGGCCGATAGAGACAGCCAGTTAAAGCGAAAGGTACCAGCCACCCGTGAACCTGCAGGATGAATTGCACGGGCAGTGGAATTAGAGAGAGAGAGAGAGAAAGTAAACCTAACCTGAGCTGAACGACATTAAGGTGCAAACGCACTACAACCCACATTAAGGGACGGATACACGACAACAGCAACGACAATAAATAAAATGAATAATTTCCGCCACCCTAGACGGGTCAATCGTCGTAGGCCTCGTGACAAACTCGTGACAAACCCCCCTTCTAAAAGCATCTGTTTCTCTGAGATACAGTGCTCCTTTGAACCTTGACGCATGTGCAAATTCACAACAATGGGACCGAACCCAACCCTCTGTAATCGACAGAGTACGAAAATCCAATACAACCGTTTCACGATAGAATTGCACAGGGAGATACATAATACTACATTTATCAAACAACTAAGCAAACCTTCCAACAATAAAAGTAGCAATCCGAACCAGTGGTGATTCCCTGCCGTTAACATCACTGAAGTGAAAAACTGGTCACTACACCTGATACAGAGACAAAAGGGATATAACCCTGGTTGAGGGAAATGTCCCTCTGACTGATTTCTCCAATGTGCTGACTACGGAGCTCGGCTGAGATAGTCAGCATCCGTATGGCGAAAAGTGAACGCATGACTCTGCAGTTCCACTGCCTAAACTCATGAGTCGACGACTGACTGGCCGGATCCGGTCCAGGCACTGGAGAGGATGATGATCGCTCTCCAGTACAAACTTCCGGCCGTACTTCTTCTTGGGTACGCCCTGGAACTCTTGGCATAACCTGTGCAGTTGACCTGTCTGAGCTGAGGAGAGGTTTGTACCAAAGCACACATCCTGCCACGACTCTTCCTCGACGAGAGGAACAGTGGGATGTCCTGAATCACCGACACTGCATGCTCATCGCCACTCTCCACAATGACAGGGGTGAATCCTGCCTGGCACCGAGTTCGTCGCACGTACGCCTTCAAGAGGTTGGCATGATACAGGCGTTTCCTTGCCACGCACACGAATCCGGTAGTCCCAGTCATCCACCCGACTGCAGACCACGAACGGACCCTGCCAAGCAAGCTGCAGCTTGTTCTTCTTTTGGGGAAGGAGAAGCAACACCTCATCACCTGGCTCAAACCACCGTTCAACACTGCGCCGGTCGTACAGAGCCTTGTACTTGGTTTTTGCCGACTGCAAATGTTGCTGAGCCAGCTTGCAAGTGTCAGCGATGCGGTTTGCGTAGATCGACCACATACCGACTCTCCTCCTTGACAGCAGTTCCACATCGTCGTGGGTCCACATCTGCTTTCAAGATGTTGGTGGGTCCTCGTACTGTTCCTAGGGGAACACGCGTCAAGCGACCCTTGGGCGTTGTCCGTTGGCAGGCATCGCAACTGCGGCAGACTGCCTAACCTGAGAATTCATTCCCGTCAGAAGAAATCCTGTCTTACTCGCTCGAGAGTCCGCTTGGAGCCCATTACTGCATGGGAATCGTGGCCTGCCGAGAACAGATTCTCTCAAGCTTTGGGAACGACAAGCTGCTTGGCCACACGATCTGCCTGAGTGAAAACCCTAAAGAGGATCCCCTTGTGGAGCTTGAAGCTCACCTTGGCGTGTCGGGCAGACTGAGCGGGACGATCCACCAGTTGTCGCAGGCGTTGGACATCCAAGTCCCTGGCCTGAAGACGGACCATGGTAGCAGGATCGGCCCTTGCCAGAACCTCGTCAGAGATCGGCTGAAGAACGGGACGCAATCCTGCTCCTGCTTCTTAGCTTTGGCGCGTGTGGTAACTCCCACACATGCCTGTACGGCAGATCCGTAGACACAGACTGACTGCGTCCGTCCGCAAAGGTGATAGTATTCCTATGAGAAGGGAATACATAGGTCGCTCCACCGCGATGGCCCACACTTCGCCACAGAAGTAGGGGTGGAGACAGGAATGAGTAACAGAAGGACGGGTGGAGGTAAAACCAGCCTCCAACCCGCACACATCGTAACTGGCACCCCGCTGAGCCCAGAGAAACCAAATCCTTATCCACAAAGATCATTGATGCTCCCGAATCCCTGATGGTGTCGACCAAGGAAGAACCAACAAAAAGAGAGAAACACTGGGCACTCCGTACCACCAGAAGCTGGGATGGAACCCACGTTAGCCGAGGCACGAGGACGCTGGAAAGAACTAGCCCCATGACTACCGCGGCTTTAGGACAATCTTTCCTAATGTGGCCGGGACGACCACAAAGAAAAACACAGTCGGGGTGCTGAGGTCCCCGATGAACTGCCTGCCTTGTTCGACCCGCTAGCAGTCGTCGGCGCCCTATATGCCACTAAATCCTGTGGGGGTCTTCCTGTCCGTATCTGGGCGGTGCCCATACGCTCTACGGCTTCACAAACACCTCACGGTATGAATCGCAGCTGCAAAATCCTGAGGTGCTGTCCTCGCCTATACGGATCCTCAACTCTGGGACACAGTGTTGGTCAGCTGTTCGATGAGAATCAGATCCTCAAGCTCTAGCTTAGCCAACTGACGCCAGTACCCTAGCGTTTGCGCAGCCTATCTCCAAACTGCACGAAGGTCTCATCGTTATTCTTTTCATGGACCTGAATTTCCTCCTGTACGTCTCTGGAGTAAGGTGGAAACGCTTACGCAGAGCCAACTGCATGTCTGCAATAAGACGCGCCTTCATTTAGAGTGAGCACACACTCCCTTGCAGCACCTGATAATCCAGAAAAAGGTGCATGGCCTTTGTTCCTCAGACAATTGGTATGAACTAGCAACCTGTCAAAATGCTCTAAGAACATATCAATGTCCTCACTAGGTCTGAACTCTGGGAGCTTTAACTTGGACCTCTAACTCTATCATTGCCTGTCGATCAACCCCCTGATTTACAGATGCGGGAGACCGTGAAAGAAGTTGTTCACATCTCTTCCCTACGCAGGGCCTCCTGTCTGGCAGTCCCTCTCTGCGCAGATCTTCCTGTCTGGCAGCCTCCTCTCTACGCTGATCTAACTCTTCCCGATGAGGGCTTCCTGTCTGACAGCCTCTTCCCGACGGAGGGCTTCCTGCCTGACAGCCTCTTCCCTACGCAGAATAGCCTCTTCCCTACGCAGAATTTCCTGTCTGTCAGTCTCCTCTCTGCGCAGAGCCTCCATCCTATCTAGCTCTTCCCGATGGAGCGTTGCCTCTTCCCTACGAAGGGCTTCCTGCCTAGCAGCCTCTTCCCTACGCAGAGCTTCCTGCCTAGCAGCCTCTTCACTACGCTGCCGCTCCAGAAACATAAGGACGGAGGCGATTGTCCTGGGCAGATTCACCACTCCCGACACGGGAGGATAGACCCGTTGACCCGTCCCTTGGGTCTCGACTTTCCCATGAGGAAAGTCTCCCGGGCATACTCCTTACGAGGGGAAGCATGAAGAAAGAGGGTTTTGATTTCTGTGACTCAACAGAAGCCCACAGTTGCTTCGCTATACTTTGACGCTTCCGAGCGGAAGTGCCAGTCGGGGTCTCAACAGAAAGATCCCCTAGCGAAGAGGTAGTGAAAGTACTCGCTGGACTATCGGCTACAGCACTGGAATAAGTAGAAGTCACTGTAGTCGCAGTACTGGTACTAATAGTAGGGACTACATTTTGAAGACCTTTCTTCTTCGACGCACGCGTCGCCATAACCACCAGCACCGGACGTCGCCATGACAACTATATCCTAACGGTTATCAAATACAGGAGAAAGACAATTCCACTTGAAAAACAGATACCGCACGGATATGTCACGTCTCTTGGTGACTAACTGAAAACTAGCAAATAAAAAAAAATGTCAACGTGCAATGTCCGGCTGCTCCCACTCTGGCAACACCGCGCTACTACAACACGAGCAACAGTGCGGTGGGGCTCACCGGAAAAAAACACACAAAAAAAATGTCCAGGCTGCTCCCACTCTGGCAACACCGCGCTCCACAGCACGAGCAACAGTGCGGTGGGGCTCACCGACAAAAAAAAACACAATGACAGAAGGAATCCGAAAAAAAAAAATGTAACACTAACGTCTGATACACCTACCTGTACTCCATAACCCGTAAAAAAAACTGGTTAAATACAAAACAGAACGGCAGACTGAGTGGCAACAGAAAGGAAAGTCTTACGGCCGTAACTGCGTGAGGCACCCGGCGGAAGGAGGAGTCTGGTCGCGGTCGACTCCCCTTGTCTCGACTCGACTCCCCAGTCACACCCGATGTTCCTTCAGGCCACCAGAAGAACTCCCTACACACTAGAGTCACCCAGCCAACCACCCACAACAAACACGACAAACTGACTAAACACATACAAAATAGACAGAACTGGACAGGTACTCCGCGAAACGAGAGAGAGAGTCAGAGCCCTCACATCCCGGACGAGCCCCCACAAATGTCACGACCGACCCCTGGAGGTCTGCCCTGACAGGATCGGTCTAGATGGGAGTGAAGGGAGTGACTGAACTCACACGCCCCGCAAGAGACCACACAAGAAAGATACGATACAAACACCCCATTTATTCACCACCAACACACACAAGTCACAAATAAGCATTTCCAACACACACAACATGCACAATCACACTCAAGCATTTTAACACTCACGACATACACACAATTAAGCATTTCAACACACACGACAATACCCATAGTCGCAAACAAACATTTCAACGCACACAATATAACTATAATCTTGAATAAGGATTTCCAGCACGCATTCCCTTCCGTGCTTCATGTGGTTCCCCCCACACCCCTGCCTCCCCAAAGTCCACTGTGAGCACCGAGTCGCACCAAGTGCCCCAAACCGGGTCGTTCCTGAACAAAGTGTCTTTCGACGCCGACACCATTGACACACACACACCCGAATGGCACGACGCACAACGAACCACACTGGTGACACGGGCTGTAGGAGTCCGAAGGCCGCGGAGAACGCGTCCCGTGGGACGAGGCGTTGTCGCTGAAGGTCCCGGACAGGGTCGGGATCCTCCAGCAAAGTCCTTGTGCTCCTCAAACCAGTGCGTGGCCCCCAACAGCGCAAGCTTCGGTGAATCCCCCCGGGAGGAGAGGACACGGAAGGAACTGGAAGGAAAGAAGGAAGAAGGGTACTAGGAACCCCGCAGTCAGTACGGTCTGATATTCGCTGCTCACTCCTAACAGCCACTCGCATGATGGGCGAGGGAGGTGTTTGCTAATTAAATTAATGACATCAGCTCAACACAGACCTGAGCATAACAGTCAACAAACCAAACGAGGAACGTTCGCTAAAGGTCTCCTCACACGAAGCAGGTAAGAGGTTACATAACAGGCAAACAAACAAATATCAATTTATATCTTCATCCTTCCCTCACTCACGTTCAACATTTTCCTTTCTTAGGAACTGAACAGATACAGCCAACCGCTGCTCTATAACTGCCACCACATTTACAAATAATACTAACTCAATGGCACAATTAACCCACACATTTTATAACAACATTTGAAAACGACACAATTCTCCAACCACGCATCCAAACGACTAATCATGCGTACGCACGCTCGCAAACATAAAACTCGTTCCCCTTGCACACACAAACAGACGGTGGCCGAAGAACACGAGACCGCAATTGTAACAGGGGCGGACAAGCGAGACCAAGCAAGTACCAACCCTGAATCACCAGGTTCTCCCCCTTCCCCGCCGACTACCGCATCACAAGATGCATAAAAAGGAGAAAGACTTTAAGATATAATTTTGACTGGCCAGGTTAAAGATTGAATTAACCAGAAAAAGTGGTCTCAAACAATATTTCTTTTATAATTTTGAAAACCAAAAGAAATTGCGCAAAAGAGAAGAATTAGCCGGCTAACAACAAAAAAAAAACAACAACAAATAAACCACGAAACTGATGCTTACCAGCTACCCGTGGTTGACCCCAGTGCGGTCAAGCGACTCTCTACCCTCTGTCCGGTCGAGAGGACAGCAGAGCAGATGCGGAAAAGAGTTGACGTGATGTCCCTCCCCTACAGGCCGACTGTAGGAATGAAGGTACCGACCGTACCTTCGACGAAGTGGTGTAGAACCAGAACCGGAGCAGGCGCTCCCAGAGACATCTTCCGCTCGAGTGAAGAGAAAACCTGCCTCAGCGATGGCAGCCAACATGCCACGCTACGTCACAGTGAGCATACCTCAAGCCTAAGAGGAATGATGCACGTGCGACAGGTAAAAAGACAGGAGAGAGGCCGATAGAGACAGCCAGTTAAAGCGAAAGGTACCAGCCACCCGTGAACCTGCAGATGATATGCACGGGCAGTGGAAATTAGAGAGAGAGAGAGAGAAAGTAAACCTAACCTGAGCTGAACGACATTAAGGTGCAAACGCACTACAAACCCACATTAAGGGACGGATACACGACAACAGCAACGACAATAAATAAATGAATAATTCCGCCACCCTAGACGGGTCAATCGTCGTAGGCCTCGTGACAAACTCGTGACACTGAGAAGCAAAAGAAATCATGAAAGAGCAAAACAAGCTACATTTTCTTGTGAAAAGTAGAAAAATAAAAAAAAATATGCAGTGGTAGAAAAGGCAGAGGAGTCGGATTGCCACTTTCCGCGGTCACTGAGGGGAAACAACCAAGTTTCGAAATATCGGTATATGACCAGGAGTTATATGTTAGTGAGTTTTCCCTCCCTATTGGAGGATGTCTCCCCCTTGGAGAATATAAGCTTGCTGAAGGCTCATTTGAGAAGCATTTATTTTATTTTTTCCCCATTCACCCACTCAAGCACATACTGTTAGTTAGGCAGAATCATCTACCACTGCAGATATGAATGCTATCTCCCCCCCTATTTCTTCAATCTAAGACATAAGAGCAAGCTTTGTTTATAATTCAATATTTCTTGCAGTCATTGCAACACCAAGCTGCTCTGTAAGTTGCTGGAACGGTGCTAGGTACTTATCCTTGGAATTTATTAGTTTGTTGTATTTTAGTCCCTTGCGGATTCATTCCAAGAACTGGCCCTCAGCACTTGTGTCTTAGAGGATATCTTTTTTATATTTTCTACTTTTTCACAAGAAAATGTAGCTTGTTTTGCTCTTTCATGATTTTTCTTTTGCTTCTCAGATGGCACCTTTGGTTGGTTTTTTTGAAAACTCAACAAACATACTACGGTGTTGCACACCAGCCTTTTCTGGGATTGCATTCTTCTTAAAATTGAAAAGGCAGAGGAGTCGGATTGCCACTTTCCGCGGTCACTGAGGGAAACAACCAAGTTTCGAAATATCGGTATATGACCAGGAGTTACATGTTAGTGAGTTTCCCTCCCTATTGGAGGATGTCTCCCCCTTGGAGAATATAAGCTTGCTGAAGGCTCATTTTGAGAAGCATTATTTTATTTTTTTCCCCATTCACCCACTCAAGCATAGTGCTTAGGCAGAATCATCTACCACTGCAGATATGAATGCGTATCCCCCTATTTCTTCAATCTAAGACATAAGAGCAAGCTTTGTTTATAATTCAATATATATATATGTGTGTGTATGCATATATGTGTGTGTGGGTATATATATGTGTGCATATGGATATAATCTTACGAAAAATGATTATATGTTGTCCCCTTTTTTCACCCCCCTCTCTCTCTCTGCCTCTCTCATTCTCTCTTTCTTTCTCTGTCTGTGCATGCGTGCGTGTGTAATGTTCCGAATTCCGTACATATTTGTCATGTTCATTTACTGTCTGATTTTATACAGGCTAATTATTGTAACGTTTTAGTACATTTCCATTTCAAATCATTACATCTCATGCTGTCATCCTCTCTCATCCTCTCTCGCTTTTTTTTTCTCCTCCCCCCCCCCCCCCTCCCCCAATTTCATCTCACTTTGCTTAATACCTTCTACGTATTTTTCATGCCTTGCGAAAAATGAATACATGTTTGCCTTGCTCTCTCTCTCTCTCTCTCTCTCTCCTCTCTCTCTCTCTATGCGTGCGAACGTGCGTGTATTTGTGTGGTTCAAAAATATGTACGCACTTTGTCATATTCACTTCACTGTCTGTTTTCATACATGCCAATCTTGTAAGTTGTAGTACACTTACATATGTTTCCCCAGCCCACCTCACTCCCTACCCCCCCTCTCTCCTTCCTCTTCATTATTGTTATTCTCAATTTTATTTATTTATTTTTTTAATTTTGTTATTATTATTTTTTTGTTGTTGTTTTGTTTATTATTATTCTTATTTTTTGATTTGTTTTCATTTATCTTCTATTTTCATTTGATGTTCCTCTATGATTACATGACCGCTTTGCTTGCTTCTTTGATTTCTTACATGAATTGATTTCACTGCATGTTGCAGTCCCTACTCAGGGCGAGGACTGGATGTAAAAAAGCACGTCAGTGCTTATCTATTATCCTCGTAAATAAAGAATTTTGTCTTGTCTTGTCTTGTCTTGTCTTCTCTCTCTCTGTGCGGTTACTTCAAAAGATTCTCTGTCCGTCTTTGTCTATGTCTCTGTTTTTCTGTTTGTTTGTCTGTCTGTCTGTCCGTCTGTGTGTGTGAGTGCGTGCGTGCGTATGTATGTGTGTGTGTGTGTGTGTGTGTGTGTGTGTGTGTGTGTGTGTGTGGTGGTTGTGTTGTGTGTGTGTGTGTGTGTGTGTGAACAAAAAATAACATTTTAATTGAACATTTTGTGTGTGTCCGTGTGTGTGTGTGTGTGTGTGTGTGTGTGTGTGTGTGTGTGTGTGTGTGTGTGCGTGCGTGCGTGCGTGCGTGCGTGCGTGCGTGCGTGTGGTGTGTGTGTGTGTGTGTGTGTTCAAATTGTTCAACTACGTTGATGGAAAGTTTCCATGTGGACTAATTTTGCATTTAGTGACGTTGATGAAAAACACTTCCCTCTGGTCTAATCTTCTATAGTCCCTGAGCCAAGAGGTGAAACCCTCCCCCCTAGTGGGAATTTTGCAGACAGTGATTTGTGTGTAGCTGGAGACATGCCATTTTGATTTCTGCTTGTTTGCCAGCTGAACTCTGCTGGGTGTGGCTGCAGCGCTTGGTCAAAGTTACCATGTCAAACAAAAACACCGCTCAGACCATCATATCAACAAGTTCATTTTCTCATCGTGTTGGCCAATGGTGGCAGTAAAATGATGTGCTGCAGGCTTCATGAGTGTCTCTGTATTCTGAAAACACTTTATACTCTTCCAGATTGGACCATCTCGTATCTGTGGCCTGTTGTTTTCCAATGCGCGCTATCGTTTTAACGCAAAATTTGAAGGTTTCAACTTCCATACAAGAAAAACAGCGATCACAAGTACTGTTTTTTGTGTATTTAATGTAAGACCAAAGTACCAAGATCATTTACAGCTACTTTCAAGATTCTAGAGCAATTTAGTAGATGACGATGACAGATATGCCACCCCTACCCCTTAAATGATAAAAAAAAATAATAAAAATAAAAAGGCACAAACTACCCATGTAGTTTTGAATTACTAGCAAAGTACTTTTTATTTCTTAGCTGGTTATTCCTATGAAAAGATCCCTCTAAAATGGTATTAGGCTTCATATCCACAGTTCAGCATGGTTGTAGCATTGAGGTTCCTGTATATTGCATCATTTAACTGTCTTTGAGGTGTTCACTTCTTCATTTCCTTTCGAATTCTCACTGTTCCGCTGTGGGAATTTTCTAAAACAGAATACAATGTATGATTGTTTTGAAGAAAATGAAAATGTCTAACTAAATAATTATCATCTCTAACCCTTTGATTAGGGATAACAAGTATAACAAAACACACAGGTCTTTTGGCAGACACACTCCTCCTATACTGCCTTTTATAACAAAATCAGAACAGCTTTTTTTTATAGCATGTCTGAGAAGAAAGTCATCTCGAGCATCAAATCATTCTTATCAAAGAGAAAGGTGCTAAATGAAACATTGCTAAAAATGGTACTCTTTGAGAACTTTCAGTTCCTTTCTGACAAGATAAAAGGTCTTAAAACACAGCAGATGTAACCGTGAATGACCAACAAGAGTAATTTGCTGTCAGTCGTTCATTATTGGCAGAAAACAGAGGATGTACTCTAGCCGCTACTCATTGTCAATGAACACAAAGTCAGTGTCAAAGTCAGCCAAGCTGAACGAATCTGGTTCATCATTAACTTCTGGGGCGGGCGGATTCTCCGCTAGGACATCCACAAGCTCTGCAGGCATGAGAAGGCCACGTGTCCATGTCACTTCAAGTCCTTCAGATGTCTTTTGCCATCCATGACCCTCTGGTGATGGGATGTGTGGCTTTGGCTCGTGAGAATGGTTCCATATGAGTGTCTGGTAGTTCACTCTCTCAATGTGCATGAGCAGAGAATCTCTGCATGGTGGCAACAGACTCATGTCCATACCATCGTAACAGGTCAGCAGTTCTTCACTGGTGTTGAATCGCTCTAGGAATTTCTCACATCGAAGCTTGTTGATGTCTTTGGTGCATGAACCCCGCCCTCTGTACAAGACACAGGTAAACTCTTCAAGTTCTTTCATGACGGTTGGGTGAATTTGGGCCATGACACCAAGCTGAGCAAATGTTCTGATATACTCGGATGCTGTTTGAGGGTCTTGATTGGGGCAATTTTCCCTTTCCTGACAAACGCACTCGTCGTGTCGCATCCGCTGAATGCATGGACAACAGGTAACACGGAACAGATCTCTTTGCCCACAGTCAGCGCAACGTTCTTGATGTCAATGAGTCTCCGCTTATTTCAGACTCCTGTATCAAAGAGAATCTTCTGGGGATGCTTTCAGCGTACTTGAGAAGAAGGATGAAGACATCTGTGTCTGGAGATCTCACAGTGATCGTTGAATCTTCAGAAGAGTTGTCGGCAATATGGAGACAGTGCAGCATCGTCATCCTTTCAACATGACCCCTTTCAATAATGCTGTCTTGAACATAGCACACTAAGCTTGCAAATGCATCAGCATGAGCAGCCCGTTCTTCTGTCACATTTGTGTCTCCACTTGAAGTCTGTCGCCTTCGATCCTCCTCGGAATGTGTGTATGCCCTACGACAGTAATTATGATAGTGGGCTTCCTTGGCCACCAGGTCTGTATCCTTGCACCTTTGCCAGAATTCGTTCATTCTTCTTTTGTTCAGCACTCTTTTGATTGATGCCTCTGCCGTCTTTGTCACACACTTCACAAGGTTTTCTTCTTTTCTTTTCCGTACTAGTCGCATCTTGCCACAAAACAAACACTCATCTGCTGGGAAAAGGACGCTACTTGATGACGGTGCAACTGTACGAGTCCTTTGAGAAGTAGATGTCGAGTCTTCATCAGATGTGTGCTTTCGTTTCAGTAGTTTGGTCGTGTTTGTGAAATTCTGGTAACACCATCTGTGATAGCCATGAATGTGAGGGAGGTACTGTTCTGGCACCTGACAACAAATGCTTGGTACCTTCAAGTTCACCTCCTCTTGCAACTGTCAAAGTGCAACTGAATCTTTCATCCTTTGAAAACTTGTTTAACATAAGGGTCTTACTTTAGTGTCCGATTTGTTCTGGGGGTAATGAACGATGCATGTAGGACCACTAAATGTCTTTTTTGTGCCCCTTGATGTGCCTGATGTTAGCTGAACAGGCTTCTCGTCTGTTTTCTTTTTCTCCATTGCTTGCTTTATTCTTTTTTGGCTGAGTCTGTGTAGGGAACCTACACAGACTCAACCAAAAAGTAAATTAGAAAAATGCAAACATCACTGAAAATCCAAAAAGTACTTTGATATTGAGAAACAAAAATCAAGACAGCTGTTGTAGGGAGAGTGACTAATTTGTTATATCTAGGCAGCGATTACCCAACCTGATATTTGTTGATCAGTTCTAGGCGCAAAATTCTCGCTGGTAACTTACTTTGACCATTCACCAAAAGTGGCGCCCAATTCAACAATCATTTTCACCTTCTGACTGTAGGGTGGTAGTGGGGTGTCCAATAAACTCTACAATGAATTCTTTGTGGTCAAAATAATTGATCTACGTACTCTATCGTCTGTCTAGATGGCTTACGCTAAGCTTTGTAACAGTTTTGCCACAAATGACCTTGAAAATGACCTTTGACCTTTAAAATTACCTTCAAACAGAAAATAAGCACCAGGAATAGATTTCTCACACCCAATAACATGGGATGGAAGGTAATGGTCACATGTCTAGAGCTAATAGAAACTGAGACAAGACGTTTTCTATATTCATGGCGGCCATTTAAAAAGCGGGGGGTACCTAACTTTGAAAATCCACCACACCTACACCCAGCAACGGATCGCTGGCAAACAACCTGATTTCAGTAGCTTAGATGTTAAGCTTTCCAATGGTACCTGTCTGGAAAATTCCCCACTAGGGGGAGGGGGGGTATAGGACGGCTCATGGACTACTATGTTGTTGATGGTGTTTGTCATCAGTATGCACGTCAGACGTGGATGTTCCCCTCGGCCTTGGCGCAACAGGAGCTGATGGGTCCGGCGTCAATCAGATGACGTACGGGAAGCGCCGGCCGCTTTGATGGTGCCAAATCTCGTGTGAAAATTCGCACCATGCCACAAAGTCCCTTTGACCGTCCCCTGGTCGTGAGATTGACGTATCGAGAGACCGCAAACATTACCAAGCCCGTCGCTCTGGCGGTTATGTCTTGGGATGGCGATGCTTTGCTCTTGCTGTTATTTACTGGTCTTTTTGTTGAACGATGATTCTGATCACTTTGACCATCATATTGTCTGCACGGTCGTAACACGATATTTCTGTATTATTTTTGCTTGAGAAGCAGTTTTATTATTCTTGATCACATCTGGTTTTGTGAATTTATCTGTCTGTAGTAACACAAAGTAGAGAAGATCCCAGTTTAGTGTCCTAGGGCACCTGTCACGGTACAAAGTGTCCGCAGAAACAAAGTGTCCGCATGCGGACACTTTGTTCCCTGCGGGCACTTTGTACCGTGAACTGACATCCAAAGTGTCCGCAGAAATCCTGCGGACACATTGTTCCGCGAGTTGACATATAACTTACAAAAGCGGAACAAAGTGTCCGCAGCCGTTTCAGCCTCAGTGTGAGTGGGTGAATGTGCACGTACACCCCCATGCCCGTGCGTGAGTGCGTGGTGTGTGTGTGTTGTGTGTGTGTGTGTGTGTGTGTGGTGTGTGTGTGTGTGTGTGTGTATGTGTGTGTGTGTGTGTGTGTGTGTGCGTGCTTGTGTGCGTACGTGCTTGTGTGCGTGCGTGCGTGCGTGCGTGCGTGCGAGTGTGTGTGTGTGTGTGTGTATGTGTTGTGTGTGTGTGTGTGTTTTGTGTGTGTGTGTGTGTGTCTATGTATGTGTGTGTGTGTGTGTGTGTGTGTGTGTGTGTGTGTGTGTGTGTTGTGTGTGTGTGTGCGCGCGCGCGCGCGCGCGCACGCACGTGAGCGTAATCAAAACTTAATGCGCTGTTGCACAAAAAGTAGTCAACAAATTTTAAACAATTTTTTTTTAATTCACACACACACACACACACGCGCGCGCGCGCGCGCGCGTGTGTGTGTGCGCGTGCGTATGCACGCACACACGCACGCACGCACGCACGCACGCACATGGGAGTGTACGTGCACATTCACCCACTCACACTGAGGCTGAAACGGCTGCGGACATTTTGTTCCGCTTTTGTAAGTTATATGTCAACTCGCGGAACAAAGTGTCTGCAGGATTTCTGCGGACACTTTGGATGTCAGTTCACGGTACAAAGTGTCCGCAGGGAACAAAGTGTCCGCGGGCGGACACTTTGTTTCTGCGGACACTTTGTACCGTAACAGCACCCTTTAGAGCCAACCGCTATCGGTGCAATTATACACAACACTGGGGGAATGTTGTTTAAAAACCAGATGGACCCCTAGGTCAGTGTCTTCCCATGATGACTGCTTTCTCTAGCTGCAACACTGAGGGTGTCATGAACGGCGAGCTTCTCTGTGTGTGTGTGTGTGTGTGTGTGTGTGTGTGTGTGTGGTGGCGCGCAAGAAACAAGGTTATCTGTTCTGTAAGAGCGAGTTAAAAAACAACAACACAATTTTGGCCACTTGCACTCAAAGAAACCAATGGCCGTCTCACTGAACCGGCAGCACGGTAATTAGATATGATCTAACAACGATTTATTAATCAATAGTTTGAAATTCAGCTACATGCCACCAGTTCAAGCAGTTAATACGATCACAAACGGGCGCAGAGTTCTGACCCCGTTACCGTTACGCCGTAAGTTCGCCGCTGTAATGGGAACAGCTCTATAAAGGAACCGTTTGTTTTTCAGTGAAATACCCTCTCCAAGAGAGTGCACAAAAAAGGGGAAAAGTGTTCCCATCCCACGTCCTAGCGCGCAGACGAACCACAAGAAATGGCGCTGTGTGGCCCACCACACCTTGATGCACAGGACCAGTTCCGTTATGTCCCCCCCCCCTCCCCCCTCCCCCCTCCAGACGAACCACAAGAAAGTGGCAGTTGTGTGGCCCACCCCACCTTGATCCACAGGACCAGTTCCGTTACGTCCCCCCACCCCCCAAGAAAACAAATCCTGCATGCCCAAGACCACGTCTTGTGCAGGCGGAAATCTTCACAAATGTATGATTAGAATGTTTTCTAAATGCACCAGCAACATATTCATATTTTTTCCTCAGAAGGTAATAAGTTGTTCACAAAATACGAGTGGAAAATATTCCCCAGAAATCTGTCTGCACACAAGTAGTGAAAAGACATTATGAAAGAAAATACAGAGCTTTTCTGTTAGGTGTCAGAACTTTGACTGGTCTGCCTTTTTGTAATTCCAGTTGCTTTCTTCCTGTGAGGGCAGGCTGTTCTGTCAGGGTCAGTTTCACCAGAACAAGCAGATGGTCGCTACCGCCCAGCTGGGTGCACACTTAATCCAATCTAGATGTAAGCTGTGTATAAAAAGTAATCTGTCTTAACCATCTGCTTTTCTTACATTTTGTTTGTATTGTAACTACTGAAAAGTTCAATGCTAGAGGAGTTCTTTAAAGCTTTTGATGCATTTTGATGAATTTTGAAAAGAAAATCCCAAACGCAAAAACAATGCGAGAATTTTGAAACAATTTTGATTTCAAATTTTCGGGCCCCTTTTTACACAAATCACATAGCCAATATGTCGATTCTGTAAGGATACAACATAGTTTTTGGTTGAATTCCCAGCCATGCGGGCATTCAAGGCAACGAGGTGGTTGATCAACTTGCCAAGAATGCCACAAAGAAAGATTTTAGCAGATTCACACTGATCTGAAACCCGAAAAACACAGGCTTATGTTAAAGACCTCTGGCAAGAGGAAGGCAACTCGCAGACGGATAACAAATTATACAAAGTCCCTGCAAACCTGAAAGAGCTTTTACCGTGCTCCCAAGGCGGCCTTAAAGAAGAAACAGTTTCTTCTCTTCTTCTTCTCCAGCGTTGAGGGCCCAAACCTTGATTATTCTGGCACCTAAACAGTTTTGTGCCGTTTGCATACAGGCTACTCGTTTTTACACCCATTCTTATCTTTTAAAAGGTGAAGAAGCTCCATGTCATGTACTACTCACAGTGAAACGTTTTTTTTAGAACGTTGGGATTTGCATGGTGTGAGACAGACATTTTACAGCAGACTCCATGGAAACCTTG
>CM031614.1:30734212-30743915 GCA_018398815.1 Conus ventricosus
ATAATTGCTATCACATTGTTATTCTGTCACATTGCTGTTTGATGTTAGCATGAAATTGATTTCCATTGACAGATTTGTATGACTTCATCAAGATTTTCATGACTTTACTATAATTCCATTGTCAGTTCTGTTTGTGTTGATAAAAGCACACGTTCAGCATGAAATGGACACCAAATACCCTCTCTGCGTGCCTTCATGGATGATAAAACAGACCTTTCATCCAGGAAAATGAAACACGCTAACCACTGGAGGATTTAAACGCGTTAATTTAGTTTATCCGTGATTAGTTCGAACTAAAGAAGTCTCTCCCTCCGAAAAAGAAAAGCAGCTGAAACAGCTACGTTCATCTGAGCCAGCCATCTAATCCAACAGCAGCACAACTGAACACGACCGACAGGACTCAGCAGCGGTGCAGCTTCTCCTCTGGTGGGGTGCCTGGTGACGACTCTACAGTGACTCTCCATGTGGACAGCAGAAGCCAGGGCTGCAGCGGGACAGCCAGGGTACCGGGTGTGACTGTGGACGGAGAGCCGGCATGAGGGCATAGAGGTGGTGCCTCTGGAGTGCCAGAGAGGATGAGACAAGAAGAAGACAAAGACCCCCCCCCTCCCCCCCCCCCTGCCCACACACACACTCCCTAAAAAAACAAAAAACAAAGAAAGAGAAAAAAGCAAAAAAGAAAGAAAACCGATAACAGCAACAACAAACCCACATACATCAACAGTAGCAGAACTAGTCATGAGTCATTAGGCACATCTATCTTTGATCACATCTATCTTTGATCTCATACAGCAGCTCTCCTCTTTGGGTGAGAAGAGGACCAAACCTATAACAGCTATAGCAAAAGCTGATGACAAAAGTCCCAGTTAACTTACTATATAGTCTCAACAAATTTTCCACTTTACGATAGATCTCCACTAGCTGTGTGGTTAAGACGTCTGACGATTCAGGGGTCACGGGTTTGAATCCCGGTAGCGTCAAGCCATCCAGAGCTGACGACCAGCCTCGTTAGAGTGTAAGGAGTTAGGAGTCAAAACACTGTTTGAGAGGAGGGGGAGAGGGAACGACTTTTTCTCCAAGACCATGTGTTGTCCAGCTTCCCTTTAAGTTTCTTCCTCTCGATTTCTTTGTCGTTGTTGTAAGACTTTCTTGTGATTTCTATGACATTATTGCAAGACTTGATCGTGATTTGTGTGTCATTATTGTATGGCTTTATCGTGATGTTTATGACATAAATGTATGAAAGTATGATTCATCTGACTTCATTGTGGTTTTTATGACATTATTATGATTTCTATGTTGTCTAGGGCTTCAAGGCAGAAGATGTAAAGGACCTAATGTTTTATCACGACCGGAATACCTCACTGTCATCGCCACATCGGGCAAACTGGTTTACATGCGTCGGGCCAAAGGTGAAAACAACGAACTTTCAGGTTTACCCAACTGATGTCGTGTTTTTGTTATAGGGCGTAGCTTACGCCCGAAGATGACGTTAGCCTTCCGTGGAAAGTGAACTTCCTCACAACTAGTTTTCGTGAGAGCTATCGTCATCAGTCTTGTAGACTTTTGGCTGTAGGAATCCGTTCTATATCGGCTTACATCTGGTTATGTAATACCCCGTCTTTTTACCTGTTATGTCTTTCTGTATCGCTCAGTTATCTTGGTAACGAAAGACATTGTGAAATCTTGGAGTTGGCCATGAAGTTGCTGACGTTCGCCAGAAACAAGCACAAACCATCTCAGTGAAAAACAAATGCCATGACATGTTCGTGAGGGTCGTTGGCCTATTCGAAAATGTGAGAGCGTTTATTGAGAAGATCCATTGTACATTAATTAACATTGGATATTGTCGTTTTCCAGCATGAAAAAAAGTCTGTGTTTGCTGGTACTGCAGCTTTCTCCACTCCTTGAAGTGAATCCATGTTACATGTGTGTGTGTGTTGTGTGTGTGGTGTGTGTGTGTGTGTGTGTGTGTGTGTGTGTGTGTGTGTGTGTGTGCGTATTGCGTGCGTGCGTGCGTGTGTGTTTGTGTGTGTGTGTAAGATAATGTTGCTTATAGCCCACCGACCGCAAAGGCCACATCAGGGCTGTGTGTGTGTGTGTGTGTGTGTGTGTGTGTGTGTGTGTGTGTGTGTGTGTGTGGTGTGTGTGTGTGTGTGCGCGCGTGCGTGCGTGCGTGCGTACCTCTGTGTGTGTGTGTGTGTGTGTGTGTGTGTGTGTGTGTGTGTGTGTGTGTGTGTATGTGTGTGTGTGTGTGTGTGTGTGTGTGTGTGTGTGTGTGTGTGTGTGTGTGAGAGCGGATGGGAGTTTGGGCTCTGGAATCATATCTTTGTTGTTTCAAAAGCATTGCTGAAATCGTTATTTTCCGATAATTGAAGAATTCCAGAGAAGACCTCGGAGATTTGGGTGATGAAATGTTTGCTTGTTGATGGACTGCATGTTTTGTGTACAACCAGTTGTGAAGTTTGATCACTTTAGAAGTGATTACATATTTTGTGTACAACCAGTTGTGAAGTTTGATCACCTTGGAAGTGATTACATATTTTGTGTACAATCAGTTTTGAAGTTTGATCACTTTAGAAGTCATTACATATTTTGTGTACAACCAGTTGTGAAGTTTGATCACTTTAGAAGTCATTACATATTTTGTGTACAACCAGTTGTGAAGTTTGATCACTTTAGAAGTCATTACATATTTTGGAGATTTGGATTTAGTGTTTTCTTGTTATTTATGCTCAACGATGGATTACAGCACAGAATATACTTACATTCATAGCAATATTCTATTACGAGATAAATCGGGTGAGAGTCTTTGAAAAAATATTACACTTCGATGAGTCATTTCACGGTACTTTGGTCAAACTCTGCTTTGGGTGCTATATCAGCTGTTTTAGTTTTCATTGGTGTTCAAAACCATGATCTGTTAAAGAAGAAGAAAGCCATGGCGTGGCTGTTAAAGAAGAAGAAAGCCATGGCGTGGCTGTTAAAGAAGAAGAAAGCCTTGGCGTGGCTGTTAAAGAAGAAGAAAGCCTTGGCGTGGCTGTTAAAGAAGAAGAAGCCATGGCGTGGCTGTTAAAGAAGAAGAAAGCCTTGGCGTGGCTGTTAAAGAAGAAGAAAGCCTTGGCGTGGCTGTTAAAGAAGAAGAAAGCCTTGGCGTGGCTGTTAAAGAAGAAGAAAGCCATGGCGTGGCTGTTAAAGAAGAAGAAAGCCTTGGCGTGGCTGTTAAAGAAGAAGAAAGCCTTGGCGTGGGTGGTTGGCTCGGCTTGTTACAGCACCAAGCTGACAGTCCTGTGTTAGAGTTTGAATCTTAAGGAGGATCTTCATTGCTGAGTTTCCTTCTACTTCCCTTTGTCTTCTTCAGCTTCAGTACAAAGTGGTAGTTGCTGCTAGCGTCTGCTCCTGTCAGTGCTAGACATTCCTCATGGAACTCATCCACTTCTGGTCGGTAGCGGTGTGGGATGTTTGTTCGCTGTTTTATTCCTCATGGAACTCCTCCACTTCTGGTCGATTGCGGTGTGGATGTTTGTTCGCTGTTTTATTCCTCATGGGCCTCATCCACTTCTGGTCGATAGCGGTGTGGGATGTTTGTTCGCTGTTTTTTCAACGGTGCTGATTCAACGCAGTCGCCTCACTTTGCAACTAAAACAACAATGATTGTGACACTGACTACGATGACAATAACAGTCACGACTATTACTTAAACAGCAATGGTCATGACAATGACGACAATGATAACAATGGCTACGACAATGATTGCAACAACATGGACTATGAACGTGCCAATACGACGACGACAGTGTCGACACAAGATCATATCAAAGATGGTGATGATGATGTTACAGTGGCCGTGTTGCCGTACCTGCAGTGTGGTATAGACGTGGGCAACAGTAACTGGATGGACGGCTTTGATGGCACTATGAGCAGGGTAAGTAAGCCAGGCATGGAGAAACTGACAGGTGAATGATGCTTGGAGGCGAGTGAGTGGGTGGGAGAGGGCAGGAGAGGTCAATCTCCCACAGACATGTGTCATTTTGATACCGGACGCAAATGTTGTACTGGCCATATTTGATGTGCAGGTATTTCTAGATGAAGGCTTTAAAAAACCCTCAATTTGAATAAATGATGGAGATATTGGGCCTGCAATTTTCACACACACGCCCGCACGTTTTGTGTGTGTGCGTGTGTGGGTTTTTTTTTTCCGTGTGTGTGTGTGTGTGTGTGTTGTGTGTGTGTGTGTGTGTGTGTGTTCGACGCCATTTTCATAGCTGCCATCCTTTGCTATCGAATTCATGAAGCTGTGAATTCGCCGTGATCGTTTGATGTTTTTAATTTGATTGGTTTGGAATACCTTATTTTGTACCATTTTATGTTTTGTTTTGCCTCGTGTAGTTTCGTTTATTCATTTCATTTTCAGGTTCAGTTTCTGCGCTGTGATCCACCAGACTTCCGCGTCTTCTGACCCACCAGGCCTGTGATGCCATCGGCCTAGACATGGCCCTGGCCCACCATGCCTTCAAGTCGATCGTGTTCTAACACGTCCTTTTATTATTATTATCATTATTATTATTGTAATTATCATATTCATTATTATTACTATTATCATTATAAAGATGATGATGATGATGATGATGATGATGATTGTTGTTGTTATCATTATTGTCTCTATTATTGTATTATTATTATTGTTGTTATTACTATTATTATTATCATCATCATCATCATCAATAGTTGTTGTTATTTGTCTTCGTTTAAATCTCGTCTTCAATGTTCATACATCATATAATTTGTCTTTAATGTTATCATTATTTTATTTTTAGGGCAAAATGATATCTGCAAATTGATAAGTAGAAAGGTAAATGCAACCTCCCTCTTACTCTTTGATGGAAAATCGTTTAAAAGCAGGGTAGCAGTTCTTTTTCTTTCCTTTTTAATACGCCAAATAACAATATCATTTTCATCAGAATTTCTTTTATGGTTTAATGATACACATATGTTTACTGGTTATCATTGTTTTGCTTTTCAGTATGAATGGCTTTATGGATAATAAACAACATCGAATATATTGCAATCTCCTCTCTCTCTCTCTCTCTCTCTCTCTCTCTCTCTCTCCTCTCTCTCTCTCTCTCTCTCCTCTCTCTCTCTCTCTCTCTCTCTCTCTCTCTGTCATTGACCTGCACTCGACCGCGTGCGAGCGGTGTGTGTGTGTGTGTGTGTGTGTGTGTGTGTGTGTGTGTGTGTGTGTGTGTGTGTGTGTGTGTGTGTGTGGTGCTCTCTTTAGGAGGGATTGTGCAAACGTGAAAGGCCATTCCAGTCATATCACTTTAAAAGATGTGCTGAATAACACGAGTCGTATACTCACATAGTTCTCAGGATAAAGGATACTGGCGCTCTGTTGTCACGATCTTTACGCGAAAACATTGTTTATTGTTAAAATGTGTGTTGATGGATTTCTCTTACTCCTTGAGTACAGGCTGTTATTTGCACTGAACCAAATATTTGTCCTCTCTGTCCCTCCCTCTCTCTCTGTTTGCCGGAGTATATTTAACCACCAGGACCATGTGTTTGAATGAACACATTGTCTGGCTTCCTTGCCCAACCTATCATTGCACTCCACAGATTATAGTAGTCTTGTTTCTCGATCTCTATTCTTGACCATAGAAATATAAATATTACAAACTAACCAAATCACGAAAACTTTCAGTATGTAATGATTGTCATTACGACATTTGTCTTTGAGGCTGTTTTTGAAACTCTACGAGTAATAAAATCAAGGTAAGGTTTTCTTTAACCTTTATAATGGATTTTAAAACGAACTAGTTCTTACTGCATAGACGTATACATCGGAAGTTACTGAGTTCACAGATATGTACACTACAGCCTTCAATGGAGCTTAATATTGGTTACTGCAGTTTTGTGCATTTGTTACATTTGCACTTCAATCCACCCTTTGATTGTTATCATTCATTGGATGCTTCTGTACTTTGTTTTGAGGAGGAGGGGGTGGGTGCAATCGCATAATCCTATACATTTCACAGACATTAGTACTATTAAAAAAAAACTGATATCGGTAAAGTGCGTTGGAATCAGTTCCTCTTTCTCTCTTCCCCCTCTTTCCCTCGCCTTATTTAGTTTTGATAAGAAGCTGAATCAAAGTTCACATATGGGCAAACAATATACTGAGCTTGTACACAAACAATATACTGAGCTTGTACACAAACAATATACTGAGCTTGTACATCCATTTTGTAACTGTAATTGACAGGCAGGTATCAGCTGAGTGAACATATCTGTAAAACACCGGCTATCAACGTCTCCTTTTTTTTATCACCGCTTTAACGACAACTAATGAATAGGAAAATGTAAATAACGATTGAATTGGAAAATGTAAATAACGATTTATGCTTCAATGTGATATAACTGACAGGTGGTCAGGCAGACAGGCATACGCTTTTGAATGGTTAGATTAAGGCCATGATACACTCAAACTCTTAAAGACAAGGTCACAGGTTGAGGTTTGAACTTAAGTCATGGAACTGATGTTCAGAGGATAGATACAAAAAGAGAGACAGACAGAGAAAGAAAAAAGACAGAGAGAGACATACAGACAGACAGACAGAAGACTTATGACAGACAAATACAAGGACAGCACGTGATAATCCATTAAGTCAATTGAAAACACACACACACACACACACACACACACACACACACACACACACACACACACGTATAAAATTCCCGCCCCCCCCCCCCCCCCCCCCCTACCTAAAGGAAGAAGTAAGAAAACACATACAAACACACAGTGTGTGTTTTCTTACTTCTTCCTTTCTCTGAACACAATGGGAAATCATTGAGGTACCGCTCTGAAGAACTGTTCACCAAGTTACGTCAGCTCTGTCGGTTGCGTTTCAACACTTAGTTGTTTTTTTTTTATTTGCTTTTCCTGTCCGTTCTGCAGTGATGTCAGACCACCGTTTATTCTGTATCCCCTCCGCCTCCCTCCTTGATCACTTCGCTGGAGGATTAGTTTATCAAGTCCCTTTGGTCTTGTTACGTGGCCATAGTAATGTAGTTTGCTTTCTGTAGCTGATATTTTCATATGGTTCGATCTGCGGCAACACAGTTTGACACTCTTCTTCATTAGGAATAATGATCAGTGTGTCTACGGTAAGATTCATTTTCCCTGCTGGGATTCTTCTTTTATGATCTGCTGTGCGGGTCCATGTCTTGCACATAGACAGGAAAGGCATGCAGGAGCACGATCTTGTGTTTCATGGAAATGTCGTTCCATGAATGTGTTAGTCTGGGCAGTGGGCTACCTATCTTGTCTCTGCTGCTCTTGAGAGGATTCATGAATGTGTTAGTCTGGGCAGTGGGCTACCTATCTTGTCTCTGCTGCTCTTGAGAGGATTCATGAATGTGTTAGTCTGGGCAGTGGGCTACCTATCTTGTCTCTGCTGCTCTTGAGAGGATTCATGAATGTGTTAGTCTGGGCAGTGGGCTACCTATCTTGTTTCTGCTGCTCTTGAGAGCATTCATGAATGTGTTAGTCTGGGCAGTGGGCTACCTATCTTGTCTGCTGCTCTTGAGAGGATTTCTGGTTTGGATCCTTCATTCCTAATGATGGGTCGCCGGTAAGTAAATTGTTGAACAGGTTTTTGTACTCCCAGTTCTTAAAGAACAGGGAGTACTTTAGAATGGGAACGAAGAAATGCTGTGTGTGTGTGTGTGTGTGTGTGTGTGTGTGTGTGTGTGTGTGTGTGTGTGTGTGTGTGTTGTGTGTCTGTGTGTCCGTGGTCAAAATGTGTTCCACTCGCTCCAGACAAAACTACTAGGTCGATCTTTGTGAAAATTAGCAGGTATGTTCATTATGGGTCACGGATAATGCCCGATGTTTTAGTTTACCCCGTTACAGCCGTTACTAACGGCTGTAACAGCCTGTAACGGTTTTTCTTCTTTTTAGAATATATTAAAAAGTACTTGACCGATCTTCCTGAAAATTTGCAGGTATGTTCATTATGAGTCACAGATGATGCCCGATGTTTTAGTTTACCGTTACAGCCGTTACTAACGGCTGTAACGGCCTGTAACGCTTTTTCTTCTTTATGGAATATCTCAGAATGTACTTGGCCGATCTTTGTGAAATTTAGCAGGTATGTTCATTATGGGTCTCGGATGATGCCCGATGTTTTAGTTTACCGTTACAGCCGTTACTAACGGCTGTAACGGCCTGTAACGCTTTTTCTTCTTTATGGAATATCTCAGAATGTACTTGGCCGATCTTTCAGAAAAATTGTAGGTATGTTCATTATGGGTCAAGAATAATGCCTGATGCCTGTAATGCCTGTAACGCTTTTTCTTCTTTATAGAATATCTCAGAAAGCACTAGGCGGATCTTTCTGAAAATTTGTAGGTATGTTCATTATGGGTCACAAATAATGTCCGATGTTTTAGTTTACCGTTATTCTGTTACTAACGGCTGTAACGGCCTGTAACGCCTTTTCTTCTTCATGGAATATCTCAGAAAGTACTTGGCCGATCTTTGTGAAAATTAGCAGGTATGTTCATTATGGATCAAGGATGATGCCTGATGTTTTAGTTTACCGTTATAGCATTACTAACGGCTGTAACGGGTTTTTTTCTTTTCTTTATGGAATATCTCTGAAAGTAACTGGCCGATCTTTGTGAACATTAGCAGGTATGTTCACTATGGGTTACGGATGATGCCCGATGTTTTAGTTTACCGTTATAGCCGTTGCTAACGGCTGTAACGGCCCGTAACGCTTTTCTTCTTTATGGAATATCTCAAAAAGTACTTGGCCGATCTTTGTGAAAATTAGCAGGTATCTTCATTATGGGTTACGGATGATGCCCGATGTTTTAGTTTACCGTTATAGCCGTTACTAACGGCTGTAACGGCCTGTAACGGTTTTTCTTTTTTATGGAATATCTCAGAAAGTACTAGGCCGATATTTCTGAAAATTTGTAGATATGTTTATTATGGGTCACGGATGATGCCCGATGTTTAAGTTTACCGTTAGAGCCGTTACTAACGGCCCATAATGGTTTTCTTCTTTATGGAAAATCTCAGAAAGTTCTTGGCCGATCTTTCTGAAAATTTGTATGTTCATTTTAGGTCACAGACGATAGCCGATGTTTACCAGAATAGCTATTACTAACGGTTACACGAGCCCAAGACGATTTTTCCTCTTTATGGAATATCTCACGCGTATTCAGGATAAACTGGGAGTACGTTTATATGCTTTGCATCTTGTTTTTGTTTGTTTTGTTTGTTGTTGTTGTTTTTTTTGGTGTGGGGGTGGGGGTGGGGTATTTTTAAGCACAGTGGAATAAAAGCATTCATGACAGATGACGTTTACAGCATACAGTATATGACAAAAGGCAAAATGTAATACGGGGGCCGGAATAGTTGGTAGAGTGCCGGACTCGTGACTCTGGGGTCGTGGCTCGAATCACCGCCGGATCTTTCCCTCAAAGTTAACATCAGGTTATGACTCCGTTTCCTGTAAAATCCATCAAACTACACTAAAAACCGACATACCATGTGTGAAAGCGCGCATAACATCTTGCGCGCACACACACACACACACACACACACACACACACACACACACACACACACACACACACACACACACACACACTCGCGGCAACACACACTCTGGGCAACAACTGGAGAAAT
>CM031614.1:30744015-30817729 GCA_018398815.1 Conus ventricosus
GATCAAACTAAAAATCAGATGTATTCAAGACTGGCACAGTCTTTCCGATCTTGAATATACTCAAACACATTGACGAACAGTAACAAATACAGGTAACTTCAGATTGACCGGTAGCAAAGGACAAATTGGATTAGGCAGGGAACAGTAAACAATAACTAACAAACAAATAGGGTAACTCTTGCTCCCATGATTAAATACACGCCCATTACTCCGAACGTATGATGCTTACGAAGCACAGACCTCGAAACTGTAACATCTATACTTCAACAACAGTTGTAGAAATGAACCAACACAAATTAACAATCATTCAAGTCTGACACAGCCCTTTCGATCTTTAATATACTCAAACAGACAAAGAAAATCATAAATGAGGCAGGGACAGTAAACAGTAACTAACATACAAGTCGAGTAACTCTTGCTCCCATGGTGAAATAAACGCCCATAACTCCAAACGAATCCTGGCTTACGACAACGAATCGCCTTGCAGAAATGACAGCACAGAGCACACAGAACGAACATGATAGCACAGAGCACACAGAACGAACATGATAGCACAGAGCACACAGAACGAACATGATAGCACAGAGCACACAGAACGAACATGATAGCACAGAGCACACAGAACGAACATGATAGCACAGAGCACACAGAACGAACAAGGAGATATCCCCCCAAAGGATATTCTAAGTTTGCCCATATACCCTGCGCCTGACAATTCTACACAGCAACAACAATCGGAGAAATCATCAAACACAAATCACCACGTATTCAAGACTAGCTACTTGCGCTCCGACCAAACCGAATGTGAGCTGTGTTCTACTACAGCTTTTTCCCTGCCGTACAGATCGCTTGTATTCCGACTGTAGCCGTCTCGAAATCTTTTTCAAACAGTACAGTACAGTATACGTCTTCCGATTTACTTTTTGGTTTTTGTTTCTTTTTCGTTTTTCGCTTTCGATTTGTTGATATGGCCGCGAGCGTTCGACCTGTCTTCATAAAATCAAGAGACATTCCGGACACTGCGAGCAACCGCCCAGCCACTGTTCTGGAGATCTGCTTGGCTGCAGAACGCACCGCCGGACAAGGGTCAGTTGTTGGGGCGCAGCAGATTGGAGGGTTGTGGCGAGTCTACCCAGCTACTGAAGAGGCGAGGTCCCTACTACTTGTGCAAGGTATTCGCCTCAGAGGTATTGTGCTACAGGTAGTAAACACTAACCCTTATGTCTTGAGAGACCAGACAGGAGAAGAGAAACCTGCTACTAAAGTCTTTATTGACAATATTCCAATTTCTGTGGCTGACAGTGAAATCGAGCACTCCCTTCTCAAAGCGGGGTGCGAACTTCGTTCCACTTTGAAATGCGAAAGAGCGCGGGACAGCGATAATAAACTGACAAGATTTCTCACAGGACGACGATTTGTTTTTATAACAGTACCGTCTGTCCCCCTAGAGAAAACACTCAAAGTCAGCTTTTTCACAGCCAGGATCTACCACAAAGAGCAGAAACTAGTGAAAAGGCCAGTGGTATGTTCTAACTGTCTGGAAGACAATCACCATGCATCGGTATGCGTGAATGATGTGGTGTGCAGGGCTTGTAAAAAGACGGGACACAAACGAGGAGACCCTGCTTGTGATCTTACTGTGTCTGATCGGCGTAGCAGAGAAAGTGGGTGTATGAGTGATGAAAAGAATGGGGATCAGAGTGAGAGGGAGGAGAGCGAGGATGAGAGAGAGAGGAGAGTGTAATGTGCAAGAGAGAGAAAAAGTGAGGAGGAACAACATCCGCCAGAACAGAGGACGATCCGGCACACGTCAGGCTACGTTGGGATCCTCCCTGGAGCTGCACAGTCCGCCTCGCCACCGCTCGGAAACCCCAAAGCGACGCCGGTCTCGAGAGGGGCCAGTCCTGATAAAAGAGGAAAAAGCAAGCAACAGAAACAAGAGGGAGGGCGTTCCCGCCGCCAGGAAACGTCACGCGACATTCGTTCCGGTGTAGACGAGCGGCGCTAATGTCTGGTATTGATTAGAATGTTACATTACGATGACGTATCGCATGAAAATGGATTGTGAGTTTGAAAAGCCCCATTTATGTCAAAATTTGACGATTTCCGCTACGAATTTAGTAAAATTCGTAGGCAAAGGTCATATACATTTTCATTATGGATATAAAACCCGGATAACGTCACTGAATTGTAGAGGACTAAAAAACAAATATAAAAGAACATCAATTTTTCATTTCTTTAAAAAAACGGAAAGTTTGATTTGATCTGTCTCCAAGAAGCTCATATAACTGACAGTGATGTATCTATATGGGAAAAAGAATGGGAGGTAAAAATTTTTATAACGGAGGTACCAACAGGAGCAAGGGAGAAGTCATTTTAGTTGCAAAACATTTCCCGGGAAAAGTCACGTTAGCAATGGAACAAAATAGAATCTTGATTGTTTCAGTCACATGTGATAAATATGACTTCTACTTAGCAAACATATATGCTCCAAATAATAGTACTGAAAAAGTGGATTTTTTCAAACTATTGAAAGAAAAATGTAAAAAGTACAGTGACAAAACAATTATGTTGTTTGGAGACTTTAACTGTGTTGATAGCAATGCTCTTGATATAATATCGGGCAAGCCCCACCGTGAAAATGAAGTTCGAGGTCTTAATAAGTTAACAAAAGACCTAGAACTGAATGACCTTTAGAGAGTATTTCATGCTAATGAACATGATTATACATGGCACAGGTGCAGTCCATTTATAGCTCGTAGGCTTGACTATTGCTTTACAACAGATGATGTATTAAGTGATTGTGTATCATGTGAACATCTGACCATTCCAAACTCGGACCACAAGGCTGTGACAGTCGAGCTGGATCAGTGTGATTTCATTCGTGGTCCAAGTTATTGGAAATTCAACAATAGTTATTTAAAAAACCATGATTTTGTACAGCAATTGAATAGTCTATTAGATAAAGAGCTTAACGATAAAATTAATGACCATTTGTCCAATATTGATAAATGGGAAATGTTGAAAATTGAAATAAGAAATTTTTGTAGCGAATTTGGAAAAGAATTGTCATGCCGAAAGAAAAACGATTCGCTAAAGTTGAACCTACAGATTTCAGAAATTGAAAAAAAGCTCATTAAAGACCCTTCAAATGAAGAGTCGCAAGCCACATATATGCATTTAAAGCATAAATTAGAATTAAAACAACTGCATGACGCAAAGGGGCACAGATAAGATCGAGAGTTTGATGGGTCGAAGATGGGGAACGAAACACTAGGTATTTCTGCAATTTAGAAAAAGCTAGGGGTAAACGAAAAGTCATAACAAGGTTGCGTAGAGAAACAGGAGAAGTATTAACTAAACAAAGTGATGTTTTACAAGAGCAGGTCTCGTTTTATAAAAATCTGTACAGTCAAACAACGATCGCAGAAAATGTTATAGAGGAGACTAACAAATTCATAGAGTCAGAAGTTTTTCCATGTTTAGATGACGATGATGCTGCCTTATGTGAAGGACTGGTAACCTTAGAGGAAACAACAGATGCGCTTAGTAAACTACGTAATGGGTCGGCACCTGGTTGTGACGGAATTACAGTAGAATTCTTAAAATTCTTTTGGAGTAAATTGGGTAAATTAGTAACAAGCTCTTTTATTGAATCTTTTCATAAAGGTGAATTATCGTACACTGAAAGACAAGGAATCATTACTTTATTACACAAAGGAAAAGACTTAGAAAGAGATCAGTTAACAAACTGGAGACCAATTACCTTGACTAATACAGACTATAAAATCCTTGCAAAAGTTCTAGCGGAAAGACTTGGTAACGTTATTCATAAATTAATTAACAACGATCAGGTTGGCTATCTGAAAGGTAGAAATATTGCAACAGTTATAAGGTCCATTGATGATGTAATAAACTACTTAAATACACGTAATGAGGGTGGACATCTACTAGCAGTAGACTACTGTAAAGCCTTTGATTCAATATCCAGAAAATTTTGTTTACATGCATTTGATGTTTTTGGTTTTGGTGTGGACTTTAAAAGGTGGGTATATGTTCTTAACAACGTAGTTCTAGTAGTATTAATCATGGAGGATGGATTCCGAACCTTTTGATATTTCCTGTGGTATCAGACAGGGTTGCCCCTTTTCACCTCTCGCGTTTGTACTGGCTGTAGAGCTGCTTGCGATCAAAATTAGAAACAGTTCCATAGAGGGCATTAAAGTTCCAATTACCCATTGCACAAGCCCAGTTCATATTAAAATAAAACAAATGGCCGACGACACAACACTTTTTCTGAAAAACAGAACAGACATGCTTACAGCTTTAGAAATATTAACTGAGTTCGAAAGAATTTCTGGCCTTAGATTAAATACACAAAAAACTAAGGTTTTAAGAATGGGTAATAAGAATGAACATGAAGATATTCCATTTACTTTGGTCAGTAAAATAAAAATATTGGGCATTTATTTTGAAACAAGCAAAATGGCACGAGACATTGAAGACAACTGGTCTCATAGATTAGATGTAATGAATTCCATCATTAAGGAATGGAGTAAACGGGACCTGAGTATTCAAGGTAAAGTTGTGGTTATAAAGACCTTTTTGATTAGCCAATTTATATACGTAATACAATCTATAGGTCTTCCCCATAGTGTACTAAATAAAATAAATACAATACTGTATAAATTCCTCTGGCAGAAAAAAACAAAGTAATAGGAGGGCATTTGAAAAAGTAAAACGAAAAGTGATGGAAGGTGAGTATGGAGAGGGGGGTTTTAAAATGTTAAACATGCTCGAGCTACAAAAATACTTTTATTTACAATGGGCAGGAAAACTATTTGACGCGACTGAAAAACATAAGTGGAGTTTTATTCCAAAATGGCATTTGGAAAAGCTGGCAAAAGGTGATAGAATCTTCCATATCAACTGTTAAAGAAAAGATATTAAAGGACTTGAAAGAATAGACAATGAATTTTGGAAAGATGTCCTAACGACTTATTTAGAGAACAAATCTGTTATTAAGATGGAAGATATTAATTGCAACAATTTTCAAAGTCAAATGATCTTCAATAATTTACTACTCACCTACAAGCATAAAACGTTGTTCTTTCCAGCTTGGCAAAAGAAAGGAATTGAAACTATTAAACAGATTATTCATTTTCGAGAAAACCGTTTACTCACTCTGGAGGAATTACAGGACATGATAGGACAAAACAGAGCAAATATCGTACTAGATTATAACATTTTAATTAACACTATTCCAAAGACATGGGTTCAGTGGATACAGAACGGCGAAAAAGAAGATGGAAGTCAAAAATGCGAGGCGAGTCAGTTCAATAGGAAAGTAAAGGATATTAGGAAACTAGTTTGTAACGACAAAAAAACAGTGACTCCATGTGCGTCTCAATTTTGGTTCAGAAAATTTGGTGTCAGGCTAGATACATCTATATGGTCAAGAGCGAAAGACGTTACAACAGAAACAAGATTAAGAGTCCTGCATTGGAAAATCCTGCATAATATTTACCCCACAAATATTCTCTTAAGTAAAATGCAAGTAAAAGAAAGTAATAAGTGTTCGTATTGTCCGGACACAATTGATTATATTGAGCATTTTTTCTATGATTGTCCACCTGTGCAAATGTTTTGGTTGTCAATCGAGGATTTTATATACGTAAAAACAGATGTAAGATTAAAACTATCAGTTTTGGACATACTTTTTGGTATAAACAAATTTGATCTCAATCTTGCGAATTACAAATTCATTAATTACATGATTCTTTTAGCTAAGGTGTGTATTAGTATTTTCAAAAAGACCAATTCTGTCTTCTCTCTACAACATATTTTTGAAAAAGAGCTAAACATTAGAAAGCATCACCTCCTCTTTAAGTAGACTAGAAACTCACTATCTGATGCAGAACTCCTTTGCATATTTCTACAGAAACAGTTACCGCTACCGTTGGGAAAAGTATGTTAGGAGCCTGTGAGTTTCTTTTCTCTGTCTCTCTCTCCCTCATTTCTTCCCTCCATCTCTTTGTTCCTCTCAGTTTGTCTGCCTGTTTGTCGGCCCGTCTGTTTGCTTGCCCGTCAATTTGTCTGCCGCCTGTCCTTTGCTCCATCTCACTTTCTTTCTCTCTCTGTTATAGCATGGGAGTGACTCTTCTTTTATGTTCTCTACATGTTCGCTAGTCTGTCTTTCTATCTGTTTGTCTGTCTGCCTGTCTCTCTCTCACTCTCTGTCTGTCTGTCTGTCCGTCTGTCTGTCTCTGTCTCTCTCTCTTTCTCTCTCCCCTCTCTCTTCTCTCTCTCTCTCTCTCTCTCTCTCCCGCCTCTCTCTCTTTCTATCTATCTCTGTTTGTAAGTGAGTGTGTACGCTTGTTTGCCTGTCTGCCCGTCTGACTCAGTATCTCTCTTCCTGTCGTTTTTTCTCTGTGTGTCTCCCCCCCCCCCCCCCCCCCCCCCCCCCCCGCCGCCAACATCCCACTCTCTCCCTCTCTCTCTCTCTTTGACGCCGTCTCTGTCCGACTGTCTGTCCTCTGCTGCCTGTCGGGTCGGTCTGTCTGTCTCTCTATCTCTTTTTTTGTGTGGGTGGGTGGTGGTGGTCGTGATGGTGGTGGTGGCGTGACGTGAGGAGCGCTCACGCGCTTGGGTAGTAGCATGGGGAGATCTGTTCCCGTCTCGGCAACTGGGACCTACGATATCCTTTCAGGAGTGTGTACATACGGAATTGGTCGCTTATGCATAAAAATTATTATTTTGCTTTGATACCGTGCCTTTAACACGTAACTACCATTGTTAATATGTTTGAGAGGGGGAGGGAGGGAGGGGGGATGGGGGGGGGGAGGGAGAGGAGAGAGAGAGAGAGAGAGAGAGAGAGAGAGTGTGAGGGAGTGTGTGTGTGTGTGTGTGTGTGTGTGTGTGTGTAACACAAAATGAAGCTAGCAGATAACAGAATCTTAGCAGATAACAGATTCTCCTTCTCTCTCGTTACGTAGGAAAAACTGAAATGAAAGAAAATAATTAAGTCTTTTGTTTAATCTATGTTGTTTTCTTTGTACTAGCAACACATTGTCAGAGTGAGTGTGCCAGTTCACCACACATTAGAACATATACAAACCCAGACACTTTGTATCAAACGCCAAAACATTAAAATCTGCAAAATCGTGTCCATTTGTAAATGAACAAACAGACTATGCATGGTGTGTAAGGGACTGGTTGAAAAAAACAACAACAAAAAAACAAAAAAAACCTAGTAGTGGAAATTGTTTTTGTTTTTTTCGCTTTTTTTTTTTTTTTTGGGCAAATGAAGAGGACAGTGTGAAGCACCCAAAAAATGAAGAGGTGGATTTTGGCCTTAGGGAAAAAAAAAAAAAAAAGAAAGAAAATTACCGCCTTAGGTGCTCCATTGATCCGATAACTGATGCCACACACAAAAAAAAAAAAAGGACTAGCTCAGATATTCTAAGATCGCCCACATGCTCCGTACATGACACAACTACACATAAGAACAACTGGAAAAACGAACAAGCACAAATTAACATTTATTCAAGGCTAGCATGCATTTTCGATCTTGAATATCGATCTTGAAACAGGTCTACACCAGGAGGAACAAATACAGGTTGTCATGAGTCGGCCGAATGTTCTCGAGCATTTAGGCAAATTAAGGGTAGTTTTGCTGTTGTTGAGAGCAAGTTCCTTGGGTTGTTCAAGTGTGTGAACTCAGGCATCACCAGAGGGAATACCCCGAGTCGTATACTGAAGGAGGGAGAGTTACTGGGAAGTGTTTCGCATGTCCGAGGGATAGTGACAAGGAGTTGCCGACCTGCCGGTCCTGGGTAGAGGAGTGTCCAGTCCGACCACTGGCTGGCTATTCACTGGGTTCTCCAGTGGGCCTGAAGGGAAGGCGATCGTGTCAGGTGACCGTCACGGGTAGGTGACCGTCAGCCTGCAGGCAGAGTACAGCGACCATTCAGTCGTCCTTGTTCTGAGGAATGAATGGAAGGCTGCGGCCTATTGAGTGGTTTGCACCTTGTTGTCTATAGAGATAGTAACTACTTGAAGCATCAGTCCTGGCTGGTAGAGAAGTCCAGGCTGTTAGTACAATGGGTAGCTCTGGGGAATCGAACATGAGTTTGAATAGGAGGTTATGCATTAACCACTGGGTGCCAAGTCTTTGTTGGCGCTAGCAGCTGTGGTGTGTGTGTATGGCTGGTAGAGAAGTCCAGGCTGTTAGTACAATGGGTAGCTCTGGGGAATCGAACATGAGTTTGAATAGGAGGTTATGCATTAACCACTGGGTGCCCAAGTCTTTGTTGGCGCTAGCAGCTGTGGTGTGTGTGTATGGCTGGTAGAGAAGTCCAGGCTGTTAGTACAATGGGTAGCTCTGGGGAATCGAACGTGAGTTTGAATAGGAGGTTATGCATTAACCACTGGGTGCCCAAGTCTTTGTTGGCGCTAGCAGCTGTGGTGTGTGTGTATGTGTAGGTGACTTGTGATTCCATTGGTGGAATAAAAATAACTTGGGGATTTATTGGTACAAATCGTGTGATGTGTGTGTGTGCCAGTGATTCCATTGGTTGAGCCAGTTAAACTCGGGTTCTCTCTTGTTTGAGAATGAATATAAGCTGCTTGGAAAACCAGGAAGTGTGTGACTCACTTAAGGGAAAGTGAACTCGCCCGTCTTGCTGAGGGCTCAAGAAAATACAGCGTGAAGCAGAGGTTAGCTGTCGCCTTGTTGTCTCCTGGGTGGGGACGTAAGACAGTGGAGGTTGCTGTAGCCTCGGAGCCGACGACGAGAAGAATTGTCTCCCGTGTGGGGACGGTCGACAGCAAGACGTGTCAGCCTGTTGGAGCCTAGACAGGGAGCTGCCAGACAACGGTGGGGTGTTTGCAGCCAGAGAAGACCTGTGGGAGAGGCCGACAGGAGCCCTTTCCGTGGAGAGGGCGAAGTGTGGTGGAGTCCGGGAGACTCGGTGTGAGGGTGCGACTAAGGCTACGTTGCCAGTGTCCCCCAACTGGGATTTGGCCAATCGGGAGGACACAACAGTGTGGCAGCTTCAGCTCGTGGTCGTACAGTGGGATGAGAGAAACTGACGGTCAACCAAGGAATGCTGGCAAGTTATGGACGCTTTATTTGGTCTTAAGTTTATAAGTGTGCAAACAGAATAGTGGAATATTGTCTTTCCTGGCTAAGTAAGAATAACTGAAGAACAGGGGATGCGATTTATGAGATTGTCTGTATGATGTTTACATTGTTGTATGATACAGATAAGTGTGTTGTGTAGTGACGGGTGGGGGCTCGGAGTCAAGTTAAATAAAAGTTGATTATTTTCTGTGAAATGTTATTGGTTTCCCGTCACCTTTGTGCGGGCCCGATGTGAGTGACAGAGTGCGTGTGCCTATGCGAGAGCGCATTTTGGTTGTGAAAGCGTAAATACTTCTGTCTACAACCCCCTGCATCCCTGAATATGAAAATCATATTTTAATAACGAGGGGGAGCGTCGGAGACTCGTCACAAATTGGGGACTGTCGTCCGGGATGAACATAAATGAACCATAAGTGATTTCGATTCTGGGTTTTGTTCAATTGCAAGGGATTTGAAATTTGTCGTAATTGTGGAAACCTAGATTTTTTTTCTTACCTGGAAAGTCGTTAGTCATGTGTTGATTGCTTTGATCTTTTTTTTTCATGACTGGGCCTTGTATTTGAACTTGCTTTATTTGGTTGCTGTTGAGGTTGATTGTGTGTAGCTCAACTATTTGATCGCTTATTTACAAGTGATCGTGTGGATATCTCGCTTGTTACTGTGGTTGTATTAAGGAGCAAATTCTCTCCACTTGTCGGAAGGATCTCACAGTATTCTTGGCAGAAAAAGAATTAGGAAGTTTAGAGGAGTTAGTGAAAGTTGTAGACAGGTATGAATCTGCCCATGATCAGCGAAATGTGGTGAAGGGATCAAACCAGTCGTCCCATAACCCCCAAACCACACGGTCAGGGAGTAAAATGCCGACTCCCTACAACAAAGAGTGGAAACTGCGATCGGAGCAGGCCCCTAGGCCCCTAGGGAACCATGGGAACCAAGACGATGCCAAGAAGGATCGCTCTTGTTTTAAGTGCAGGCGAGAGGGTCACATCGCTAAGGACTGTAGGCGAGGACAGGTACACTCAGTTGTTGCTGTGAATACAATTCAGCAGGAAGATAAAGCGCCGCTACCAACCACCAGGGCAGTGGTGAATGGGACGGCAGTCACATGTTTACTGGACACCGGGCTAACACTAGCGCAATGGTAGACCCGAGTCTGGTAAATGATAAAGACTACACAGGGGATACCATCTGTGTGTGATACGCAGATGGAAGAATCAGTCAGCTCCCTTTGGCCTATATTAGGGTGGAGTCCGATTTTGTAAGGGACACCATTATCGCAGGAGTTCAAAGGGACTTCCCTACCCAACTTTACTGGGGTGTAGGTACATTCTGCCAAAGCCCAGCCAGTCGGTTGACCAAGTAGGAGAGGTAAATGTCGTGGAAACAAGGGCAACCACCAAAAAGCGGGAACCGTAGACGCTGTGGTTATCCCACCAACTCTCATCCGGGGAGATCCGCAAACTGCAGCAGGCTGACGATACCCTGACTGCCATCAGAAAGAGAGTGAATGATGGAACATCCTGCGAGAGGCCAAACGGGAAGAGCGCCTTCACGGAGCACAGTGGCATAATTGTGCGTGAATTTAGGAGGGGTGTGAAGTTATCTCCCAGGTAGTAGTGCCAAAAGAGAAACGGGAAGCGGTGCTCCAGATGGGACATGAGAGCCTAACAGGAGCCCATCTAGGGACAGCAAAGACCCTAGATAGGATCGTCAAAGAATTCCATTGGCCAGGGATCAATGGAGATGTCAAGAGGTATGTAGGGTCATGTGACAGGTGCCAACGCTTGGGTCCCAAGAATACGAGACCCTTTCGCCTGAGACCTATGCCGCTCATTGACCAGCCATTCCGCCGGGTAGGGGTAGATATTGTAGGGCCAATTGTGCCAGCATCCAATCAAGGAAATCGCTACATCATCACAGCGATTGATTATGCAACACGCTATGCGGATGCGGTGCCGGTGAAGAATGTCCAGACAAGGACAGTAGCAGAAGCTCTCCTGACGGTCTGGACCGAGGTGGGCGTGCCAGAAGAAATCTTGACGGACCAAGGCCGTCAGTTTATTAGTGGAGTCATGGCTGAAGTCAACCGACTCCTCTCGGTCGACCATCTGACGACCACTCCCTACCATCCTCAAACCAATGGCTTGGTAGAGAGGTTCCACGCCACTCTAAAGACAATGCTGAAGAAGTGTTGTGAAAACCACCCCAGAGACTGGGACCGTTATATCCCAGCCATTTTGTTTGCATACAGGGAGGTGCCCCAGGCCAGCTTAGGGTTTTCTCCATTCGAGCTATTGTATGGGCGGACCGTACGGGGACCCATGTCAATACTCAGGCAGATCTGGACGGATGATAAGGTGGAAGACCAAGTCCAGACCACGTACCAGTATGTAACAGAAATGAGGGAAAGACTGGAGACAGCTAGCAAACTAGCGCAACAAAATCTGGCACAGGCGCAAGAGAAGCAAGCAGACTTCTATGATCGCCGTGCTAGGGAAAGAACATTTGAGCCAGGAGATGAAGTACTGCTCTTGCTGCCAGAGCAGCATAACAAATTGCAGTTGTCCTGGAAGGGGCCATTCATGGTAGTGGAAGCAAAGGGGGGGATGAATTACTCTATTCAGTTGCGTCCTAACTGCGTTAAAACTTACCATGTGAACATGCTTAAGAGGTATGTGAGACGTGCGGAAGCCGCTAATTCCGTGGTAGCCACCCTTGTGAGGGAGGAAAGTGAGCAGGACTGTGAACAGTCCGGGACAATTCCCAGTCCCCCTCTGACGGCAGCAGAAACGTGTGAGGACTGCATGTTAGATCCGCTGCTCCAAGGGGAACAGCAGCAAGAAGTTCGCGATCTGCTTGCCGAATTCCCGGACACATTGACTGAACGACCGGGACTCACTCATCTCGCAGAGTTCCAGGTCACACTGCTTGATGAGCAACCAGTGCGATCTAAACGCCCGCCCCAAAAAGACGCCGGTGTCTTTTTGGCCCCCGACATCACACCCCAAAAAGACGCCTCGCCCCAAAAAGACGCCGGTGTCTTTTGGGGGCTACATCACACCCCAAAAAGACGCCTCGCCCCAAAATGATGCCGGCGTCTTTTTGGTGCTACATCACACCAAAAAGACTCATCATGTGTCGTGCCATGTCATGCCATGTGTCGTGTCATGTCATGCCATGCGGCGTGTCGTGTCACGCCATGTGCCATGTCATGTATCATGTCATGCCATGTATCATGTTATGCCATATGTCATGTCATGTCATCATATCATGACATGACACATCATGACATGACATGTGTTATACCTGGGGGAATATAGACCTGGGGGGACATTGGGTGCCTCCCTCCAATACAAGTGAAAATCTGCATGAAAATTAACAATGTGATTTTACGCCGTTAAAAAGTGTCGACGATCGTGGGAAAAGCGTTCGGCTTCAGATGCTTACGGCCAGGTTTGAAACCTTTGTGACTGCCATCGACGTTTTTGCTAGTGCCCTGGCGGTTAAAAACATCCAAATGCTTTGCACTGTGGCATATTGGGCAACACACGTGCATCCGGCTGACTCCGCAGACAGTCTGACTTGCTACAACGCTACACGCATGTACACGGCGTCGCGATTTTCAGGCCGCTTGGCAAATGCTGACGTGACTTCACGGCGGTGCCGTGTTCCTGGAAAGAGCGTAGCAACATGTCGCCGCCCCGTAAGTGAACACAGACGATGTTTCGGGGCGTTTTGCAATGAATTAATCGTTTGTAGTGCGGTTTTTTGTGCCTGATCAAAAAAATGTGTTGATTTCTTTACGGATGCAAAATGCCAGTGACAAACAGGCCCCGCTTATATTCCGTCAAGAAAGAAACGGCTGCTGTATTGCTTCGACTTGCACAAGGATCTTTCCATGTTCCAAAATCTCAACGGACTCGCATAGAGAGACGTGCTGTCAGACAATTCCAGAAACGGCGGCAGTATTTCACTGTGATCAATGGTGTTCTACATTTCGACGGGAGGAAAGTTCTCAATACTGATGATGTCAAGAATGCTACTAAAGGGACTTTCAAAACTAATCTTGGCTCTGGTGTGAAAGCAACATGGACTCAAATGAACAAGAACAGTGCAGGTGTCACAAGAAGAAAAGTAAAAGCTACTTTGAAGAATTGGCCGGAGTACCAGCAAACGTTTCCTCGTTTTGAGAATAAGGTGCCAATGAAACCCGTGAAGTCTGATTATGTCAACGAACGTTGGCAGATCGATCTAAAGCTGATGAACAGAGACAAAGTCGACCATGAAGGTAAAACCTACAGATATATCTTATCTGTCATTGACACGTTTTCTCGATTTCTTTTCTTACGACCATTAGAAAGAAAAACGAGCCATCATGTAGCTGATGCTTTGGGGCGGATCATTGCTGAACATGGTAGTCCTCAAACGTACAGTGTGACAATGGGACGGAATTTAAAGGCGAGGTGGAGCAGCTTCTGAAACGACGGGCATTCGACTCATCCGAAGCAGACCGTATCACCCACAATCGCAAGGGAAGTGTGAGCGGTCTCACATCTGCGTTGAAAAAAAGATAAGATATCTCATGAGAAAACAGAAAGGATTTAACTGGGCAAAGGACATGCACTTGGTACAAGAGGCTGTTAATCGGGTTCCAAAAGACGTTCTTGGAAACAACTCTCCAGCAGATGTCTACAACAACAGAGGAAACATCGACATGTGCAGATCTGTCAAGAAGGCATCAGACCATGCCAACAAATGGTTGGAAAGACACAAACACAAGTCGTCTGTCTACCAAAATGGAGAAAAAGTCCTCATCAGATTCCCACCTCAGGGTAGAAAACGAATACCTCGCAGAAGGTTCATCAAGAAAGCCATTGTTGTGGAGAGCGACATCAGTCATCACAGATACAAAGTGCGCTTCCGAACACAGGAGGAAAAGAAAAGACAGAATGGATGTCTGTTGAAGACATGACAAGTAGAACACAACGCAGGAAAGAGAAAACATCACAAATGAAACATAGGGATAAGTATTTTATTCCCCTGACTCACGAAAATATCGTTGACACTATTACGGAAGTAAATGGCATCAATATTCTTTTGGACCCTCGAGACATTCCTGGCAGCTGTCAATTTGAGGCAGTTTCGCATCAGTTTTCACTTTTTGGCCTTCATCGAAGTGCCGATACACTGCGCTTAGATGCAGTGACATATCTGCAAGACAATCCCGAGATTCATGAACATTTGTTTTCCGATGACAACGAAAGACAAGAATACTTCCATTCAATGAAGGACAGACACACTTATGGAGATCATGTGACGTTGCTGGCACTGTCAAAACACTACAACGTGCAGTTTCTCGTTGCATCGGCTGCAACCCTTCACCATACCGTCCTGATATCCCCAGACGGGTTGTTCAGCAGAGACAATTATCTAATGACACTGGGGCATTTCCCAGAGGGAAATGGAGAGCACTACGTGAGTGTTGGGATGAATGCTGACAAAAGAAACCACCTCCTAAGTTTTGCCACATACGATAGCAAAGAACTGCAACACACTGCGTCCAAATCGGCAAACTGCCCAGGAGAATCCAATGCAGCTCTTGACCAACCTAGCAGTGTTTGTGATCGGCCACTTCCAGATCCTGACCAACCTAGCAGTGTTCGTGATCGGCCACTTCCAGATCCTGACCAACCTAGCATGTTTGTGATCGGCCACTTCCAGATCCTGACCAACCTAGCAGTGTTCGTGATCTTCCTCCTGAGATGCTAGAAAAAAATTATTGAGAAGTTGTTGCAAAAATCTCCTTGCAGTAGGTTCACACTGCGACAAGTGAACGTTTTTTTTTAAAACGATAGTGGATGGAGTCCCCCCTCCTCGTCTGTACATCAATCATGGTGTGATGCTCAACGTCCCCAACCCCGTAAGTGTCAGACGGCTTGTGCAATCTGCAGGTCCTGGCAGTGGGCTTGCAATTGCACTGAAAGAACAGATTGCAAACCCACGGTGGTACAATGCATGGCTCTGGTTACGAGAGGGTGACTATAGATGGTTTGATATTGTAAAGGTGTGGTATAGAAGGCCAAGGTACTAAAGTCGCACATACTTGTCAACCACAGCTCTTCTTTGAGTCCAATTGAATCATAAAATGAGGCCAGCATTGCAACAACTGACATCTATTTAAAAGCATTTTATGGTTGATGCACGTACTTGTAAACGATACGGTTTTAAATCGTAGCTTTTTCTTGATATGACTGACTGGTTTGAATTACTTGCCTGATTTGTAAATTCACTTCTGTTTGTTTCAAAGCTGCCCAAAAAGGATCGACAGCCCAAAGAAATGAGAGTCCGGAAACTTTTGTTCAAAGCTGTACATTGTTTGATTTTGAGATAAATGCCAAAATCCCCTGGTTAATGATACTAGTGCTAGTTTCATTTGTCATGCCTTTTTAGTCTTACAATTCTAAATGCGTGCAAATCTCCATTCCATAATAAATGTGTGAGAGATTATTCTTTTTCTTGTAGACAAATACGCTTCCTGCGAGGAATACTGCTGTCCCTGCTGAACAATCCGTCTGAGGATACATAAATAAGATTTCCAACTTCCTCTCTATTTTAGTCGTATCACACTACTTAATTCTTGAAAAATGTCTATGACCCGACCAGGATTCGAGCTCTACCAACTGAGCTAAGATATTCGCCAACACGGCCGCGATGGCCTACAGTTGAAAGATTGACCATGACCAGTCAGTTGGTAGATACATGAAGGTAATAAATCTAAAATGTCACAATTTTGGATTTTTTTAAATTATGTCCTTTCCCTCCTGATCATGATCCCCGCGACACACTGCCCCTTGTCACGAAGAGTAAGAGTGAGAAGGGTGTGTAGGAGGACTGGGCAGGAGGTAAAAGAGAAAGTTCTTCAATTCATTTTTTTCCATTTGACTCTCTATCCCCCCTGTCTCCCTCGCATCGAAAGAACGGCGAAAATGTGAGAGATAGGTGGAGGGTGGAGCCAATGGGACTGATATGCTACTTTAGCACTTTCTTAGAAAGCACTCTCTTTCAAACATTATTATGATATTTTATTGTTTTCCCCGTATCTGTATTTGCCAATGCACATTTTGCCAATTAGGATAAGTTGATTTCCATTTTCAATTGTTCATCGTTCATATTATGTTCTTTATTTTGGAGTCCTAAAAGTACGATTTGTTCTATTACTTTTATTCGTAGTCCAAGGCTTATATGTATTTTATTTTCTACATTTAGCCATAGGTGTTTTATTTTTGGCATTGGAAAAAGAAGTGTTCAATGTAGTCTATTTCAGTTTCACATAATGAACAGCGTTCATTTGCTGCCTTGTCGATTTTCGCAGAAGAATATTAGTGGGATAAATGTTGTAGAGGATTTTCCAATGAAGTTCTTTTAATCTGACTTCTTTAGTTGATTTAGCGATAGTCCATGACAGCTTGTTTAAATCAAAGTCAAATTTATTTTGTTTTCCACAAACGTTTGGCGCATGGCTCAGTGTAGCTTATGTCATTTAAATAGTTTCTAAATTCTTTGCCTTTCATTAAGTTTTTGTTATTAAATAAAGTATTAGTTTCATGCGGTGTATTTCTCCAATTATATCTGTTTTTTACGTTAGTGAGATGTGACTGCCGAAAGGACAGTTGTGTATTCCAAAAATGTTGGCGGAAGGTCCCAGAATGTCCCAGTTTTTCAGATTCAGTTTGAGTAAACTATTTGTTTGTTGTTTTATGTCAAGCCTTAAAGGGATTATGTACCAAAATGTTGGTTTTCAGTTTGGAGTTCTCAACTTAAACCACAGTTGACTTTGGTGTTTTGCATTTTTTTATTCGGATGTTTGAAAAGGACTTCAGAGTTCACTGTAGCAATTACGATTAAAATCGCTCATAAAACTGGAAGAATTGTGTTTTGTTATGATATTGACTGGAAGAATTGTGTGTTTTGTTATGATTTTGTTTTCCAAAGTTAATACAAAACGGAGAGAAACTTCTGTTGTTTTTTTCTTATATTAAATTCAGCCCTCTCTCTCTCTTTTTCATTTTACTACTTGTACAACGTGATAATATGACATTGGCAGGAAAAACAAGATGGCAAGCCATATAAACATACTCCCAGTTTACTTTTACGTGATCCGCCATCTTGTTTGTGACGTCATCGTGAAACAAAAATTCAAACAGGAACTGGGCATTACGCAACTCTGTCACCATATCCAAATTTTGTAACTGTCACAATGATCGGTTCAGTACTTTCTCCAGTTATCGTCTGCCGTATGTTTAGAACGTTTACATAGTCCGCCATCTTGTTTGTGACGTCATCTTGAAAAAAAATGTCGGGCATCATCGTTGTTACCGTGGGAAACGTTGTGTTCATTTCCACAATGATCGGTTCAGTAGTTTAGGCTGGGGGTTTGACACACATTTTTGATCACTGACACACACACACACACACACAACACACACACACCACACACACACACACACACACACAGAACACGCGACCTCGTTCACCTTCCCACTGTAATATACTCCCAGTCTTGTAAAACTGGGAGAAATAAAATATAAGTCAAAGTTGGTCATGAAATGAAATATCGACAGCACAGTCCCAAAAAGACGCCGGTCCTCCGGGCGTCTTTTTGGGGTGTGATGAAGGGGGCCAAAAAGACACCGGCGTCTTTTTGGGGCGGGCGTCTTTTTGGGGTGTAACACCCTATCCTCTTCCCAAATGCCAGGCAGGAAGCCGTTAGGGAAGAGATTAGAGAAATGCTGGCATTAGGGGTGATCGAACCAACGCAGTCACCATACGCTTCACCGGTCGTACTGGTACAGAAGAAGGATGGATCAAACCGGTTCTGCGTAGACTATCGCAGGCTGAATTGCGTCACTGCTGTCCAGCAGAAGCTATGCCAGATCCGGAGGCCATCTTCGCCAAAATCGCCAATGCCAAGTATTTTTCTAAGGTGGACCTCACCAAGGGCTATTGGCAGATCCCTGTTAAGCCAGCAGACCGGCCGAAGCTGGTGTTCATCACCCAGGACGGGACATACACCTGGCGGGTCATGCCGTTCGGAGTGAAGAATGCTCCTAGTGTTTTTACGGCGATGATGAGGAGATTTTTGGAGCCACTGAGGGGAAACCAGTGGAAAATTTCATGGATGATCTCCTCATCGCGACAGAAACATGGGAAGAGCATATGGCAGTCTGGAGAGCTGTCCTGGAGAGACTGACTGAAGCAGGACTGACCGCTCGCCCCTCCATGTGTCATGTAGGGTTCCGGACACTTGACTACCTTGGACATCGTCTCAGCTGTGGCCAGCTGTCACTAGAGGATGCCAAGGTGAGTCAGCTTAAGGAAGCGGAGAGACCAACAACAAAGAAGGGGTAAGGGCTTTTCTGGACTGACTGGTTATTACCGCCAGTTCGTGCCCCATTTCAGCACCATAACAGGACCTCTCACAGACCTGCTGAAGAAGAGTGCACCCAACAAGGTGGTGTGGACAGAGGAATATGAGGGGGCATTCCAGTCCCTGAAGGACCATCTAACTTCCGGCTCTGTACTTAGGCTGCCAGACTTAAACAAGGACTTTATGCTGAGGACAGATGCTAGTGATCAGGGCCTTGGGCCGTCATACTCCAAGCCCATGATGGAGTGTTACATCCCGTAGCATACGCGAGTCGGAAACTGAAAAAGAGCGGAACGTAACTACGCTGTGTCCGAAAAGGAGTGCCTCGCCATAGTGTTTGGGGTGTCCCGGTTTCAGAAGTACTTGTATGGAGGACTTTTGTCCTCGAGACCGATCACGAACCTCTGTCGTATTTGGCCCAAGCCAAACTGACCAGCAGTCGTCTCATGCGGTGGTCACTGCTACTCCAGGAGTATTCTATGAGAGTTCGCTACATCCCGGGTAGCCAGAACGTAGCAGCAGACTTCATGAGTAGAAGCATGGGGAGGTGGTTGAGTCAGAGTAGCAGCCAACCTAGCTGTGGGTGTCAGATCACCCCTGTGGTAAGAGATCTGACCTTTTGGTGCATGAAACTGGTGATTGCCACAATGATGGTATATTTTGATTTTTTTTGCCCAGTATAGGGCGGGGTTGAGCCTATGTTCATGTTTTATTTCTCATTTTTTGATTGATGGTTATCAGTTGATGTTGCTTGTGTTCATTGCCATTATGATTGAGTGCATGCTCACGTGTTATGAGTTTTCATTTTTCTGGTTCATATCTATTTGCTAATGTTGTTTTGTCACAGCTTGGTAAAGTGTGGAAATGTTATAAGTTGTGACATCAGGATAAATGTTTGATTTGCATATTGTGTGCGGGACCGTGTGAGCAGATTGTGGCCACACGCCTGAATTTGAATCTTGTCTTTGTAGACTGTGGCCACACGCCTGAATTTGAATCTTGTGTTAATCATGGTTGTGCTATATTAGAAGTGAATGGAATGATTAATTAACATGTATGGACATGCTGATAGCTAACGCTATAGAGAGAGAGTTCTGGATTATATGTGAGCCAGTTTAGAGTTAAATGTTGTGCACAGTCGTTTATGACTGACCAACGAGTGATCTATGGACTATTTGATTAATTTATTGGTTTTAATTGGTACATTATCCATGTTAGAGATGTTGATGGAAGTGATGTTTTAAAGCATAGAGGTAGTACTGTTATATCGACCCATGCAACTGAGTTTGTTTTATCCAATTGGAGAACATTCGTCCTGGAGAAAATGTTGATTGGAACAACATTCTTAGGTACGGGGGTGTCATGAGTCGGCCGAATGTTCTCGAGCATTTAGGCAAATTAAGGGTAGTTTTGCTGTTGTTGAGAGCAAGTTCCTTGGGTTGTTCAAGTGTGTGAACTCAGGCATCACCAGAGGGGAATACCCCGAGTCGTATACTGAAGGAGGGAGAGTTACTGGGAAGTGTTTCGCATGTCCGAGGGATAGTGACAAGGAGTTGCCGACCTGCCGGTCCTGGTAAGGAGTGTCCAGTCCGACCACTGGCTGGCTATTCACTGGGTTCTCCAGTGGGCCTGAAGGGAAGGCGATCGTGTCAGGTGACCATCACGGGTAGGTGACCGTCAGCCTGCAGGCAGAGTACAGCGACCATTCAGTCGTCCTTGTTCTGAGGAATGAATGGAAGGCTGCGGCCTATTGAGTGGTTTGCACCTTGTTGTCTATAGAGATAGTAACTACTTGAAGCATCAGTCCTGGCTGGTAGAGAAGTCCAGGCTGTTAGTACAATGGGTAGCTCTGGGGAATCGAATATGAGTTTGAATAGGAGGTTATGCATTAACCACTGGGTGCCCAAGTCTTTGTTGGCGCTAGCAGCTGTGGTGTGTGTGTATGTGTAGGTGACTTGTGATTCCATTGGTGGAATAAAAATAACTTGGGGATTTATTGGTACAAATCGTGTGATGTGTGTGTGCCAGTGATTCCATTGGTTGAGCCAGTTAAACTCGGGTTCTCTCTTGTTTGAGAATGAATATAAGCTGCTTGGAAAACCAGGAAGTGTGTGACTCACTTAAGGGAAAGTGAACTCGCCCGTCTTGCTGAGGGCTCAAGAAAATACAGCGTGAAGCAGAGGTTAGCTGTCGCCTTGTTGTCTCCTGGGTGGGGAGTAAGACAGTGGAGGTTGCTGTAGCCTCGGAGCCGACGACGAGAAGAATTGTCTCCCGTGTGGGGACGGTCGACAGCAAGACGTGTCAGCCTGTTGGAGCCTAGACAGGGAGCTGCCAGACAACGGTGGGGTGTTAGCAGCCAGAGAAGACCTGTGGGAGAGGCCGACAGGAGCCCTTTCCGTGGAGAGGGCGAAGTGTGGTGGAGTCCGGGAGACTCGGTGTGAGGGTGCGACTAAGGCTACGTTGCCAGTGTCCCCCAACTGGGATTTGGCCAATCGGGAGGACACAACAGTGTGGCAGCTTCAGCTCGTGGTCGTACAGTGGGATGAGAGAAACTGACGGTCAACCAAGGAATGCTGGCAAGTTATGGACGCTTTATTTGGTCTTAAGTTTATAAGTGTGCAAACAGAATAGTGGAATATTGTCTTTCCTGGCTAAGTAAGAATAACTGAAGAACAGGGATGCGATTTATGAGATTGTCTGTATGATTTTTACATTGTTGTATGATACAGATAAGTATGTTGTGTAGTGACGGGTGGGGGCTCGGAGTCAAGTTAAATAAAAGTTGATTATTTTCTGTGAAATGTTATTGGTTTCCTGTCACCTTTGTGCGGGCCCGATGTGAGTGACAGAGTGCGTGTGCCTATGCGAGAGCGCATTTTGGTTGTGAAAGCGTAAATACTTCTGTCTACAACCCCCTGCATCCCTGAATATGAAAATCATATTTTAATAACGAGGGGGAGCGTCGGAGACCGTCACACAGGTCATCTCGGTTTGTCTCGTATGGAAGGAAATCTGAAATGAGGCAGGGAACAGTAAACAGTAAAAAAGAGAATAGTAGGGTAACTCTTGCTCCCATTATGAAATACACGCCCATAACCCCAAACGAACACTACTTACGACACGAATCGCCAAGCAGAAGTGACAACACAGAGCATACAGAATAAACTTGGAGATATTCCCCAAAGGGATATTCTGTGCCTGCCCATCTACCCCTGTACGTGACATATCTACGCAGCACAGCAACTGAAAAAATTAACAAACACAAATTAACATTTATTCAAGACTGGCAAAGCGTTTTTGATCTTGAATAATAAAGTCAAAGAGCCATAAGGGTGATATTCCATGTTTGCCCATATACCCTGTACATAAGATAAGATAATGTTGCTTATAGCCCAGCCGACCGCAAAGGGCCATATCAGGGCTGTACCCTGTACATGACACATCTACAGAATAATTGGAGAAATGAACAAACGCAAGTTAACATTCCTTCAAGACTGGCACAGCCTTTTGATCTTAAAACAAAGTCAGACACACAGTAATAAATACAGGTAACCTCGGTTTGACTGGTATCAAAGGAAATCTTAAATCAGTAGGGAACAGTAAACAGTAAGAAAACAAATAAATGGGGTAACTCTTTGTCCCATGATCTAAAATTATATGCCCCCCCCCCCCCCCCCCCCCCCCCCTCCAACACCACACGAATGCTGCTTACGACACCAAATCGCCGAACAGAAATGACAACACAGAGCACAAAAAATAAACAAGGAGACATCCCCAAGAAAGGATATTGCAAGCTTATCTATTACAAGACACATCTACACAGCATCTACGGTAGAGATGAACAAACACAAATTATGCAAGACTGGCCAAGCCTTTTCGATTTTGAATATGGTGAAACACATGGACGAACAGCAACAAATAGGCCTACAGGTAACTTCGATTTAACACTTATGAAAAGAAATCTTAAATGATAGGAAAACTCTTGCTCCCATGATGAAATAAAAGACACGCCTAGAATCACAAACGAACGCTGCTTTCTCGACTGAATCGCCTAGTAGAAATGACACATTTAGAACAACTAAGGAGGCACCTGTTCACATGTGCGTTTGTGGACTATATTCAAGATTGAAAAGCTCTGCCAGTCTTGAATACATGTTAATTTATGTTTATTAATTTCTCCAGTTGTTGATGCTGTGTACATTGTACAAGGCATATGGGCAGGCTTGGACCATCCATTTCGTTTCTCTCTCCTTCTTTGTTCTGTCTTCTCCGTGTTGTAATTTCTGCTATGTGATTGTTGCCATAAGGAATATTCGTGTAGAGTTATAGCCATGTATCTATGTTATCTAGGGGGAGTAAGAGTAACCGTTCTTTTTCGTTATTTACTGTTGTCTACCACATTCAAGAATCCCTTTCATACCAGTACCAGTCAAAGCGAAGGTGTTTTTTCTGTCCCATATTCTGTGCCACCTCAATGGCATTGCCTCCACGCCGCTCACCTCCGAGTCCCCCATCCACAGCCACAGCCCGACTGTCCTGCTGTAGCCCTGGCACCAGCAATCCACAGGGAGCAGTCAATGTCAAACACTGCAGTGCTGCCAAGTCACTTCAGCAGTGTTCACTAGCGCCTGTTCTGATCTAGCAAACGCAGGGCACCACGTACTAAGCCCCCTACTGACGACAATAATTGCTTAGTCACAGAGCAGACATGAGCGAGCTCTCCCTCCGGAGGGCGCCACCACGTCCGTCCAATGACAGCCCCATGAACTTGCCGATACCGGTGACCCCCGACGGAATCAAACCAAGGCCACAGACACGGAGAGGATATCAAAACTGAGGTCACCATGAGAGCAGGGCATGAAGGGCCACAGAATTTGACACTTTGTTTTTCTCTTAATGGTGATGGATGAGAATGATGATGATGAAGATGATGCTTATGATTTGTATTCCGGTCTGAGACTACATGACAGGGCTGTACTCTATGCTTACTTTCATAAATCATAGTATATCCTGGCGTCAACCAGGCCCAAGAGATACAGACACCTGCAGTGTTAGTCAGGAAATTTAGCCACCTTCTCAAAGACGCATCCATTCAGAGGATAAAACTCAACTGTGTGGTCCAAGTCTTCCCATGTGAGCCCGTAGCAAACTCAACTCTGAGTAGGAGCCGGTCAGCGGAGAAAAATCCCACATGACACTGATGGGAATCGAACCCACGACCTCCCAGCCGGGAGTCAGTGATGCTAACCACTTCACCATGGCAGCTGGTTGTCTGTATTTGTTTCTGTTTCTCTGTGTGTTATTGGAGTATACACAAGATCGAAATGGCTGTGCCAGTCTTAAATACATGTAAATTTATGTTTATTCACCACTCCAGTTGTTGCTGCTGTGTACATGTGTCAGGTACACAGTATATGGGCAAGGCTGGAACACCGTCTTTTGGAGATTTCTCTTTGTTCTCCGAGCACCGGGTTGTTATTAATTTTTCTGGTAGGCGATTCCATATCAATTATCAGCAGTATTCATTTGGGGGTTAATGGGGTGTATTTAATTCATCAGTAAGAGTTACCGTACTTGTTTGGTATTTAGAGTTCACTGTTCTCTGCCTTATGTAAGATTCTCTTTCATACCAGTCGAAGTGAGGTTTTCTCTCTTTATTCCTTTCGTCTCTGAGTGTTCTATACAAGATTGAAAAGGGCGAGCCAGTCTTGAATAAATGTTGAATTATGTTTCTTCATCACTCCAGTTGTTGCTGCTGCGTACATGTGTCGGGGACACAGTATACTGGCAAGCTTCGAACACCGTCTTTTGCGGATGTCTCTTTGCTCTCTGTGTTCCACGTTGTCATTTTTAATGGGTGATTCTGTGTCATAAGCAGTATTTGTTTGGGGTGATAGGGGTGTATTTATTTCATCACGGGGAAGCAAGAGTTACCGTACTTGTTTGTTTACTGTTCTCAGTCTTATTGAAGATTCCCTTTCAAACAGTCAAACGGAGGTTTTCTCCATTTGTTTCCGTTCGTCTCTCAGCGTTTGTTGAACTACATACAAGATCAAAAGGGCTGTGCCAGTCTTGAATGAAAGTTAATTCATGTTTATTCATTTCTCCAGTTGTTGGTGCCGTGTACATGTGTCACGCGTGCACGCACTGGAATATGGGCAGCTTGGAACATCCTTCTTTGTTCTGTGTGCTCGGTGCCTGGCGATTCGGTGTGATAAGCAATGTTCGTTTGGAGTTATAGGGGTGTTTTTGATTTATTATGGTTCAGCAAAAGTTACCGTACTTGTTTGTTATTTACTGTTCTCCGCCTCATTTTAAGATTCCATGTTATAACAGTCAAAATACGGTTTTCTGCATTTGTGTCTGTTCGTCTGTGTGTTTGTTGGAGTATGTTCAAGATCGAAAGGACTCTGTCAGTCTTGGTTACATGTATGTTTACTCATCTCTCCAGTTGTTGATGCTGTGAACATGTGTCAGGTACAGAGTATATGGGCAAGCTCAGAACATCCTTTATGTTAATTAATTTCTCCTTTGTTCTGTGTTCTCCTTGTCATTTCTGCTGGGGGACTTGGGGGCAATATTCGTTTAGCCTGTATTCATTTAATCATGGGGCAGCAAGAGTTTGACATATACTGAGAAACATGTTGACTTTCAAATGAAATAAAATTTTCTACCAAGCTATTTCGACACACATAAGCTTCAGCAGATCAGACAGGATTAGTTTGTCACATGCTCTGTGCTGATATGGGTGAGACCAAGAAGATGGTCGATCCTTCTGTGAGCAAGAACACTGACTAAAAAGATAAAGTTGTCTTAGTCTTTTCCAGCCGCATGTTTCACATCATTTGTGGTGCATGTGTGTGTGTGTGTGTGTGTGTGTGTGTGTGTGTGTGTGTGTGGTGTGTGTGTGTGTGTGTGTGTGTGCGTGCGTGCATAATGTCAATAAGTATAAGCCTCTGTGCGTGTGCTAGATCTTTTTACCCATGCAATTTTGCCGTTTTGTTGTTGTTTTTTCGCCCTTACCCACACACATATACACATGTGTGCATGTGCATGACCACGCCGACACACATCTTTTTTCCTCCCACACTTTCGTTTGGTTTCATTTACTACCCTTCACTGGCTGCTTTGGGGGTGCTGTTGGATTCTTTTTTTAACCCTGGGGGGTGAGAACACCATGGTATTATGGACTGTGGTGTGTCTCTATTTGATGCCAGGAGCACAGACACAACCAGCCGTGTCTCCCTGATGTCGAGTTCCGATCCAGCGGACAAAAGGCCTCGGAGCAGGCAATACAAATAGATCTGCCTTTGAAAGGAATTACGATGGTTCCCTCATGCAGCTATAATAATAATAATAATAATAATAATAATGTGCGGACTTCTATAGCGCGGTTTCGCGGTCTACGACCGCGCTTTACATGAAGACATAAAAAGGTACAACATACACGAAATATATAAGCTTTTGTCACCATGAACAATAACGTAAAAGCATTTAAATGAACAAGCAAATTAGAACAATAAAATTCACACATATAAGATTAATAGCTCATTTGTAAAACGATATGACACACACACACACACACACACACACACACACACACACACACACACACACACAGCAATATGACAAGACATAAAATGACTGATTACCTAATGTTTTGTTTTAAAAACAAGGACATTAATAAAGATGGGTGTTTATTTTGAATCATAATGCAGTTTAAATAAATATGTTTTAATGCCTTTTTTAAAAGATGATTTTGGCTGAACATAGCGGATAGATTTGGGCAGTGAATTCCATTGTCTTGGGGCAGCAAATGAAAAAGAACGTTCACCAAAAGTCTTTGTGCGAGTCCTCGTAATGCACAAAGTCAGATGATCTGTTGACGAACGGAGTGGTCGGGATGGTGAGTAAATGCATAGCAGATCGGAAAAATAAGCTGGAGAAGACTTTGAGAAGAAATCGTGGCAAAGGAGGGATAGCTTATACTGAATGCGTGCTTCAATTGGCAACCAGTGTAGGGTTTGCAACAAAGGTGTAACATGATCTCTTTTTTTAGCCTTAAATACTAGTCTTGCAGCTGAATTTTGCACCTTTTGTAGCTTATCTTAGATCTTTTAGGGCATCCCGCTAAAAGGGCGTTGCAATAATCAAGTCTAGAGAGGACAAAGGCACAGACTAATGTTTTTGTTGCTGCTATTGTGAGGTAGTGACGAATAGAACTAATCTGGCGTAGAGCTGCATAAGCTGATTTGCAAATGTGCGATGTGTGCCTGTCAAGTGATAAGTCATCAGATATAATGAATCCTAGGTTGCGTGCAAAAGGGGAGAGCGCAATATCAAAGTTTCCAATATGAATTATTGGATGGTTTAGGGCAGTGTAAAAAGGTTTTTCTTCGAGTGAATGAGAAGTGCCTCAGTTTTTCATCATTTAACTTCAATTTATGTCCAGTCATCCAAGTTTTACCTGACTAATACAATTTTGCATATTCTGTATATTTTTATCTTTTTTCCACTGGCTGACAAGAGCTGTAAAGTTGGGTGTCATCTGCATATGACAAGTTAGAGATGGACTGTCGTTCGATAAGAGCATGGAGAGGTTTTGTATACATAATAAATAGGACAGGACCCAGTACTGACCCCTGGGAACGCCAAAAGATAATGGTTCTGCCTTAGATAAGGAGTCTTTTTATGATGACAGACTGTGTGCGGTTTGTTAAGTAGCTCTGAAACCAAGACAAGCTGTTCCAAAAAATGCCATAATGACAATGGAGAGTGTGAAAAGGAGAGAGTGATCAATAGTGTCAAAAGCTGCACTTAGTCAAGCAAAGTCAACAAAGATACATCGCCACAATCCAGGGCAGACGAAAATCATTGGTAAACTTGATCAGTCCCGTTCAGTGCTGTGCGAGGGTCGGTAAGCGACGGGTTTTGGGCCCTGAGCAAAGAGTGTGTGTTTAAATAGTCAAAGAGCTGATCAAGAACAACTTTCTCAATAACTTTTGACAAGAATGACAGGTTGATACTGGACGTAGTTTTTTAAAAATATTTTGATTAGGGATGATTTTTCAATAGGGGTTTGACTACAACGGCCTTAAGTAATGATGGGAAACAGCCTGACAATAGACTTTCATTTACAATGTGGGTAAGGGTTGGAGTAATTCGTCAAGACCTTCAACCAGCAAAGGAGTTGGGATAGGGTCAAGAGAGCAACTGGTAGGTTTTGCCTTTAAAATGATTTTTCTGAGCAGTGAAGAGTTTTCATTCGATAATTATTTTCTTAATTTCATGTTCCCAGTTTCTCCCTCTTCAACCCCCCCCACCCCCCTCCCCGCTTAAGTCCAAATTTTTGCCAAGTCATTACTATGCAGACAGTTCAGTTGTTGGCCTCTGCTTGTTTTTCCCCACTGTTAGGGTTGTTCGTTTTATGTATTTGTCTGACTTTATTCAAGTTTAAAAGGCTTGCCAGTCTTTAAAAGTTACACTGTGTTAGGTTTTCTTTGGGAGCAAAAGTTACCCCATTGTTTTTCTGTTTATTGTTTACTGTTCCCTGCCTCTTTCATTTTCAATTTCTTTCTAGGGTGTCTGACATGCGCTGTTTTGACACAGACAAGGAATGGAATTCGATCTGGTCACTGGCTGCATTCTGCAGGTTACGCACCAAGCCACTCCCCAAATCTGTTTTCTCACCTGCAACTAACCAGCTGGCTGGTTCACACACCTACAGGTGTGTCAAGTTTTGACCACTGCAGCTGGTTGGTTTACACATCTATGGATGTGTCAAGTTTCAACAACAACTGCAATTCGATTCACACATCGATGGATGTATTGAGTTTTGACCACTGCCATCCAGTGTATCCTGGTCTGGCATTCCCATTCTAACCATGGGGTATATGTCGTTTGGGCATGGGGACCTCCCAGGTTAACATCCATAATCTTTTCCTCTTAAAGGCTGCGATTTACAGGAGGATACGTTTTCTTCTTGGTTTCCCCATCCCAGAGGCGTACGCTGGTGGCTTTACAACTTCTGCAATGGGGGGCATGGCAGTTCCTGGTTCTCACCCACAGCCTAACTTCTGGCCACCCACTTTCTCCAGGATCCTCATGCCTCTTTGCAGTGTCAGGAATCCTTGAAATTAACCTTCTCTGTACATTACTTAAACATTTGCATGCCTTACATTGTGTTAAACAATTCACTCTGGTAAAGAATTATTTTCCTTTGCATAACTGGGTGAACATTCATCAGTGACTGTTATAATATAGCGACCCAAATTTGGCATACTTTGGGGATGACAAATCATGCTCGACTGAAAATTAACGCTTGACTGTATAGCGAACCACCTTAACAGCTGACAAAGTGAATTAGCAATTTGCTGCCATTTAGGTGCAGGCACTTCATTGCCAGTCCTCTCTTTTTTTGCGTGACACAAGTGTTCACCATAATTATTTTTGCACATGCTGCATTTGTTGCTCCCATTCTCCAAGTACTTATGAACGCTCACACTTTCAATTTAATGTAGCCTATCTCTATATATATAGCCAAATGAAAGTTTGCATAATTTATTATTGTACCAATTACATATTCAAACAAACTTGGAGCCATACCAAATGAATTGTATCTAAACTCTGCACAAACATACTAGTTACATCAAAGTGAATGACTGCACACAATCTTAAAACATATTTTCTCTCATGATGTATTTGACACATTTATCTACTTTTCATACATTGTGCCGGAGATTTGCCTTTTTCATTTAAAAGAGAAAAAAAAGAAAAAAAGGAGTTCTCAGAATGTTCTCACTGGCCACTGATTGTCGCAGTGTTACAACTTTACCACCACCTCAAGAGATTTCAGATTGTGTTCTCTGTTTTCCATACTGTTTCTCTATCTGGCCCAGCAAGTGCTGCATCCGGTACTTCATTATTGGCTGTCCCTTGGCGTTCTCTTGCACATGCTCAGGAACTTGGCTTTCTTTTTGCTTCTATAATGTTCTATAGCCGTCTCCTGTTGCTGTTTTCTCTTCAGCATTTCCTGAAACATAAACAATATTTTCCATCATTTTTATTTTCACTAACTTTAATCTGGGATTTTCTTCACTCTAAACCAGGAATTTCACTGAGCCGACACCAAAATGATACAAGATACCACTGACATGACAGAAACAGCACCAGTGGAAAACTTATTTAGAACCGAAACCAACATGAAACGAAGCTTCAGTCCATGTAGCCATTGGTATCGGCATCAATTGACCTTACCCTTAAAACGCATTCAACCTTGAACTTTCACAGGGCATGGTGCTCATTTTCAAATAGATCTAAAACTGAGATGCTGTCTGCTTAGGTAAAAGCAGTGACTGAACAATGTCTAAAACTGGTCAGGACCAAACTGTTACATACAATTGCTCTAGTGCCTAAGCACAATGGAACTCCATCACTGCATGCAGAAACAAGGGTAAACCTTGATCATGTATGATAGGCCCTATTACTGACATTTAAGTCAATTGGTTTTGATCCATGAAGCAAACAGCAGGTTTAGATCTTAACATAAAACATTCTGATGACAGTACACATCTTTACCAGGACGGGTGTGTCTGTTTGTGTGTACATGCATACTTATATGTGTGTGTGTGTCACTGTGTGTGTGTGTGTGTGTGTGTGTGTGTGTGTGTGTGTGTGTGTGTGGGTGGTGCAAGAGAGAGAGAGAGAGAGAGAGAGAGAGAGAGAGAGAGAGGAGAGAGAGAGAATGTGTTCCTCATAAGCTGGAATTTTAGCCCAAAACTAACTTTTCAAACTGTTGTGTTATGAATCATATAATTCTATTGTTGTAGCACTGCTTGATTGGCATATAATACTGTGTTGCTGATGGCTTGCATTATTAAAACTGCACAGGTAAGTTTATCTGTTCAAAGTAATGATTTTATTACAGTCCATCTTATATTTGTCTCCGATGTCATGCATAGTTACATGCACAGGTAAGAGTTGAAGTTATCTGTTCAAAGTAATGACTGCATTACACTCTACCTTCATGTTGTCTCTGATGTCTTGCATGGTTAAAACTGCACAGGTAAGAGCTGAATTTATCCGTTCACTCTAAAATTATGTTTAACATTTTTTAATATCAAAATATTCTTGATCTCCACGTTTTATGCAATTTTGGGTACTGTTTAAAATCTGCGTTTTGACTAAGTTGTACTGCTCCTGTAAAGATAGTGTGAGATCAAGGTATTCACAAGTAGAACCAAGTTTAGCTCCATATTGAGCTGCCCTGTCCACTTTTCCATTGTAATAAAAGGAACAATGAGAGGGAATCCAACAAAAAGTTAATTGAGTACCTCTTGAAATTAGCATGTGTATTAAACAACTGATTTCAATTATCATTTCAGGTCTTGTATGTAGTTGGAATGCTCTTAATGCCTGATGAACTGTTTTAGAGTAAACACAAAAAAGAACTTTTTTGGAAAAGTAATTAGATAATGTAAAGCCTGAGTATTGCAGTTAGTTCTGCTGTGAATATTGATTTATTTAATCCAAGATAGAAAGATTTCTCTATTTTTAAGACGGGGATTACAAATGTGTTGTGGTGTGTGTGTGTGTGTGTGTGTGTGTGTGTGTGTGTGTGTGGTGTGTGTGTGTGTGTGTGTGTGTGTGTGTTTTAGAGAGAGAGAGAGAGAGAGAGAGAGAGAGAGAGAGGAGAGAGAGAGAGAGAGAGAGAGACACACACACACAGAGACAGAGAGAGAGCAAGGTGGAGTGGGGATGGAAGGTCATGAAACTTTTGTTTCATAAAAATCTAACAAACTCTTCTGGCCTAAATTCTACGTTTCCATTTCCCTTTAAGAGACACTCTTGCAATTAGTGTTATCTATTATTAGTATTATTCTCACTGTTATTATAACAACATTAATTATTATCTATATCATTATTACTAAATATTCTTACAAAGAATTATAGATGTGCGTGCGTGCGTGCATGCGTGGGTGCGCGCGCGCTGGTGTGTGTGTGTGTGTGTGTGTGTGTGTGTGTGTGTGTGTGTGGTGTGTGCGTTGTGTCGGCGCGCGCGCGCGTGTGTGAGTGTGAGACACAGAGAGAGAGAGAGAGAAGAGGAGAGAGAGAGAGGGAGGAGAGAGAGAGAGAGAGAGAGGTAGGTGGGGTGGGGATGGAAGGTCATGAAACTTTTGTTTCATAAAAATTAACAAAGTCTACTGGTCTAAATTCTGCGTTTCCATTCCCCCTTTTGAGAGACACTGCTTGCAAAATAGTGTTATCTATTATTAATATTATTCTCAGTTATTATTACTATTATTACTACATCAATTATTATCTTTAGTATTATTACTAAATATTCTTACAAAGAACTGCAGTTACGCATAAACACACCAACATATATGCATCAACTGTATCACATAAACAGAAGTGATGGGTAACTTACACACACACACACACATACAAGTGTGCATGCATATAGATACACTTGCGCACACAAAAACATGTTGGGACCCCCCTCCCCCCCTGCCCCCTCTCTCTCTCACGTATCCCAATACTCTATTGGCAATCACACTTTGATTACACAGTTCCTCCAGCTTTCTCCTCTGCCTTACTTTTTTTTAGCAAAGCACGCAAGTGTATGTTTGTCCCCCCCCCCCCCTTCTCTCTCTCTCTCTTTCCCTCCTTCCCCACATCTGTCTCATTTGCCGCCACATACATAAGCACTTGATGTCACAAATGCTCCGGTCCATTCGTAACAAAAATAATGCTAGACACACACAAACATATATAAACGTCATTGCATACATCCATGTGATGCTCCGATGGATCAAAAGAATGACACCATCAACACCGACACAGAACACAAATATCACACGGCTTTGTGAAAATCGCAGTGGTGTGGCAAACGCTTGCTAACGCGTGATTTCATGCACATGCATGCTGAGAGACGAGCCGTATTTTCTTCACCAACAGTTGGGTGTGTGTGTGTGGGGGTGGGGTGGGTGCATGCGCGCATGAGCACTCACTCACCATGTACGCACCTGTTACTGCCCTCTCATGGCATAAAGAAAGTCAATGTTCCTTCTTAGAACACATATACTGTACATCCACAACTAACGGAAGCTCCTTCGGGAAAAGCAAGGTTACATTACACCCATGACAATACAGTAAGGTCCATGAAGTAGCGCAGCGTGTCGGTTTTTAGTATAAACCATGGGCTATTGTATCCACGGTGTACGGAAAGGCACTGCGCATTCATAGAAACCATGGGTATCTGTGCACCCATGGCGTACGGCGAGAGTTCTACTTCCTATGCTGATACCAAGGGAGAGGTCAACTTCCTTTTCAGCCACTAAGGGTTGCTGTACACCACGATGTATGGCAGCATGTTGCTCCTTCATTGAAAGCATGGGTTACATACAGCACACCCACAACGTACAGCACGCAAGAGTTTAGGCGATGCACAGGAAAGGTTAAATATATTTGCATTGATCATTTTAATTCACAGATCTGTCAACATGTGCTGCTAAAACTAAACGATGTTTGATCAACCAGTGGCTGTGTTACATATCCCCAATTTTCATGAAAAGGAAACATTTCAGTGAAACACAGTATGCTCCAGACATAGAGACAAAAGTGATGATGTACCAGAGTTTTAATCTAATCAACTGAAATATCAAAAGAAAAGCTTACTCCTTCCTTTTCTTTTAAAATCAGTTAAAAATTTGAGAAAACTATGCCATTTTGAAAAGAAACATTTCCAGGACAGAAAGAAAACTGTTTGGAAAGTAACTAAACAAAAAACTAAAAGACTTGTTGAACAATTAAGCAGTGGGGGGAAAATAAAAGTGCAGGCTAACAATTCTTCAGTCATTTTAGTAATGACTTGGCAGATTTAAACTTTTAGAAAAAAAAAAAAAATTGAAGAAAATGGGGAATGTATTATAAACATGTGAAACCCTTCACTAGCTGCCTGAAGGAACCATCGTAATTCCTCTCTGTCAAGGAGCGTGAAACCTCTCACAAAAGGCATTAGATGCTTGGAGACAAAGGGACGTTGTACGTGGTATACAAATAGGTAATAGACCAATTAACCAGGGTACCTTACCCATCGCACACGGCCGAACTGTGTGAACGAGGCCGAAGTGGTCAGATGACAAACAACACCTAGGAGAGAGTTCGGACCTGCCCGGTGGCGAAAGGGGGAAGGAATGTAACCACTACGACCTCGGCACTCCAAGTGAGCTCTAAATGCTCGGTCAGCTGAGGTTCTTTTGTAAACAGTCAGTGAAGAGCAGGGGTCTTGGATTCGTTCGGATGGTATTGCCGTGGGTCACTGTGTTGGTTCTATTGTCAGGCTGGCTGAATGCGTGTGGAGGTTGTAGTAACCCTCCTTAAGATAATTACTGTGTTAACTGACCACCGAAGTCGGCGGGAATTTTCGATGTCCATCTGGCGCTAAGTGTGTGTTTGCTAATCAATTAGGTAGGGGTGTGTGTAAATCTGATGTGTGTGGAATGTAGCGAGTGGAGAATTCAGGGTACTTGTGAACTAGGGGTTTGAGAAGCAGCGTGGACAAAGGCATGGCCCGAAGGGGAATCCTTTGTTTCCCTCCCTATATAAACTGAGGGAGAACAACGTGTCGAGAGAACAACACCAGGAGAGAGAGAGAGAAGGCAGAGGAGAGAGAGAGAGAGGAGAGGAGTGAGCAGGACAGAGAAAGGGTCGAGAGAAACGTGGTCTGGGAGATAGAAGAGACAGCAAGGTCTTAGAGTTAAAGACAAGCTGGAAGAGAAGGAAACTAAGTTTGAAGCCCAGAGGTGGGTGAAGACAGAGAAACTGAATTTGAACCCAGAGGTGGGTGAAGAAGACGAAGAAGAAGAGTTCGACGTCGAGATCCCAGAGACGACCACGAAGACCCAGTCCTGAAGCCTGGAGCCAGTCAACCAAGGGCATCACCATCAAGCAGTGCTGAAGAAGACTGAAGAGACTTTTTTTCAAGAACTGTGGTGTGGTGTGAAAGCGTGGTTGTGTGTGTGAAAACCTGGCCAGGTAAGAAGTCATTTTATTATAACCCGGGATTAGGAAGTATTGATCTTTTATGTTCTGATATTTCATTGTGTGTGATTTGATTGTTCATGATTAATTATAAGTTGCATAGAAATTGTATCTCTTGTTCTCAGTCGTGTTAGGAGAGAGACGAATGCGTGACATCCCATTCCCAGAGAGAGGCGAATGTTTGATGGGCGCATGAGTGTGCATATGCGTGTATGAGTGCAAAGATAACCTTGGTGTGTTAAGCCTGACTAATAATACATCAACTTAGTGCACTTAAGCAATACCATCACGATTTCCCCCGTCCTGGACACTCTCAAAGGCACATCTATTTGTATTGCCTGCTCCTAGGCCTTTCGTCCGCTGGATTGGACTCATCAGGGAGACACTGCTGGTTGTGTCTGTGTGTGCTCTTGGTGTCAAATAGAGACACACCACAGTCCATAATTCTGTGGTGTTCTCACCACCAAGGGTTCAAAAAAGAATCCAACAGCACCCTCAAGCAGCCAGCGAAGGGTACTAGTAAAATGGAACAAAATGAAAGTGTGGAGAGGAAAAAAGTTGCTGAAAAACCAAAAGCATTATTCAAACAGAATAAAATATAGGGGACAATCTTTGAGCCTATGCTTGAGGATCCATTCAAGGATGCAAGGGAGATCAAAAGATATGGAACAGTCTGAGTGGTCAGCTCTGCTGTTCAATAACCCAAGCACTGTGAGTGGCAAAGAATTGTACAGAACAACCTTTACTTGGATCTCCTAAGAGATGCAATCTCCCACTGATTGACCAAACAATATAATGCTGAACAATTAAGTAGTGGGGGAACAACAAGTGCAGGCTAACAATTCTTCAGTCGTTATAGTAATGACTTGGCAAAGATTTAAACTTTTAGAAAAGAAAAAAAAAAAGTTGAAGAAAATGGGGAATGTATTATAAATGTGAGAAACCATTCACTAGCTGCCTGAGGGCACTAAAACACTTGTGCAATAAAGGAGTAAATGACAGCATCTTCATCTTCCTCTCTGTGGATATGATGTGATGGTGTGGAGGGGTAAGGGGTGTGCAGGTGAAGACAGGCAGATGGTGATATGCGCAGGGACCAAGGGACAGCAGCCAGTCAAGAAGACACAGGACGACGTGGAGTTTTTCCCTTCTCTTTATTTCTCTCCCAAGGCAAGGAGCTCAAACCAGGAACACTGCCTGGGAACTCTCTCTCTCTCTCAGCACTCAGCGCACTGAGCGCTCTCTAGGCAACACTGCTCGGGGCAACACCGTCGGGGCAACACTCTAGGCAACTCTGCCCGCACTCACGCGGCGCCCGAAATATATACAGCTTGACCGGACCGCAAAGCAGGCAACGCAGCGCCGCACTCAAAATGAGCCTCGCGGGACGGCAAATGACAAAATTTGTGCTATCTGCCGCCGCTTCTGCGTTGTCTAGCTCGCCGTCCGTTCAAAGTATCCAAACATATTTCATATCGATGAAAACCTCAGAACCCAAGGAATACAACGCAATAAGTCGTATTTGACAATTTTGTGGCTGTGTAAAGTTACTGGCGATTAAAGTCCGAGAATGAACCCACTTTTAACGAGCTTACGTCATATTTTCCTTTATTTGATGAAAAATACTAAACAGCGTGAAATAATTTTGTAATGAATAAAAAGCTTGAATTTCGCTCTTTCTATACATATAAATTTCATTATCCAAGATGCCGTCCAAGCGGAGAACTTTGCGTTTAAAGTTTGATAGAAAACACAACTTGCCTTATCACTACATGGCCGTCGCCACGTGCTTCGAACACGATCTTCGATAAAATGTTATTCCGTTGAAATGGTCCATCGGATGATAATTTTTATATAATTTCAGTTGCTTCTATGGAGTTATTAAAAAGATTTCGATTGGGAAGTCCAAATTTCATGAAATGACAATTTAGATCAAAACTCCAACAGTAAACAAAGAAGGCGACTCACTAAAGGGACAGGCGCTGTCAGTCATTTCGTATAGTCGCAAGCGTGTACAGAACAGATCATAGGCATGCGATATACGAAATGAAAGCTTATGGACTTTACTTTCAATGTGCATTCATGGATTCTTTGGATTCTCTCATACTTTTTATGAAATCAAGAATTATTCACGGTTTGTTCGTCGTACAATTCAAAATGGCGCCAAGATTAACTTGGTCGAAATACCAGTTTTAGGGAAAATATGGGCTTCTCAGTCCAGCATGATTGTAATGAATGGAATACATTAAATTTTGTGACTTCAGCAACGTATACACAACTATGTAGGTTCTGAGGTATTCATGATTTAAAGAATTTACACAATAAAATGAGATCAATTGATCAAGGGAGGTAAGGGGAAGATAACTCATGAACAAAATCTCGTCTACGATGGGTGACCAAGAAATAAACACATTTAGCACCCGGCTACAATGAGATTTCTTTTTTCCTATTTTTTCTTTCTTTTCCATGTTACTGAATCTCCTTCCCCCCTGCTTCCTTTCCCCCCACCCAATTTAGAAGTTATCTCATCAGGATAACTTGGGAATTGTACAGAAATAACACTCCTTTTTCAGTAGTGTAGTCTGTTAACAAGAAGACGTAAACTAAATCATTTCATGTTGAAGAATTACTCCATTATTTGCAAAAATCTACTTTTGTAAGATGCAGTCCACCAAAGAAGACACTGTACTGCTGCCTAGTCACTCTGTGGTGTTCAGTGGTGCCAACATACGCAGGTCATCACCTACTACTAAGTGTCCTACTGAGGAGCCTGTGTGAGCAATCATCACCTTGGAGAGCGCCACCAATGAGCGTCCAGTGACAATCTCCATCAACTGGCCAACCTCGACATGACCTCACCAAGGGCACAGATCATTAGATGTGGAGAGGAAATCGAAACTGAGGTCATCATGAGCGCCTGAGTATAAAGGGCCACAGCTGGAATTTAAGACCTGCCCAGTTGATCTGAAAAATGGAGCAATACTCCAGAAATGCATCTGTTCAATGGATAAACCTCAGCTGTGAGGCTCAAGTTTACCCCACTGGTTGGGGATAAAAAATCCTACAAATGGTCTAATGCAAATCCAAACCATGGCCTCCCAATGGAGAATCAAGAAGTGAGAAGCTAACCACTGCGCCATAGCAGCTGGTGCTTTGATGAGAATCTGGTCGTGTCTGGAAAGATACTGTCAAACAGCTCTCTGAATACTTCTGGATAGATTTAGGGTTGACAGCCAGGCACAAGTGTGCACTGTCATATCAATAGTTCTTATTAGTCTCATGAGATTACATGCAGCACAGTAACTTTAGTTGCTAGTGATGGAGGATTCAAGTAAATCAGCAAAAACAACAACAAAAAACAAAACAAACAGCTAAACGACTGATCCTTGCAAATGCAAAAAAAAGAAGAAAGAAAACACCACTGTACATTTATAGGCTACAGACAGGTTGGTTGCTAGTCAAAACGGGAGGGGTCATTTTACAGATGTTGAAAACTGTATTACAATGCGAAAAAAAGAAAAAAAAAAGAAAAGAAAAGATCCATTACTGATGATTGAGAAGATGGGAGTTGTTGTTAGTATAAAGGGAGATTCTACTCTATGGGAAATTAAAGTAATTTCAGAGTTTTACACAGGCGGGTGTTTGATATCAAAGGATGTGTGGTCCTTTGAAAATGTTTATAGATGGTAGATATTGTACACAAGTATTTCAAAAGAAAAGATAATAAGTCAATCTTTGGGGAAAAATAACCATATTGAAATTAAACACAGGTAATGCAGCATGCTGAAATGAAAAATAAGCTCATCAGCAGTAAACATAATTTCGTCTGTCAACGCAAGGATGATAATGATGTGTTTTTTGTGTGCACTTTTTCATGAGACTCGATCAATGATCTAGCATTGAAAGTATGTTTCACACATGCCTTTTTTTTTTTTATCTTTTGAGAAAGAGAATGTAAATATCTTCGTTCAAGACCACCAAATCTTATTTTGCACGAAAAACCCCCCTTTTCACATACAAATCACGTCCATCTCATGTTAGTTTTGGCCAAAATTAACACCTGTTTTCTAAACAAAATTAACACACCAAAAACAGCAAAAATCGACGCAATTAGTACATTAAAAATGGGGGCTTACGTGCTAGATAAGATAGGGTGATCTTGAACATAGATATTTACATTCTCTCCAGGGATATAAAAATTAAGGGCTTACAGTCTGCCTTTCTACTTCAAGCACCATTAATAAATCAGAACAAACAACTGGCTCTCCATTTTGGTTAGTTATTTTTACATCCAATGAATTTATAGGTCCATTAATTAATTCTTTAAATTCACTGTTTTTTCCAACTGAGATTAATCGATAATCGCAAAACCCCGCCCTAGTTGATGGCAAAACCTTTAGAACTGTAGACGGATAGCCATCAAACAAATTAGCATCTGTTTTTAACTGTTGTAAATGGACATACAACATTGGGTTCACGAGAAAATCAGAAGGTTTATTACCTTCAAATTGATAAACATCTTCTCTTGTACTAAATCTATAATCTCTACTATCACCGTGAAAGCCTAAAATTCTTGCAAGCCCTCTAGGAAAAGCGTACTCTCTTCTTTCTTCTAGTGGGAAATGTATAGTAATTCTGAGGTTTGCTTCGTTAATTTTTAATAATATGCCAAATTCGCTAAGTACTTCTTTTAAAAAGCAAAAGTTGTAGTAACCATCAGGTATTTTTAAATGAGTTATTTGATTGCCTGCCTCGTTACTAATATTAATCCAACTATTTTGAGCCCCTTCAGATATGTTAACCCACATAACTTTAAAGCCAATTTCTTTAAGGGCAATCCTACAACTCCCGCGCCAATTGACAATTGGGTACGTTAAGAGCATTCGCTCATTTTGCTTGGTTATAGTGATGTACATCTTTTTTATAACTATTTTAAAAACTAATTTAAAATGGAACCTTTTAAATATAATGAAAGTACCACTTACAATGTAGGAGCGTTTTATAACCCCAAATCTTTTAACTTCAGTTTACTAACCATTGCAGTAGATGAATCATACGGCTTCCAAGTCAGACTTGTAAACCCGCTAACTAAATATTTAAATCCGCCAATAAAGAGTGACAGAGTGCCATCAGCATGGTCATCCCGCCCTATGGCTTTTTTTCCAGAATCAGTTAAATTTTGCCATTTACTGCGCAACCACAGGCTGCGGTGTTTCATATGCAAACCATTTAAACCATCCTAACCTTTTAGTAAGGTCAGTATATAACTTTCATGTTTATTACCAGTACAGACGAATACTAACTGAACTACAAGTGCCCCTCCCTAACGACAACGAGGCACTGAACTAAGTGTTGAACAAATCCAACAACTGTCTACATCAGACGTTGAGAAGTACTACGCTAGGTACGAAGCACAGCTAGGGTCAAAATGGTTAGATCGGTGGGACAGACAATGATTAGCCTATATGCTAAGTTGGTAAGTAAGATGGCGCCGGTTGATTCAGAAGAAGATTTAAAATATGACTTATCACAAGATCTGGTTTTAAACAAGTCCCTAGAAACTCTTGCATGTGACATGTATTACAGATTTGGGACTATGTTATGCCATTCATCATGGGATTAATTACTTTTAATCATATTAATTTTGATCATATTAAATTTAATCGCAATAAAAAAAATGAGCGAGAAGAAGACGCCGCAGGACCCTCCGAAGGAGCAGAATGTACCGCAAGTGAATGTACCGCAAGAGAATATACCGCAAGAGAATGTACCGCAAGTGAGTAGTGTTACTAAGTCTAAAAGTCCTGGGCGTGTTGCGGCTGGTCATAGACTATCTGAATGGAACAGACTAAAAAAAGCAAACCAATCAGCAAAACAAAAATTGTTAAATAGTAATACAACATCGCCGCCGCCAACAACAACCCAATTAACAACAACACAATCACAATCAAGCGATAAGATGTATTATTATGTATTTGCTGCTGTTGTTGTTGGTGGGGGGTTTTTAGCATACAAATGTCTGACGCCATACTTAGCAGCAAAGTCACAAACCCCCACAACAACAGTAAAAGAAGAAGAACCAGCTTCTGCAAAAAAATTACAACCTCCTGCAGTAGACCCATTTTCTATGGAATAGTTTTTAATGAACTAAATAAAGAACTAGATAAGAACTAGATAAGTACAAGTTAAGTTAGTTATAGAAAGTACTTTTTAAGTTAAGTGCAAGTTAAGTACAAGTAAATTTATAAGCTATGTTAAGTACTAGTTAGGTTCTTAAGTAAGTACTAGTTAGGTTCTTAAGTTCTTGTTAAGTTCTTAAGTAAGTACTAGTTAGGTTCTTAAGTTAAGTACAAGCCAAGTCAGTCAAGTTAATCTTTTAAAGTTCTCCAATGACCTACAGCATATGAAAACTCAGGACTGACGTAAGTTCTCTTGTTATTGTTAGAGACTAGTGATTTCTTGTTAACAGCAGTTGTGTTTACTTGATGAAGAGTAGAGCGCAGATTAACATTTGTGTGATAAAATACTTTGTTCTCAAAGAGAGCTTGCTTGTAGTTGTCGTGAGTTATATTTTTTTTGACAACTTCTTTACTTATACCCTTAGCCTTCTTTATTACAGAAGTCTGACTAGCAACGCTATACATCTTCGACCGCAAACCAACATATTCTTTTATAACTGTCCCATTGAGTTCATCCTTCATCTTTCCAATTACTTTCTTGTTCACAGTTGAATGTAAAGATGACTCTTTTGGATAGTCGCATGTGTCGTACCACCCATCAACTCCTTTAGCCACTTCTGTTTCTAAGTCTTTGTAAAAGTCTTCTGTGGGGACGTCTAGAATAAAACTATCAGTGTCTGTGTAAAGGACTCTTGCTTCTGGGTACCACGGTTTAAAGTAGTCGTACAGAAATTCTAACATCAATAACTTTGACAACTCTAATACAGTAAAGCCAATAAACCCCGGCTTGTCTAGCTTAACATCCTTTTTCTTCATCATAATGCCAACCAGGCTGTCGTTAAATCTTCTAAAGTCTTGATAGTTAGGTTTAGAGACCAGCTTAATTGCTTGGTTTTCTTTTGTAACTAATTTCACATCTTTACGATTGTGTACGTTCTCCATAGTTTTGCCAAAACAGCTGTTGTTCATCAGTTTAAAGAAGTCTTTTTCTGAGGCGTCAGTGGCTTGGCAGGGCTACCATTTGTACTGACAAACAGGGGGTCCCAGCGACTCCTTCACTGATGCTATAGAGGGTCCCAGAGGGGGTATAGAGAGTCCCCATGAACAAATTAACCAATACAGAAAATGTTGTATTTCTTGCTTGTTTAATTGTCGGCTTGATAATCAGAACATTTCAGAGTAAATGAATCTCTCTCTCTCTCTCTCTGAAAACATTTCTTTAAAAAAACATTTCTTGTTAGGTGGTGTTGCTGTAGATATTTCTTTAGGAATCGACGATTCATTGTCTGTAGCATCTTCAGAAGATGTTTCTTTGCGTTTTTTAGGAGCACCCAACCACTGAAGCAACGACATATTTGCGAGATGCGATAGCCGTGAACTTCCTTTCTGCTTCGTTCGCCTCGGCTTGTGCACGCGATTGTTACAACTTGTGAGTCATCGAATTGGTTAATTAGTGGCGGCGGGCGCCACAGTCTGAATAAGTCAGCCGGTCGACTGAGTAACGTTCAGTGACGTGGGCCACAAGGCGAGCCTATCAGTGTTTACGCAACTTCTCGGCTTACTGTACTTTCGCGGGCACACGCTGTCCTGAATTTGACGGCAGGCAATCGCGCGCGGAGCTTGTGGTGTGCTCAGCTTTGATCACTGACCGCGGCACGTTTTGGGGTTTGCCTGATTTTGTAGTGCGTCCCGCAGGACTCGCTACACGTTTTGTTAGTGCGTCCTGTTCGCTCATAGTGCGTCATGGACGCACATATGTGCGTCATTGGGAGCCCTGCTTGGGTTCTAAGATCAGTATTCTTCTTGATGTATGGCCTCATGAAGGGCTCTTGATCACAGATAATTATTCTGTGAACAGCTGTCAGCTTTAATCCGTGTTTTAAGTAAAACTGTAGGAGTCTGTAATGGCACACATATTTAGTTTTGTGCCTAAGATTGGGAACAAGTTTAGGAGGTTCGATGGGGCTCATCTTTAATCTTTCTGCGGCTAGGGGGTAATCGTTGTGGAGATCATGTAATTCTTTAGGATATTCTAAGTCTACTTCCAAGATTAGTCCTATTGGATTATCAGGCGGAAGCTGTGACAACATACCTAACACAGTATTAACATCATGGGGCCCCTTGCACATCTTAAAGTTTCTCAGTGGAAGTGGTTGACTCATGGCCCATCCATACAGATTATTGGCGTCTAAGTACATTAGATAGTTGGATGTTTTGGTGGGGTCATAGTCGTCTAAATATTTGTTGTTGGCTTTGCAGTAAGGATGTGAGGCCATGCTAATACCTCCCCTTAGGCCGTCTTCAATCATCTGAAGTGTGGGTAGATCAGATATTAAGTCAATCTTGATGTTTGTAGACTTCAAGAAAGCATCCCAAGAAAGGCCAGGCGCAGAGATGTAATGTGATGAGTCTAGACAGTAATGTTTCATGCATGTAGATCTGTAATTCTGAAAGACGTCTGCTAATATACACACGTCAGCCAATAAATATTGATCGTGATAATCGCCCATCGTTGGCAGTGTAATTCTGTCCAGGCTTTCTGTGCGTATTCATAGTCAGCATGTCTTTGCCTCTAAGACTAGAAAGAAAGCGCCTTTAGGAGGAAGCGAGTCTTCATCAAACTATCCCACGAGTTCATGTATTCATAAGGATAGACGCCTTTACGCACTAAAGATGGGTTAAAATATTGTTTAGTGATTGGAAAGTCTTGCAGAGATCCTGCTAACTTATCTAAACTAGCCATCAGATGTTGGGCTGAGTCATAAAAGGATAAACAATCAAGAGTAAAAGTCATGTACTTTTCTGAAGACTGTGCAATGCAGGTAACCCTCTTATATTCAGAAGTCACTGCTTGCATGATGAATGAGAATCGTAGCCTCGTAAGTTATGAAAGAAGATAGGTAGTTTCCATTTTTTGGGGTCAACCTTAAAGGTCTACTTTAGAGATTTTCGATAATTTGTTGAAAACAGGTCTACATGTCATATAACTACAGTACGGTATTCATTTTTCAAAAAAAGTCGCCGGAAGAATTTAACAGATAAAAAACGAGTTTTGCACACCTGTTCAAACCCGCGCGGTAGACCGAAAACCGTGACGTCACTTGATGGACTGGCCGTCAGCCGCGACCTACACAACAAGCCAACGCCAAGTGAAATCAACACGAGTTGCGATCCCCCACAGCCTAAAAAGTCACGAGGGGGTGGCAGATATTGTGCTGTAGGTGTGTGCAGCAGCTCAGCAGGAGACGGATATTCTTTGCACACATTTCCATCTGATCCAGATACTCGAAAGAAGTGGATTCGGTTGGTGCAACCATGCCGGGCCACTAAGTTATTTTTACCACGTCAGTTTCCAGCTGTTCCGACAATTGCCGAGCCCGTTCGAGTGGATCAAAAACTTCGTCTGCATTGTGCGCGTATACTTTGAAGGCGGAGTGGTAAGCCGTACAGATGAGTACAATAGTCGCACGTTTATTCTGTTCTTATCTATGGACAGATCACACTTGTTAAAATTGGATGAACACGTTAAGGCTTGAGGAAGGAGAATCTCCGCTCGCCGTCCACGCGTTGATCGCATCAAGAAGTCAGTCGGTAGCCTCCCTCGAGACTTCGGTAAAGTCCGTATGCCTTCGGAATGATGTGTTCGGGCGTCCAGCTGGAACTGAATAGCTCGTTTCCGTGGTCCAGCTGGAACTGACGTGGTAAAAAGAACTTAGCGTTCAAACTGATAAGGTAAAGGCCTTGCAGAAACATCCCCAGAGTTACATTGGCTGTCGCAAACATAGTCACTGCTTTTACATGATAAATTAAATACCGATCGAGATGTGTAAGAACCATCAGAAATCGCTTTCTGTCGCCGCTGGCCTATTATTGTGTAGGTCGCAGCTGACGGCCAGTCCATCATGTGACGTCACATCCAAGAGTAGTTAAGCCATGCCAAGATTTAGTTGATTACCTCCCGTTTTCTTGATTACAGGTGAAAATGCCCACTTTCGCGGATCGATTTCGTGTGATCGGGAGCGAATCAGATGTTTATTTTACCAATTTATCAAACATTTCATATTTCTGCATAAGCTGACCAATTATCGAAAACCTCTAAAGTAGACCTTTAAGTTGAAGATTACAATTGTTGTGCGCGGCCCCTCTCAACTTTCCAGTAATGTGGTCGTGGTCTCTCACTGTCGCATCTTTACTGTTAGGTGTTAGTTCTAAGCCGCAAATCCAACAGTGTGTAGATGAGTCATAACGTTCTTGGTCTTCAGGAGTCATAACAATGTCTGAAAGATTTAGTTGGTTGGATAACTGATTGCGAAGTTGTTTCATCTGCTCTAAAAATCTACTAGCTGCATTGGGCCCTCTGTAAATCTCTGGGTGTGTGTGCGCCCCATCTGACCTAACAACAATAAACGCATAAGAACAGATCTGATGGTGGGTTAATAAGGTTGTTTTTTGTTCTTGCTGTTGTGGGCCGCAGTACTGTGGTAAGATTGATTCAAAGTCAGCATAGACTACGTATGGGCTCATTTGCATTTTGTGTAAATTCTTAAAACTAACTTTAGAGCCTGGTTTAGGGGTGAGGAGTTTGGTTTCACAGTCTACAAAACTTTTACAACGAGTTCTATGGTTGGCAGCTGCTTTTATAGTGGGGATTCTGAGCAAACACCTTCTACAAAGCCCTTGTTTAGCATGATCCTTTGATGTAAAAGCCATAAGTCTGCTTATTGTTCTGATTAATACATAATGGCCTTTTGTACTATCTGCAAACAGGATCAAGTCTACATGTTTGTCAAGCGGTTTGCCTAAAGTAGGAGCGTTGGGAGAAACCCTTAGAGGCGCTAGATCGGCTTCTACAGACCATGTGTATACGTTTACAGTGATTGGTTTGTTTTGCTCTTCAAACTGAGATATACTTTCTATACTCACTGGAAAGGTTATGTTATCAAAGTTCAAGCTATCTTTGTATTGTTCATAATTGGAGACTCTGTTCGCATGATTTTTGACAGGATGTAAATGCGCTAGAACACACCACATAAAACACATGTTGTCAGAATTATGTATGTTTAAGACTGCTCGTTTTAAAACTAACTCTCTTGGGAGAGGAAGGTAAGAATTGCCAACTATAGGATAGAACTTTGTTTGTCTCAATCTGATTTCAAGGACTGTTCCTTCAGACCAGCCAGAACCCCTTAACTTTGCCTCCTCACTTGCATGGTTAAACTGTGTAAGCATGTAATCAGCCCAGTCAGAGTTAAAATCATGATAACTGATTCAGGGGTTCCATTTATTGCAAAATTTTGCGTAATTATTGCGTTTTTCTGCCTTCCTACGCATTTTTTTCGCGGCCGTGCGTTTAGCGACGCAATTTTCCCAGGACCCTGTTCTCAACCGCAAGCCTATGTCAGAGGGGCAAAACACGGCACAGACCTACAGCAGACTGCTTGACACCGCCAATTAGTGATAGTGCGTGCACATTTTACTCTGTGGCACTCGCTGACTTTTTGCTAGATCAAGAATGTTCCAAAACGCCTCATCCTTTCTCCCCTCAAAATAAAATGGAATCTTTCCCGCGTCTGCGATGGTGCCATCTTCCAATCGGAATACGTTTTGACTTCCCACGCACACACGATCATCCCACGTGATTCTGGATGCCAGAGTGCGCCCATTGCCCTTGTTATTCCCGTGAGCAGTGTGCCATGCGAACGTGGCTTCAGCCTCCAAAACCGGGTCAAGACATGTCAGCGGTCGCGGCTGAGTGACACAGCTTTATTTTTCTGTCCCATTCGAGACACTTAGTTATAGGGCCGAACAAACAAGCCTTGCACATTTCTGACCCAACATTTTTGTTGTTGTAGTCCAAGCAAGGCATGTATCAAACTTGTGTACTAGTTAACTAGGGAAATTAAGTTCCCAGAAAGTGATGACGTATTCTTGCACATTGTGTGTGTGTGTTGTCTTGTTTGAATATCGCTGACCTCTTGTGTACAGTTTTCATGCCGTATCTACATTATTACAGGAAATAAACATAGTCGAGTTTGGTATTAAAGAATTGTCCGGAATTCGCCATTCAGTCATCTCAAGAGCACAGATATATTACATTTTTCATGACAACCACTGATTATCAAACTAAGAGCCCATTTGTAATGGCCGCTCATCAATGCGAACACATTGCTGCCAGACGGCTGTACCAGATGACATTCAGTTGGTCGAGTACAGCACGGTTAGCTGGCTGGTGGGAGCAGCCTGCAGAAAACACCCTTTCCTTGACCTGCATTCACGGTTGGCCTCTGCAGCTGTGGAGAGCTGTAAACTCCCTGCCTCTCAGAACTAAGGGCTTGCTCTGAACAGCCGTGTGACGTACGTGGACAATACCTGCTGCTTGCCATGGAAGGCCCGGATCGTGTGACACAAAAAACGCTTTCCTGCAGCGAGCTGCTCTGCACTTCGCGGTGTTAAGGCGCGTGAGTCAAGCGTTTGACGGGAGTGAGTACGTTTACTTTGTTACGCATTTATTCAGCCTGAGCATTTTTGCGGAGGCGTGCGTTTCTTGACGCAAAACTAAAGTCAGTGGACCCCTGTGATTACTTCTTTGTTAGTTGAAACCCAGACTTGCATGTTACATCATCAGGTGTTATATAATCAATCAGAACGGCCAACAACACTTTTACTGGGGGCTCGCGTTGAAGAGACTCTGGGATTTTAGAGATAGCATGTGTCACGCTTTCATGAACGTTTGTAGGGTTAATAATGCCCATGTCTACTTCGCTAAACGTATTGCTTAATTGTTTGTCACTGCTAAATATTTCTTCCATCGTATATAGTTTTCCGTCCTCGAATTTACTTGTGGTCGTCATTTTTAAAGCCATAACATTTACGTAAATTAAAAAAATAAATGTAAATAAAAGTAAGTAAAACGCGCTTTTTATTCTTCACCCAAGCGTTGCAACACTTCAAGACACGTTAACCTTACAATAACACATGCTAATATTTTAGCTTTTTCTGAATCACTACAGTCAATGTTCATCACTTTGATTGCTTCGTTAAATAGTTCACTATGATCTTTTATTATATTGTTTACATCATTCTCAAAACCAAATTCACTAAAATCAATGTTTAATGCTTTCATTGTTTCGTCAAATAGTTCATTACAATTCTTTAAATCAGATTCACTGAGTTCGGCAGCCATTTTTAAATCTAAAATAAATAAAAAAAATAATTGTAAATGTAAATTCAGCTGTTATTCATAGTCTTTTCTAATCGTAAAACCTGATCTTCATTAAAGCGAATAGCTACTCCTTCAGGGCTGGCAGAAACAGTCAGATTAACATCTTCAGGAGCCATATTATTATCAACTAAAATGGCAAACAACTTTATAACTGGTTGGGGCCAAGAATCTGGTATTTTACTGATAGCCTGCTTCACGCTTTCTCGTATAGTTAGGCGCTCAAAACGATCAGTAATTAATTCTTCAAACCTGCTCTTTAACTCTTCTCTATCAGCCTCCCGCTTCCAATCCAACTCGTAAAGTATATTAATAAGCTCTGTAACTACTTCGGCCTTCATTTTTTAAACCAGAATATAAACAACAATTAAAAAATAAGCCACAGCATGTGCCTGTAACGCGCTCCGCACTGCAACGCTGCCAAACAAATCAATAAATGCTGAGGTCTATTTTGAGTCCGGGTTTTCCCGCTCTCTGGCAGCAGTATTGATTGGCTGGCAGGGGCGCATTGCGATGTCAAGTGGAACTGGTAGGACCACTCTTGACATTCCCTGACACCTCCGCCCACTTTAGCACGCTTGACATCTTTCACCCCAAGTCGCCCCAAGTCACCCCAAAATCGCCCTAGAGAGAATGTAAATATGCGCGTTCTGATTTATTAATGGTGCTTGAAGTAGAAAGGCAGACTGTAAACCCTTAATTTTTTATATCCCTGGAGAGAATGTAAATATCTTTGTTCAAGATCACCCTATCTTATCTAGCACGTAAGCCCCCATTTTTAATGTACTAATTGCGTCGATTTTTTGTTTTGGTGTGTTAATTTTGTTTAGAAAACAGGTGTTAATTTTGGCCAAAACTAACATGAGATGGACGTGATTTGTATGTGAAAAGGGGGGTTTTTCGTGCAAAATAAGATTTGGTGGTCTTGAACAAAGATATTTACATTCTCTGAGAAGCATTTTCTCTCTGAAAACAGGAAATCTGGTAAATCTCAGAAAGACAGCTATCTGATGCTGATAGACTTTACAAACTACTCCAGAACTGAAAACAGAGCCACATGTGCTCAGGAAGAGAGGGGGAGAGAATTGATTATCCCTGTTCCCTCTCCATCCCCTCTAATTCTCATAATTAACAGCTTCTAAGCATAGGATAAATGTCTCACTTTGCAAAGTGTTGCTTTAGAAGTGTTCCATAAGTCTTACCTGATTACTGCCTGACATTGTAAATTTGCTGATCAGCACACATCTACAATTCAAACAGATTCACCTTCCATGAGTGCATAGTATGCAAGACAGGCAGTCACAGCTTTCATATCTCATCACTCTCCTCCAAGGAATTTTTTTCTCACTTCTCTTTCATAAGGCAACTTGAGATTAACCCACTCCTAGAACTTCCATTTGTAAGGACATTTGAAGTCATTACAATTTGTGCCAAAACTCACTGTCACTGACCAATGAATCAGCACCCTTGAATAAAGAATAATAGGCTAAAGCAAAGCAAAAGAATTGGAAGGCACACTGAACAAACCATTTACAGATGGGCCATTTGAGAATCTATGTCTGTTGCAGTTTCAGTGAAGTACCTTTTTCTTTTCTTTTTTCCTATTTTTTGTCCGGTCACAAATATGACCAGGGTCGCAAGACTTTCATTCATGATTATTACAAAACTATTATTATAAATGTCATTATCATTATTATTAAATTTTAACACCATTATTATTACTATCATTTGATCAAAATCTTCTGCTCTTCAACTTCTTCTCTCTTCTCTTTTGTTTCATTCCATAGTTTTCGTTTTCACCCAAAACCAAATTTTGCATCGAGATCAAAGAGGCAAGTGACTGTGTATTAGTCGTTGTTGCTTCTTGTTGTTCTTCTTTTGTTTTGAATGTTATTTGTTCAGTGTGAAGAAGATCAATAGGTTGAAATGTGTTATGTCTGTTTTGTCATTTGTTTGTTCCATTCATTGGGCAGCCCACTCATTCTACCTTTCTCTTCTCTGCAGCTGTCACCCCACTTTAAAACTTCATGCAAAGGTTTTAAACCCAGCAAAAATCCACCTAGATTTCACAGAGTAAATTTTTAGTACATTCTGAACTTTTTCTACCATATGTAAGTTCACCATGTTTGCAGAAAAAAGCAATCACATATGAAACAAACCTATGTTGCTGGAGTGCGAGTGTTTGGTCACCAGCTACCTTTGGGCTTCAGAGTTTGCATACAGATTATACAATAATACACTCACACTCAGCTGATAAAGCACTGTTAAACTAGAATCTGAAACCAGTCAAGACCCAAACACAACATTGCAAATCAGTTGGAAAAAATCATGTCTTGCTAACCACTTACTTCATTTTTCTTATGTTTCTTTTCAGCTTTCTTCTGGTGTTCCCACTGAGCTCTGCTGAACCTCGATGCTTCTTTCTTCCTATGCCACCTGCACATTGTGTTCATCATTAATTCAAGCACGCGTTTCCCCTTATTTCAATCATGTCTCCACTATTATTCACATCAGAATTAGATTTACAGCAACACAGCAATTTAAAACGTTAGCGGATCCTCTGTGCATGTGTCCAGCAGAAAGAGAAAAAGACAACAAATAATGAAAGGCATGGCAAAGTGCAAGAAAGTACTTTTAGTGCTTACATTTGGGCTTGCAGCTTTCAGTAAGGATCCATGAACTACAATTTTTTTTCAATCTAATGTCTGTCCCTTCTCTTCGGTATTATGCCCACACTGCTTCTTCAAGGTCTCCATACACAGGTACACTGAAGACAATCTTGTTGCAGACTTGGAGCCAGCAATCTACAGAGAAAATTGAATTCAAGATGTCATGAGGCAACTCACCAGTGGAGACAATGCACTGTTACTGAGGCACCTCAGGGGTATCTGTGGTGCCTGTACTGATCCTATATTCATTGAAACAATGTAGTAAGCCACTACTGACAATGTTACTTAGTTATCATATTTAAAGTCTTTTCATCGTGTTGATGATTTTAGACTCTAGCATCAAAAACAGCAAAACTGTTGAATTTTTAACATCATCAAAAAAAAAAAATTTTCAAAAAGGGGAGAAAAGAGAGAGAGAAAGAGAGAGAGAGAGAGTGGGAGAGAGACAGAGACAGAGAGAGAAACACAGAGAGACAGAGAGAGTTAAAAGAAACGTGCTATAGGACTACATAACAAATAACTAGTTAATCTATTTGAAGATTGAAAAGGTTATATTGATCCCAAAATTGAAAATAACTTAACATTAGAAACAGGCAAAATACATTCTATGACTTCCGGAGGTAGGAAAATTTTCATCGAAGCACATTTTACTAGTAGGATATGCTCAACTGTCAGTTCTGCAGTGCAGACACACTTAATTAATGTCTTTGCAGTCATTAAAGCAATTAACAAAAGTCTGGATGACAAGGTAACAATTGATCTACTTGCACATGGAGCATTCAATAATAAAAAAAATAATTTGTCCCAGAGGAGAAAAAAAACGTCATTTCGTTTCATTTTCTAATATGTTACACATTTCTACCAGTTGAAGATAAACTGCAAGGCAGCTCAATACCATTCAAAGTATTTCTCACCCCATTTTTTGCGAGATGGTCAACATAGTCAATGCGGGATGGTATCCAACAAAAGTCAACATTTGGACCCTTTCAACTGAATGCAATGAATCAAATTTTTTTTTTCAAAGATAACATTATTCTTGTAATTAAATGATGAAGCAAGAGATTGCAAGACTGATTTAGAATCTACACAAATCAAATTAATCAAATATGACAGAGCCATAAGAATAGCTATTAGTTCTGCTGTAAAAATCAAAATATCTGCGCCAAGATGATGTGACTTTTTAACTTTAAAAGATGGAATAACAGCCAGAGCCCGCATGATGATCTAGCACAGAACTGTCAGTATAAACCTTAAGATGACCAGAATAAGTTTCAGATACATATGTTTTAACTGTTGTACTTAAATATTTGGATTGACATCTTTCATATATATATATATGTTACAGTAAATTTATCAAATCAGGAAATTTATAAATTTCCTAAACATTTCAGTAAATTTATAAAGTTACTGTTTCACTCAGGAAATTTACAAATTTCCTAAAATGTCTAGGAAATTTATAAATTTCCTGATTTTAAAGGCCAGGAAATTTATAAATTTACTGAAACCTTGCACACCACAGACATCGAGAATTTTACACATGAGTTTTGTTTTGAAGCATTTGCACTTGTTTGTTTGGCACTTTCTCGCTCCACCCCCACAGTTGCACTTAGTGTAGCCTTGACCCCCTGATGCTGATTCTGCAACAACAGCTGATCGCAGAGATACCTGTTTTTCAAGATTAACATCAGTCATCGAAAGCAGTCTTTGAGGGCATAGATCAAACTGGTTTCGTGAATACCCTCCCCTCAAAACCCCGGCCTTCATTGCAATGGTATAAATGTCAGTTTTGAAGTCCCTGTTTACAATAACACCTAAAATGTTTCTGGCATCGCCTCTGCCACGATTGACCATGGGCACTGGCACTGTCACACTGTCGTCTACTTCTCCACATTTGAAATCCACCCTGCCTCTTTAACATTCGTCTGCTTGACACAGTTGACCAGTGGAAGCCCTTTTTCGAGCATGTTTAACTCTTTCACAGCGGTCAGTTAACTGCAATGCTATGTCAGGGGTAGCAGGCTCTGCTGTTGTCGTAGCAGAGGTAGCTGTGGTGATTGCTGCATCAGTTATGATGATGGCCACGTCAGCTGATAAAGTAGCAGGTTCAGCTGATGTCGTAGAAGCAGAGCCAGATGTGATGATGGCCGCGTCAGCTGATAAAGTAGCAGGTTCCGCTGATGTCGTAGCAGAGGTAGCTGTGGTGATGGCTCCGTCAGTTGTGATGATGGCCGCGTCAGCTGATAAATAAAGTAGCAGGTTCAGCTGATGTCGTAGTAGCAGAGTCAGTTGTGATGATGGCTGCATCAACTGATTAGGTAGCAGGTTCAGCTGAAGTGAAGGCAGATTGAGGCAAATCCAGTCTTGCAATATCTTCCTGTCTCTAAATTATTCAGGATTTCATGTGGCAATGTTGATGTTGTCAACCCAACAGGAGCCTCGTTTCCGAACAAGGCTGAATACGGGATTTCAAGATAACACATATCAGTACTGCAGTAAGTGAAGTGGGTTCGCTTTTCAAGATAACACATATCAGTACTGCAGTAAGTGAAGTGGGTTCACTTTTCAAGATAACACATATCAGTATTGCAGTAAGTGAAGTGGGTTCACTTTTCAAGATAACACATATCAGTATTGCAGTAAGTGAAGTGGGTTCACTTTTCAAGATAACACATATCAGTACTGCAGTAAGTGAAGTGGGTTCACTTTTCAAGATAACACATATCAGTATTGCAGTAAGTGAAGTGGGTTCACTTTTCAAGATAACACATATCAGTATTGCAGTAAGTGAAGTGGGTTCACTTTTCAAGATAACACATATCAGTATTGCAGTAAGTGAAGTGGGTTCACTTTTCAAGATAACAATATCAGTATGCAGTCATTTTCAAGATAACACATATCAGTATTCAGTAAATTTGACAAATTACTGAAAGTACTTTCAGTTTTCAGTAAATTCATTTTAAAAATGCCTTCAAAACTCAGGAATTTATAAATTTCCTAATTTATTTAGGAAATTTGTAAATTTCCTGAGTGAAACATAACTTTATAAATTTACTGAATGTTTTAGGAAATTTATAATTTCCTGATTTGATAAATTTACTGTAACATTATATTATATAATTATATTATATATATAATATATATAATTTACGCCATGATGTGGCCCTTGCGTCGCTGGGCTATAAGCAACATTATCTTATATATATAATATATATATATATATATAATATTATATTATAAATATATATATATATATATATATATAATTTATATATATATATATATATATATATATATATATATATTATATATAATATATATAAGCAACATTATCTTATCTTATCTTATCTGTGTAATCAAAGTCAAAACTACCTTTCTTTAATTCCCAAGGAGGAACTTCATAATGGAGGTAACACTTTTGGGGGCGATATTGGAGTCTGGCGATACTGACATTATAATGACAATGTTATTGGCCAACTATCAGCGTAAGTGAGTACACAAACAGAAGGTACCACCATGACCATCACTGACAGTGCCCATGAGAGATTGCCTACACTGAAGACAGCTCTAATTATAAACAAAGTACGCAGCAAACCAATCACAGGCAAGGACATGGATGGACAATGAAACTGAGGTTACTGGCACCTGCACACGAAGCCCACAGAATGTTATAGGTTTTTGTTCATGAGTTCTGTTTCACTTAATGACTAATGAGGATGCTGCAACACATTTCCATTTTGGCCTGAGACTAGGCTGTACTGTATGCTGTTCTCGACAGACCCATGAGATACAAACTTTAACATGCAGTGTTCACCTGGAAATTCACGCAGCACTTTTTGACATAAGCTGCTGTGCTTCCAGTCTTCACGTGTGAACCCACAGTATGTTCAACACATCTAGTCTAGTTTCCTTGATTCCCTCTCACCACGATGAGCTGTGCCCCAGTCCTAATCTCAGTCATGTTGTGTGGTGCCTCTTTCTTCCTGCCGTAACTGGTCAGTGACACACTGACCTTTGTGCTTTTGAAACATGCCTTGTGCATGCTTTTAACTTTAAACAGAGCTATTATGCAATTCATGAAAGTGTGTATGTGCATATTAATGAAGAAAGCTTATTTCTTAAATGAATTTCTTTAACTGATACAATGTATTCTATAAAGTTCTATACATCACATAGTATAAGACTGCATAAGATGATGGAACCATCATCTGAACATACAAGTTTATAAATGTACTGCACTGTGACTGTGATAGAATGAATTCTTTAGGTCAAGTATATGGAGAACATGTAAACTGTGACTGTGATAGAATGAATTCTTTATGTCGAGTATATGGTGAACGTGTATGATGTAAACAGAATAGAATGAATTCTTTATGTTGAGTATATATGGGGAACATGTAAACAGAATAGAATGAATTCTTTATGTTGAGTATATATGGAGAACATGTAAACAGACTCAAAAAAGTCAAAGGGAAGTTTAAAATGTGGGTGACAGATACTGTGGAACTTGTATCAGGACATTTAAGTTAATTCAGACAACGAAGTACAGCGCCCTAATGAATTGTCTTGAAAGTGTTAGTTCAGACTGACCGTCGTGACGCCAATGAAAACAAGCTAAAGCCTACTGTTTTTCATGAACAGTCACTCATACCTGCACACTCTTCCATGCTAGAAACAGATTTACATTTTTTTCCTGCCAGATCCTCTTTCACCCCCCCCCCCCCCCCCCCCCCCCCCCCCCCCCCAACCATCCCAGCCCTTATCCACAACCTCTTCCTTTACAGCCCTTTTTCAAAGAGCATAAACTGAGTATATGCTTTAATTAGAATGCACAAGTGTGTTCCAACCCTTCCATTTTCTTTCACATGTTCTCCTTTTGCTATCTGTCAATGTGTGTGTGTGTGGTGTGTGTGTGTGTGTGTGTGTGTGTGTGTGTTGTGTGTTTGTACATGCGTGCACGCATGTGTGTGTGTGTGTGTGTGTGTGTGTGTGTGTGTGTGTGTGTGTGTGTGTGTGTGTGTGTGTGTGTTTTGCACATGCGTGCACATGTGTATGTGTGTGTGTGTGTTTGTGTGTGTGTGTTTTCATCAAATTCTTCAATCTGCATACTCCACTGAACACACAGAAACTGCACATCTTCAATACAGTTTGCATCCACTGCATTAGCAAGGTAAATCTATTTGTTTCTATTCCAAGCATCACCATTCATCTTGTGTAAAAATGCGTCTACCTACCTAACTAGTGGCCTTAGCAATAAACTGAAACACATTTTATCTCTGTAAAACATCGTCTTGTAATATCACTTTCTTTCTTTCACTCCAAAGCCTAATTTGCATTTGAAAATCGTCCCTCTTGAGTCTGGTATCAAAAGAAAGTTTCGTTTACTCAATTACTGGCTTTCATGTGCTTAATGCTGCAACTTTTTTCACATTGCTCTATAAGAAAATAGTTTATTGTATACTATCACTACTCGCTGTGAAACAGCAAATGTAACTTACAAGGTACTGTGTCATTCCTTGGTCTGTGCATGCCAAGTACTGTGTCAGCTAACTGTGATAAGAGGTCATTGCTGGAGTGCATATTGTACTCTGTGAGCACTTATTCAAAGTTGGCTCTACAGTTTGTGAACAATTCTGCCAGAATTTAGCCATTCACTTGACAGGGTGAGGCGATTCTGTATCCAATGCAAGAATGCACCGATATCTGCATGTGTGAGAGTGCACGTCTTAAAACTCTTCTTATGCATGATCCATGTAATGTTTCTGAACAGTTCACCTTCAGCACAAAACACTGCATAATATGAGAACTCGGCTAAGACACAGTTTAAGCTGTCTAGTCTCTCATTCATTCAGCTTCTTTCCTCCTAACCTGTTAGTACTGAAGAAAAGGTGAATTTCCAATGGAAAGAAGCTGAATATGGGACTAAAATGCTTAAACTCTCTTTTTCTGAAGTTCACATATTATGCAAAGCTTTGCACAGTAATATGGATTACACAGATCACATATTTAATGATACACAATGACACATGTATGTGTTTCCATAAACATGCATACAAAAATATACATGCATACAAAAAGATGTAAACAAGCCTGTGAGTATGCACACTAATGAGGCACATGTCATTGTGTGTAAACTAGCTTTCACCATATCCAGCATATGAAAAATATGCAAGCATGCACACTAGCAGTACACCATACATGTATACTACGTGCATGACAGACTGATTTCTCCATCATCATTTAGCATCAGTCAATGACAACCATGATAACTGCTAGTTTTATATAAATAGAAACATTATACAATTATATAAATAGAAACATTATACAATTATATCAGAGAAAGTTAATTATTCATAAGGTCAAGCTGCAAGACAAACACTTACTTTTCTCTGGATGCTGATGTAAATGCTTGTGGTGCTGGGTCAACAGACTTGCGTTCATCTTCTGAATCAGGCCTTTCTTCATACAACTTCTGTACATCCACTCCAGCAGGTTGCTGCTTTCTTTTCAGTTTGTTGTAGTCATGCATTATCTTCTTCTTCCTCCTCTCTTTTGCTATGGGAATAACAAAAACAAACAAAAAAAATCATTGCAAATAATTAAAAACAAGCAAAATGTCAATAATAAGTGAAGCCCATCAGCAAAGAAGAATCACATTCCCGGTTTAGACATCCTGAAAAGCTCTCCACCCCTCCCTACTCTCATCCAATCTTCTTGCACTGTCTTTCTGGTAGTGGTACCAAACATTCCTCACCATCACAATCACTAACAAACATGCACCATTACATCAAAAAAGAGTTAAGCATCCCCAAATGAACAGTGGTAATGCCAGAATTGCTGACGGAAATGATTCTAGGTGACCAACTCAAAGCAGCAAATTTATTTGACAAATTAAATACAAACAGCAGAGAAACTTTGTTTAAAATGAAGTTGTAAAAGCCAAAAGAGAGTACTTCAGACTTCAGTCAAATGACTACGGATGCAAAAACCACAGCGCCCATCTGGAGGGCAATAAACACTTTTGTACACAAAAAGAGTACTGATTCACCAAATTCATCAACAAACATGACTGGACAAATTTAACACACACTTTCTGTCATTAAATATCAGACATCCTCACTCAAGCTTCACAGTCCATTTAGTGAATATCATGTCCGACTCCCTAATATCAAATCTTAAATAAATGTTAGCGAACCGCCAAGAGAATCGTGGACAAACGAGTCACAAGACAAAACACAACATGTTTCAACCTTTTAGGTCTTCTTCAGGCAAGACACAAACAAATAATACAACGAAAATGAACGAATTTGGTACTCAGCTTCGATCTCTGCACTCTTCAGCGCAAGGATGCCAGGCGCTGAATCATTCAACGCCTGGCATCCATGCACTGAAGAGTGAAGAGATCGAAGCTGAGTACCAATTTCGTTCATTTTCGTTGTATTATTTGTTTGTGTCTTGCCTGAAGAAGACCTAAAAGGTTGAAACGCGTTGTGTTTTGTCTTGTGACTCGTTTGTCCACGATTCTCTTGGCGGTTCGCTAACATTTATTCAAGATTTGTTTAGATTTCCGCCTGTGCACAGTCGTCTCACTTTGCAGCTAGATCCCCTAATATCATTTTGCAAGTGAAGACTTTCCTCTTGCTGCAAATGAAGTACTAGGAATGCACATAGCACAGTTAAAGAATAAAAAGTCCATGGGTCCTGATAACATACCCGCATTTCTATTCAAACTCGCTCTGCCTTACATTGTTGAGTCTCTTACAACAGTTACATAAACCAACGTCTTCCCTCAAGTGTTCAAAAGTGCCAAGTGATCCCCCTTCCAAAATCAAATGATTCGTCGGATCCAAATAATTTCAGACCTATATTGATCTGTAGAGAACTATAAAAAGCTCATTCTGGCTCACCCGGTCTCAACCAGTTTCGACCGGGTGACTCCAGAATGAGCTTTTTATAGTTCTCTGACAAGTAAGACTTCAATAACCAAAAAATAACGATTTTTTACAAACAAACATACTGTGTAGGATTATCCGTTTTTAATTCAGATTTTAGTTTTTGCTTAATCCTGTGTTTTTCCTGATCATTTTCAATAACATCATTTTCGAGCATACATTCATTAAATGAGTTTCTGTCTTTCATGTGGAATAAAACTACAGTCTTTAACTGTTCTCTAAAGTCTTTTAAAACGGAGTTATATTTTTGACATAAAATCCACACACTTATCCCAGCATGTCTTCCACTGAAAGCCAGTTTTGACAAAGTGTTTCTTTTTTTAACTATGTCTTTTTCTGCCGAACAGTCATCTATAATAAATAGTGTCTGCGTTCCCTTAAAAAATTTATAAAAGTATTCTAAACACTCACTTAGCTTATTGCTAGGATCAACTAAATATATGTCAACATCTGTCCATATAAACCTTCTATCATAATATGCTTTGTTAAATTCAAGCGTTGGACAGAAAATTACAATATAATTAAAATTATAGCGATAAACTGTTTGTAACAGGTCGAGGACAAATATTGTTTTCCCACAACCAGTTTGTCCACAAATTAATGAACAATGAGGGGATTTTGTCATAAAGTTTAACTGCTCCATAGTTTTATAACAGAACTTAATCTAATCCAGTTATTATTTTTATCATGCTCTCCGTCAAAACCTGTTCAGTATAATAAAATCCTATGAGGCATAAATGCGTAAGATTAATCCAATTCAGTTCTGTAAGATTGTTTCTATTTAGACTAATATTGATTTTGTTGCTTGTTGTTATGACCTTAATATCCTCGCCATTGTGAAGAATGACGACAGTAACTTTAAGTTTTTCAACGTCTAAGTTTTGCCAGCTAATTAGAATTCCTTTTAGAAGGACGTCACTAACGCCCACAACCCCATTCCTCCCCTTATCTTTTAAGACAGAAATTTCAAATATCATTGTGAACGCATCTCCTAATTTCATTTGTGGAATGAACTGTAATTTTGTAGAAGCATCCTTTAAAACTGTTTCTCTTCTGTGGAGGATGTACTGTTTATTCCCATACGGCTTTATTTCAATCTCTTTTCGACTATTGTCGTCCGGCATAAGACTTACATGTAAAGGGCCAGAGTTGAATGCTTTTCTGAAACTTTTTTGACGGCTAAAAAATGTAAATGGGCTTATGAATTCAAATTTTATGTCCCATTCTAAATATGGTTCCAAGTGCCATTTGAGGTCAGGTTTTCGAACTATTTTATATTCATACTGACCAACATTATTTGCTTCTAGATTGCGCAGCTGTTCTAGTTTAGGAAACATTTTGCTGTCGCCAACCTCTTTGCGTTTATAATCACCATCTTTAGTGTACTCAAAACCATACAAAGCGCCTATCTCACCGTTCTGTTCAAAGTCCACAACGTCTGCAAGGTCTTTTAATTCTAAGGTTATACACCTTACAGGCGTTAATGTAACTCCCGGTTCTTCTGGCCCCCGCGACATTTTTTAGTACAGTTTATTATTTTATTTCCAAAACAATGTGCAGGTTATCACATTTTACGACTTTCCCCGTTTTGTCTTTGATTTTTATATTAAATGATCCGACCCTCCCACAAACTAATCTTTTAAACTGTAAATTAGGGAATTGTATAATTTCATAATCGCAATATGCAGCTTTCCCTGATGGAAGAGCTCTTAAAACAGTTGAGGGCCTTCCATCATGTAAGTTTTCATCAGTGCTTAGCTCGTCCAAATGAACATAGAGTAATGAATGATAATGCAAGATTGAGCGGACTTTCCCCCTCATAAGTAGTTTTGTCTGGTGTAACTCTAAATCTATGATTGTCAGCTGCAAAGCCTAACATTTTAGCTAGCTCTTTATCAAAATAGTAACCTGCTTCTTCTTCAGGCTTGAATGATAACATTGTTTTCAGATTCGCATTGTTAAGTTTGAGAGTAATGTCAAAGTTACTCATTGCTTCTTTTAGTGAGCAAAACCCGTAATAACCATCAGGTATTGTTAACTGGCTAACTTTGGCCCCTGTTTTGTCAACTTTTAGAATCTTATTATTATTTAGGGATTTAGTAATATTAAACCATACGACTTTGTAAAAAATTTCATGGAGTGCGACCATTTTGGTTCCACAATTGTTATCAATAGCATGTTCTAAAAACGAAGGACGGTCTTGAGTTGTTATTGTTACAAACATTTTTTTAAACGAAATAAAAATGAGTGCGTTTAAATATACTGATGCAAAATATTCTGTTGGGCCGCACTACAATCTTAAAAATATAACAACTGATACTCTTGTCATTTCTGTGACCCAGACTGACACCTTTCAAGTAAAGGTGAGTACTCCATTAAGCAGATATCTTAACCCCCCTATTAAAAAAGACTACATCCCAAAAGTGTGGTTCAGTCATCCGATGCAGTTTTATCAGAACCAGTTAAACTTTGCTGTGTTTTGTGCAACAACTGGGTGTGGAGTGTCGTATGCTGATCACTTAAATCATCCTGATCCTTTGGTGAGGTCAGTGTACAGATTTCATTTTTATTACACCTTCAGACGTATTTTGACTGAACTGCAAGCACCATTGCCAAATGACAAAACGTTTAATCCATTTAGCAACAGAATAGACATGAAGGCTTTTGAAAGGATCTGTAACGAATTCAATATTAATGTTAAGACAGACTTTAGACAAAAGTCGGATCTTAATCATGGCTTAGGCACCCCTTATTTTTGGGGTGTGCACAGAAAGTATAACTATGACTGGAATCCTCCTTATACATCTTTCTCTTCAGGCACAACTGTTCATCTTGGGTCCATAGAGCAAGAGCATAAAACAGCATGGACAACATTTATTTTAGACACTTCTAAGGGCCTAACTAGAGCGGGGATAGAACGAATAAACGATTCTATTCGTACTTACGTTTGGTGTTTGCTAGGTTCACAAGCACAGGCGAGATCGAGCATAACTGATCCTTCTACTGGCTTTGACGCGCAAAAACAATACTTAGCAAATTTAGAGGACGCCATTAATTCTACAGTTGATTTACCTTCAAGTATAAAAAGGTACCAAAATGTTTTACAATTCGCAAGATCGAAAGTAGACTTTGCTGTTGGCACTGGTTTATACATGCTACCTCTGACCTCAGACTCCAGGTAGGAACAATAATAAACTACAACAATGAAATCCTTGTGGCAGGCAATGAACAGAAGGTCGGAAAAAAACTATATAAATTCTGAGCCAGTAATATTGCAAACAATAAAAAAACAAGATGACCCCCCAAGATTAAGTCATCCAATCCCCAAGGTCCAAAGCCTAAAGACAGTTGAAGACCGCAAAAAAAGTAATGACCATGAATATGAAAAGACAGCACTTGTTATTGGATTAACTGGCCTAGGATTACTCGGCCTTTATCTTACTAAATATTAACCCCACTATTAAGAGAACTAATGCCCATAAGTGCTCAGCCATAAAGCCAACTACTTTGCTTGCAGTAGACAAAAGCCAGCTAACGATACTCCCTAATATACCTGGCAAAGAGTCTATAGCTTTACCAGCTAATTTTTTTAATAAACTCGCAAGATGATCAAGTTGTTTTTTTACCCATGATTTATCAGGCGGCGATGGAGGCGATGGTGGTGGAGGCACTGACTTTGACCACCGCCGCCTGTAATAGCCAACACCAGCGTACTTATTGCAAATCCTAAGGCCGTTATAACGCTTGCTAATGTGACGCCTTGCTCTCTAAACAATGTTCTTATTCGTTCTGCTAGCGTTGCGTCTTCATATAAAATTTTTTCGATAGTTTCTCTTATTCTGTTCACTTGAGTTCGTAATTGGTCTCGGTTAGTAGTCGTTACTTCTAGTCTTGCTGATCTTTCTTGTTCAAGATTTTTTAGTCTTTGTTTTATTCTTTCTTTAATATCAGGTCCTAAGTTGGCGTCGTCAGCCTCAACGATTTTTTCTTTTTCTCTTTTTATATGCTTATCTAGTTCACCCAGTTTTGCTAAATTGTTTAATAATTCCCCTCGGATGGTTCTTAAAGCACGATCAAGGGCTAATAAGTCTCTCTCAGGTAGCCGTGCTTCGTGTATAGTATTTAATGCTGTTTCTTCTTCTTCAGTGAGTTCTGCTCCTATTGTATTTATTACTTCGTCCACTGTTTGAATTAAATCTTCAGGTTTTGTGTTTTGTATTTGGCTACCTGTTGGGAGTTCTTGTAGTGCGTTTTGAAGTTTAGCAACTTTATCCGGATTTAATTCTGGTTTAGTAAAGCCAAGGCGATCCCGCTCGCTCGCACTGAGCTTTTGTTTAATTGTACCCATGCCTACAAACCTTGATGGGTTTCGTTTATGCGTAAGCTGAATAAGTTCTCCTTGCTTGTTTTTTACATACAAATGGTCATCTTTTACTTTAAAATCATCAGGGTATATAGCTCCTGGGGTTCTATTCCTAAACTTTGGTATAATGATCTGACCTTACTTTCTGTTAATCTACGCCTTTGCTGCCCTTCTTCTACTAATTCATCATGCAATGAGGGCCCCGAGTGATGCCGCTCCCAAGGGGAATCACTCATGTCGGCTCCAAGATCACTAATATCATAATCTCCAAAATCAATGCCTGCCATATTTTTAAATAATTAACTTTTTATTTTGTTTTATAAAAATGTCACAAATATATGGCTCGATTCTTAACCCGCATAGAAAACTGAAAGAACCCCATGCCGTGAAGGGAAATAAACGGAATATTAACAAACAGTGGAGCATGTTCTAAGCTCATGTAAAGTAGCCCTGGCTCAAGGAAGGTACACATGGAGGCACAACCAAGTGCTCAAAGAGATTGTACAAGTAGTCTGGGCCAGTACCAACACCACAAAAGGGAGAATCAGGACTCCAAAAGCACCCGCAACATTCTTCACGGCAGGAGGCAGCAAATCATGGCCAAGAACAACAGTGCCACTCGAAACATGCAGGCAGAGTCTGCTGGACGGGGCAGATGACTGGGAGTGCACTGCAGACCTCCCAGAATGGAAGAGTCACCCAGAAATCATCAGCAAGAGTGCCATGAGACCAGACATAGTAGTCCACTCTAAGTCAACCAAGCAGCTGATCATGATCGAGCTCACGGTGCCATATGAAAACAGAATGGAGGCAGCTCAAATCTACAGACTGAAAAGTATGCTGATCTGGCAAACAGCCTGAGGAGAGAAGGCTATCAGGTCAAAGTCCTCACTGCAGAAATTGGAGCTAGGGGATTTGTAGGAACGTCTGCAACAGCCTCATGAAACAGCTCTCAGTTGCAGGGAAGGAAAAAACCAGAGCCCTGAAAGCAATGGCAGAAGCAGCAGAGAGGTGTTCAAGCTGGATCTGGTCAAGGAGGAACAAAAGTGAACTTCATAAGGCTTAATTTCCCTACAAATATCAGGTGTCCCTGTGGCTCAGGGTTAAAGCGCGAGTCATTAAGTGGGAAAATGAGCATCTCCAGAGGGTCATGGGTTCGAATCCCAGCCATGGCCGTCCCAAGATGGAAACAAAAAAAAAGGGGCAGCAGAGGACATCCGGAGTCATGAACCGGTGTGGCCCAACCCCCCTAGAGTGTCAGGAGATAAGGGCCGAAACACTTGCTTGAAGGGGGCTTCTCTTCTGAGGACTCTCTGCTGCCACGCTCTACCACGAGTTTCTTTCTACTGTTCCAAATAATCCATCTACTATTGATGCAGATCAAATTCTTACTGTCAGATTTCCAGACCTAGGAGCGGATGAAGTGATTGTGCCAGGCTCTGCACGACTTACTTTCAAAATAGAACTCAAATCAGAAACAGACCCAAACAGGACAGTTGTCCAGAATTTGGGACGGGCAATCGTTAAGAAAATTTCTGTAAAACTTGAGGGCAAGAAGTAATTTTTCTTTACCAATGCAGACATATTTTTAACCTATTCTGATCTATGGCTAACCGAGAAATGAAAGGCGTGATCTTGCGTTTCAAGGAATTGAAAATGAATGAATGGACAAAAAACACAGAATAACGCCGTGAAATGCTAACCCAGACGGCAAAAAGCATTTAGCTGTAAATTTTGCGTATGGAAATCGCTTTTCCATTCCCTTAGATTTTGAGTTGTTTAAATCTCATGCGCCATACTTTCAAAGAGCATTAAAAGACAGATTGTCATATGAACTAACTTTTAATGAATACAAACGTGTTATCAGATCATCAGACACCGAAGCAAAGTACAGCATTCTGACATCACGTTAGAGTTTGACGTGTTAGCAACGCTAAATTAGCATGGCTGATTGAGCAACAATATCAGTCAAATTAGCAATATATTACGAAGAGTGCATCATCATTCAACATATCTAAAAGCCGGGCAGACACTATATGGAATTTTAGTTTTAGTGGCCGAGCAGAATCGCTTAAAGGTATTTTATTGCTGTGCGAAGATGAAGAACCATTCAAAAGACAAACTGAAAAGTTTATTAATCCTAAAATAACGAAAGTACAATGTTCGATTGAGGGTATTCCTAACCAAATCTACGCTAGCGGGCTTAGACCTTATCATCATTTTGACGAAATAAGAAAATTGTTTGGGGTGGGAGGTGTAGAAATCCAACAGTAGACCTTGCGTCTAAGATCTGCACCTTCACAATGTTAGACTCGATTGATTTTTAACAACAAAATACGGCTTATGGATTGACCTAAGGGTGACAGAGGATAATGAGTTACATGGAGCGGGAAAGAGGTTACAAACGTAATAAACATTCAAATTGATAAGAAAAAGAGAGTGATAACCACTTAATGCGCATTTGTTTTTAATATATGATGCGCAGCTGAATATTCGAGAAAGCGAATTAAAAAGTATAGCATACTAAATTATTTTTTCATTTTTAAAAAAGCATGTCTGTTGATGTTTATCCAAAAGTACCTAAAGAAGAGATAGTAGGCAACTCTGCTGTTATAGAAGGCACCATTGACCCCAGGGTCGTCTCTGCTGCTGCTGAAGTAAAAACCTTCAGATTAACAAACATTACACAATGCAACAAAAACTAGAGCAAGACCTTTCAAAATACAGCAAAGCCAAACGAAGGTATTCTGCGCCTTTAATGCTGTTACCTATGTTAATACTGGAGCATCAACTATAAGCACTGCATCAGCAGGAACGAGTGTTGGTCTTTTAGCAACGGGCATAGGCGCACCCGCAGCTTTACCTCTAGGTGGTTTGTCTTTAGCTCTCGGCCTGTGCTCATTAGCTGTAGGTGCTGCTAGCAAAAAATAAAAACTAAACTCTAAAAGCACACAGCCATGGTTCAACTAATAACAGCTAAACTTAGCTCCTTTAATCTGATAATAAATAAAGCACTAGCTGACTCAAACATCACGGATGAAGAATTAAGCGTTTACAGGACGATCTTAATGACTACAAAAGACAAAAGTTTGATCTTCAAAGAAAGGCAAGGACAAGTTTTCTCAACAGCCAGACACCGATCAGATAAAAAAGGAATGTTTAAAAAAAGTAAACGAAACATTAAACTCTGCTCTAAACGCTCACATTAACAATGCCAAAGGGGTGTTTATACTTTAGTTTATGAGTCCAAGCACAAAAAGACCGTCGATATGATTAATTATTTTTTGATTTAAATAAATATTTTGAGTTAGAAAAGAAACTCAGCATGGATAAGATATATGAAGGTCCAGACGAATTGTTTGAAGCAATGCAAGAAGATTTATCAGGCACTGAATGATATTGATTTAGAAGTCATTAATCCAGCAAACGTACAGGCAAGTGTTGCTCATGCTATTTCTCAAGTTCCAGGTAAACTAACAATAGACCCGCCAGTTAAAGTAATGTTAGCTGTTTTAATCGACTATATAACAATAAATGAAGAAAACCTAGAAGTCTGGGTCTCAACTAAACAACAGACTATTCTTTCCTCTAATGACTTAACACCCGGTTGGGCAGACCAACTGCTTACACAGTTTGATGAAGCCGCTGAAGAACCAAAATGAGAGGCTCTGGTTGGTCGGAGGCGAAGTCCTAGAGATCAAATTAAAAAACAGTCTAAGTATGCGCCGATTGTGGCAAGGCTTACATTCCGCTGCCTCCAGCATTGGTAGCGAAAAGAGCAGTTCTAAACAACAAATACAGACAACAAATGTTTTATGTGGTGTGTTCTCGCAAGGCGCATATGTGCAAAAACCAGACAGAGTGTCTAACTATTGGATTACATTAATGATCTTAAATTCGATGGAATATCCTTTCCCGTATAGCCCTGGACAAAATTTATCAGTTTGAAGAACAAAACAAACCAAAAACTGTCAATATCTACACATGGGAGAGGAAACAAATCTACCCGCCCATTAAAGTGTCTAAGAACAGCCAACGATTGCGAGCCAGACTAAAATCATGTTGACTTACTACTAATGTTTTCACCAACAGGGCTGCCACATTACACATTGATACGAACAATGAGTAGACTAATGCAGCATACTTCAAAACAAAGACGTAAACAAGAATTCTGTAGAAAATGTTTAACAAGAATTCCATCTGTTCAAGCGGCAAGCGAACATAAGAAACATTGTATCGGCCCAGTTGACTGTAATACAGAACTAATTACGCCCCCACCTGGATCTAAAGTTAGTTTTAAGAACTGGAAACGGATGCAAAATTCTCCATATGTTGTTTACGCAGACTTCAAGTCGCTTATTGTTCCTTATGAAGGGCCAGCGCCACAAAAACTTCGAAAAACAGTCTTAATGAGTAATCATCAGATTTGTTCATTTGCCTTCATCATTGTTAGGTCGGATGGCGCCCATTCAGCACCAGAATTGTATAGAGGACCAGATGCTGCAGAATACTTCTTAGAACGCATGCAGAAAGTGCGTAATGACTGTTCTAATAATCTAAACTTATCTGAAATCATAATGACGCCCGAAGACCAACAACAGTATAAATCATCCACACATTGTTGGATTTGTGGTTTAAAACTAATGTCTAACAGTGAGGAAACCAATCCGACAGTAAGAGACCATGATCACATTAGTGGAAAGTTTAGAGGAGCAGCACACAGTAAATGCAATCTTCAACTAAAGTTTGAACCAAAGACATGGAAGCTGCCTATATTCTTTCACAACTTGCGAGGTTATGACTCTCACCTTATAATGCAAGCAGTAACCGACGCCTTAGGGTGTCATGCATTGCACAGTCATCAGAAAAGTACATGTGTTTCACTTTAAATAACATGTCTTTTTATGACTCTATGCAGCACATGATGGGATCATTAGAGTCACTAGCTATGTCCTTAAAATCCTGCCCAATAACGGAAGAATATTTTGACCCAACTTGTTAGAAAGGGCGTTTACCCTTATGAATACATGAACAGTTGGGAAAGGTTTGACGAAGACACACTTCCTCCTAAAGTTGCGTTCTGTTCTAGTCTCAGAGGAAAGGGCATTAGTGATTCTGATTACCAGCATGCTCAAGATGCGTGGCAGAAGTTAGATTCTAAAACAATGGGAGACTATCATGATTCATACTTGATGGCTGATGTATGTTTGTTGGCGGACGTCTTTGAAAATTACAGAAAGACCTGCATGAAACATTACAGTTTGGATCCCGCGCATTACATTTCTGCGCCCGGGATGAGCTGGGACGCTTTCTTAAAATTTACTGGAGTACAGATTGATTTATTGTCTGACCTACCAATGATTCAGATGATTGAAAACGGATTGCGCGGAGGAATTAGTATGGCGTCGCATCATTACTGTAAAGCAAACAACAAATACTTGGACGACTATGATCCGAGTAAAAGGTCTAACTATCTCATGTATTTAGATGCAAACAATCTGTATGGTTGGGCTATGGCGCAATCACTTCCATTACGTAACTTTAAAATGTACACAGAAGACAACCCGAAAAATATTCAAAAGGCATTAAAGTGGTTGGGCAGTTTGACGCCGGGTCACCAGCGTGGATACATTCTAGAAGTTGACTTAGAATATCCTAATGAACTCCATGACCTGCATAATGACTATCCGTTAGCGGCAGAAAGTCTAAAGATGGCAAAAACAGAGCCGCCTAAACTTGTGCCTAATCTTCGAGGCAAAAAAAATTATGTCTGTCATTACAGACATTCTACAATTTTATTTAAGACATGGTTTAAAGTTGACAGCAGTTCATCGTATAATTGCTTTTGATCAAGAACAGTTTATGAAACCATACATCATGAAGAACACTGATCTTAGAACTAAATCCACAGATGCTTCAGAAAAAGACTTTTTCAAGCTGATGAACAACAGCTGTTTCGGAAAGACTATGGAAAATCCACACAAGCGTAAAGATGTTAGATTGGTCACCAGAGAGAACGAAGCAATTAAGCTGACTTCTAAACCTAATTATCAGGACTTCAGAAGATTTCATGATCAGCTTTTTGGTATAATGATGAAAAAAAAGAAAGTCAAATTGGATAAGCCCGTTTTTATTGGGTTTACTGTTTTAGAATTATCAAAGCTTTTGATGTTAGAATTTCTTTATGACTACTTTAAACCCTCGTATCCTGAGTCCAGAGTACTTTACACAGATACAGATAGTTTTGTTATAGATATCCCTACTGAAGACATAGTCTATAAAGACATGGAAATAGAAGTAGCTAAAGGGCAAGCAGGATGGTACGACACATCCGATTATCCTAAAGATTCGCCTTTGCATTCAATTACTAACAAGAAGGTTTTAGGAAAGATGAAAGATGAATTATCTGGAAAGGTGATTAAGAGTTTATTGGTTTAAGGTCGAAAATGTACAGTATTTCGAGCCAGGAGAAAACCATTAAGAAAGCAAAAGGAATATCTCGCAGTGTTGTGCAGTCGAGCATATCGCATGACAACTATAAAGAAGCATTGTTTGGCAATAAGACTTATTGTCATGACAACGTAAAACTACGATCTAATCTCATGAGATCACACAACTGTCGTAACAAAGAAGTCATTAGATAGAACAAACACAAAAACGTGTGTTTGTTAATCCAGAGTTTTCTATGCAATTGGACATTGGAGAACGGCATAATTATATACATTCTTCGGGTTCATATTTTTACTTAACTTTATCTATAAGATCAATCATATCATCCTCCAATTCAGACAAATTTTTTTCTCATGTTTGCTTGATGTGCCCGGACTTTTTTTTATTATTTCAAGATATTCTTTCTCCCATGTTTGATAATCAAAATTTGGGATTTTGGGTTGTAGGTGATCTGGATGCATTGCCATGTGCTGATGAATCCTCACAAATGTTGCACTAATAGCAGAACTCAAATCAAGTAATTCTTCTGTCCATTCCGAGGTCTTTTCATTTATCATTCTTGTATCATCTGCGCTTCTTCTGGCTCCATTTTAGACTCAAAATATATTTATGTAAATCAGTTAAAGCGGAACTGTGTCTGGTGGGATTATCTGCAGTTCTTCTTTCACAAAGATCTTTGAGGAGCTGGTTGTTTTGTTGTGCCAGTTTCTCGTAAATAATACACGGGCGGGATTCATTTTTACAATTCTTTTTATTTTATATGGGTCAACACTCCAAACTGGATCGGTTGCCCTGATGCGAGTGTCCCCTTCTGCTTCCCCGGTAAATAAAGGTACCTTACTTTCAAGCCAAATGGTAATAGTTTGCTGGGTGTACTGGAGTCTTCAGCAACATTTATTGTTTGTTTTTTGATTGCTTGTACTGGTTTTAACCTTTAAATTCTTCATTATTCATTGCGTGTAGAACTGAGGGCAAGTCTTCTAACCCATTCTGTGTTGCGAGAATTGTCAATCAGCTCTCTATGATACTGGTAGGAGAAAGCCTTTCAGATAACTGTTTGTTAAAGTTTTCAACCAAAGCCTGTGATCTGTGACTCTGGAATGCCTCTTTTAATGGTAACTCTATGTTTTACAATAATTGATTCACTCGACCTTTAAATTCTTTTCCATCATCGACTTGAATCATGCGAGGGTAAGTTAAAGGACCTCGGTGGTATATCAGTTGTATAGCGACAGCAACAGCAGAAGCACTCTTTTGTGTTAATGGTTCCGCATCTTGTATCATGAAGCTATGTCAATGACTGTAAGCGCGTACTTAAATCTTTTTCGTCTAATCGTATCATGGGGTAAATATAGAAGATCCATTTGATGGGTGTCGTTCGGTATTGTATTCACAAAGTGTGGTCTCTGTATTCGTTTAGGCGCTGGTAAATAAATTTGCCAAATCGCTTGTTTAGATAACCATTCTTTTGCTGTTTGTTCACTGACTCCCGCTGCTTGGCTTAGCTTTTTAATTGCTGTTATTCCCTTCCAATATCCTTTTGGCGAATAATAGATTTTGTTCATTTTTTATTCAGCCAATATTATGCGCAACAAAATACACAACAGTCATACCAAAGACAATAAACACGATTTCTTGCATCTTTTGTTTTTCTGATGGATGATAAAAGTCGCTGAATTTTGGTGGGGGCAATGTCTCGATTGGCTTGCCTGTTACAAGGTAATATTCTTTTATCGCTTGATCAACATCTTTAAATGTGTAAGCTGCATGCCCTGTTTTTTCAGGGTATCGTTAATAAAATCTAACTGCTCAATTCTCTGCTTTCATAGCGATCTTGTGCTGCAGCTAGTTGCTCCACAGCTTTGTTATGTCTTTTTCTCTCTCCGTCATCCCGTAGTTTACTAAATGCGTAATTACTTCTGCTAAAAGCAAGCGCATTCACTACTGCACCGCCTATCATCATTACGAGTGAAGCCATTTTTTATAAATGTATTTTTTTACATATTTATATTCTCTGGAATTATATCTTGCTTAACTAGAAAATCTTTCGTAGCGAACGAAGCTGCAATAATAGCAATCAGTTTGTTGAATCCTCAAAGTCTAGTTTGCCAAGATCTGCTGGTTTTATTTTTAACAGGCTTTTACCAAGCATTGTGTATCCTACACTTAGACCTCCAATAACAGCAGAATGGTATACAAGGTTGGCGACAGTTTTTTCGGTGCTCATTTTAAAAATAAAATAATTATAATTAATAAAAAAAACATGAACACCGATGATCTGCTAGAGCTACAGAGCGGCCTAAACCGTCTTGGACTTACAAATGAAGAAGTTGATGACCAAGCTATTATGCCCAAAAAGGAAAGGCTGTATTCTTTGGCAGCATGTGGAAAAACAAAACAGTTCCTCGGAACTGAATTCAGCATAGAACAGATTCAACAGATGTCGCCACAAGACATTTTAAAGTATCACAACAGGTATGAAGCGCAGCTGGGGTCTAGAATGGTAAAAAGTGTTGGGCAAACGGTTCTTAGTTTGTACACTAAACTAGTTAGTAAATTTGCTCCCATTGATTCTGAACAAGACTTTATGTATGATTTAACGCAGGATCCAGTTTTAACAAAGTCATTAGAGTCTCTAAGCTGTGATCTATATTACAGATTTGGAACATTGTTATCGCCATTAATCATGGGATTAATTACTTTTAATCATATAGATTTTATTTCCCTTCAAAATGACCGAGCCAGAAAATCAGCAGAATCAGAAAACACTGAATCAGGTGGAGAAAGTAACCAAGCCAGAAAATCAGCAGAATCAGAAAACACTGAATCAGGTGGAGACCAGTGAAAAGCATCCTCATCCTGGGCGTGTTAAAGCAGGAAAAAAATAGCAGAGTGGAACAGACAAAAAAATTAATGTTACAATCACAGAATATAACTCATCATGAAAACATAACACCGCCAACGCCAGAACAAGTTGATTCAATGCCAGCTATAAAAACTCCATGTGATTCAAGCCTACAGCACCAAAGTCTTCATGGAATATTGAACTTAAAACTGTTGTCATTTTTGGCGCCCTTGCTGCTGCTGGGGGCGGTTTATTACGGTTATAAAATATATAAACAATGGCAACAAAAACCAAAGAAGTCAAAACAACCTGAACCACTAAATACAGAAGACAAAAACATGCCAAACCGCCAACAAAAGATCGTTTTGATCCATTTGAAATGTAATAATATTTTAAAAACTTAATTTTAAAATTTTTTTGATAAAAATAGATCATGGCGTATTATAAAATGATGGAGTCAATAAATAAAGACATGGAGTCTATAAAAAACATTTCCATAGACCAGAATTGTAATCAATGCGGTTGCTTAGGATGTAAGAACTTCATTAAGATCTATGCTGACCGATCTTGCGCAGAGGACGCTGAGCAAAACATCCTAAGCGATGACGCGTTTTTTTGAGGCGTGTGTGTACTATATTAGACATCTACTATTTAAGACAAAAACATAGATTGTATTTTTTTTTGATAATTATAAGATAACTTGAATAAGAACTTGGTTGTACTTAAAGGATGACTTAATTACAATCTTGAGGCGACTTGAGTAAGAACTTGAGGTGACTTGGGGGATGACTTGAGTAAGAACTTAGAAGTGACTTGGGGTGACTTGAGGATAACTTGAGTAAGAACTTAGAAGTAACTTGAGTAAGAACTTAGAAGTGACTTAAGTAAGAACTTGAGTAAGAGCTTAGAAGTGACTTAAGTAAGAACTTGAGGCAGGGGTTCCACTGGACTTTTTAGTTTTTGCGTCAAGAAACGCACGCCTCCGCAAAAATTGCGTCAGCGCTGAAAAAAATGCGTAACAAAGTAAACTGTACTTACTCCCGTCAAAACAGCTCTGAATCACGCGCCTTAACACCGCTGAAGTGCAGAGCAGCTCGCTGCAGGAAAGCGCTTTCTGTGCCACACGAGTCCGGGCCTTCCATGGCAAGCAGCATGGTATTGTCCACGTTACTGTCACTCAGCCGCGACCGCTGACATGTCTTGACCCGGTTTTGGAGGCTGAAGCCACGTTCGCATGGCACACTGCTCACGGGAATAACAAGGGCAATGTTTGCGAGTGTGGCGAATGCGGGCATGTCGTCACTGTAGTCGAGGATGACATGTGGCAGGCCTGATCAAATGTGATGTTGCCTAGAGTCTCATTGTCGTTTGAACTGCGAAAACAGTGCTAGTTGCTCGCCGACAACAGCGCGGCTGCCTCCGAC
>CM031614.1:30831066-30836066 GCA_018398815.1 Conus ventricosus
GGTGCAGGCATGCACAGAACATTCCATCAAGCCGTCAAGGGACATAAATGCTACCCGGCAGACACCATTGGACACGATACAACAGAACATCCACGGGAACGCCCCCATTGGGTGTACCAGCCCATCTTTCATGACTGCAGAGCCCACCAGCGGAAGGCGCCTCCATCAAACAACTGCAGTGTGCATCCCACAGCCTCATTCGTTGCTGTTCCGCTGATAGGTGAAAACAGCACAACTCCAGACACGACCAAGTTTTTTGCCGCATAAAGCTATACGTGCCTTCTTAACAGGATGCCAGGTTGCAGTCTTTCCTGGTGTCAACAGGACTTTCCCTGCGATCAGTGGGTCCTTCCTTACCGTCACTGGGCTTTTCCCCAGAGTCGACCAAAAGGCAGGTAAGAAAAAGATATATCCGAAGGACCCAGAGAAATATTGTCCTTAACTGCCGAACCAAGCAGCTGGGAGGGATCTTGCACCACCCTTGAAAGCGTGTGCTGCGTTTACAATAGGTAGCGGGCACGCCCGGGGCATTCCATCAAGACGTCAAGGGACATAACTGCTCCCTATTGTGTAATGGCCACTGGACGTGACACGACAGAACCTCCGGGGTGAGAGCCCACGGGCGAAAGACGCCTCCGTCAACCAACTGCCATGTGCATCCCAGGGCCGCGCTCGTTGCTGTTCCGCTGACAGGTAAAAAACGGCACAGCTCCAGACACGGCCACGCTTTCGCCACCTAAGGCTTACGTGCCTTCTAAAGAGGATCCTGGATGCCCTCTGAGGAAGACGCCGGGTTACAGTCTCTCCTGCTGTCAACGGGACTTTCCCAGCGGTAGGGATGCAGGAGGCTATCCCTTGACGGTTACTCTTAAATGTTACTCCTTCCCACATCTCTCTGAACAATCTCATCTACTCCTGATGCCATGCTTACTATACACATAATCCCTGTCCCCAACACCCCAGCCCCACTTTCTTTGTCTCCGTCCTGATTTACATTCTGTTCTCTGTTGCCCTGCGCTTAGGAATGTTCGGGATAAATTTACCAAACATGGATAGTATAGGCAGCCTTTCTTATCTAAGCTGGTCTTGTTGATGTCTTCAACTTCTGCTGAAGAAGTCAAGAATGTATCGTCGTTTCTTCATGAGGCATTTAAGCTTGCAGAAATAGCTGTTTCATAAGAATGATGACATTCTCCATCTTTATGTTCTGTTCTGCGACTGTTCTTCGTCTTGAACTGTTCTGTTTTTGCTTTTTGTTATTTCCCTTTATGCTGGTCATACACCCCTTCATTTGGGGCCAAGGCCTAATTGTTAAACCGCCCGAATCCGAATACTAATCCGAATCCCATTCCGTCCTAATCTCATTCCGTCCTAATCTCATTCCGTCCGTCCTAATCTCATTCCGTCCTAATCTCATTCCGTCCGTCCTAATCTCATTCCGTCCTTCTTCCCTCACCTTCCTGACCTCTCTCCCTTCCCTCCTCCCCCCACCCTCTCTCTCTCCCCTCCCCTCCCTTCCCTCCCTTCCCCCATCTCCCCGCCTTATCCATCATGCCTTTTTGTTTTCGGTAATGTAAATCCACTTACATTTTACAAAATGACGTGAGCCGTCAGTCGGCACATTTTGCTCAGCTGAGGAAGGTTTTCATGAAACAGAAACCGAATGTTTATGAAGGTTGTTTTGTGGCGACTGTTAAACGGTTCATTCCATTCAATCTTTGCACATGTAGTAATATGGAACATCTTTGTTATGGTAGTGATCAGTGTTACTTATAACACTATAACTGATATTCCGGCATTTGGCTCTTGAAAATGGCGCAAAAAAGAAAAAGAGGTAAGTGCATAAAAACAAAATCCCTCCAGCTTCGACGAGCAGAACTACCTTACCTTGATTAATACGTCAGTTTTTGTTTTTTCTGCATTGTTCGAGCTATTCGTGAGTAAACAATTTCTGCAAGCAAGTTTCTTAATTAGTCAAGGAAAAGATCTGAAGTGGTGAAGACAAATACATAGACGAACAATCTAATAGTGGGTAAACTTCCTTATGGTTCCCTTATGCAGCTAGAGAAGAGTTTTCATATCTGTAACATATTTTTTTTTTTTTTTAAATTTCATTTTCCCAGTTTCTCCATCTTCAAACTCCCTCCCCTCTCCCCTCCCCTCAAGTCCAAATCTTTGCCAGACAGTTCAGTTGTTGGCCTGCGCTTGTTTTTTCCCCCACTATTAGATTGTTCGTCTATGTATTTGTCTGACTTTATTCAAGTTTAAAAGGCTGTGCCAGTCTTGAATAAAAGTTACTCTGTGTTAGGTTTCCTTATGGGAGCAAAACATACCCCACTTGTTTACTGTTTATCGTTTACTGTTCCCTACCTCATTTCATTTCCGATTTTGCTTTGATTAAATTGAGGTTATTTGTATTTGTTTCTGTTCGTCTGTGTGTTTGTCTTTTGATCTCCCTTGCATCTTTGGGTGGATCCTCAGGCGTAGGCTCAAAGACTGTCCCCTACATTTTATATTATTTGCATAATGTCTTCAGTTTTACAGCAACTTTTTTTCCTCCCCACACTTTCGTTTGGTTGCATTTACTACTCTTTGCTGGCTGCTCTGGGGGTGCTATTGGATTCTTTTTTGCACCCATGGTGGTGAGAACACCACAGTACATGTATTATGGACTGTGGTGTGTCTCTATTTGACGCCGGGAGCGCAGACACATCCAGCCGTGTCTCCCTGATGAGTCCCGATCCAGCGGGCGAAAGGCCTCGGAGCAGGCAATACAAATATATCTGCCTTCAAAAGGGATTGCGATGGTTCCCTTATGCAGCTAGAGAAGAGTTTTCATATCTGTAACTTTTTTTTTATTTCTTTTTTTTTTTTTTTATTTCATTTTCCCAGTTTCTCCATCTTCAAACTCCCCTCCCCTCAAGTCCAAATCTTTGCCAGACAGTTCAGTTGTTGGCCTGCGCTTGTTTTTTTCCCCCACTATTAGATTGTTCGTCTATGTATTTGTCTGACTTTATTCAAGTTTAAAAGGCTGTGCCAGTCTTGAATAAAAGTTACTCTGTGTTAGGTTTCCTTATGGGAGCAAAACATACCCCACTTGTTTACTGTTTATCGTTTACTGTTCCCTACCTCATTTCATTTCCGATTTTGCTTTGATGTTGTTGTTGTTGTTGTCGTACCCTGGCTAAAAGACTCCGGGATCATCCAAACAGCCGAAGCACTTGAACACTATGGTACAAATGCATCAGCTGGGGATGAGAAGATTACGTGTGTGACCGTTTTTGATTACCCCGCCACGTGGGCAGCCACACTCCGACTTCGGGGGATTTTGGAGACTGATAATGTTATGCTAGGAGCTTTTCACAACTGAAGACAATCCCCGCATAACTATGCAGAGCATAACAACATTTTGATGTAGCCTTGGTGTTCTAGCCCATGTCAATTGGCCTGACACAGCTTTAAGCCAAGGCAACTTTTGCTTTGATTAAATTGAGGTTATTTGTATTTGTTTCTGTTCGTCTGTGTGTTTGTCTTTTGATCTCCCTTGCATCTTTGGGTGGATCCTCAGGCGTCGGCTCAAAGACTGTCCCCTACATTTTATATTATTTGCATAATGTCTTTAGTTTTACAGCAACTTTTTTTCCTCCCCACACTTTCGTTTGGTTGCATTTACTACTCTTCGCTGGCTGCTCTGGGGGTGCTATTGGATTCTTTTTTGCACCCATGGTTGTGAGAACACCACAGTATTATGGACTGTGGTGTGTCTCTATTTGACGCCGGGAGCGCAGACACAACCAGCCGTGTCTCCCTGATGAGTCCCGATCCAGCGGGCGAAAGGCCTCGGAGCAGGCAATACAAATATATCTGCCTTCAAAAGGGATTGCGATGGTTCCCTTATGCAGCTCGAGAAGAGTTTTCATATCTGTAACTTTTTTTTTATTTTTATTTTTTTTTTTTCATTTTCCCAGTTTCTCCATCTTCAAACTCCCTCCCCTCAAGTCCAAATCTTTGCCAGACAGTTCAGTTGTTGGCCTGCGCTTGTTTTTTCCCCTACTATTAGATTGTTCGTCTATGTATTTGTCTGACTTTATTCAAGTTTAAAAGGCTGTGCCAGTCTTGAATAAAAGTTACTCTGTGTTAGGTTTCCTTATGGGAGCAAAACATACCCCACTTGTTTACTGTTTATCGTTTACTGTTCCCTACCTCATTTCATTTCCGATAATTATATGTTTAAGCCAGAATAGGGAAATGAAAGACAAGAAAATGTGAAAGAATGACTTGAGCTGACCTTGTCAGTTGACACAGGTGAGAATATTACATTAGTAAAAAAAAAACACTCACGATCGATGGGCATGAAAGAGACGAAAATGTGAGAGACTGGCAAGAATTGAGCCTGTTAGTTGACACGACGGAGTTGCATTGACACGTGGTGAGATTGCTAGTTGACACAGGTAAGCCTGCATTGACGAGAGCTGAACATGAAAGCTGACGCAGGCTAGGTTGCATCCGTAAGATCTGAGTTTGTTAATTCACACAGGTTAGGTCTAATTCATACGAGTTGAACTAATCAGTTGCCGCAGGCTAGGTTGGCATCCGTAAGATCTGAGTTTGTTAATTCACACAGGTTATGTCTAATTCTTAAGACTTGAACTTCTTAGTTGTCGCAGGTTAGGTTGCATTCATGAAAGTTGAGCTTGTTAAATGACACAGGTCAGGTCGCATTCATTACAGTTGAGCTTATTAGTTGACAAAGCCTAGGCTGCATCGGTAGCTTGTTAATTGACAAAGGTGAGTTGCTTTGCGTTTAACAAAAATTGAGCTTGTTTATTGACACAGGTGGCATTGCAATAAACGAGAGTAGGCCTTGTCATTGGTTGAGACAGGTGAGTTGCATTGACAGTTGATCTTGTTGTTGTTTGACACAGGTGAGTTGCATTGACAAGAGCTGAGCTTATTAACGGACACGGTTGAAGTTGTATTGACAAGACTTCAGCATTTTA
>CM031614.1:30841066-30855166 GCA_018398815.1 Conus ventricosus
ATCGATCTATCAGTCTGTCTAATATATCTGTCTCGGTATCAACTTGGATCTATGTATCTACCTATCGACTATTTATCTACTTGTTTAACTACATCGATATATATATATATATATATATATATATATATATATATATATATTATATATTATATATATATTATATATATATTATTCTATATATATATATATCATATTTCCTAACCCTTTTCCCTCCCCCTTCCCCCCCCCTCTCCAACCCCTCTTCCCCTCCCCCCCCCCCCCCCCCCCCCCCCCCCCCCCCTCCTCCATCCTCACCTTCACCTCAAAACTTCCCCCTCCAATTCAAGTGAGTGATGTTCTTTATCCCGTAGCTGTGGTTGTGATCTGTGTGTTGTTCAGTAAATAAAAGTTTCTCTGAGGAAGGCAAGATTGCCGAAACGTCAAGAAAAATATGTACAACTTGTGTTGTCTGTCATCACTGTGATCGATAATATATATATATATATATTTATTATATATATATATATATATATATATATATATTATATATATATATATATATATAAATGTTTACAAAGCCTCTGGTTCCCAAGTCCTCCTCGAACCACACAAAGATGGAACACGAGTGTGTACAATAAAAAGTCAATACAATCTTTGTTTTTCATCTCTTGCCACTTTTATTTTTATTTTTATTTGCCAAATTTTCGCTCACACGAGCTTTGTCAAGGCAGGTCTGTCCGTTTGTACAGCTCAAAATGGTCCATTGGTGACGGGGCACATGTGTCTATGGATAAACACAAATGGATAAACGAATAGGGAAATTCTAATATTTTTCTGCGTTGTGTGCGATATGCCACACTTCCCCAAATTTAGCGTGAATAGGATGTTATGAAAACATTCGTTATTGATAAGTTATTGAAACACATCGATAAATCATAGAAAAATAGCCTAATCCGTTGGCGTAGCCTACTTCCAAGGACATACGAGATTAGTAACCAGATGGATCAACGAATGTAAACGTTGACGCGATTAACTGATATATCCATGCGTTGGTAAATCTTCACAGACACACCACCAAACAGACTTTAGCTCAAACTTTAACTTTTGCATACTTATAAGCTATAAGCAACGAATAACATTAACCTTCGAAGTGAAAAAAAAAGAACGCTGTGCAAATGAACGTTGTTATCATTCTCGTCATGATTATACACACGAGCGCGCACGCGCGCGTGCGCGCACACACACGCACGCACGCACGCACGCACGCACGCACGCACGCACACACACACACACACACACACACACCACACACACACACCTCTGTTATTATTGTAAGCAAGTCGACCCGCACAGAAACGATCTTTTCATGACACTGCAATGATACATGTGTTTACAGATATAGTGTCATGTTCCAGACTAAAGGATGATACAGAACATTAGTTATTGTGAATAATGAGTTTTAACATCCAACAGAGACATAGTCAATGAGAACAAAATACGTGACATTAGATCCCATAGAACAATACGTTACATACGTTATCACAAAATCACATATAAGAATGAGCCAAGTATTATAAGGAACATAAAAGAAAGCCTGCAAGAAAGAACAAACATATAATTTGAAAAAGAAGATTGGGAATACGAAAAACAACCGTTGGCCAATAGTCTTTTTTTTTTTCCCTCTCCAACTTCCTTATTACAACCTTTTTTTCCCTTTTATCTTCTTCTTTTTTTTCTTTTTTTTTTAAGTGGGACCTCCATCCTCCTATTTTTTCCCATTTTTTCTTTTTCTTCTTTTTTTTTTTCCTCCTCTTTCCTTCGCCATTGACACTCACGCACCATGCAAATCTGTCGGTTCCATTGTTGATGGACATTCTAATGCGAACTTTTGTACAATTGTATTATGACGTTTGATTCAGTTTTTCCGTGTACTGGTGTGTGGTGTGATGATGCTTCCACTCTGTAGGGGGAAAAAAAGCAAAGAAAAGAAAAAAAAAAAAAACCGACAACGAAGCAACAGCAAATCCGGCACACACACACGCACGCACGCACGTACACACGCACGCACGCACGCACACACAGACACAGACACACACACACACACACACACACACACACACACACACACACACACACACACACAACACAACAGACACACACACACACACACACACACACACACACACACACACACACACACACACACACACACACACACTAGTTGTTCAATATAGCATCAAACGTATTTTGATCGTTAATAACATAATTCAGTTCTAAATCTGTTGCTCTGCTGATAAAATTTAAAATTTAAATTTAAAAAAAAACCCACCTATCCATTCCCATTGGCCTTTTTTTTGTTTAGTTTACAATTTTATGTTTATAAATTAAGCTTTAGCAAGCCGAATAACTAATGAAGAAAAAAAAGTCTCTGTAAGTGGAGTTCCGGGTGTGTGTATAAAACATCAGTGATTTCATATTCTCGTTCACGGTATTCACTGGAATTATGTACATATTACTATTGTGATAGAAATATTTGTATGCTTTAAATAGTTTTGGTTATTTCGTACCTTTTTGACTTGTTCTACAATAGGCATATCAGTTTTGTTTTTGTTTCTTTGTTTTTACTTTTTCTTTCTCCTTTTTGTAATGAGAGGACGAGGGGGGGGGGGGAGGGGAGGGGAGAGAGAGAGAGAGAGAGAGAGAGAGAGAGAGAGAGAGAGAGAGAGAGAGAGAGAGAGAGGGAGAGCAAAATTGAAATTAATTCACCCCAAATAAAGATAAATTTGAGTAGACTTTACTTCACACACACACACACACACACACACACACACACACACACACACACACACACACACACACACAACACAGGCGCGCGCACTCCCGTACGTACACACATACACACACACATGCGCGCGCGTACGCAGACACAACTCTGTGGCGTGGCATACAGACACACACACACACACACACTGAGACACACACACACACACACACACACACACACACACACACACACACAACACACACACACACACACACACTGAGCACGCACATGCACACACAACATTATCTCTCAACCTTGACCCTCCTCCTTACCCCTTACACACACACACACAGTTTATCAGTGACACACACTCACACACAGCGAGATACCAACCTACACAGACAGACAGACAGACAGAGAGCTCATCAATCTTTACTTGCAATCTTCGTTTGAATCGTGAACAAGAAATTGAAGTAAAATTTCATATGGCCTACATATGAACTACAATAATGGGGCGGGGGGTGGGGGGTGGGGGGGGGGAGCTATTACAATCAAATTCATCGATCGAGTCTGACATAGAACAATCATTAGGAAAGGCCAGTTTATTTCCATATTCCAAATTATTTCGACCACAACACAACAAAAACCACTCTCTTCTGATTCCACTCGACGAAATAAAGTTATTGCATTTGATGTTGTGTGTGTGTGTGTGTGTGTGTGTGTGTGTGTGTGTGTGTGTGTGTGTGTGTGTGTGTGTGTGTGAGAGAGAGAGGAGAGAGAGAGAGGAGAGAGAGAGAGAGAGAATTCGTGTGTGTGTGTGTGTGTGTGTGTGTGTGTGTGTGTGTGGTGTGTGTGTGTGTGTGTGAGTTGTGTGTGTGTGTGTGTGTGTGTGTGTGTGTGTGTGTGTGTGTGTGTGTGTGTGTGTGTGTGTGTGAGTGAGTGTCTTTGTGTGCGTGTGTGTGTGCTTGTGTGTGTTGTGTGTGTGTGTGTGTGTGTGTGTGTGTGTGGGCGGGCGTGTCGCGCGCGCGCGCGCGCACGTGTGTGTGCGCGCGTATATGTGCCGGTGAATATCTCATACCAATGTGTATGTGCATGCAAACACGCGCGCAAGTGGTGTGTGTGTGCACACGCGCGCGCGTGCGTGCATGTGTGTGTGTGTGGTGTGTGTGTGTGTGTGTGTGCATTTTCTTGTGCGGCGCTAAGCGTCGTCAGCGGTCCCACGCGCTGTCTGTTTGATCAAGTGCGTTTGTAGCCTATTTCGCTGTCGCGAAAATTTTTCGTTTTTCGTTTACGCGCATTTACTCAGATGACTCGCGAACTCAGGCACACTCACACACCTGGGACAGAGGGCGTGGCACCGATACACACGTCGGTACTCGTATAATAATTGTGGCTCATGGCATCACACATCATACCAACAATTGATTGCTCTGATAACTTAAGATGCGCGAATGCGCTTACGAGCACGTGCACGCGCACGCCCACCACACACACACACACACACACACACACACACACACACACACACACTCACACACTCAAACACACACACACACATGCGCACATATACCGTGACACACAAGTATGCAATGATAAACTCGCACCATGCCACAAGTGTTTTCTTGAACTTGAACTTGAAATTTAGTGTTGAAGGCCATTTAGGCCTGTTCACTTTCCTTCGATAGAAACTTCTGGTACTGTGCAACATGTGTGGCTAGTTGGTTAATGTCTATTATTTCCACTGGTTATAATTATGTTGCTCACTGACTGCATTCCGGATCGAACAGGATTGGGAGGTTAGCCCAGTGGGCGTCAAGTCTACTCTTAAACGTGCTGAGGTTGTGTGTGCTCGGTGACTGTCTCAGGTAGGCTGTTCCACAAAGACACTATCCTCTGGGAGAAGTAGGAGCTTCGTAGTTGTAGTCTGGAGCGGCGTTTTGCCACTTTTAGACTGTTCCCTCTGGTTTCTCGCCCGCTGCGGAGTTCAAGTCGCGGCCTAGAGGTGGTGTAGAGCCCAGTGAGGTAGGCCTAGGGGCCTACTTGTAGGTGTCATCATGTCACCTCTTTGTCTGCGATATTCTAGGCTGGGCAGTTTCGGTATTCTCAGGCGTTCAGAGCAGGGTTTGTCTTTGAGCCTCCCTATCAGCTTTGTGGCCCTTTGTTGTACGTCTTCAATGTCCTTTTGGAGTGTCTTTTGGGATGGGTGCCAGACGGAGTGCCCGTATTCCAGCATGGGTCGTACCAGTGTTTTGTATAGTTGGACAAATGTACGGTCGGAGAGGTAGTCGAACGTGCGCCTTCTGACTCCCAGTGCTCGGTTTGCTTTAGCCGTGGCTTGCTCAACATGGTTCCTGAAGGAGAGCTTCCTGTCAATCACCGCTCCTTGGTCTTCTGCTTCTGTGTGTGTGCCAGTTGTTTCCTGCCTTCCCCTCCATCTGTGCAAGCTTCCTTCATAGTGTACGTGTGGTCTTCGTTGTTGTGGTCCAGTTGCATAAGTAAGCACTTTTCGGGATGGAATTTTAGCAGCCAGTCCATGGACCATTGATGGGCTGTCCAGGTCTTCTTGTAGTGAGTGTCTTGCTTCCTCTCGGTCACTTTGGGTGAATAGTTTGGTGTCATCAGCGAAGATGCGGACCTGGTTTGTTACGTGCTGTGGCAGATCGTTGATGTACATGACGAACAACAGTGGGCCCAGTACACTGCCTTGTGGGATTCCACCTGTTACTGCTGCTTCTGCAGCGATTTCTCCATTGACATTAACTTGTTGGGTGCGGTTGCTCAGAAAGTCTTTGATCCATTGATGTGTCTTTCCGTCTATTCCATGGGCATGCAATTTGAGCATGAGCCTGCGGTGTGGTACAGAGTCAAAGGCCTTCCGGAAATCCATGTAGATTGCGTCAATCGATCTGCCCTGGTCAAGTATTTCCGTCCAGCAGTCGAGGGTGCCCAGTAGTTGGGTAGTGCATGATCGGCCTGGTGTGAAACCATGCTCCTGCTGGCATATGAGATTGTTCGGTAGCAGGTGTTTCATCATAAAATGAGGTTGTTCCGTAGCAGGTGTTTCATCATGCTTCCTCCTATCAGGGTTTCCGTCACCTTGCATAATATGCATGTGAGGCTGACTGGCCTGTAACTGTTTGGTGATTGCCTGCTACCCTTCTTGAAAATGGGGGTGACGTGCGCTCTTTTCCAGTCCTCTGGTACTCGGCCTTCTTCCAAGGACTTCTGGAAGATGGTGCATGTGGGCGCTGCCAGTTGGTCTGCTGTTTCTGCCAGGAGGAGAGGGGGTATGCCGTCTGGGCCAGCTGCCTTGTTGGTCTTTAGACCTTTGAGGAGTCGGCCTACTTCTTTCTTCGTGATTGTGACGTCCATCAAGGTGTCCTCTAGGTCAAAGTGGGCCGGTGGCGGCAGCTCCCCCCTCTGGTTCGCGCGTGAACACGCTTTGAAAGAAGCTGTTCAGTACCTGGGCCTTCTCCTTGTCAGTTTTGGCTGTGGATCCGTCTTCCTTTTTCAGATCAGAGATGCCAGTTCTTGTGATGCCAGTTCAAGTATTGATTGCTCTGATAACTTACAGATGCACGAATGCGCTTACGAGCCCGTGCGCGCACGCGCGCGTGCGCCCGCACACACACACACATGCGCACACATACCGTGACACACAATCATGCAGTGATAAACGCGCATCTTGCCAAAAGTTTTTCCTCCGCGTGCTCTGGACACACACACACAGAGCTGTACTGAAACTCCCGTCCGTACACTTTCAACCACACACACATTAAAAAAAATAATAATAAAAATTCTCGCGCGAGCGCGTACGGACACACGAACGCAAGCTTGCAAAAACGCTCCATACGAACAAGGGGAGTAACTTTAAACTTTTGACGTCCCTGTACTCTTATCCACTTTCGATTGAGAGAGAGCTGGCTGTTCGACGTTTGTAGACTCGTTAGATAGTGTTGACACTGAAAACTGGAAAGTACTCATACTTGACCTTGCTCATGTAACCAAAAGATGTTTTCAGAAACACAAAAACTTACCCATTGTGATTGTCTTCCCAATCAGCTTTAGATGTAAGTTGGCAAAGCAAATTTACTCCGCAACTTCATCTATGCTTCTCCGCTTGTAAAAAAAAAAAAAACTGTAAGAGGAGTGAGATTGGGGGGTTTGCCACTGGTAATATGACTGCGCAGTGGCAAGGGGTTTGTGATTCATATTGTCTCTTCCGATATGCTAATCCTGCCATTTAAATAAAATTTCAAGGATTTGACCATTTCCACGTCGAACGTTAGTGGTTGGTGTTTTTCAGTTTTTATGCTGCTTAGTAAAGTTCTTCACGGTTCTCGTTTCAGAGTTTACATTAGACATTCGTTTGTTGTGGTGGTGGGTTTTTGTTTGTTTGTTTTGTTATGTTTGTTTTTTTAAATTGCATTGCAGTTTAGAATCTCTAACTCCATCGATTGCCATGTTTGCACCTGCTCAGGCAGATAAGATAATGTTGCTTCTAGCCTAGCCGACCGCAAATGGCCATATCAGGGCTGTCACCACGTTAAAATCAACTCACAAGTCTGAGCCTAGTAGTAGTGGTAGTAGTAGTAGTAGGGACCGGCTTTTTTGGCCTTAGGCTTACGGCCTATTTGCGTTCCCTCATTATTTTTCAATTTTATTTCGGTCTGGTTGCATGCCTATCTTATAAATAACATTATATTCAATCCACACAAAAGAAAAAGTCTTTCAATTTAGGGTCTTCATCTAGGAGGTTTTTTTTTTTTAAAGCTGTTGATGTCAGGTGCATATTTGGTGTTAGTAGGCAGCGCATTCCAGTAGTTCATACTCAAATATTGTGAATGGCTCGGGGGTAGAGGAGAGGTGAGCAAAGGGGGAGGGTTGGGTTGGGATGTTGAGCCCAGATTTTTGTTGTTGTTGAAGTAGAAAAACACATGGCAACTAATGAAACTTTCTGAGTGATAGAGCTCAAAAGTCGGAGTAGGGGCAGCCAAATCAAAGAAATGTAATGTACTTAGTGGTATCCCTCAAGGAAGTATACTGGGACCGGTTCTTTTCACTATTTTTATAAATGATCTACCAGATAACCTTGTCAGTCCATGTAAAATATTCGCAGATGATACTAAGATTTACAATTGTACATCAAAGAGTACTTGTATTCAAAACGATATCTACAAACTGCAAGAGTGGTCTGAGTCGTGGAATCTGTATTTCAACATGACCAAGTGTGGTGTATTGCACGTCAGGAATAATAATCAAAATAATGAATATAAAATGATGGAGAATGATGTTTATCACCAAGTAGTGGCTCTTACTGAAGAAAAAGACTTGGGTGTTACCTTCGATAGCAGGTTGTCATTTGACCCTCACTTACAGAGAGTGGTAAATAAAGCTAACCAGATGTTAGGTATCATAAAAAGTTTTACTTATTTAGATAAAGATACTTTTTTGAAATTATACAAAGCTTTTGTCAGGCCACATTTGGAGTATGCTAATGTGATTTGGAGCCCTTTTTTAAAGCGTCAATCAATAATGTTAGAAAAGGTTCAAAGACGAGCTACCAAATTGCTGAAGCATTGCAAAAACTTATCATATAATGAAAGATTGAAATATTTGAATCTGCACTCGCTGAGGGGAAGAAGGATCAGAGGTGACCTAATTCAAGTTTATAAGATCTTTAATGGCTATGATGATATTGACATTGAGACATTCTTTTCTGTTGCACAAACTTCGAGTACTAGAAACTCTGAAGGAAAGATTTTTTAAAGCACTGTAACACTAATCAACGTAAATTTTCATTTTCTTATAGAGTTGCTAACCACTGGAATGAAATACCTACTACCATTAAATTTGCACCTGATATTAATACTTTCAAGAATTTTCTAGATAATGATTCAAAATTTAGAGAATTGTTTCATGACTATGATGGATTGCAATGAAGATATTAATTGTAGCATGCCATATGACCCAAAAAGTGAAGAAATTTAGAGGGGACACATGATAGACCGCGAGGTCTAGGCTAATGAAGCCAGTCCCTACTACTACTACTACTACTACTAGAAAGATTTGGTTTGTTAACTTCACTTAGCAGTAAAAACAAGTTAAAATCACACTGAAAGATAGAGTTACTCTAGAAACAAAATTAATTCACACAGAAGATATGGTTGTTAGCATAAGCTTGTCTGTAATTAATGATGTGGTTGCAAATCATGCCTCATCCCAGTTCATTCAAATCATGGTTACTTAAGTAAGTAAGAGCTCAGACTTTTGTATGTGATCGCTATCAATTTCATGTTTAATCAGACTTACGAGACATACACAGTCTCTGACTTAATCATAGCGATGATTTAGCTTTTAAAGATATGTAACTGCCTTGTTGAATGCAGTGCATGTTGCTAACTTATTCACATACAATCAGGCTTCAAATTCCCAGGCAGTTTTTAATTGCCCTTGAAACAAGTCTATTCGATTTTAGTCTTGCCTTCCAGTATTAAAACATTCAGTTTAAAGTAAAGTTCAAAGTCTGTTATTACACGCTGTGCATACATGCCTGAGAAGGAAAAATAAAGGGAACAAACAGATCTACTGTTTCCGCCTTACAGCAGAATGAGTGCATACTGCTGACACATTTTATTTAGAAGACAAGTGTTGGGGTTCAGTTTTGAGAAATACTTTGGGATGATGGGGGGGGGGGGGGGGGGGGGGGGATGGGAAGTGGAAGAAGAAGGAGGGGAGTGTGATCAGCCCGCACTGAAGTAGAGTACTCGGTCATCCTCTGATTGTCAAATTAGACAAGTGGAGAGAGCATTTCCATTTTTTCCACAAGAAGATTAAGTTGTCCCAGGCAGTCAAATGAGTGGACATTTTTATCCTTGTAGAAACTGATGCACATGTATAGATCTATACAATGTCATAAATGTTTACGTTTACTCATGCACACACTTGCAAACATAAATACTCATACAAACACTGACTGAAACCAATTTATTGTCAGATTAACTCAAGGTTGTACTGACAAACAACAACGCAAACGCACGCACGCACGCACGCACGCACACACGCACGCACGCACCCACACACACACACACACACACACACACACACACACACATACACACACACACACACGTACATACATCTCTCTCTGTCTCTCTCTCTCTCTCTCTGTCTCTCTCTCTTTTTCTGTTAGGGACAATCATGTCAACACATCTACATTTAAATCGAGGTTAATTAAGGGATTAAAGTGGCATTACTGGCATTGATCAGAATTGTCTGTCTCTTCAGTTCAGGCGATCCCATAGAATGTAATATGAACGTGATACACAAACATAATTACATACGTACACATACGCACACACACATATACATACATGCATACTCACATACCCACACCCACACCTACATACTTGCACACACACACACACACACACACACACACACACACACACACACACACACACACATAGTGATACATATGGTCTTATCACAGCTGAAAACAAACTGTTTGTCAAACAGACCAAAAAGAGTTGAAGGAGAAGCCTACATGGACAGCTCAGAGCATAGACTTTCTGTGGACAGCCGCTACCTTGCTTCGTCAGTCCCAGCCCACATCTGCTAGCCAATGGAGTGCGAACTAATGAAGGAAGAAGGGGGTGAGGTGACGGAACCTTTGATAGGCATTCTGGAGGAGGAGGTGAAGGCTGCCACAGATCTGCTACTGCTGACCAACTTCCTGCTTGCTTGGAAACATGCCAACGTGTTGTTGCTGCTGTCAAGTCCTGTGATTCAGACACTGTGAACAGGTATGCAGGAAGAAATTAGGGGTGTGTTTTGTTTGGGATCCATCTAGCTGCAGAAAGGTAGTCCGAGTAACTGGCAGGTGTGTTTATTTGTGTACATATTAAACACATTTTATTATTAAATGATAGTGAGAGCAGTGACACAGTGGTGGACATGGTGATAACAGCTTGTGAGCTTCCATTCATATTGCTGAACTAGGAAAGTCCATTTTTACATTTATGTAAAAAGTTGAGGTGGGATTATGTTTGGCCCAGTTAAAGAAAAAAAAAAAGACTTGTTTTAATGAAACTAAACAAACCCCTGAAAAATCACAGACAAGCCACCTCACACCTTTGCTTCTGTTCAGTTCTGATGTGAAGTAAGGTTGTGACTGCATTACATGAAAAATTATCAAAGGATGTCAACATGGGCTTAATTTAATAGAGGACTCTCACTACAGAACCTGGCTTAATTTTCATACCAGTTAACTGATGTCTCAAGAGTTTTGAAATAAACAAACGCCAATGTTTTGATTTTACTGTGGATAAGAGGATACAGGTAAAGGGAGTTTTCTGTAACGGCCTGTAACGGTTTTTCTTCTTTATGGAATATCTCAGAAAGTACATGGCTGATCTTTGTGAACATTAGCAGGTATGTTTAGTATGGGTCACAGATGATGCCCGATGTTTTAGTTTACCCCGTTATAGCCGTTACTAATGGCTGTAACAGCCTGTAACGGTTTTTCTTCTTTATGGAATATCTCAGAAAGCACTTGGCCGATCTTTCTGAAAAATTTGTAGGTATGTTCATTATGGGTCACAAATAATGCCCGATGTTTTAGTGTACATATGTACCGTTACTAACGGCTGTAACGGCCTGTAACACTTTTTCTTCTTCATGGAATATCTCAGAAAGTACTTGGCCGATCTTTGTTAACATTAGCAGGTATGTTCATTATGGGTCACGAATAATGCCCGATGTTTTAGTTTACCGTTATAGCCATTACTAACGGCTGTAACGGTTGTTTTTCTTCATGGAATATCTCAGAAAGTGCTTGGCTGATCTTTGGGAAAATTAGCAGGTATGTTCATTATGGGTCATGGATGATGCCCGATGTTTTAGTTTACCGTTATAGCCATTACTAACAGCTGTAACAGCCTGTAACATTTTTTTTTCTTTATGGAATATCTCAGAAAGTACTTGGCTTGATCTTTGTGAACATTAGCAGCTATGTTCACTATGGGTTACGGGTGATGCCGATGTTTTAGTTTACCGTTATACCATTACTAACGGCTGTAACGGCCTGTAACGCTTTTTCTTCTTTCTGGAATATCTCAAAAGGTACATGGCTGATCTTTGTGAAAATTAGCATGTGTGTTCATTATGGGTTACGGATGATGCCCATGTTTAGTTTACCGTTATAGCGATTACTAACGAACCATAATGGTTTTCTTCTTTATGGAAAATCCAGGAAGTTCTTGGCCGATCTTTCTGAAAATTTGTAAGCATGTTCATTATATGGTCACAGACCATGGCCGATGTTTACCGGAATAGCCATTACCAATGGTTACACCAGTGTAAGACAGTTTTTCCTCTTTATGGAATATCTCACGCGTATTCAGGATAAACTGGGAGTACGTTTATATGCTTTGCATCTTGTAATGTTTGACACTGAGGGAGGGGTTGGGGTGGGGGCTGAAGGTGGAAGGGTAGGTGGGTTGGGAATGTGTTTTTAGAGGCGGAGTTCTTCCAACAAGTCGATTATCGTAAGCCCAGCATCATGGTCTTTCTGGAGGTCTTTTATTTTAGTTCTTTTTTTCCCCCAAAAAAAACTTTGATTTCAGGCTTTCCAAGGTGCTGGAGGCCGCCACAGTGATTGGCATTCAGGCTTTGGCGGAGCAAGGGACATGGAGGGAGGTGATTCCTTTCGTGGAGAAGTCTACACCCACATGTCCGCATGTCCTGCCACCATCATGCAGATGTGGTAAAAGTCTTTTGGATTATGCCGTTCCAGTTTTTCCACCTAGTGTGGTGTTCTTGGTGTTGGATTATGCCATTCCAGTTTTTCCACTAGTGTGGTGTTCTTGGCGTTGGATTATGCGTTCCAGTTGCAAAGTGAGACGACTGCAGGCGGAAATCTCAACAAAGCTTAAATAAATGTTAGCGAACCGCCCAGAGAAACGTGGACAAACGAGTCACAAGACAAAACACAACGCGTTTTGACCTCTTAGGTCTTCTTCAGGCAAGACACAAACAAATAGGGCAATGAAAAGAAACGAATTTGTCACTAGCTTAGATCTCTTCAGCGCAAGGTAGGCAGGCGTTGAATGAAATTTTTGTTTCATTGAATTTTCACGTTTCTCTTGGCGGTTCGCTAACATTTCTTTAAGATATGCCATTCCAGTTTTCTCACATAGTATGGAGTCCATGTTGAATCTTCTGGGGAACTCTTGTGTATTGATTCTTTTTTTTTCTTTCTGTTTTGATCTGTCTCACTCTGAGTGAATGAGTCATTATGTAATGTTAGGAATGTGTGTATGTTTCAGCCATGTGCAGAGGAGGTTTGAAATTATTAACTGCCTTGTGCGTGCACTGATGTGTTACCTGATTCGTAGAACGAAGTGTGCTCATGTATTGTCCCTTCAGATATTCCTTGTAACTCTCAAACATTTGGTGTTCGAGACATAGCATATGTGCGTCTTAGAAGCGAACGATGAAGAGCATGCAGACGGAATCACAGGTACACATACTTTAGTGGCGATAACATGATGCTGCAGCCTGCAGCCTTTGTTTTGGCTGCAGAGGAAAAGATGTAAAATGTGAATGCTGACTGCAACCCCGACCCCAACCCATCCCTAATCCCTCCCCGTTTAGCCACCATTCCTTCCTTCTCCAGCTTTTGCAGCACCTCCAACCCCTTCCCCCCCATCCCCTTTCCCTTGCTAGTCCACACATCCCTTTTCAACACAGTTCTGGAGGGGAAGAAAGGGAGGTTGGTTTGTTTGTTTGTTTTTGCATAGCATAATGTGTTAAAAAAATAGCGAAAGCCAGCGCAACCATTGATGTGGAATCCTAGATGGTTTGTTCTCACATGTTTTCCATTGACTACCATGGACCCTCCTATTGCCCAGATGTCATGGCTTCTGTGGTTGGCCATGCTGTAAGCAGCATGATTTGAGGCCTTCCTGTGTCCAGGTGCATGTTCACCAAGTCTTGGAGCAAGGTCCCTGTCTGTTCCATACAGTCCTGCAGGAGGTCCCAAAGCTGCTGTGCTTTTTTTTTTCTTTTTTTTTTTTTTTTTAAGAAATGGATGTTTTTGTATGAAGACCCTAATCAGATCCCGCCTCTTACTGAGATGTGTATGGGTTTTTTAAAACTATTTTCATCTTACATGTTTGATTGGTTTGTTAAATGTTAAGATGATTTTTTTTTTTTTTAGATTTTAGATTTAACTATGTGATCTTGTAGGTGAAAGTTGAGTTTGTTTCATGCTCAGTCATAAAATCATGTTCTTTTGTGTCAGCCTCTTGCTTCATTCACACGTGCGAGAATACATGGTGTGCCACTCGTTGATC
>CM031614.1:30855266-30882766 GCA_018398815.1 Conus ventricosus
CTGCCCATAAACTCTTTTGCATCCTCACTTTAACCTGTGCTTAAACCCGTTTGGGCTTTTATTCCTGATAACTTCTCTTTTCTTCTTTTTGCAGCCTTTAGATCAGAATAGAGGGCAAAAATGTCTGCCTCGCTTAGTAAAAAGACTTCTCTACCCTCCAGTTTGATTGCCATATGTTTAACGATGGCCCTGCCCAAATTAGCAACAACAGTCGCATTAGGATCTGTCGATGTAATATCTATTTTGAATGATAGTTTAGCAGTGCCTGGCATTATAACATCGCCAGCGCTTAAGATCAGGAACTTAACTATAAAGCTTGTCCAGGCTGAACTGTTGATGGAGTATTTACACTAATTACCTTTTACGCCATGGGGTTCCTTCTCTCTTCTGTATGGATCGAGGTCACAACCGTATGAGTTCATTTTTTATAAACAAAAAAGAATATAAATAAAAAATATGGATGGAGATCATGACGTGCCTGATCCTCATGAAGAAGAAGAAACAGAACTGCGCCCTTCATTGCAAGAAGAGTTTGAAGAAGCAGCAGAAGGTTCTTCAATCCCTTCATTAGAAGAAAGAGTAGAAACGCCCCCTTCAGTTAGCGCATCTCGTGCAGAACTATTAACAAATAGAATTAACTCATTCTACATAAGCTTAGGACTAGAACCGCCAGAAGGCCATAGTCCTTTTGATTTTAATATTGATAAAAGCAACCATCTGTATATAAGAACTAGCGGAGGAAATTTTGTAAGAGTTACTACAAAGCCAGACCCAACTAAGTTTTTAAAACTAAGCACAATTAGACAGAGGATTTCTGTTGCAGGATACATAACAGCGTATTTGTTCACTTTGCATGTGTGCCGGAACAAAATTTGACTTTTTGCGGTAGGTTCACTAATTTGATCAGTGCTCATTTATTTGTGGAGATATCTCTTAGATTTTTGGCATGTTTTCTTCTCATACCCAGGGCTATAATACCTGCAAATAATATTTGATTTTGTTCATTCGGAGTATAATAAATAATCTTATAATTCAACTTTTTAAAAAAAAAATATATTTTGCAAGCATACAAAAACCCACAGCAGCAAAACAAAAAACATACAAACCCAGCCAAAAGTGGTTTTAGTGTTTACTGAACACCTGTGTAAATATTTGGTAGTGAATTTACAACCCACAATTGTTGTTTTATATGATAAATTTATGCATTTCTGGGGTACAGTACAATCCAGGTATCAAGGGACACAATTTTGTTTTCTTGGGTAGGTTCACTGATATGCCCAGTGCTCTTTCAATTCTTGACATATATCTTAGATACTTGGGAAATTTTCTTGTTGTATCCTTGGCTACAACCAGATATCACAATAGTTTGATTTTGTTTGTAATGAGTAGACCAAAAATATATATAATGATGAATGTTTGTTTGAAAAACAGACACTTTCAGAACATAAACAAAACTATAGCACTAAAATCACAATGAAATACCACAAAAACTGGTGTTAGTATCCTTTGAACTTCAGGACAAACATCTGTATTCACAATAAAGCTTGACAATGCATAAAATGTTTAGTAACCCATATCATAGGGGGCAATCCAGCCCAGGTAACGTGGGAAAGAAGAAGGGAATTGAACATTATCCACAGCATTCATCCTGCACATCTTGCAAGCCTCTTGGGGAATTGGTCTTGTTAGCAGAGTATGAACTAACATAACAACACTAAAGTGCAACTTCCAATATTTTTTTTCCCACACCTGTCATTTTTCCTTTCACACATGTGGTTTGGTTCACCTCATGAACTAAGTGCGAATTGATGAAAACCATACCACAGAATGGTAATAAAATAAAACATTGCAAAACCAACCACCCACCCCCCCCAAAAAACAACAACCAGAGACTGCTAAAGATAGGACTGAGCTACAAAAGGCCACACCACAGATGATGAAAGCACACTAACAACTGAAAAATACACTGGTGTCGCAGAGAATGCACCACATCACAGAACCTATGGACAGAAGGATCAGGATCCCACACTACTGCCAGTAAATGCAAGTTATAGTTGACTGACACACATTTGGGTACACAACACACCACACACACACACACACACACACACACACACACCACACACACACACACACACACTGTGCACAAGCACCATATTCAAAAAGAACACACACACACACACACACACACACACACCACACACACACACACACACACACACACACACAGCACCACATGCAAAAGCACCACACACACACACACACCATGCACAAACACTACACAAACACCACACACACACACACACAATGTATACTCACACCATGCACAAGCACTGTGGCCCTTTGCGGTCGGCTGGGCTATAAGCAACATTATCTTATCTTATCTCTGCTCTCTCTCTCTCTCTCTCTCTCCCTCTCTCTCTCACACACACACCACACACACACACACACACACACCACACACACACACACACACACACACACAGCCTGCACAAACACCACACACACACACACACACACACACACACACACACACACACACACACACACACACACACACACTCACTCACAAGCACACAACACACACACACACCACAAAAACAACTCCACGAAATCCATGGGCTTGAAATTGCCAATGTTTACTTTGATACCTGGGTCACCCGTGAAAGAAAGGTCGAGATTTGGGCAATCGGCACTGGCCTCTGTCCATTCTGAAACAAGTTCCGACTGACGAGTGCCACGCCCTCTTCCTCTGCCACGCCCCTCACACTGGACCCTCGCCGTTGTCCAAAACCCCCTCCCCTTCCTCGACTCTCCTCCCGACCTCTCACGAAAGGAGGGAGGGGGCACTCGACATACACGGAATCGGCTCGTCACTCTCCGATTCGGCCCCACTTGCGCCGGTATCGCTCGGTTTGAAGTCGGGGATCAGCTCCGTCATCAACACCAACCTCCGATAGCAAAGGGTGGTGTTCTTCTTCTTCCTAAAACACCGGTTCACTCAAAAACGAGTAGGTCACCAGCGCGCATGTTAAAAAGTAAATAAAATACCATAAAACAGTGTGACTCAGACTGTTGGCCCCTGGAGCAAATTTAGCAACAAGGGGTCGCACTCGATATTCAAGAAGATAAAAGCAATGGCCAAATTCAGGCCCAGGTAATAGTAAATATCAGGGAAGTAAAAATAGAAAATCGTCAATATGCAGATCTCAGAACTGTCGAATCAATTTGTTTTTTGAATGAGATTGCATTTGTGGCAATCTTGATGGCACCCGGCAGTGAGTTCCACAGCCGTACAGAACTGGGATAAAAGAATGTAAGTGGCTGTCAATATTTGATGCAGGTATAGTATAACATTGACCGCCACTCTGGTGCTACTTTTATTCAATACTGTTGTTCCATTGGAATATCAATTACTTTAGCTTGCCTTTGAAAAAGGTGTTAAGTTTAATAAAAGCTCTTCCTCTTCTAAGGGTTTCCATTCTAATTTCCTCATGTTCTTCCTAGTATTCCCTTTTCTCTGATGTGGTTCCCTGTTACGAACCGTGCTGCTCTCTTCTGAATCTTTTCAAGGTTATCAATGTCCTTTAGATGGTAAGGATCCCAAACTGAGCAACCATATTCCAGTACTGGTCTAACCAGTGTTTTGTAGCAGTCGTCTTTAACCTTTTGGGGGCAGTCCTTGATATTCCTGTGTAGAAAGCTAAGATGTTATTTGCTTTCTTACATACTAAATTGTAATGTTCTTTCCATTTGAGACGACTATCTATAATCACGCCTAAATATTTTGCAGCATTAGTTTCTTTAAGAATAGTATTATGGATAGAATAATCTGATCTAATTAGTGAGCGTTTGTTACATATACGCAACACTTGGCACTTTTGAGGGTGAAATTCCATTTTCCAAGTTCTTTCCCACTCTTGTAAAACGTTTAGATCTTCTTGTAGAATGCGTGTATCATTCTTGCTTCTGATTGTTCTATATACTAAACTGTCACTTTATTCTCTCCGAATCGCTTCATTCCACTTCTTTGAAGTCTTCGTTATCGCTTTCACGGTCTCGGATAACTTCTTGAAGCCCTTCAAGAGCATTAGATCGTTTGAAAACGGCACGGCCTGATCGAACTGCCTGCTCGACTCGCCATCTTCAACCGAGAATTGCCGAAGTTATTGACCGAATGGACGCGAGCCGGTCAGTCAGCTGACCCGCGAAAGGGAAGAAACCGTCCTTTAGGGTCCCTGCAACCGTTTTAAACCATTTTTTCTCCTTGCCTCCCTTCTTTAAATCGCGAATTTTGATGATGAAATTATCTCGAACGCCGTTCGTTCAAGGGCACACAGCTTTCCCGAAACCATCTCGAACGACGTTCGTGCCAGGGCAGTCAAGGGGCCTGAGGCTGTTAGTCTTTTACAGAACTTGGGGCAAGAGTTGCCAACACGATCTGAAATAGAAATGTCCTCTTTTCAAGATTTAGGACCAAGAATAAATGATGCAGCAACAGAAATTGAGACGAGTTTTAATGAGGAGATGCAGTTAAAAACAATTGAAGATTCCCCATTGCCTACGCGTGAAATCCTGGGACTTAATGATCGTCTAAAGTCAATAAGGGGCGAACTAGAAAATAATTTGGCAAAACTTGGTGAGCTAGATAGAGAGATAGAAGAAGAAAAAAAAACTGGCTGATGCAGACGATAACAATTTAGGGCGAGAAGGAAAAAGGCTAGAATACAGCAGAAAATACAAGATTTAAGGTTGCTAAGGAAAGCCAGGTTAGAAGCGCTGTCTACTAACAGAGCGCAGCTAGCATCGCAGACAAGCAGAATCAGAGAAACTATAGACAGAATACTTTATGAAAACACTACGCTAGCTGAAAGAATAAGGACTCTATTCAGAGAAGAAGGATTACAATAGTTAGTATATTAACAGCTGTTGGGGTTGCTATCTCTACACTGTTTATGTTTTAACTGGCAGTGCGCCAAAAGGGTCAGTAGCGCCCCCAACGCCTCAGCCTGGTAAAAGTTGGATTAGAAAACAATTGCATCATCTAGCAAACCTATTAAAGAAGTTGGCTGCTAAAGCGCTTGATTCTCTGCCTGGCATAATAGGTAGTGTTGTTAGTTGGGTTTTGTCTACTATAGCAAAGTTGCTGGTTATATGGCTGACCATCTGTGGACGTTAGGAGTGCTAGCTGCTGGATTAATTTTTAGTGAAATAAAGTATGGCCAATCCAGTAAAAGTTAAAAACACAACAAGGGCTGTCTTTTCGCTAGTGTGACTGTCAGTGCGAGGCAGATCAACAGGCGGTGTGCTTTCTGGGCTGCTTTCTGGCTGTGGGGGCTTATAACTGGATCGCTTTCTTCAGGGCTAGGTATTTTTTTTAAATGGATGGTGCAGGCCTTGTGTTTAAACCTTGATTGTGTCCTAAGTTTTGATCGTCTCCAGCTATGAGGATTTCATTGTTATAATTCTGTATCATGCCAATCTGTAGCCTAAGGTCAGAAGGCAGCATGTATAATCCATGGCCTACAACAAAGTCAACCTTTGACCTAGCATGTGCAAGAACGGCTTGATACCTTTGTATGCTGGCAGGCAAATCAACAGCAGAGTTAATAGCATCTTCTAAATTAGCTAGAAAGTGTTTTCTAGCATCAAAGCCGGTAGATTGATCCACTATGCTAGACTTAGTCTGTGCTTGTGCTCCTAATAGACATCAAACGTATGTCCATATGGAGTCATTGAGCCTTTGCACTCCTGGCATTGTTAGGCCTTTACTTTCATCTAAGATAAATGTTGTCCAAGCATTAGGGCGTTTTTGTTCTATTGACATCAATCGAACTTGTTTGGCTGGTTGAAAAGAAGTGTGGCCAGGCCAGTAGTCATAATTATATTCTCTACGTTCGCCCCACAAATACAATGTGCCCATCCCATGATTACGGTCTAACTTTTGTATCAGTTGAAGGATTAATGTTAAATTCGTTGCAAATTCTTTCATATGCATTAGTGTCAATTGGCTGTTAAATGGATTAAACGCGTTGTCTTTAGGGAGGGGCACTTGCAGTTCAGTTAGTATTCGTCTGTACTGGTAATAAACATGAAGTTATATACTGACCTTACCAAAAGATTGGGGTGGTTTAAATGGTTTGCATATAAAACACCGCAGCCAGTAGTTGCACAGTAAATGACAAAATTTAACTGATTCTGGAAAAAAGCCATAGGGTGGGATGACCATGCTGATGGCACTCTGTCACTCTTTATTGGAGGATTTAAATATTTAGTTAGTGGATTTACAAGTCTGACTTGGAAGCCGTATGATCCATTACTGCAATGGTTAGTAAACTGAATTCCAAAGATTTGGGGTTATAAAACGCTCCTACATTGTAAGTGGCACTTTCGTTATATTATAAAGGTTCCATTTTTAAATAGTTTTTAAAATAGTTATAAAAAAGATGTACATCTATATAACCCAACAAAACAAACGTGTGTTCTTAACGTATCCAATTGTCAATTGGCGGGGAGTTGTAGGATTGCCCTTAAAGAAATTGGCTTTAAAGTTATGTGGGTTAACATATCTGAAAAAGCTCAGAATAACTGGATCAATATTAGTAACGAGGTGGGCAATCAAATAACTCATGTGCAAATACCTGATGGTTACTACAACTTTTGCTTTTTAAAAGAAGTACTTAGCGAATTTGGCATATTGTTGAAAATTAACGAAGCAAACCTCAGAATTACTATACATTTCCCACTAGAAGAAAGAAGAGAGTACACTTTCCCTAAAGGCCTTGCTCAAATCTTAGGCTTTCACAGTAGTGACAGAGCTTATAGATTTAGCACAAGAGAAGATGCCTATCAATTTGAAGGTAATAAACCTTCTGATTTTCTCGTGAACCCAATGTTGTATGTCCATTTACAACAGTTAAAAACAGATGCTAATTGTTTGATGGCTACCCGTCTACAGTTCTAAAGGTTTTGCCATCAACTAGAGCAGGGTTTTGCGATTATCGATTAATCTCAGTTGGAAAAAACAGTGAATTTAAAGAATTAGTTAATGGACCTATAAATTCATTGGATGTAAAAATAACTAACCAGATGGAGAGCCAGTTGTTTGTTCTGATTTATTAATGGTGCTTGAAGTAGAAGAGCGTACTGTAAACCCTTAATTTTTATGCCCCTGGAGAGAATGTAAATATCTATGTTCACGATCACCCTATCTTATCTTGCACGTAAGCCCCCATTTTAAAGTACTGATTACGTCGATTTTTGGCGGTTTTTGCGTGTTAATTTTGTTTATAAAACAGTGTTAATTTTGGCAAAAATTAACATGAGAAGGACGTGATTTGTATGTGAAAAGGGGGGTTTTCGTGCAAAATAAGATGGGTGGTCGTGAACGAAGATATTTACCTTCTCTACATTAGGAAGTTGGCGTTTGTAAAACCCATAAAGTAGAACTGAGAAGTGTCAATGTTTTCCATCTACATATGCAGGTCTGTAAAACCGACGAGCAATGCAAGGTACATGCTGAAAGCAAAGATTGTTACTTTGTTTACAAATTAGTAAAACAATTTTACTTGTTCATTCGTCATTGTCAAGTGGCAGTTGCCTTTCCTGTTTGAATGTTTTAAGTAAGATTTGTCAACTTGAAATCTTTTCATGCTCATGTAGCGAATGTCACTGCTGCGGGCTGCAGTTTACCATGTACTCTGACAACATACCGCTGCAGACTGCAGTTTACCATGTACTATTACTCTGACAACATACTGCTGTAGGCTGCAGTTTACAATGTACTATTACTCTGACAACATACCGCTGCAGACTGCAGTTTACCATGTACTATTACTCTGACAACATACCGCTGCGGGCTGCAGTTCACCATGTACTATTACTCTGACAACATACCGCTGCGGGCTGCAGTTTACCATTTACTATTACTCTGACAACATACCGCTGCGGGCTGCAGTTTACCATGTACTATTACTCTGACAACATACCGCTGCGGGCTGCAGTTTACCATTTACTATTACTCTGACAACATACCGCTGCGGGCTGCAGTTTACCATGTACTATTACTCTGACAACATACCGCTGCGGGCTGCAGTTTACCATGTACTATTACTCTGACAACATACCGCTGCGGGCTGCAGTTTACCATGTACTATTACTCTGACAACATACCGCTGCGGGCTGCAGTTTACCATGTACTATTACTCTGACAACATACCGCTGCGCTGTGGGCTGCAGTTTACCATGTACTATTACTCTGACAACATACCGCTGCGGGCTGCAGTTTACCATGTACTATTACTCTGACAACATACCGCTGCAGACTGCAGTTTACCATGTACTATTACTCTGACAACATACCGCTGCGCTGCGGGCTGCAGTTTACCATGTACTATTACTCTGACAACATACCACTGCGGGCTGCAGTTTACCATGTACTATTACTCTGACAACATACCGCTGCAGGCTGCAGTTTCCCATGTACTATTACTCTGACAACATACCGCTGCGGGCTGCAGTTTACCATGTACTATTACTCTGACAACATACCGCTGCGGGCTGCAGTTTACCATGTACTATTACTCTGACAACATACCACTGCGGGCTGCAGTTTACCATTTACTATTACTCTGACAACATACCGCTGCGGGCTGCAGTTTACCATTTACTATTACTCTGACAACATACCGCTGTGGGCTGCAGTTTACCATTTACTATTACTTTGACAACATACTGCTGCGGGCTGCAGTTTACCATGTACTATTACTCTGACAACATGCCGCTGTGGGTTGCAGTTTACCATTTATTGTTACTTTGACAACATACCGGAGTAAATCAAGACGAATTTATCACGAGTTTGGTAGCAGAGTAAATCACAAAACCCTTGTCCCCAGTGAATAGATCAACATTTATGCATACCGCAAGGGAATCGCGAAAATATGAAATGTTGACTTTCACGCCAGTCATGTTCAAAGGGGACTGGTGAGTTGATTTTAACGTGGTGACAGCCCTGATGTGGCCCTTTGCGGTCGGCTGGGCTATAAGCAACATTATCTTATCTTATCTTATGTTCAAAGGGGTGTGCTACGAAATAATTAAGAAATGCTGCAGGTTACATCGTCAAAATTCATAACTTTCAAAGGTGCAACCTATGTTTAACTGAAAAATGGTTAATACTATGCAAACCACACTTAGCAACTTTAAACACCAAAACAGAAATAGTAAACAACTGCAGGCATAAATGGAAATCGTTGTTAGTGAATACACCCAAAACAAAAACCTGAAAGCCCCCAAAAAACACGTGCAGCCAACCCGCACGTGCAAACAACCGCAAACGGGGGCCCACACGCTATATAACATCGGCGGTGCGCAAACCAAAACCATCCTGATGACAGCGCAACGCGCTCGAAACAAATTTGTAGATTCTATTTTTAAAAACCTATTTTAACACACACACACACACACACACATATATATATATATATATATATATATATATATATATATATATATATATATATATATATATATATATATAGATCTATATATATGTTAAAAATATTTTTTTTAAATGAAGTGTTTTAACAGATGTTGCTCCCCAAGGGTTGAGCACCTTCAGATTTTTTAAGGACACTTTTATATTGTTCATAATATATATATATATATATATATATATATATATATATACAACAAACTAATAAATTCCAAGGATAAGTACCGCACCGTTCCAGCAACTTACAGAGCAGCTTGGTGTTGCAATGACTGCAAGAAATATTGAATTAAGGTATAAGAGCAAGCTTTGTTTATAATTCAATATATATATATATATATATTTTATATATATATATATATATATATATATATATATATATATATATATATATGTGTGTGTGTGTGTGTGTGTGTGTGTGTGTAAGAAAAAAATGGACCACAAAATCGCTTGGTTGACTCCTTTTCCTTTTTATTTTTGTGCAATATTTCGGTCCCAACACAGCACCATGTCATCCTACTCACGCATAAGATTAAGGTTTTACACTATCGAATTTACTATTGATTATAACAGGGCAGGGGAGGGTGGGGGGCTCAAATGGAAGGAATATCCAGTGTAAGGGGGATGACAGTCACCGGTCATTTGTGACGGGCAAGATAATGAGATTGTAAAGGCGGGAGGGGGGGGGGGGGGGGGGGGAATGGAGAGAGAGGGGAGATTAGACAGAATAGAGGGCATGGGGAGGGAGTAGTGTTGAGATGGGAGGAGTATATATGGGGGTTAAGTAAGGGGGGGGGGGGGGGGAGAGAAGCTGAGGAGGTGTTGCAGGTTGGGGGGAGGGGGGCAGGTTGGGGGGGGGGGGGGGAGACGGTAAAATATGGAACGGGGGGGGGGGGGGGGGGGCAGGACAAAGGAAATATAGAAAGAGCATACTCATGCATTCCCTCACATGGAATAGAAAGAGCGAGAGAGTAGCAGATGGGATTGAGTTGAGGATAGATGGGGGGGAGTAGGAACAAAAGTAACCGAGGATTGGAAAAGTAAACCCCGGATACTGAGGGGGGGGGGGGGGGGGGAGTGGTGTTATGAAGAATTCAGTTTCACAAGATTGAGTTTCTAGTGTAAAAAGGTATAGACGCATAAAAAAGGGGGTATTTCAAACAAACTTAGTTCCAAACATCTGAGCTAGAATTCTACTGTTTCAGATGTCAAATTCAGCATATTAAAATACAGAAACGAATATGATATTGGTGGTGGACGGGGGAGAAAGAGGAAGGGAGGGGGGGTAAAGAACGTAAAATGAAGGGGGGGGGGGGGGGGGGGGTAAAGAACGTAAAATGAATGGGCGGGGGCAGTTAGGAGAGGGGGTTGGACGGAGAGTTAAAAAAAAAGGGGGTGGGGAGGGGGAAGAAAAGGAGAAATCATTTGAAGAGAGCCTACTTATTTTTCTCCTGTTTCAGTTCAGCGTTTATGATAATCTGATGATTTGCAAAGAGCATCACAGTCAACAGCCTCCCTCCTCACGCCGAACAGCTATCACCATTCACCCCACATCTCCCCTGGCCGCTTCCCCCACCTACTCATACATGACATGAAATCAGACAATTGCTTTGAATTTCAAGGAAAGGTCTTGAACACGAGTGAAGCGCTGGGGGTGGGGTGGGGAGGGGAGTACGAAAGGAACATTTTCGACAAATACTCCCACAGACACATGCAACACACGTGCGCATACTCACACGCACGCACACTCATATACACACACGTAGGCTCATAGACATGCACATATTCGTGTGCGTGCACACACACACACACACACACACCTATGCACGCATTCGCACATGAACTGTAAAGTCTGGCGTCATAAGATTCGCCGTACAGCCAGCTTGGGAGGGGTGGTGGTGGTGGCGGCGGTGCAATATCTGCGTGCTGATAATTTTCTCAAGAGTTCGCTCGTTTTGCGTGAAAACGGCCAGCGTTTATGTTCAGCTCCTGTATTCCACAAAGGATTTCCCAGCAAGGGAATAGGGTGGATCGATGGGGGACTTTGGGCTGGACGAACTCTTTGGGTTGGGGGGGGGGGGGGGGGGGGACCACTTTGGGGTGGGGAGACACTTCAGACTGGAGGGGGGGGGGGGGGGCACTCCAGGCTGGGGGGACACTTCAGGCTGGGAATACTTTATGCTGGGGGACACCAGGCTGGGGGAACACTTCAGGCTGGGAGGACACTTCAGGCTGTGGGGGTGGGGGTGGGGGTGGGGGGGGGGGGGGGGGGGGGGGGCACTTCAGGCTGGGGTGACACTTCAGGCTGGGGGAACACTTCAGGCTGGGGGAACACTTCAGGCTGGGGGAACACTTCAGGCTGGGGGGACACTTCAGGCTGTGGGGGCGGGGGGGGGGGGGGGGGGGAGCACTTCAGGCTGGGGGGGGGGGGGGGGGGGGACTTCAGGCTGGGAGAACACTTCAGGCTGGGGTGACACTTCAGGCTGGGAGAACACTTCAGGCTGGGGGGAACACTTTTTGCTGGGGGAACACTTCAGGCTAGGGAACACTTCAGGCTGGGGGGAACACTTTATGCTGGGGGAACACTTCAGGCTAGGGAACACTTCAGGCTGGGGGAACACTTTATGCTGGAGGAACACTTTATGCTGGGGGAACACTTCAGGCTGGGGGAACACTTTATGCTGGGGGAACACTTCAGGCTATGGAACACTTCAGGCTGGGGTGACACTTTATGCTGGGGGAACACTACAGGCTGGGGGAACACTTCAGGCTGGGGTGACACTTCAGGCTGGGGTGACACTTTATGCTGAGGGAACACTTCAGGCTGTGGTGACACTTCAGGCTGGGGTGACACTTTATGCGGGGGAACACTTCAGGCTGGGGGTGACACTTTATGCTGGGGGAACACTTCAGGCTGGGGTGACACTTCAGGCTGGGGTGACACTTCAGGCTGGGGTGACACTTTATGCTGGGGGAACACTTCAGGCTGGGGTGACACTTCAGGCTGGGGTGACACTTTATGCTGGGGGAACACCTCAGGCTGGGATGACACTTCAGGCTGGGGTGACACTTTATGCTGGGGGAACACTTCAGGCTGGGGTGGACACTTTATGCTGGGGGAACACTTCAGGCTGGGGTGACACTTCAGGCTGGGGTGGCACTTTATGCTGGGGGGAACACTTCAGGCTGGGGTGACACTTCAGGCTGGGGTGACACTTTATGCTGGGGGAACACTTCAGGCTGGGGTGACACTTTATGCTGGGGGAACACTTCAGGCTGGGGTGACACTTTATGCTGGGGGAACACTTCAGGCTGGGGTGACACTTCAGGCTGGGGGAACACTTCAGGCTGGGGTGACACTTCAGGCTGGGGAGAACACTTTATGCTGGAGGAACACTTTAGGCTGGGGTGACACTTCAGGCTGGGGGAACACTTTATGCTGGAGGAACACTTTATGCTGGGGGAAAGCCTCAGGCTGGGGGGACACTTCAGGCTGGGGGGGGGGGGCACTTCAGGCTGGGGTGACACTTCAGGCTGGGGGAACACTTTATGCTGGGGGAACACTTCAGGCTGGGGTGACACTTCAGGCTGGGGGAACACTCCAGGCTAGGGGGACACTTCAGGCTGGGGGAACACTTCAGGCTGGGGGGAACACTTTATGCTGGGGGAACACTTCAGGCTAGGGAACACTTCAGGCTGGGGGAACACTTCAGGCTGGGGGAACACTTCCGGCTAGGGAACACTTCAGGCTGGGGGGAACACTTTATGCTGGGGGAACACTTCAGGCTAGGGAACACTTCAGGCTGGGGGGGGGGGGGAACATTTATGCTGGAGGAACACTTTATGCTGGGGGAACACTTCAGGCTGGGGTGACACTTCAGGCCGGGGTGACACTTTATGCTGGGGGAACACTTCAGGCTGGGGGAACACTTCAGGCTGGGGTGGACACTTTATGCTGGAGGGAACACCTCAGGCTGTGGTGACACTTCAGGCTGGGGTGACACTTTATGCTGGGGGGAACACTTCAGGCTGGGGTGACACTTTATGCTGGGGGAACACTTCAGGCTGGGGTGACACTTCAGGCTGGGGTGACACTTCAGGCTGGGGTGACACTTCAGGCTGGGGGAACACTTCAGGCTGGGGTGACACTTCAGGCTGGGGTGACACTTTATGCTGGGGGAACACTTCAGGCTGGGGTGACACTTCAGGCTGGGGTGACACTTTATGCTGGGGGAACACTTCAGGCTGGGGTGACCTTCAGGCTGGGGGTGACACCTTATGCTGGGGGAACACTTCAGGCTGGGGTGACACTTTATGCTGGGGGAACACTTCAGGCTGGGGTGAAACTTCAGGCTGGGCGGAACACTTCAGGCTGGGGTGACACTTCAGGCTTGGGGGAACACTTTATGCTGGAGGAACACTTTCTGCTGGGGGAACACTTCAGGCTGGGGTGTTACTTCAGGCTGGGGGGAACACTTCAGGCTGGGGTGACACTTCAGGCTGGGGGAACACTTTATGCTGGAGGAACACTTTATGCTGGGGGAACACTTTATGTTGGGGGAACACTTTATGCTGGGGGAACACTTCAGACTGGGGGGGGGGGGGGGGAACACTTTATTCTGGGGGAACACTTCAGGCTGGGGGGGGGGGGGGGACACTTTATGCTGGGGGAACACTTCAGGCTGGGGGAGGGGACACTTTATGCTGGGGGAACACTTCAGGCTGGGGGGGGGGGGGGAACACTTTATGCTGGGGGAGCACTTCAGGCTGGGGGGGGGGGGGCACTTTATGCTGGGAGAACACTTCAGGCTCGGGGGAACACTTTATGGGGGGGGGGGGAACACTTCAGACTGGGGGGGGGGGGGGGGGGGTGGTACTTTATGCTGCGGGAACACTTCAGACTGGGGGGGGGGGGGGAGGGCACTTTATACTGGGGGAACACTTCAGGCTGGGGGACACTTTCAGGCTGGGGGAAACACTTCAGGCTGGGGGAACACTTCAGGCTGGGGGAACACTTCAGGCTGGGGGGACACTTCAGGCTGGGGGAACACTTCAGGCTGGGGTGGACACTTCAGGCTGGGGGAACACTTCAGGCTGGGGGAACACTTCAGGCTGGGGGAACACTTCAGGCTGGGGGGACACTTCAGGCTGGGGGACACTTAGGCTGGGGAACACTTCAGGCTGGGGGGACACTTCAGGCTGGGGTGACACTTCAGGCTGGGGAACACTTCAGGCGGGGGGGAACTTCAGGCTGGGGTACACTTCAGGATGGGGGAACACTTCAGGCTGGGGGGAAACTTCAGGCTGGGGGTACAGTCCAGGGGAGTGGGGGGGCACACTTCAGGCTAGAGGGGACACTTCAGGCTGGGGGGACATTGGGCTTGGAGAACCGTGTGTGGAGTCACTGGGCTGGGGGAGCACTTCAGGCTGGGGGGACTCGGGCTGGGAGACACTTCAGGCTGGGACACTTCAGAGGGGGTGGGGGGCGGGGACTGGGGCACATCGGGCTGGGGGGATCGGGCTGGGGACACTTCAGGCTGGGGGGACGGGGACACTTCGTGGGGGGGGGGGGGGGGACTTCGGGGGGGAACACTTTAGGCTGGGGGACACTTCAGGCTGGGGTGGACACTTCAGGCTGGGGTGGACACCGGGCTGGGAGACACCTTAGGCAGGGAGACACTTCGGGCCGGAGGACACTTCAGGCTGTTGGGACACTTTGGGCTGGGGAACACTTCAGGTTGGGGGAGCGCTTCAGGCTGGAGAGGGGGGAGGGGCACCGGGATGGGAGACAATTCAGGCAAGGGGACACTTCATGCTGAGGGGGACACTTTCAACAGCCGGCAGCCAAGATTGTCCTGGGGAGGCAGGACGGAGGGGGGCAGTCTGGATCCGGGGGTTGGAGGGGCGGTGGAGGGGGGGAAGGGCGAGAGTGGAGGGACAGCATGGGCTGGTGCAAACTGTCCCACCACAGGCTGTACCGTCCCCCTGGGCTGAGGCCAGCCTGCGCTGGGGACACTTTGAGCTGGGGCACACACAGGAGAGGCAGTATTCTAGGCGTGTAGACCACCACAGCTTCTTTGGAGCAAAGTCAGTTCAACCGAAAGTGTACCAGCTCACCATTCTGAGGACATAACTACAACGATCGTCACTGAAGGTGAAGTCATGGAAGCCATTAAGGATCTTAAGAATGGAAAAGCCGCTGGGCTTGACGGCATTATTCCAGAAACCTTAAAGGCCTCCATTACATGCAAAGAAATAACATTAGTCATCTATTTATTAATATCTTTTCATCCGGAAAGTACCCCAAAACGTGGATGGAAGCATTTACCTGTTCATAAGACAGCAAATATTAATGGTCATAATGATTTAAAAGACGTCTCGTTGTTAAACATATGTAGTAGGCTAAACTTTACAGCTATATCATCAATGAACGATTGTCAGGAGTTTTGTTTTGTTTGTTTGTTTTATAGATAAAGGGGTACTCAGAGCGAAATATAGGCAGGTTTTCGTAAAGACCATTCAACAACAGACCAACATTTTCAATCGTTTGCAGTGACCCAGAAACATCTAAGATTCACAGAAAAACAACACCACCTCTATGTTGCATTTATAGACTTAAAAAAAAAAGCCTTAGATCTTAATTCTCATCGTAAACACTGGCCTTTCTACATAACGCAGAGGTAAAAGGCAGAGTATATCCCTCAGAAGAAAAAAAATCCGCAGACTATATATAGAACTGTTAAAAAAATACAGGTTAAACAAACAAACAAAAAAAGAAAATAAAAAAGGCGCAACCCATCCGAAATCGATAGCTGCTTCCAACGGTGCGTGACACAACGATAACTGATCAAACCACACGCACACACTGCACGCGTCGCACGGTAAAACTCCCCGAACCTGTCGGAACTTCGACATCTGGTGACCTCTCCAATGACTCCAGGACGCAAACACTCAAGCGGAAGCATAACAACTTCGGTAATTGCAAAACGTGACTGAGAAAATCTCCGACATGTGACGTGTAGGAGTATGCTCTTGTTGTTCATCAGCTGATGGAACATGACAGTCGGCCACACGCTCCTCTATCAAGCTGTAAGTAAAGTGTACTGTGTTTGTTCGGCGTCAGTTATGTTCATACCATCAGAAGTGGCTATGAGTCTGTCTCTGACTGGGATACAAATTGTGCTAATGATCGTATTCAGAAACTGGGGAGGGACAGAAAAGATTCGATTTGTCTTTGTAATGAGTGTCAGATAAACAGCGAGGAATTTTGACAGAAGACACGACTGACGGGTGGAAACTATCCCACACTGAAAGACATTCACATAACAGAGACAGGTGTTCACAAGCTCTTGCAGAAACTGAACCCTCACAAAGCAGGTGACCCGGACGAAATTAGCTCAAGGATCTTGAAAGAATTAGCAGACGAAGCGCCAATATTAACAACTATCTACCAGTCCTCTATCAACAGACCGGAAGGACGCCGTAGTTACACCTATTTTTAAGAAGGGAGAACACTACAATCCTGCCAACTATCGACCAGTGTGTCCTTGACCTGTATTTGTTGTAGGCTGCTTGAACACATCATAGTCAGCGCAGTCATGAACAACCTGGAAGTCAACAACATTCTGTGCGACCAGCAGCATGGCTTCAGGAAAGGAAAATCGTGTGAAACCCAGCTCCTGGAATTCGTAGAATAACTTGTTGAGAACGTGGAGAGATGAAAGCAGAGCGACATCCTTGTCATGGATTTTGCAAAGGCAATTAATAAGGTAAATCATAGTCTTCTCCACCGCAAACTGTCCAGGCGGATTGGGAGCTTCCTCCCACACAGAAGGCAGGCGGTGGTTGTGGATTGAGCCTACTCCTCCTATGCCAGTGTAAGATCAGGTGTCCCATAAGGTTCTGTGCTAGGCCCATGCTTTTCCCTAGTCTACATTAACGACCTCCTAGAAAACCAGTTGACACTGACCAGACTTTGTGGATTTCACTGCAGTAAAAAAGGTGCCAACTGCCAACGTGACCATGACCAGCGGCAAGACGACCTCAGTAGGCTTGCCAATCGGGACAGCATTTGGGACATGGAGTTTCACCCAGGGAAATGTACAACTCTGCCTGTCACCAGAAGTAGAAAGTATAAGTGGGATTACCAACTACATGGCCACATCTTGGAGTTACAATCCATCGTCAGTGAAGCTGGGACGAGCACATTGATGCCGTATGCTCAAAGGCCAGCCAAGTCCTAGGCTTTGTTCAGTGCAATCTTAAAATCAGCGCACCAGTTGTAAAAGAAAAAGCATACAAGGCCCTAGTCCGTCCACTTTTTGAGTACGCAGCAACTGTTTAGGATCCAACCTCCCAGAAGAACATTGCTAAACTTTAGGGGATCCAACGTTGGGCTGCCTGCTTTGTACTCAATAGATCTCACAACACATCAAGTGTGAGAAAGCTGATTGAAAAGCTCAACTGGCCATCACTGGAGAATTGCAGGAAGTCAGCCCACATTGCGATGTTGTTTAAAAATAAACAATGGTCTGGTACAAACATCAAGACTGAAAGAGCAGCTGAAACCCTCCCACCATGTGAGCGACGCGGACATGACCAACATTTTGCCCTATTCCCTGCAGAACACAGTACCAACAGGGCTCCTTACACCAAGGACCACCAGGGATTGGAACTCTACACCATCGGCAAATTTCATTCTGTGCAGTCTTGACACTTTCGTGTCAAGGGTCACTAAACACCTACCCACAACAAAAGTAAAATATTTTTTTTCTTTCTTTTTCTTTTTGTTTGTTGTTGTTGTTTTGGCTGGCCTGGTGCAAGATGTGGGCTTGATCCTCCCTCATGGTGGGCCTGGGCTGTCCGACAGTGCGTGTAGCCAGGGCAGCAGCTCCGCATCGCCTGCTGGGTCATGATTGCCGTAGGACTTTTTTTTTTCACCTCTGCACCCTTCATAAGCAGACCCCACGAAGTGGCAGAATCATCAACCGGATGATGACGGCTACTATACGGAAAAAGAGGGGCAGATTCTGAGTTATGTCATCTTGAATCAAGTGAAGTTAGTTCCCTCCAACATTGTCTAACCAATGAATCAACTGTGCTTGTGTCCTCGTAGCCCACCCAGACTAGAGAGTATTCTTCTTCAGTGCTAGTTTCCACAGAATTACATTGATAATGATATGATCTGGACAGGTATGAACTGTATAGCCCTTGTGATCTATAGGATTGAGCAGTCTGCAATGTTTCCATATGTTTCAGTATTATTTCCAAAACTACCCCTCCCCATCGCTTGTGACTTTTGAAATTGTACACTCCTTTTCGGACTTAGCTTTTCTATCTGCTGCATGATGTTCAAATCTTCCTGGCCGCCATACAAAGAGAAGTTCCAGGGAAAATCAGTAGTGCTTTTCCTTACCTCGGCCTATGGTATGCCGTCGGTGAAATATATATGTGGTTGATACGATGGGTTGATATATGCATCATGGCAACACCGTTGTCTTTGGGGTATACAACTTGACTTTGATAGAAATACATACATACATACGTACATATACATAAAATCCTTCAATTTTCACTTATAAACAAAGCTGAAGTAACTTGGAATACACTTAACCCAAGTATGCATGTTAGAGGCACCTACTATAAAGCATTATTTAAGATAATCAACCGTATTCATAAATCACCTGAATAGTTTTCACCCCGTAGAGGCACTGTTAGCCTGTCAGAAGATAGTATTCAGTGATCATCTTGACAGATAGTATGGAATACAGGCAAAAGGTCATATGGTTAACATGAAATGTTAATCAAGCATCTTTAGAGTAACAGTTTTTACCAAGTTGTGGCAAAAAGTTACACTGTTAAAACATGTGGTATACATTCAACCAATGCATAGTCACAAGCCTTAGAAACTGAGTTTCAACTTACAGTTCTTTGAGTTGATCAGTGAAACCTGACACAGGATCTTAGAGTAGGAGAGATAAACGTTCCCCTATCTGGCATACACCAGTGTGTGTGTTGGTGGTTCACTGCTGGTGAGGGGGTCAGCTCGATACGTCCACGGCCCGATGCGTCCACGGTCCGATGCGTCCACGGTCCGATGCGTCCAAGCCCGATACGTCCAAGGTCCGATACGTCCAAGGTCCGATACGTCCAAGCCCGATACGTCCACGGCCCGATGTGTCCATTTGGACGTATCGGGCCGTGGACGTATCGGGCCGTGGACGCATCGGCACGCTAGCACCCGATACGTCCACGGCCCGATGTGTCCATTTGGACGTATCGGGCCGTGGACGTATCGGGCCGTGGACGTATCGGGCCGTGGACGTATCGGGCCGTGGACGCATCGACATGCTCCCGCTGGTGAGCAGTCTTACAGCCTTTGGTGGATAGTAAAATGAGTAGACTTGGTTTCCCCCTTTTGTGTGCTAAGCTACACAGCTGCTCTGTGATGCCTGTCTGATTGACAGGCTGTCAGAGAAACATGACAGCCAACAATATCACTACAGAAAAGAAGGGGGTTGTTAGTATCGGAGGTGGGGGGTGATCAGGACTGGGACAGTCATCCCCACTCCCTGCTGGGTGAGACGATGTATAGAAGATTCAAGAAAGAAATCTCTCAGATGTTTGATGTTTGTCGGCATCTATGCCAACGAACGAACTACGATGTGCACAGGCAGATAAGGATATGCTGCTGCTCCATGTCATTGCATCATGCACGGGTGGATTGCGCAATGCCAGGGTGCGTCTGGGGATGGAAGTGACAGAGGGAGAGTGACAGCTTCTCAGAAGTACACAAAACAGCACGCGGCCCTTGTTTCAGCCATGAGCGATCACGTGCACCACTAGATAAATGGGGGAGGACTGGAGAGAGGAGGGGGGTGAAGGGTCAACTCGTTTTATAGTGACATCACACTTCTGTGTCCCAATGCCATCCAGTTAACATTAAACGTAAGCCCGACAGATTGAGGGAAGAGTGTGAGTGGAGGAGCGGGTTGATGGGTGAGGGTGGAGACTGAAAACTGACGTAGATTGATGATCCTAACTGCTGTTTGTAAGACAGAGAGAGGGCGGAGGGAGGAAAAGAGGAGGGGGGGGGGGGGGGGGGGGGAATTGTAAAGGATGGTGTGGCTGGCAATTGTCACATCATAGCCAGACTGTTTTCATGGTACACAACACGGCCACACCATATCTCAGGCATAGATAACGTGGCTACACCATGTTTAAGTGGATACAACACAAATTGAGGTGTACATCATGCCCACACTGTAGGTCTACAGGATGGCTAGGTCATGTCATGAACACACTGTCTTGAACTTGACTTGAAATTTAGTGTTGAAGGCCGTTTAGGCCTGTTCACTTTCCTTCGATAGAAACTTCAGGTACTGTGCAGCATGTGTGGCTAGCTGGTTAATGTCTGTATTTTCACTGGTTATATGTTGCTCACTGACTGCATTCCGGATCGTACAGGATTGGGAGGTTGGCTCAGTGGGTGTCGAGTCTACTCTTAAACGTGCTGAGATTGTGTGCCTCAGTGACTGTCTCAGGTAGGCTGTTCCACAAAGACACTATCCTCTGGGAGAAGTAGGAGCCTCGCAGTTGTAGTCTGGACCGGCGTTTTGCCAGTTTTAGACTGTTCCCTCTGGTTTCTCGCCCGCTGTGGAGTTCAAGTCGCGGCCTAGAGGTGGTGTAGAGCCCAGTGAGGTACTTGTAGGTGTCGATCATGTCACTCGTTGTCTGCGATATTCTAGGCTGGGCAGTTTCAGTATTCTCAGGCGTTCAGAGTAGGGTTTGTCTTTGAGCCTCCTATCAGCTTTTGGCCATTCGTTGTACGTCTTCAATGTCCTTTTGGAGTGTCTTTTGGGATGGGTGCCATACGGAGTGCCGTATTCCAGCATGGGTCGTACCAGTGTTTTGTACAGTTGGACAAATGCACGGTTGGTGAGGTAGTCGAACGTGCGCCTTCTGACTCCAGTGCTCGGTTTGCTTTAGCCGTGGCTTGTTCAACATAGTTCCTGAAGGAGAGTTTCCTGTCAATCACCACTCCGAGGTCTTTTTCTGCCTCTGTGTGTGCCAGTTGTTACCTGCCTTCCACTCCATCTGTGCGAGCTTCGCTCATAGTGTACGTGTGGTCCTCGTTGTTGTGTTCCAGTTGCATAACACAGTACTTCTCGGGATGGAATTTTAGCAGCCAGACCATGGACCATTGATGGAGGCTGTCCAGGTTCGTCTTGTAGTGAGTGTCTTGCTTCCTCTCGGTCACTTTGGGCGAATAGTTTGGTGTCATCAGCGAAGATGCGGACCTGGTTTGTTACGTGTTGTGGCAGATCGTTGATGTATATGACGAACAACAGTGGGCCCAGTACGCTGCCTTGTGGGATTCCACTTGTTACTGCTGCTTCTGCAGATATTTCTCCATTTACATTAACTTATTGGGTGCGGTTGCTCAGAAAGTCTTTGATCCATTGATGTGTCTTTCCGTCTGTTCCATGGGCATGCAATTTGAGTATGAGCCTCCGGTGTGGTACAGAGTCAAAGGCCTTCGGAAATCCATGTAGATTGCGTCAATCGATCCGCCCTGGTCAAGAATTTCTGTCCAGCAGTCCAGGGTGTCTAGTAGTTGGGTGGTGCTTGATCGGCCTGGTGTGAAACCATGCTGTTGCTGGCATATGAGGTTGTTCCGTAGCAGGTGTTTCATCATGTTTCCTCGTATCAGGGTTTCCATCACCTTGCATAATATGCATGTGAGGCTGACTGGACTGTAACTGTTTGGTGATTGCCTGCTACCCTTCTTGAAAATGGGGGTGACGTGCGCTCTTTTCCAGTCCTCTGGTATTCGGCCTTCTTCCAAGGACTTCTGGAAGATGGTGCATATGGGCGCTGCCAGTTGGTCTGTTGTTTCTGCCAGGAGGAGAGGGGGTATGCCGTCTGGGCCAGCTGCCTTGTTGGTCTTTAGACCTTCGAGGAGTGGACCTACTTTTGCCTTCGTGATTGTGACGTCCATCAAGGTGTCCTCTAGGTCAAAGTGGGGCGGTAGCGGCAGCTCCCGCTCTGGTTCGCACGTAAACCCGCTTTGAAAGAAGCTGTTCAGTACCTGGGCCTTCTCCTTGTCAGTTTTGGCTGTGGATCCATCTTCCTTTTTCAGATCAAAGATGCCAGTTTTTGTGCGCGTCTTGTATTTAACATATGACCAGAAGGACTTTGGGTTGCCTTTAGCTTGCCTGGCTACAGTCGCCTCCATGCTGATTTTAGCCCTTCTGTAGTCTCTTGCTGCTTTGTTGTCTGCCTTGGCGTACTCCATGTAGTTCTGTCCACTCTTAGTTTGCAGCCATCTGCGGCACAGTTGATGTTGTTTCCTCACTTGTTTCAGAGTTCCTCTGCCAAGCCAGTTTTTTATGTTACTACCTGGTTTGGTTTGCGAAACAAATCGTTGTTTGACTTACCTGATCCTTGCAGTGAAGATTTCCCAGGACTGTTCACTTTCTTCCCACGTAGCTCCTTTTTCCAGTCTGATATCCTGTAGGAACGTCCTCATCTGTGTGTAGTCTGCTTTATTGAAGTTGAAGCGTTCTTTTTTGTTCTGGGAGTGTTTTTGAGTGCCAGGTCAACTTGTAGAGTGACATGGTCGCTTTTCCAAGTGCTCCTGTTTTCATGATGTCCAATACTATGTCCTCTCTGTTCGTGAATACCAGGTCATCTAGCTTAGGTTGTTGGCCGTTTCTGAACCTTGTTGGCGTCATCTGGTGCTGGATGAGGATACGTCTTTGGTTGCCTTGTAGAAGCTCGATGCAGCCTGTTCTTCTCCAGCTGTGCTCCTCTCGTTTCCCAGTCAACGTCAGGATAGTCTTAGAGGTGTACAAGGCAAACTATGTCTCAGTGATGTACAGTACGGCTACACCGTGATTTTGGATGTATAGACATGACATAGATGTACACAACATGGCTTCACCATGGAATGATGGATCGCCGTGGGCCTGTGGCTTATTGGAGCTGAAGCAGAGACGTGAAAGGGACAGTGAATTCCTCCCCGTTCCTAGGCTGGAGTCGGCCAGGAGAAAGAAAGGCCACAGCTAGCTTCTACTGAGATTTGTGAACTGTCGTGTGGTTAGTTTTCTTTATTTTCTTCTTCTTTTTTGAAAGTGCTGTTAGAGTTTTTTCTAGTCTGTGCGTGGCGCGCGCGCGCGCGCGCGCGCGCGCAGTGTGTGTGTGTGTGTGTGTGTGTGTGTGTGTTGTGTGTGTGTGTGTGTGTGTGTTGTGTGTGTGTGTGTGTGTGTGTGTGTGTGTGGTGTGTGTGTGTGTGTGTGTGTGTGTGTGTGTGCGGGCGCGTGTGTGTTTGTGTGTGTGTGTGTGTGTGTGTTGTGTGTGTGTGTGTGTGTGTGTGTGTGTGTTTGTGTCTGTGTGTGTCTGTGTGCCCTTACAAGTGGTGGTGTAACTGTTGAGTTTGATTAATCACTGTTAATCCTCTGTGCTAAATCACAGATCTGTTGCTTGGGTTTGATCGAACAAGAAAGTGATAGCCATAATGAGGTTGGATTCAGGAATGGTACACAACAATAGATCACATACTCACACGTATAAAATGCCAGAGTTGAATAGTGTCTTTCAAAACGAGGCGGTAAAGGTATGCATGTTTTGTAAACATGAAATCCTTTCTTTGTATCAGTCTGGCGAGAGGCCATCTGAACAGCAATACAAAAAAGAAATGAGGGTTTTGCTGGAAAGGGTGAGCAGTCTTTTTACTGCTTTTGTATTGACAGTGTAAGGTATATACTTTTTTTCTTTTTTTTTTTTGTTATCCGGGATAAGTATTTGTAATGTCAATTTCGTATTATCCACTTTTCAGTGTTATTTATTAAAAATGAATGGAAAAAAAAATCGGTTGCGAAATTGTCAGTCTGAGACTGAGGCAGTGTCGTTTCACTGTTTCCTGGACATCATCATGAACTGTAACACACACATTGTTTGGGCATCTTCCTCACTGAATGGTTAGTTTGCCAGACTTCTGTCATTTGTTTGGAAAGAGTTCCTTTGTATGCATTTCAGCTCTGTGTGTGTGTGTGTGTGTGTGTGTGTGTGTGTGTGTGTGTGTGTGTGTGTGTGTGGTGTGACTGTGTGTGTGTGTGTGGTGTGTGTGTGTGTGTGTGTGTGTTCGCGCGCGCGTACGTGCGAGTATTCGTGCGCGCTTGCGTGTGTGTGTGTGTGTGTGTGTGTGTGTGTGTGTGTGTGTGTGTGTGTGTGTGTGAGAGAGAGAGAGAGAGAGGGAGAGAGAGAGAGAGAGAGAGAGAGAGAGAGAGAGAGAGAGAGACAGTGTGTGTGTGTGTGTGTTCGCGCGCGCTTACGTGCGAGTATTCGTGCGCGCTTGTGTGTGTGTGTGTGTGTGTGTGTGTGTGTGTGTGTGTGAGAGAGAGAGAGAGAGAGAGAGAGAGAGAGAGAGAGAGAGAGAGAGAGAGATAGTGTGTGTGTGTGTGTGTGTGTGTGTGTGTGTGTGTGTGTGTGTGTGTGTGCGCGCAAGCAAGCAAGCAAGCAAGTGCGTGCGCGCACGCAGATATGTGTATGGGAGCCGACGTGCCAACGAGCATCGCCACGTGAGAATTTGTTCCATTTGTGGGCCTTGCGAAGGCTTCACCAGAGTTTCCACTATCTCTGGCTTCACTGAGAGCCCTAGGCAGACGGAGAAACAATGAAAGATAATAAACCACATTCTTGAGGTTCCAGTCCTGGCTCCCCAAACTGCCCGTGCATGCCGGCACTGTGTGGCATCAGTTAGCATCGTCTGGCCACAAAATGCCGCGCGTTCACGTTTGTCATGGGCCATGCGCACATCTCGTCACTTCTCGTTCTGCGACGCCATGCGGCGGAAGCGAATGTGCACAGGGTTGTGTGGGGAAGTGGCAGAGGGAATCACATGCAGCCATTAGTTGGGCCGCTTTTACGACACCTCGCGGCAGTCGGCAATGAAACAGCTCATTTCAATCTTGTCGCTTGCTGCAGACTTCCATGCCTTGCTGCCAGACGTTCGCCAGCATCCAACTACCATTTCTTTGTCTGCAGGCTTGTTTGTTGTGGTCTGGCATTTTATGTCCGTTGTCGTCAGTCTCCGCCGATGAGGCAGAACCTGTATGTTGGCCATTGAGGTAGAGCGTGGTCTTGGCCATTGAGATAGAGTCTTTGTGTGTCTGTTATGGAGAACAATCAACGTGGTCTTTGATGTCAGCCCCTGAAGTAGAACTTCTTTAGTCTTGACCATTGTAGAGTCTTTTTCGGTGGTCTGACCACTGATGTAGAATTTCTGTATTCTCGGCCATTGAGGTAAAATATCTGTGGTCGTGGCCATTAATGTAGAATGTCCGTGGTCGTGGCCATTGAAAATAGAATCCGTGGTCGTGGCCATTGAAGTAGAATGTCTGTGGTCGTGGCCATTGAAGTAGTATATCTGTGGTCGTGGCCGTTGAGTAGAATGTCTGTGGCATGACTTTTTAGGTAGATATTTGTGGTCGTGGCCATTGAAGTGAATGTGTGTGGTCGTGGCCGTTAGGTAACATCTCTATTGTCGTGGCCATTAAGGTAACATCTTTGTGGTCGTGGCCATTAAAGTAATATCTCTATGGTCGTGGCCATTAGGGTAACATCTTTGTGGTCGTGGCCATTAAGGCAACATCTCTGTGGTCGTGGCCGTTGAGGCGAAATTTTTGTGGTCGTGGCCATAAAGGTAGCATTTCTGTGGTCGTCGTGGCCATTAAGGTAAAATCTCAGTGGTCGTGGCCATTAAGGTAAAATGTCTGTGGTCATGGCCATTAAAATGTCTGTGGTCGTGGCCATTAAGGTAAAATCTCTGTGGTCATGACCATTAGAATGTCAGTGGTCGTGGCCATTGAAGTAGAATTCCTGTGGTCATGGCCATTAAAGTAACATCTTTGTGGTCATGGCCATTAAGGTAACATCTCTGTGGTCGTGGCCATTAAGGTAACATCTTTGTGGTCGTGGCCATTGAGGCAAAATCTCTATGGTCGTGGCCATTGAGGGGAAAATCTCTGTGGTCGTGGCTATTAAAGTAACATCTCTGTGGTCGTGGCCATTAAGGTAACATCTCTGTGGTCGTGGCCATTAAGGTAACATCTCCGTGGTCGTGGCCATTGAGGCGAAATCTCTGTGGTCGTGGCCATTAAGGTAAAATATGTGTGGTCGTGGCCATTAAGGTAAAATCTGTGTGGTCGTGGCCATTAAGGTAACACCTCTGTGGTCGTGGCCATTAAGGTAACATCTCTGTGGTCGTGGCCATTAAGGTAAAATCTCTGTGGTCGTGGCCATTAAGGTAAAATCTTTGAGTACATCGAAACTGAGGTCACCATGAGAGTTGGGCATGAAGGGCCACCGAATTTGAGCCTTTTTTATGCTGATCGATGAGAATGAGGATCATGAAGATGATGCTACGGATTTCCATTCCGGTCTGAGACTGCATGACAGGGTTGTACTCTACGCTTCCTTTCATAATATATCCCGGCGTCAGTCAGGCCCGAAAGATACAGATACCTGCAATGTTGGTCAGGAAATTTGAGCAACACTCAGAGACGCATCCATTAAAGTGGATGAAACTTGACGGTGTTGTCCCAGTCTTCCCAACTGAGCCCGTAGCAAACTCAGCTCTGGGTAGGAGCTGGTCAGGGAAGAAAAATCCCACATGACTCTGATGGGAATCGAACCCACGACCTCCCAGCCGGGAGTCCGCAACGCTAACTACTTCGCCATGGCAGCTGGTCAGATATTAACTTCATACTAGGATGAGTGTTTATATAATTATAATCGGCATTTCAGTACATTTATTAACGAAACATAAAAGCACGCCTCTTAAAGGCTCTATTCAAATAATTATGTGCACAATTTCCTCACAGTATTTTGATTTTTGTTCGACATTAGCAGAATTATACGAAACTGACATTGATTTGCATACTATTTAGATGGAATATATTCCTGCCAGAGCAGGGCAGAAGAACAGAAAGTATATTTCGTCATCATT
>CM031614.1:30887766-30900266 GCA_018398815.1 Conus ventricosus
TTCACCTTCTGATAGAGCCAGGCGTGGCACAAGTGTCGGCAGTCTCTGCAGGACTGTTGGCAGCACGTCTGTTGCTTGCTCACAGCGCGCGGTGCAGAGGTGGGAACAGTGCCGGTGCAAATTCCCACGCTTTTTCGTCAGGCGGGGGATGGCGAGCGATGTGGTCTCCACTCGTTACTTCTGCTCTGCTGCTGCCGCTGCAGCTGTTCTTTTTGCTTTTTCTTCTGTTTACTCCCAGAAGTCTGCCTTTGTTTGCCTCTGTAATCACAGGACGAATGATTTACTTCATGCAGGGGTCCTAAACTCACCACCACTCTCTCTCTCTCTCTCCCCTCCCGGAAATGCGACCAAGAACCGATTAATGCGAGTACGATTGGGGAAATGTGTCAGAGTACTCACCATTTTGAACATTTCCGGGGTGTATCAGAAAGCCCAAATCTTATGTCGCCAATTTTCAGTTTTTACTTCGATTAAAATCCTGAGACTCACAACTCTCTAATCACATTCGGATGATACTCTCTCTCTCTGTCCCATACATACACACACACTCACACTCACACGTACACACACACACGCGCACACACACACACACACACACACACACACACACACACACACACACACACACACACACACACACACACATACATCCCAAAACCGGCCAGCCTGCCTAAAGAGAAGGTGGACCTGTTGCCAGCGAGCGATCCGCACGCCTCACCAGCTGAAAAAAAGGCCAAGTGCTTGAAAACTCCTTGGACATCAACTCAAAGTTATCAAAACATCCCCTCTCTTTATGATGAGATATAAAAAAAAGTCAGCCCAAACAAAGACTGACTTGACTGAAGATCTGATTTGTACATGTTACACAAGTAAAGTTGGTGTGTGAAAGTGCACTGAACTGTTGTCGGTCATTTGTTGTTCACACATTATTTCATGTTGAACTCATCTCTAATTGTGTCCGTCACTCGGAGCACAAGCAGTTTTGATGCACCAGTCTAGGGAGAATTATTTCTGAGCCACTCTTGAGTGTTTTAACAGTCTCGAGAAAAAAAATAGAGGCCCACGTCTGCCACCTTTACTCGTCGCATGTAGGCCCTGGATGAAAGGCCAACACGTCACATGTAGGCCTGGATGAAAGGCCAACACGTCACATGTAGGCCCTGGATGAAAGGCCAACACGTCACATGTAGGCCCTGGATGAAAGGCCAACACGTCGCATGTAGGCCCTGGATGAAAGGCCAACACGTCACAAGTAGTCCCCGGATGAAAGGCCAACACCACTTTCTGAAGCTCCAGCACTGTCATCTTGGGCAGTGTACCAAATCTTAGGAGACCAGGGTCAGTGTCAGCCTGAAGTTTCCCTCAAAAAAGAATCTTTCTTCGGGGTGGAGGGGAGGGGGGATGTAAGTGACATGACTCTGACACCCATCACCGTCTACTCCTTCTCTCTCTCTCTCTCTCTCTCTCTCTCTCTCTCTCTCTCTCTCTCTCTCTCTCTCTCTCTCTCTCTCTCTCTCACCACACACACACACACACACACACACCACACACAAAAGTACTTTAAGAAAGACAAAACATACATACAGAGACAAACTTATTAGAGAACTAAATGAAGCCTTTGAGAAGGATCCAAATCAAGTATGGAGAACACTAAACGAATTAACAAACATGCAAAATGCGAATCAAAATAAAAGGAAGGAAATCCATGAAGACAAATGGATATCTCACTTAGAAAAATTAGTTAGCAGAAATATTGAAATAACAGAACAGAGAAAAAAACTGATTGAGCAAAAATTGTCTGAAGCAAGAAATGTTATATATAATCCAAATGTTGATGAACCAATTAGTATATCAGAAATCCATAAGACATTTCGAAATTTAAAAAATAAAAAAGCCACGGGAAAGGACGGAATCTCAAATGAAATAATCAAAGCCAGTTTGCCTAATATAATTATACCTCTTAAGAATATATTTAACTGGGTACTAAGATATGGCCAGTATCCCACTCTGTGGAAACATGGCATTTGTGTGCCCATTTATAAAAGCGGCGATCCGACAAATCCTAACAATTATCGTGGAATTACTTTAAACTGCTGCCTGAGTAATGCTTTCTGTCAAATATTAAACAATAGGATAACAAATTACATAGAAAGCAGAGATTTATTTATCAAAGAACAGGCAGGATTTCGAAAATCCTTCAGAACAACAGACCAGATATTCATTTTGAAAAAGATCATTGACAGTGAAATAAGAAAAAAGAATGGCAGACTATACTGTTGTTTTGTAGACTTTAGAAAAGCATTTGACAGCATATGGCATGACGCTTTACTTCTGAAACTATACAATATAGGTATCAAAGGCTATTGTTATCGGGTTATAAAAGATATGTACACAAACGCGATGGTTTGTGGAAAATCAAATAATGGATTTACAAGATCAGTCCCGGTCAAACAAGGACTTCTTCAAGGCAGTTCGCTTAGCCCGACGCTGTTTAATATCTTTATAAATGATATCTCAAACTATATTGATAATAATGATTCTCCTGTTATAAACAAATTGAAAGAAACACGAATATCGCATTTATTATATGCTGATGACATAGTTATATTGTCAAACACAAAATCGGGATTACAAACAAAACTTAATCGACTTCATAATTATTGTACAGAATGGGGCATGGAACTAAATAAAGATAAAACAAAAGTTGTCATATTCACTAAAACTGACTCAAACTTTTCAACCGCATTTACATGTGGAAACGATTCTCTTGAGACAATAAATGAATACAAGTATTTAGGAATAATTCTTCATAAAAGTGGAGAGCTATATAAAGCACAAGATCATCTAGCAAAACAAGGTAATAAAGCTGTACACTCCTTACTACGTAAAGTAAAGGGAGAACATGTCAATGTATCATCAATAGCAAAACTCTTTGATACTTTGATTTCACCAGTCATGCTTTATGGCGCAGAAGTTTGGTTTCCATTTACAGAAAAGATAGGACATGTTGAAAAGCAGACTACAATGTTCAACATTTATCACAAATACTTATCCAATAATCCGATCGAGAACGTACATGTAAAATTTTGCAGACATATATTAGGCGTACACAGAAAAGCAATGAAATTGCCAGTACTAGCTGAACTTGGAAGATTTCCCTTGTGTCAAGAAATAATGAGTCAAGTAGTCATGTTTTGGATCCATATAATGGAATCAAAGGAAGACTCATATCTAAGAGACGTGTACGAAGATCTTGACCCATCATCTTCATGGAAATCTGCTGTAAAGAAGATCTTAAGTAATATTGGAATGACACATGTATGGAATAACCAAAGTACACTTAACCCTAAAAAATTGCGTTATGCAATAGAGAGAAAGTTACAAAGTGATTATATACACTTTTGGGAACAAGAAAAGAAAGAGCGCCAAGGTTAAAATTTTATAATGACATCAGTAATAAATATAGGCTTGAACCATACCTCATTAAATGCACAAATAAGCATTACAGGAAAGAACTTTGTAAATTAAGAATTAGCGCACATGACCTCGCAATAGAAAGAGGTAGATATTCCCATATTAAGCGTGAAGACAGGAAATGTACAACTTGCAATATAATAGAAGACGAGGTACATTTTTTAGACTCTTGTAAACGTTACGATAAAATCAGGAATACGTTTAAAAAACGTATCATAAACAAAAAGGATATATACGACGCTACCTCATTGAAAATAAGTACTTTGATGTCTAATGATGACCTTCAGGTTGAAATTGCGAAGTATGTATATGACTGCTTTACATGATGACTTTTTATGTAAAAAGAACAAATCATTATGTCTTTGGACGATGAGTTGTTTAACCATCGCCATCTTGTGTCCATAAATCCTTTAATGGTGTTTAGAGACACTAAAAAAGTTTCAAGTTTCAAGTTTCCACACACACACACACACACACACACACACACTTTAAGGCTACCAGTTTACGTCATTTTTCCACGCAAAGCTTTCAGCCTCTCACACTCATTCTCCTCTCACTCCCCACCCTACTTCTGTCTGGCCTGACTTGGCTCCATGCCAACACAATTCGGGGCCGGAATAGCTCAGTTGATAGAGCGCCGGACTCGTGATCCAGCGGTCGCGGGTTCGAATCTCCGACGGACCGTTTCGGTACAGGGGGATTTTTCCCTCGGAGTTAACATTGTTTCTGACTCCATTTCCTATACAGTCCTTCGAATGAGACTATAAACCGAGGTTCCGTGTGTGAATGCACGCATAACATCTTGCACACACGTAAAATCCCATCACCAACTTTCGGAAGAGAAGGCCAGTTTGGCCGTTGGTATGGATGACACGTTACACATAGCATGCAGCCTGCGTGAGAAATGGAAAGAATGAATGAAGTAAGGATATTGAGTGAACGATATTGACTGGATGACACGGGAAACGACTGAATGAAGCGCCAGCTGGCAGCTCTTCAGTCGGCACTACCTAGGTAGGCAGCCCGTTGTGTAAATGAGTGTGGATTGTAAAGCGCTTAGAGCTTGGTCTCTAGCCGAGAATAGGTGCTATATAAGTATTCATTATTATTATTATTACAAAAATAAGACGGAGCTCTGACGACAGATGTTGCAGAAAATTCTGACGTCACTGTGGCACAGGTCTTTGCCACCTCTCCTTTCCTTCCCCTAGATAAGAAGGCAAGGACCTGTGCCACAGTGACGTCAGAATCCTCTGCAACATCTGTCGTCAGAGCTCCGTCTTATTTAGTGCCACGACGGTCACGACGGTCTCCTGTGCCACACAAGCCACTACAAAGAACGCCATGGTCACGATGCTTCCTCACGCCCTTCATGTCCCCACATGTCACGACGGTCTCCTGTGCCACACAAGCCACTACAAAGGACGCCAGGGTCACGATGCTGCCTCACGCCCTTCATGTCCCCACATGTCACGACGGTCTCCTGTGCCACACAAGCCACTACAAAGGACGCCAGGGTCACGATGCTGCCTCACGCCCTTCATGTCCCCACATGTCACGCACATGGTGGACGACGTGACTTCACACAGCGCGGCAAAGGCTGAACACTGCAAACATCTGACAACTGTCATCTGTGGTCAAAACTAGGCCTTTTTTTCAGCTGGTGAGGTGTGCGGATCGCTCGCTGGCGACAGGTCCACCTTCTCTTTAGGCAGGCTGGCCGGTTTTGGGATCTGCTTGGCCACGTGGTGGTGTGGAATCTTGATCCTGTGCTGGGCCAGTTGCAGGAGGCCTAGGAAGACCAGGAAGATTGAACACTCAGGATCTGGCCCCGTGACAGAACCTGGTTTGTAGTTAAGTAGCTGAATCTGGCTTGATGAGTCCTCACACTTGTCCTCTGGCTTTCAGACGATGTGTCAGATCTCCGCCGGCAAAGGTTCAACTAGCGTAGATATATCTGCCATCATTTTCAGTATCCACTTTATTTCTTTACTCAGACTTTGAGAGGATTTTAACAAGTAGCAGGAGACAGTCAGAAAATGCTGAACGGTTGAAGGCGCACAACTCTTCAAGTTTGATTAGAACCTCAGCTGAAGTAACTCGGAATACACTAAGCCCAAGTACACATGTTGATCAGAGTCACCTACTGCAAAGCGTTAAGACATTCAACAGTATTCATAAATCACCTTATCAGTTTTCACCCGGTATAGGCATACTGTCACAGTCATGATAATAATAAAAATTATAAACCCACCAACAACCACAATAAAAATAATGGTAATAATGATAATGATGATATAATTCTTCTTCTTCTTCTTATATGTTGTTGTTGTTATTGCTATCATCATCATCATCATCATCATCATCATCATCATCATCATCATCATCATCATCATTAACATTATTATACTTTTATATCAATCCTCCTCTTCTTCTTCACATAATTATTATTATCATCATCATCATCATCATATCATCATCATGATCATGATGATGATGATGATGATGATGATGATGATGTTATTTGTGTTATTGTTGTTGTTGTTGTTTTATTCTTCTTCTTCACATTATTATTATCATTATTAACTTTGTGTTGTTGTTGCTGTTTTTGTTATTATTGTTGTTGTTGTTCTTCTTCTTCTTTTTCTTCTTTTCGTGATTATCAGGATGATTATTATAATTGTTATTGATAAGATAATGATAATGATTCCTGTTATTATTATTACTACTGTGTCAGCATCATCAGCAGCAGCAGCATAATAATTGTTGCCATATGGGGGTGGGGGAGGGGGTGGGGGAGGGGTGGTGGAGGGGGTATCAGACATGTGAAAGAGGCCAGACACTCCCAACATGTCAAGCGTAACGTCATGCAGTTTGAACCAAAGAGGACAATCTCTCCGATGTTTTCAGCCTTTGTGATGCTCCCGTGGTTACATTGTCCGCCACATTCATGTTCCATGTGTGTTCATGAACAGGGCGAGGGAGGGTTACGACTGCCCGCGTCCTGTGTAGTGGCTTGTGGGGCACAGGGACGGCTTGGGCCTGTCACATTACTGGCAGATCATAGGGGAAAAAGGCTGCGACGGCCTGCACTACAATTACGTCTACATTCTCTCTAACGTTGTCGTCTTGTTGTCATGCTGGCATGCAGCACAGTCAGGCTAGACTGATGTAGGAAAGGTGAAGGGCCTGAAGGGAGGAAGGCTAAATATTGACATGGAAAAATGACAAACTGGTAATATTAAGGAGAGAGAGAGAGAGAGAGAGAGAGAGAGAGAGAGAGAGAGTGGTGGTGGTGGTGGTGATGGTTGTCAGTGTCACGCCACATCTTTGCTATTCTGGTCTTCTACTCTGGAACTCAATTCCATCTGAGTTCAAATGCCGTTGAAGCTAAGAATCTTACAGAAGTAAAGTGTTTACTTATTTTGCACACTCTAACTTGTTACGAAATGTAATTCAAATTAGCAGTGCCTATCCACATGTACACAATCACTGTATTATCAACAACATATATTTTTGTTTACAATACAAAACTGATTGTTGTGCTTACTGTGACAAGAGTTGGGGGTGGGCAGGTGTCTGCAGTCCTCTAGGGGAGGGATTCAGAACATTTTCTCTATTAGAATTATAGAGTAGTTGTGTATCAAAATTCCAACTCCACCCCCTCTCCCTTACTAGTGATGGAAGGAGCAACTTTCTGGTACTAGCCATCGAAAGAAATTTCTATTTTTCTCGAGACTGATAGAAAAAAGTCCAGAGTGGCTCAGGCATAACTCGCCTTTGGCTGCTGCACTTAGAAGTGCTTGTAGCTCCGAGTGACAGAATTAGAGATAAGTTCAAACATTAAATGACACAAATTAAGTGTGCTTTCACAAATCAACTTTGCCTTTGTGTACACAGGTAAAATATACAAATCAACAGAACTTCAGTCTAAACAGTCTTTGTTCAGGCTGACATTTTCCCACGTTATCTCATCATTAAAATAGGGGGCGTTCTGGACGAGTTGAGTTGAAGTCTGCTTGGAATATCAGAACTTACCTGATGTTGGAGAGGAGTGTGGATCTCTCTCCAGTTGCTGGTGACTGGTTCACCTTCTCTATAGGCAGGCTGATCTGTGGGACTGCAGTGCTGGTGACTGGTCCACCTTCTCTATAGGCAGGCTGATCTGTGGGCACTGCAGTGCCGGTGACTGGTCCACCTTCTCTATAGGCAGGCTGATCAGTTGGGTCTGCAGTGCTGGTGACTGGTCCACCTTCTCTATAGGCAGGCTGATCTGTTTGGACTGCAGTGCTGGTGACTGGTTCACCTTCTCTATAGGCAGGCTGATCTTTTGGACTGCAGTGCTGGTGACTGGTCCACCTTCTCTATAGGCAGGCTGATCTGTGGGCACTGCAGTGCTGGTGACTGGTCCACCTTCTCTATAGGCAGGCTGATCTGTGGGACTGCAGTGCTGGTGACTGGTTCACCTTCTCTATAGGCAGGCTGATCTGTGGGACGCAGTGCTGGTGACTGTCCACCTTCACTATAGGCAGGCTGATCTGTGGGACTGCAGTGGTGGTGACTGGTCCACCTTCTCTATAGGCAGGCTGATCTGTGGGGACTGCAGTGGTGGTGACTGGTCCACCTTCTCTATAGGCAGGCTGATCTGTGGGGACTGCAGTGCTGGTGACTGGTCACCTTCTCTATAGGCAGGCTGATCTGTTCTGGACTGCAGTGCTGTGATCTGGTCCACCTTCTCTAAGCAGGCTGAACAGTTGGACGGTTGACAGCACCTTGACAGATGTTGGAATCCTGGCAGCTGTGTGGAAGGACCAGGCTGAAGACCAGGAGACAGGACAGGATATGACAAAGACAGGGAATGAACAGAGATATGAACAGGGACAGGGATATGAACAGGACAGGGACATGAACAGGACAGGAATATGAACAGGGACAGGGATATGAACAGGGACAGGGACAATGAACAGGACAGGAATATGAACAGGGACAGGGATATGAACAGAGACAGGGACATGAACAGGGACAGGGAAATGAACAGGACAGGACATGAACAGGACAGGAATATGAACAGGGACAGCAATATGAACAGGGACAGGAATATGAACAGGGACAGCAATATGAACAGGGACAGGGATATGAACAGGGACAGCAATATGAACAGGACAGGAATATGAACAGGGACAGGGAATATGAACAGGGACAGGAATATGAACAGGGACAGGAATATGAACAGGACAGCAATATGAACAGGACAGGAATATGAACAGGGACAGGGATATGAACAGGGACAGCAATATGAACAGGGACAGGAATATGAACAGGGACAGGGAATATGAAAGGGACAGGAATATGAACAAGGACAGGAATATGAACAGGGACAGCAATATGAACAGGGACAGGAATATGGACAGGGACAGGAATATGAAAGGGACAGGAATATGACAGGGACAGGGATATGAACAGGGACAGAAATATGAACAGGGACAGGACTATGAACAGGGACAGGGATATGAACAGGGACAGGAATATGAACAGGGACAGGGATATGAACAGGGACAGGAATATGAACAGGGACAGGGATGTGAACAGGGACAGGGACATGAACAGGTGGACAGGAATATGAACAGGGACAGGAATATGGACAGGGACAGGAATATGAACAGGGACAGGATAATGAACAGGGACAGGAATATGAACAGGGACAGGGACATGAACAGGACAGGAATATGAACAGGGACAGGAATATGAACAAGGACAGGAATATGAGACAGGGACAGGAATATGAACAGGGACAGGAATATGGACAGGGACAGGAATATGAAAGGGACAGGAATATGAACAGGGACAGGGATGTGAACAGAGACAGGGATATGAACAGGGACAGGGACTCAGGATCTGGTCACAAGACAGAGCCTGGTTTGTAGTTAAGCAGCTGAGTGTCTGGCTTGGTGAGCCCTCACACTTGCCCTTTGGCTTTCAGTAAATGTGTGAGATCTCAGCTGACAAAGAATTAGACTATGATGAATTTTCAGTATCCACTTTTGTTCTTCACTCAGATTTTGAGTATATTTTAAAGAGTGGTAGGAGACAGTAATACAATGCTAAACTGAAATTGAAGGTTCAAAACTCTTCAATTTTAGTTATAACCTCAGAATACACTTAGCCCAAGTACATAATCTTGATTAAAGTCGCCTACCACAAAGCATTGAGACATTCAACAGTATTCATAAATCACCTTAACAGTTTTCACCCAGTATAGGCACACTGTTATTCTGTCAGAAGACAGCATTCAATGACAATCTGAACAGATAGCACTGAATACTGGCAAAAAGTCATATGGTTAACATTGAATGTTAGTCAAGCATCTTTAAGATTTTTACCAAGCTGTGGTAAAAAGTTAAACTATTAGAACTGAATGCTCATTCATCATTTTGATAGATGTCAGTAAGTATTGGCATAAAGCTATACTGTTAAAACATGTGGCAAACATACAAGGATTCCATAGTCTCTAGACCTAGAAACTTAGTTTCAATTTACACTTCTTCTGGGTTGATCAGTGAAAGCTGACAGGAGATGTAGGAGTGGGAGAGATAAACCTTCCCCTGTCTGGCATACACCTGTGTCTGTTGATATCAGCCTTACAGCCTTCTGGGGAGCAGTGAAGTGAGGAGACTTGGTTTCCCCTTTTTGTGTGCTAAGCTGCACATCTGCTCTCTGATGCCTGTCTGACAGGCTGTCAGAAAAACACAACAGCCAATAACATCACAATAGAAAGAGAATGTGTGTGTGTGTGTGTGTGTGTGTAGTAATCTGAAGGGGAGGTCTATCTAGAATGGGACAGTCATCCCCCACCACCTACAGTGTGAGAAAATGTGTGGACGATTCGAGAAGACAATCTGTCATCTGTTGGAGATGTTCTTCGCCTTTATGCAAATGAACAAAGCTATGTTGCCTGCACCTGTGAAAAGTGGCTGGGCCATCTTTCCTATGATAATGGTGAAGGAGGAAAGGAAGGGAGTGGGGGAGATTTAGCCGCCTCTCTGAAGCAACACGGAGAGAATGCGCGGCCCATGTCACAACCGTGAGCGACCACCTGCACAACCAGATGAGCGAGGAGGAGGAGGAGGAGGAGGAGGAGGGGGGGGGGGGGGGGGGGGGGTGAAGCGGGCGACCTTTCTATGGTAACGTCACATTTCTCTGTCCCATTGTTATCCAGTTAACACCAAACGTAAGCCCCACAGACTGAGGGAAGAGTGTGAGAGGAGGAGGGGTTTAAGGGGTGAGGTGGAGACTGAAAAATGATGTAGATAAAACCTTAATTGCAGTTTGTAAGAGAGAGAGAGAGAGAGAGAGAGAGGGGGGAGGGAGTAAACAAAAAGGGGGTGGAGGGGATGGTGTGTATGGCAATTGTCACGTCACATTTACAAGTGCTACTGTTTCAAAATTATTTTCTGCTGTTGATGATTGAACACGCCATGTCAGTATATGCAAATATCACGATGAGAAAGATTGATAATGTACTGATGCAGTAGGCATGTGTGATTCAGCATACAGCTGATTTAATCCTATGATCTTTTGAGGGGGTGGGTTAGGGTAGGGCGGGTGGGATGGATAATGGTGTTCACTTTTCTTTCTCGTTTCTCATGTTTGCCTTTCTACTTTTTATTTCTTCTTTCCTGGTCACCCCTCTCCCCTATAATGTCTCTGTATGTTTGAATCTCTCTCTCTCTCTCTCTCTCTCTCTCTCTCTCTGCAACAACATTAACTCTTTTTTTCCATACTGCCTCGAAAGCCAGTCTTTTTTTTTTCTTTTTTTTTTTTTGTTGCTGTCCCCGCCTCTGCGCCACCTCAGAGGCAGTGCACCCACGCCGCTCATTCCGACACCCCGTCCACAGCCAGGTCGGCCCTGCCGCAGCCCCGGCACCGGCAATCCACAGGGAGCAGTCAATGTCAAGTCGTCAAGTGCAACCCACCGGAGGAGACACTGCACTGCTGCCGAGTCACTTCGGTGGTGTTCAGTGGCGCCTGTTCTGATCTAAGTAGGACACCACCTACTAAGCCCCTACTGACGACAATAATTGCTTAGTCGCGGAGCCGGCGTGAGTGAGCTCTCCCTCCGGAGGGCGCCACCACGTCCGTCCAACGACAGCCCCCATGGACTCGCCGATATCGGTAACCCCGACGGAACCAAACCAAGACCACAGACGTGGAGAGGACATCGAAATTGAGGTCACCATGAGAGCAGGGCATGAAGGGCCACCTAATTTGAGACTTTTTTTTAATGCTGATCGATGAGAATGAGGATGATTAAGATGATGCTACGGATTTCCATTTCGGTCTGAGACTACATGACAGGGCTGTACTCTACGCTTCCTTTCATAATATATCCCGGCGTCAACCAGGCCCGAGAGATACAGGCACCTGCAGTGTTGGTCAGGAAATTTGAGCAACACTCTCAGAAACGCATCCATTAAGTGGATGAAACTCGACTGTGTGGTCCCAGTCTTCCCAACTGAGTCCGCAGCAAACTCAACTCTGGGTAGGAGCCGGTCGGGGCAGAAAAACCCACATGACTCTGATGGGATTCGAACCCACGACCTCCCAGCCGGAGTCCGCGACGCTAACCACTTCGCCACGGCGGCTGGTCGAAAGCCAGTCTTGCATTATGAACGAGAATATTGAATATGAATATGCTGCGCTTGTGGCCTTCAGCATGATGCCTCATGACGCACTGGTCAGTCCTCCTCAGGCCGTGCTGTTTGCTGAGGATACTGTTATGGTCACTGACGCTTCCTGTATCCTCTTTCTGCATAGGAACGGTATATACTAAGTGGTGTGTATGTGTGTGTGTGTGTGTGTGTGTGTGTGTGTGTGTGTGTGTGTGTGTGCGTCGTGCGTGCGTGCGTGCGTGCGTGCGTGCGTGCGTGCGTGCGTGTGTTATCATCAGGTCTCTATTGTTTCATATTGTGTGTATGTTCATATCCTTTGTCCCTGAGGGGACAAAAGCCAGGCAGATGAGAAGAATT
>CM031614.1:30902766-30935266 GCA_018398815.1 Conus ventricosus
ACTGCACTGACACCGCCAACCGCACATCCATACACTTACCACTGATCTTCCTCGGAAAACTAGCAACACCTCTGTCTGTCTGTCTGTCTGACTCTCTCTCTCTCTCCTCTTTTCTCTCTCTCTCTCTCTCTCTCTCTCTCTCTCTCTCTCTCTCTCTCTGTCTCTCCTCTCTCTGTGTGTGTGTGTGTGTGTGTGTGTGTGTGTGTGTGTGTGTGTGTGTGTGTGTGTGTGCCCGCGCGTTCTTTTCTTGTGTAGACGAAGAAATTGATTGCCGTGAATGTCACAAAGACTTGTTTGACACAAACTCTGTAACACAAACAGAAGTCAGTGCTGAAATTACTGGTTGAGAAGCGTGCAGTGTTTCTGACTCACCTTTTTCTAACGACAAACAAACAAACAAACAAACCAAAAATCATGTTCTTCAGTACGATACTCTAACGATCTACTCCGCCCACGATACTCTAACGATCTACTCCGCCCACGATACTCTAACGATCTACTCCGCCCACGATACTCTAACGATCTACTCCGCCCACGATACTCTAACGATCTACTCCGCCCACTTTTTCTTTTTCTTGTTTTACTCCTGAAATGAGACAAATTCTTCGTATATCGACGTAAAATATGCATTCATCCAGTGAATGAAATATATCTTCTACTATGTCAGGGCGTTGATCGATATTTTCTCATTGCTATGGGTGTCTTTTGATGTGGGTGTCTTTTGATGTGGGTGTGTTTTATCAGTAACTCATGAGAACTCCGAAATTAATTATATTTTGTAATTGACTCTCACTTTGGGGATTTCATGAAATACGGCAGTAATCTGAACTTTTATTTTTATAAAATCATTCAATTTTAACTGAGAAAAAAAATCTTATTTCTGACTAATCCAAAACGTCTTACACTGTTAAAAAATCCGAAGAAAGAAATAAACAGTGACAAAAAACAATTTTACTTCCGTTTAAATGTGCTTCATGTTTCTGAAATCGATGAAATTGCCCTTCACATAATGAGTAATCCTTTCATTGACTTACCGTGCATAACTGCGTTTAAATCTTGCTACTAAACCTACATGGAAGTCTATAGGTGTATATCAAACTGTCAAATCATTGCGCTTCTTTGTTTTAACAATGCATACACGTGTTCAAGGTTCTTTCGCACGGCAAAAGTTAATCATTTTACTGTAATTGTGTCCTGATTTTTTTCCAAGCATGTGCAAATCCTGTTACTGGGGAGGTATTTAAAAAAAATATAATGATTAGTTATTGATGATGTTAATCATTCTGGTGTAAATGATCATGTGGTGGAAATCAGAGATATGATTTGTGTCTTTATTCCATCATGTATATCCAGAAAGCCTTGACACAGCGCATCATGCTAAAAGCCTTGGAAATCCTTCTAAGTGTCCCAGAGTAGTGAATGCAATTGATTCTTTTAATGAATAACTAACATATGTCTGAGAATGTTGTATGCAGATTTTCGCAAGAAAGTTGTCATTCATTTTTTCAAACAACCTTAATCTTGTGCATTACGAGTGAAAGAAAACTATATTTCTACTCCGCATGTTAAAACTGGTGTTAATGTGTTGCTGAATAACTGCACCATGAGATGGTTTACATTCTGCCCATCACCATTCTGCTAAAAACACGACTGGTCGTACTGCTGTGCCTGGATTGGTATACAGAGAGAGAGAGAGAGAGAGAGAGAGAGAGAGAGAGAGAGAGGAGAGGAGAGGCGTGTGGCCTTTCTTTGCCATTGCCATTGAAAACAGCCAGGAAGGCTGGCTTAAGAGCTCCCATAATGACCACCCTCACAGTTCATATTAATGGCTCAGGATGCTCGCAAAGGTCTGAAAGGTGTATGCCCCCTCCCATCGCCCACCTCCCCTCTCCCTCTCCTCACCGCCCGTGTCTGTGTGCGATTCCTTCAATATGAATTGCTGCTAGCCTGCCCATTGTCAAGGGCTGACACAGAGCTCGTGTCTCTGCCTCTTTCTCCTCTGTGAACAGGCCACAGTCCTTCTGACTGACCTCTCCCTCACCCCAGGTCGTGTGGTGGACAGGCAGGAAATGGGTCGTGGGCTGGAAATCCCTGGATGGGACAATGGCCATTTCCCGCTTCCTTCTTCGCTCTGTCTCCACTACTGAGAACACGGAGAAGCGGGCCAGAGTACACAACAACAGCAGCAGCAACAACAGCAGCAACGAAAAGAAAGTTCAAAGTAACATTTACTTTAATAGAAAATACGAAACAGACAAGAAAATGTTCGACAAGTGTGTCTTCTTCACATGTTACAAAGAACACACATCAATGAACAATGCACAAAACAATCCTCCCCAGACCGCCTGGAAGAGGCACCCGGCCCTGGGAAGCCGCTGCCCGCCAGCAGGCTGCTGGGACCGCAGCAGGACACTTGGTATGGACACTTGGTATGTCCGACAGCAGGACACTTGGTATGGACACTTGGTATGTCCGACAGCAGGACACTTGGTATGTCCGACAGCAGGACACTTGGTATGGCCGACAGCAGGACACTTGGTATGGACACTTGGTATGTCCGACAGCAGGACACTTGGTATGGCCGACAGAAGGACACTTGGTATGACCGACAGAAGGACACTTGGTATGGCCGACAAAGGACACTTGGTATGACCGACAAAGGACACTTGGTATGACCGACAGAAGGACACTTGGTATGGCCGACAAAGGACACTTGGTATGACCGACAAAGGACACTTGGTATGGCCGACAAAGGACACTTGGTATGGCCGACAGCGGAAACACTTGGTATGGACACTTGGTATGACGACAAAGGACACTTGGTATGACCGACAAAGGACATTGGTATGGCCGACAGCAGAACACTTGGTATGGACACTTGGTATGGCCGACAACAGGACACTTAGTATGGACACTTGGTATGTCCGACAGCAGGACACTTGGTATAGACACTTGGTATGGCCGACAGCAGGACACTTGGTATGGCCGACAACAGGACACTTGGTATGGATACTTGGTATGGCTGACAGAAGGACACTTGGTATGGCCGACAGCAGGACACTTGGTATGGATACTTGGTATGGCTGACAGAAGGACACTTGGTATGGCCGACAACAGGACACTTGGTATGGATACTTGGTATGGCTGACAGAAGGACACTTGGTATGGCCGACAGCAGGACACTTGGTATGGACACTTGATATGGACACTTGGTATGGCCGACAGAAGGACACTTAGTATGGACACTTGGTATGGCTGACAGAAGGACACTTGGTATGGCGCACAGCAGGACACTTGGTATAGCCGACAGCAGGACACTTGGTATGGCCAACAGAAGGACACTTGGTATGGCCGATAGCAGGACACTTGGTATAGCCGACAGCAGGACACTTTGTATGGCTGACAGGACACTTGGTATGGACACTTGGTATCGCCGACAGAAGGACATTGGTATGGCCGACAGAAGGACACTTGGTATGGACACTTGGTATGGCCGACAGAAGGACACTTTGTATGGCCGACAGCAGGACACTTGGTATGGACACTTGGTATGGCCGACAGAAGGACACTTGGTATGGCCGACAGAAGGACACTTGGTATGGACACTTGGTATGGCCGACAGAAGGACACTTGGTATGGCCGACAGAAGGACACTTGGTATGTCCGACAGCAGGACACTTGGTATGGTGGAGGGAAGGACACTAAGTATGGCCGACAACATAACACTTGGTATGGCCGACAGCAGGACACTTGGTATGCCGACAGCAGGACACTTGGTATGGCCAACAGACGGACATTTGGTATGGCCGACAGACGGACACTTGGTATGGCCGACGAGACGGACACTTGGTATGGCCAACAGACGGACACTTGGTATGGCCGACAGACGGACACTTGGTATGGCCGACATGCGATTGTCCATCAGAAACACTTGCTTCAACCCCAACACAGTGCAGTGAATTCTGGCCAGCATTTGGCCAAGAGGAGAGGGACAGCAAGGTGGGTCCCGAATCGTTTGACTGAAGAACTAAACGCCTCAGACTGGACATGTCTCATGACAACTTGAGGCTGCTATCTAGCAGAACCCCCTGGCTTCTTGGACAGAGCTGTCGCACAGGAGGTGAAAACGGGTCCACCACTTTCACCAGCAGTCAAAGAAACGTTCTAAGCAGGGGACGCACTTCGACTCTCGCCTGCCAAACAAGGCCAAGGTCGTTCAGTCAGCTGGTAAAGTGATGTCTTCCGTCATCTAAAATGTTGAAGGAATCCTGAGAGAGGCGTTTCTTGACACGGGCCACATCATCACTGGAGAATATGATGGCACATTGCCCGGCCACATCATCACTGGAGAATATGATGGCACATTGCCCGGCCACATCATCACTGGAGAATATGATGGCACATTGCCCGGCCGCATCATCACTGGAGAATATGATGCCACTTTGCCCGGCCACATCATCACTGGAGAATATGATGCCACATTGCCCGGCCACATCATCACTGGAGAATATGATGCCACTTTGCCGGCCACATCATCACTGGAGAATATGATGGCACATTGCCTGGCCACATCATCACTGGAGAATATGATGGCACATTGCCCGGTCACATCATCACTGGAGAATATGATGGCACATTGCCCGGCCACATCATCACTGGAGAATATGATGGCACATTGCCCGGCCACATCATCACTGGAGAATATGATGCCACTTTGCCCGGCCACATCATCACTGGAGAATATGATGCCACTTTGCCCGGCCACATCATCACTGGAGAATATGATGCCACTTTGCCCGGCCACATCATCACTGGAGAATATGATGCCACTTTGCCCGGCCACATCATCATGGAGAATATGATGCCACTTTGCCCGGCCACACTGTCACTGGAGAATATGATGCCACATTGCCCGGCCACATCATCACTGGAGAATATGATGCCACTTTGCCCGGCCACATCATCACTGGAGAATATGATGCCACTTTGCCCGGCCACATCATCACTGGAGAATATGATGGCACATTGCCCGGCCACACCGTCACTGGAGAATATGATGCCACATTGCCTGGCCACACCGTCACTGGAGAATATGATGCCACTTTGCCCGGCCACATCATCACTGGAGAATATGATGCCACAATGCCCGGCCACATCATCACTGGAGAATATTGATGCCACTTTGCCCGGCCACATCATCACTGGAGAATATGATGCCACTTTGCCCGGCCACACCGTCACTGGAGAATATGATGCCACATTGCCCGGCCACACCGTCACTGGAGAATATGATGCCACTTTGCCCGGCCACATCATCACTGGAGAATATGATGCCACTTTGCCCGGCCACACCGTCACTGGAGAATATGATGCCACATTGCCCGGCCACACCGTCACTGGAGAATATGATGCCACTTTGCCCAGCCACATCATCACTGGAGAATATGATGCCACTTTGCCCGGCCACATCATCACTGGAGAATATGATGCCACTTTGCCCCGCCACATCATCACTGGAGAATATGATGCCACATTGCCCGGCCACATCATCACTGGAGAATATGATGCCACATTGCCCGGCCACATCATCACTGGAGAATATGATGCCACTTTGCCCAGCCACATCATCACTGGAGAATATGATGCCACTTTGCCCGGCCACACCGTCACTGGAGAATATGATGCCACATTGCCGGCCACACCATCACTTTAGAATATGATGCCACATTGCCCGGCCACACCATCACTGGAGAATATGATGCCACTTTGCCCGGCCACATCATCTCTGGAGAATATGATGCCACATTGCCCGGCCACACCGTCACTGGAAAATATGATGGCACATTGCCCGGCCACACCATCACTGGAGAATATGATGCCACATTGCCCGGCCACACCATCACTGGAGAATATGATGCCACATTGCCCGGCCACACCGTCACTGGAGAATATGATGCCACACCGTCATGGAGAATATGATGGCACACCGTCACTGGAGAATATGATGCCACACCGTCACTGGGAGATATGATGCCACGTTGCCCGGCCACACCATCACTGGAGAATATCATGCCACACCGTCACTGGAGAATATCATGCCACACCATCACTGGAGAATATGACGCCACATTGCCCGGCCACCCATGACTGGAGAATATGATACCACATTGAAACGGGCCACACCGCCACTGGAGAATATCATGCCACATCATCACTGGAGAATATTATACCACATCATCACTGGAGAATATCATACCACATTGAAACGTGCCAACTCTGACAACAGCTGATCACTTGCTGTACATCAGACACCCAGCCTCTGACAACAGCTGTTCACTTCCTGGCTTCGTTCGACCAAGGGCGGCAGGTCGACGTACCTATACTGCACTTCTCGCATGCCGTAGTCCTACACTGGAAGCTCCTCCAAGAGCTACGTCAGTACAGCACTATAGGTCGCCTGGCTGCTATGATTCCGGATGCAATGATCTATGCAGGTCGTCATGGAGGGAAATAACTCTGGAGCAACCAGTGAGGACTCCGGTGTGCCTCCACAGGCTGTACCTGGACCCCTGTTTTTCCTCTGTCACATCAGCGACCTCCATGACGCAGTCACCTCACTGGTCCTCCTCCTGGCAGACGACTGCCCGCTGCACAGGGACACCAGCACCACTGGCTCATGACCATCTTTCTTTGCCGCAGGGCCTGAAGAAACTCCAAGTCTGGACGGCCCTTGGAGAATGAAATGGAACGCTACAACATGCTCCATCCTGAGCACAAACAACAAGGCCTCCTTCCACTGCCTGTAAACCACCGCCATGAAGCACATGCCACACGACCTCTACCTTGGCATCATACTATCCAGTGACCTACTATGCAGTGACCTACGATCTATTGACCTACTATCCACTGATCTATTCTTCGTTGACCTGCTATCCAGTGACCTACTATCCAATGACCATTACCCGTGGATCTAATGGAGTGTCCTGCGCGTGCTTGTACCATCGTCAATACAGCGCAGGCCTACCAAGGTGGTACAGGACGCTCAAAGGGGTGAGCAGTGTTTCTCTGGGTCCTCCGCCAGCACCTTCAGTGTTCTTTTCAGTGACTACTATACAGTGACCTACTATCCAATGACCTGCATCCAAGAACCTAATTCAATGACCTACTATCCATGACCTGCTATTTAGTGCCTACTCTCCAGTGACCTACTATCCAAGAACCTAATAGTCAATTACCTATCTCCAATACCTACTATCCAAGAACCTAATATCAATGACCTACTCTCCAGTGACTACTATCCAAGAACCTAATATCAATGACCTACTCTCCAATGACCTGCTATCCAAGAACCTAATATTCAATGACCTACTATCCAATGACTGCTATCCAAGAACCTAATATTCAATGACCTACTCCAAATGACCTGCTATCCAGAACCTAATATTCAATGACCTACTATCCAATGACCTGCTATCCAAGAACCTAATATTCATGACCTACTATCCAATGACCTGCTATTTATGACCTACTCTCCAGACCTACTATCCAAGAACCTAATATTCAATACCTACTATCCAGTGACGTACTATCCAATTACCTACTGTCCAGTGACCTACTATCCAGTGACCTACTATCCAATGACCTACTATCCAGTGACCTACTATCCAAATGACCGACAATCCAGTGACCTCACGCCTAGTGATCACATTGCCGAGACCGTTACGAAAGCCAACGCCACCCTAGGCTCCTTAAGACAACCTCCATTGCTCCAGTGGCTGCAGGCGACACGCATACCTGTCGCTCGTCCGCTCAGTCCCGGAACTCAGGTTTCCAAGCCCGCAAAAAAAGATCAGCTCAGATGGTCGTTTTTTTAACGTACCAGTGTAGTCTGGAACTCAAAGATAGTCGTTTTTTAACGTACCAATGTAGTTTGAAACTCAAAAGGTAGTCGGTTTTTCACATGCCAGTGTAGTTTGGAACTCCCTCAGTTACAGCACTGTGCACTTAGAGTCCGTCACCAGCATCCGGACATTATTCCTGAAAGAGCTGGCCACCCACCACTAGAAGGTCAGCTCACACACACACAGACACACACACGCGCAAAATTCTTAAATGAGTTTTGAACCAGGTTATGGTTTACGCAAAGAAACTATTTTAAATATACACATTAAGACTAACACCGTTCATGTAAACAACATTGAAATGCTCCCAATGTTTTGAAAAAAAAAAAGATAAAAAATATGCTTCCAGAACCGTTTTTTCATGTTTTGCTTGTTTTTTTTAATTTTTTAAAAAAAAATCAGCTATAAACAACGTATACATTATGTTTTTTCTCGATACTAAAAACACACCCTGTGTCTATGCGAAGAAATGTAAAAATGCAGTCATCATGTAAAATCAGGAAAACAGAAAATCATCATCTGTGCGTTTTGGACCTCATTATGTAGGATATAAATGCACACACACACACACACACAACACCACACGCACGCACGCACGCCGCACGCAACGCACACACACACACACACACACACACACACACACACACACACAACACACACACACAACACACACATAACACGCGCGCGCGCGCGCATGCACGCACGCACGCACGCACACACCCACACCCACCCACCCACACACACACACACACACACAGAGCGTCAGCGTAGTGTACGCCAGAAGTGGAGTCCCCCTCATTTGCGCGCTCTAAGAAAGAACACTAGATTAAAAAGCCGGGTATGGTAGTATAGTCGCGTCAATAGGCGAAAATGGCTGTTTTACTCGCGGAAAAGTATCCCTCCCCACCCCCTTCCTTTTAGAAAAACAAGGAAAACAGGGAAGGATTACAACTACTTTCCTCGGGTTCATAACTATTTTCCATTGGATCACAACAGCTTTTCCTGCTTTCTGGTGGAAAATAATGTTTCCGCTTTCCGTTGGGGATCATAGCTGTTCTCGTTGTCCTCCGTGGGATAAACACTGGGGTGTGTGTGTGTGTGTGTGTGTGTGTGTGTGTGTGTGTGTGTGGTGTGTGTGTGTGTAAGTGTGTGTGTGTGTATTTCCTTAGGATGATAACTGTGTTCATGGTTTTCCTTGGTGTGTGTGTGTGTGTGTGTGTGTGTGTGTGTGTGTGTGTGTGTGTGTGTGTGTGTGTGTGTGTGTGTGTCGTGTACGCGCACCGCTTTCGGATGAAAACATTAATTATCTCAGCGAAAACGATGAAAGTTATTATCCCGAGGATAACAGTTGTGATTATCGGAAATAACAGCATAATTCTGTTTTCCTGGAGGATAATAACTGATTTCCTGAGAAAACAGCTATTATGGGCCTATGAAGCTAACATGCTGCCATAGCCTATAATGCCTGCTTCCCCAAGAAAAGGCTCCAGGAAGACATAGGATGATAACTGTGTTCATGGTTTTTACTTGGGATGACAACTGTGTTCATGGATTTCCTGGGGATGATAACTGTGTTCATGGTTTTCCTTGGGATGATACCTGTGTTCATGGATTTCCTGGGGGTGATAACTGTGTTCATGGTTTTCCTTGGGATGATAGCTGTGTTCATGGTTTTCCAGGGGATGATAACTGTGTTCATGGTTTTCCTGGGATGATGACTGTGTTCATGGGTTTCCTTGGGATGATAACTGTGTTCATGGTTTTCCTTGGGATGATAACTGTGTTCATGGTTTTCCAGGGGATGATAACTGTGTTCATGGTTTTTCTTGGGATGATAACTGTGTTCATGGTTTTCCTTGGGATGATAACTGTGTTCATGGTTTTCCTTGGGATGATAACTGTGTTCATGGTTTTTCTGGGGATGATAACTGTGTTCATGGTTTTCCTTGGGATGAAACTGTGTTCATGGATTTCCTTGGGATGATAACTGTGTTCATGGTTTTCCTGGGGATGGTAACCTTGTTCATGGTTTTCCTTTGGATGATAACTGTGTTCATGGTTTTCCTTGGGATGATAACTGTGTTCATGGTTTTCCTTTGGATGATAACTGTGTTCACGGCTTTCCTGGGGACGGTAACCTTGTTCATGGTTTTCCTTGGGATGATAACTGTGTTCATGGTTTTCCTGGGGATGATAACTGTGTTCATGGTTTTCCTTTGGATGATAACTGTGTTCATGGTTTTCCTGGGGATGATAACTGTGTTCATGGTTTTCCTTTGGATGATAACTGTGTTCACGGCTTTCCTGGGGACGGTAACATTGTTCATGGTTTTCCTTCGGAAGATAACTGTGTTCATGGTTTTCCTGGGGATGATAACTGTGTTCATGGTTTTCCCTGGGATTATAACTGTGTTCATGGTTTTCCTGGGCTGATGACTGTGTTCATGGTTTTCCTTTGGATGATAACCGTGTTCGTGGCTTTCCTTGGGTGTCAAGGAGCGTGAAACCTCACAAAAGGCATTAGACGCTTGGAGACAAAGGGACATTGTACGTGGTATACAAATAGGTAATTGACCAATTAACCAGGGTACCTTACCCACCGCACACGGCCGAAGGGGTCAGATGACAAACAACACCAGGAGAGAGAGAGAGAGAGAAGGCAGAGAAGAGAGAGAGAGGAGAGGAGTGAGCAGGACAGAGAAAGGGTCGAGAGAAACGTGGTCTGGAGATAGAAGAGACAGCAAGGTCTTAGAGTTAAAGACAAGCTGGAAGAGAAGAAAACGAAGTTTGAAACCCAGAGGTGGGTGAAGACAGACAAACTGACAGTGAACCCAGAGGTGGGTGAAAGAGACGAAGAAGAAGAGTTCGACGTCGAGATCCCAGAGACGACCACGAAGACCCAGTCCTGAAGCCTGGAGCCAGTCAACCAAGGGCATCACCATCAAGCAGTGCTGAAGAAGACGTGAAGAGACTTTTTTCAAGAACTGTGGTGTGGTGTGAAAGCGTGGTTGTGTGTGTGAAAACCTGGCCAGGTAAGAAGTCATTTTTATTATAACCCGGGATTAGGAAGTATTGATCTTTTATGTTCTGATATTTCATTGTGTGTGATTTGATTGTACATGATTAATTATAAGTAGCATAGAAATTGTATTTCTTGTTCTCAGTCGTGTTAGAAGAGAAACGAATGCGTGACATCCCATTCCCAGCGAGAGGTGAATGTTTGGTGTGCGCATGAGTGTGCATATGCGTGTATGAGTGCAACGATACCCTTGGTGTGTTAAGCCTGACTAATAATACATCAACTTAGTGCACTTAAGCAATACCATCACAATTTCCCCCGTCCTGGACAAAGTGGCGAGCCTGCCAGGATTGCATGGCCCAAATTAGTTTCAGGAGGGAAACAAAGTGAGTACTAGAGTAGTACTGGGGCGAAGCGTCCACTAAAGGCAATTTAATTAGCTCTTCTAATTATTTCCTTTAGTTCTTTGAGTGTTGAGTGTTGACTTGTGTGTAGGGTGGTTGTATTAACCAAAGGTCGTTCAGAGAAAACGAAGAACGAGGTTCTAGTCTTAACTCTCACAGAAGCTGTGGTTTAAGATTAAGGCTCCTTTGTGTTAGGAACACTACCACTGGTTGGTGTACTCGTAACGTTTAGTAGATAAACTGTGTACTGACTTTTTCCGGGTCTATAAGCATAACTGTTTTAGTGGTGCTAAAACATATCGAAAAAAGAAATGGCTGAAGAAAGTTTTACTCCCATTGAGAAACTGATGAGTTTAGGGGAGAAACTGGGATATACAGGAGATGAACTGCGTAGATTCATTGAAACTCAGCAGAAGACTGAGAGAGATGAAAGGGCTGAAAGAAGGAAATTTGAAAAGGAACGTCTAGAGGCAGAAACTGCTGCATCAAAGGCTAAAGCAGACGCAGAGTGTATAGCTGCCAGAGCAAGAGCAGATGCAGAGAGGGCTAAAGCAGACGCAGAGAGTGCAGCTGCTAAAGCGAGAGCAGATGCAGAGAGGGCTAGAGCAGATGCAGAGAGTGCAGCTGCTAAAGCGAGAGCAGATGCAGAGAGTGCAGCTGCCAGAGCGAAAGCAGATGCAGAGAGTGCGGCTGCCAGAGCGAGAGCAGATGCAGAGAGTGCAGCCAGAGCAAGAGCAGAAGCGGAATCAGAGATTCTAGCCAAACAAATTGAGTTGGAAAGAATAAAGTCTGAAAATCGTAGTGAAATTGACACCAGTTCTGAGTCAGTAGGCCGCAGACTAAGTTGCGCACCTAGACCTAAACTCCCACTGTTCAGAGAAGAAACTGATTCGATCGATGCCTATATCAGTCGGTTTGAATCATTTGCCGAGCACGAGGGCTGGCCCGAAGATGACTGGGCAATAAACCTGTCTGCCTTGTTGACAGGTCGTTCGTTACACACAGTTTCCACCTTACCCAAAAGTGATCAGAGAGATTTTGACAAGGTGAAACAGGCGGTGCTAAAGGCATATGATTTGACTGAAGAAGGTTTTAGGCGTAAGTTTCGCGAGGCGAGAATCGAACAGGGTGAGACATACACTCAGTTCGGAGTTAGACTGGACCACTATTTCAACAAGTGGGTAGAACTGAGTGGAGTCGACAGTGATTTTGAAGGCCTCAAGACACTGGTGATAAAGTGTCAACCTCGGGTGATGTCAGTGGAGGAAGGACTAGCGCACAGCCCGAACACACTCACAGCTTGCTTACAATCTCATTCATATATCATGCATTCGTCACATCAAACCACTAGTAAAGTCTATAACTTTACTACACATGATCATAGAACGAAACATATGGAATCAAATGAAATAAAACATTCTCTCTTTCCTGAACTTCACAAAATCATTTATCTAAAACATCATTAACTAACCCGGGTATAAATAGATTTCTACTTTACCTGGCCAGGTGATCTTAACTATTCACGAATCACTGTCTCTTTTTCTTTTCCTTTTTTTTTCCTTTTCACTGTCACTTTCACAACACGACACAACTGCTGGCACCGGTCTTGGTCTGCTGGCGCCTGGTCAGGTGAGACTGTTGGCACTGGCGTTGGTCTGTCGATGAAAGTGGCGCTGGCCAAGTATGAGGTCGAACCCCAGTGAAGATAGAACAGTGACTATCAACATCGATCTGTTCTCCTTTCTTTCTTCCTGCATTAACGCATTGCACTCTCTCTCTCTCTCTTCTAGTCTGCTCTTATCAAATGGACATGGTTGCTTTTCTTTTCTTTTTTTCTTTTCTTTCTTTTCCTCCTCATTAGTTAGCAGCTCTCTCTCTCCACATCTCTCCTCAGTCCTTCCTCTGCAGACTATCTCATGCTAATGCCCCCACTTGGTTCTCTCCTCTCCTCCCCTCATCTCTCTGCTCTTCTCTCCTCCGAGATTACACTCAGACCTCTCTCTCTCTGTCTCTCTGTTCGTTCTCCCCTCGTTCCCCTCCGTTCTGTGCAGACTATCTGGTGCTGATGCTTAAACTTCACTCCTCTCATCTCTCTGCCTTTCTCCTGCAGAGACTACACCCCAGAACCTCTCTCTCTCTCTGTCTCTCTGTTCGTTCCCATCTCCCTGCCTTCCTGTAGGCGAGAGCCTACTCCCCCGAACTTCTTCCTCTCTCTCTCTGTCTGTTCGTTTTTTTCGTCCCCCCCCCACACTACCTTCTCCCTCTCCCTTTCCTGCTTTAACCTGCGACGTCCGACTAACAATGGCGCTGGTTCCACAAATTGGCCAGATGAGCCTGAGCCAGGCGCTACGACTCGTCTCGCTAGACATCGAGGCGTCGGTCAAAGCTGCTTAGTCCGTCTGGCCGGACAGACCGTCTCTGTGGAGCCTCTCCCTATGCTTAATTGGCTGGATCCGAACCATGGGCCCGTCTACGTGGCGCCCAGAATATTTGAGTTAGAGCTTATGTCCAAACAACCTGGACCACGACTTGGTTGTTCTATTTTTGACCGTGACAATTTCCCCCTTGCAAAAGACTATGCACCGCATCGTCTCAAAACCACGGTACAAAAAAAAAAAACAACCGAATTTGCTGACACACAGCTACACGTGCAAAGTTTGAAAAAATACTTTACAACCAACGGTTTATAAATTATAAAATATATCATTAGTGAATACCACTCCAATGAGTTATCATTGACGTGCGCTCTTGCGTTATTTCAATTCATTTTATAACGACCTCTGTGCGCACTTATGCAATTCCCCTACCTGCGGATTTGCCATCTCTCCTCTTCACAACTACTTTGAAGAGCACAATATAATATGATCACGATCCATGACACTTCACTGAGGAATCTCCATCCTCACTTATTGCAAATAATGCCTTACTACACAAGCGACTGTATGCTCCAAGCATAACTACATTTACATGAACAAATCTCACACAAAAATATGAACCATAGCCAACTGGGAATGAACCCATATCCAATCAACATAACTGTAATCAACACATATTATCAACACAGCACCCCGGATATGACTGACTTCCTCTGAGTTGCAGCTTGCTAGACTACGTGACTTAAATAGTCAGCTCCGACATTCTGTCGACCTGGAATGTACTGCACTCGGTACCTGTAGGGCTGCAATGCCATTGCCCAACGCAGCACTCTGCTGTTTTTCAACTGCGCCTCCTGCAGGAATTTGAGTGGTTGATGATCCGTCTCGATCACGAACTCTTTCCCATACAAGTATTTGTGGAATTTCTGCACGGCCCACACAACGCTAAACACTCCTTCTCTACAGTTGCGTACCCTTCTTCACACTTTGTCAACTCCCTGCTAGCATACCTCACAGGGAACTCGACTCCTTCATGCTCCTGCAACAATACTGCACCTATCCCACCGCCTGATGCATCTGTCCGCAACAAAAATGGTTTGGACATATCTGGTAGCTTCAGGATGGGACGGGAACCTAGTCTTTCCAACACCGTCTGCAGTGCTTGCTCTGCAGCGTCTGACCACTCGACCACTGCCGGTTTCCCTGCCTTGACCAAATCACTGAGAGGACTCGTGATTGCTGCGAAATTTGGAACAAACTCCCTATAGAACCCAATAAAACCTAGCAGACTCCTGACTTCTGTTTTGGTCTTTGGTCTCTCTGAATTCATCATCTTCTCCACCTTTCCTCTTTCCGGCTGCTTTGTGTCGCCTCCGACAACAAAACCTAGGAACTCCTACTGTCTAGCCCTTCATACAGTGACACATCCCTGTATGACTCTTCTGGAAACTTAGGCAACGAAATCTCCCCTTCTTCTGCTGGGTCTCCTTCACCTCATCAATGATTGCTGCTGCGCCTATGTGCTGAGTCTCACGCTGAATATATTTGCGGAGGAAATTTGCATGGAAAAGTTTTGGTTTTCCATTCACATCAATTCGGTAATCTCGACCGACCTTTTCAGTGATGGTGAATGGTCCTTTCCAATGCATCAGCAGCTTGTTGTGACCCGTGGGAAGCAGTACCAGGACTTGATCTCCCGCCTTGAGGATTGCTTCCTCACCTTCCTGTCATATTGCTTCTTCTGAACGACCCTAGCCTCCTGCAAACTTTCCTTTGCAACCTTACATGTCTCATACCTGTGCCCACCTTTGGAACAGGGCGAGATTGGGCCAATCAGATCAATAGCCGCTCTCCTGAATGGTGTGTCAATTAAAGGGGGATGTTTAAGAGGCGCCTTCCTCTTCACCCCTCTTGTGGCTGACCTTTGACACACGTCACATGACATGCAGAAACGCTTGATGTCTGCCATTGCTCCCGGCCAATGAAAGTCATCAAAGATTCGGTCAGCTGTTTTGCTGGTGCCGAGATGACCCGCCATGAGCGACTCGTGACCCACTGACATGACAGTGTCACGATAACCTGCTGGTACCTCTAACTGAGTGGTCACCTTACCTGTCTTCCCCTTGGTGAACACTCGTACAACAGCCCGCCTTTCACAAGAAAATTCTGTCTCACCTCCTCTAACCTCCTGTTTCTCTCCACCTCTTGCCAACTCCCAAGACTTCACGAGCGAAGGGTCTTGTTCCTGCGCTGCTCTAAACTCATCAGGCGACACATCTATGCCTGACTTCCTTGCCGGAACGACTAACGGTTTATCAACCTTTTCCTCCTTCTTGCTCCGTGTTTGGAACTGCTGCCCCTGTAGCAGTCAACAACTCAGGATCCCCTGGATCCCTTGCCCCTGGAATATTTCCAATGATCAAATCATGAAGGGGTTTCTCCATCACCAACGCAGACAACTCGCCTGAGAAGTAAGGGGTACGTACTTCTATCTTAGCAACTGGAAACTCCCTCACAGTGCCATCGATTAGAGTACAGGTCTGGATTTGCCTGTCAAATCCCCTTTCTCGACCACGTTGTTCGTACTACCCCGCATGAACAACCAGTGTCTCGTAACACTTTCACCCTCTGCTGGCCAATCCACCCTTCTTCCACTGGTAACGAACCACTCAGCCTAGTGCCCTCCATCCCTGACACTGACTGCTGTCCAGTGCTAGCCATAGGCTGCACTCCACCCTCTTCAGACTGAATCCCTTTTGGTTCCACTGCAGGTCGTTTCCCCTGACGACCCTTATCCACCTCTTGCAAGGCTGCTGCCTTCTGGAACCTCATGCGACAATCCTCGCCACATGTCCCTTCTTGTGACAAATGAAACACCTAATGTCCCTTTGCCCTTCCTTCTGCCCCACCACTGGGTTTGCAGACTTTGCAGAAAACTCTCCTAGTCTCCTTGCACTCTTCTCACCTGTGCCTAGCACCTGTTTCTCCTGCACCTTAGTGCCCAAACGTGCCTCTCTATACACCTCTGCGAACTTCAACAACTCCCCTGCTGTCTCTGGCTGTCTCTCTTTCAAATGTATGGTTAACTCAGGGCCGCAACCTGACAAAATCTGTTCTTTCATAACTAGCTCTTTCAATTCAGCGAACTCCTTCTTCGTACCACTCAACTCTAACCATTTCTCAAATAGTGATCTAGACGTGCACCAAACTGAGTGTACGTTTCCCCTGCTTGCAATCTAGCTGAACGAAATTTCTTTCTGAATCCTTCCTCTGTGAGGTCAAATCCCTTCATTAAAGACTCCTTCACAGCACCAAAATCAGACTGTTGTTCTGCTGGTAACGCAGTGAAAATCTGCAATGCCTTACCCGTCAGTAACGCCGACAAAATGACTGCCCACTCTTCTGGAGGCCAACCCTGACTGGTCGCAAACGTTTCGAAACGACTGATGTATGCGTCAATCGAATCGGTCCCTTCAGAGAATTTTGGTAACTTGGGTCGGGGGGCATAGCTGCGCACAGAGTCACTGGAGACTGAACTCCCATCCTCGGTGGTCTCCCTTTGTATTCTCACTTTCTCTAATTCTAACTGAACCTTTAATCTTTCTGTCTCCTGCGCTTCCCTTATTCTTTCTGTCTCCTGCTTCATTCTTTCTGTTCTTGCGCTTCCCTTATTCTTTCTGTCTCCTGCTTCATTCTTTCTGTTTCTTCCTTAGCCTGATTATCCTTAGCCTGAATCCTTAATCTTTCTGTTTCCTGCGCCTCTACTGCGATACGGCGTCTTTCCGCACGTTCATCTCTTTCCATCTTTTGCTGGTTTTCGACGAATGCACGCAACTCATCTCCTGAGTAACCTAGATCACGAGCGACGCTCACAAGTTGTTCAATAGGGTGTTCTTTTCTTCCGCCATTATATCTCTTTCTTTTTTTTTTTTTCTTTTTTTTTTGAACAAGATTTTATTACTACGACAGCCAAACTGGTGGTTCCGATACGAATGACGTAATAGCACAATCCTGAATGATAATATTAGCTTGGGACAACGTAGTTAGTTTTTATAAGACGCCCAGCGCCTGACCCAACTATGAGAGCGAATTATAGGCAATCTGTGCGAAATAAGTACTCTGGGGCTGAAATGCCAAGCCTAGTATTAACTATCTTGGAAGCAATGCCAAGCCTAGTATTTAACTATCTTGGGAACATACAGTAAGACAACCCCTTGTCTTAGGATTACAATACTTGAATCCCACCCAGCTTCCTCTCTGAGAAGTTGAACAATTATAATAAATGGGCCAGAATATCCTGGCAGGCTCGCCAATAAATTGTCAACCTCGGGTGATGTCAGTGGAGGAAGGACTAGCGCACAGCCCGAACACCACTCACAGCTTGCTTACAATCTCATTCATATATCATGCATTCGTCACATCAAACCACTAGTAAAGTCTATAACTTTACTACACATGATCATAGAACGAAACATATGGAATCAAATGAAATAAAACATTCTCTCTTTCCTGAACTTCACAAAATCATTTATCTAAAACATCATAACTAACCCGGGTATAAATAGATTTCTACTTTACCTGGCCAGGTGATCTTAACTATTCACGAATCACTGTCTCTTTTTCTTTTCCTTTTTTTTTCCTTTTCACTGTCACTTTCACAACACGACACAACTGCTGGCACCGGTCTTGGTCTGCTGGCGCCTGGTCAGGTGAGACTGTTGGCACTGGCGTTGGTCTGTCGATGAAAGTGGCGCTGGCCAAGTATGAGGTCGAACCCCAGTGAAGATAGAACAGTGACTATCAACATCGATCTGTTCTCCTTTCTTTCTTCCTGCATTAACGCATTGCACTCTCTCTCTCTCTCTTCTAGTCTGCTCTTATCAAATGGACATGGTTGCTTTTCTTTTCTTTTTTTCTTTTCTTTCTTTTCCTCCTCATTAGTTAGCAGCTCTCTCTCTCCACATCTCTCCTCAGTCCTTCCTCTGCAGACTATCTCATGCTAATGCCCCCACTTGGTTCTCTCCTCTCCTCCCCTCATCTCTCTGCTCTTCTCTCCTCCGAGATTACACTCAGACCTCTCTCTCTCTGTCTCTCTGTTCGTTCTCCCCTCGTTCCCTCCGTTCTGTGCAGACTATCTGGTGCTGATGCTTAAACTTCACTCCTCTCATCTCTCTGCCTTTCTCCTGCAGAGACTACACCCCAGAACCTCTCTCTCTCTTGTCTCTCTGTTCGTTCCCATCTCCTGCCTTCCTGTAGGCGAGAGCCTACTCCCCCGAACTTCTTCCTCTCTCTCTCTGTCTGTTCGTTTTTTCGTCCCCCCCCCACACTACCTTCTCCCTCTCCCTTTCCTGCTTTAACCTGCGACGTCCGACTAACAAGGCGCTGGTTCCACAAATTGGCCAGATGAGCCTGAGCCAGGCGCTACGACTCGTCTCGCTAGACATCGAGGCGTCGGTCAAAGCTGCTTAGTCCGTCTGGCCGGACAGACCGTCTCTGTGGAGCCTCTCCCCTATGCTTAATTGGCTGGATCCGAACCATGGGCCCGTCTACGTGGCGCCCAGAATATTTGAGTTAGAGCTTATGTCCAAACAACCTGGACCACGACTTGGTTGTTCTATTTTTGACCGTGACAATTTAGGAACAGATACTTGATGGTTGTGGGACGGGCCTTACCATCCACATCAAGGAAAAAGGGTGCAACCACAATAGCTGAGGTACTTCAGACGGCAGAGACATACCGGGAAGCGAGGCGTGATTTGCCTGAACAAGAGGAAAGCCCGGAAGCACATTCAGAGGACGGCAGGCCAGTACATGACTCACATAATGAGTCAGTAGTACACACCCGTAGGCCCACGGCGTCACGTGAGCAAACAAGGGTGAAAACCAATAGCCACGTGGCTAGGAATGAGCGTGCCTGTTTTCTGTGCAATAAGACAGGGCACTTGGCTAGGGATTGTATAGTCAAGTCACAGAAAGCAGCAGCAATGAGGATCAGGCCAAGAGAGAGGCAGGTAGAAAAAGATGAACAAGATGACAGTGTTATTTTGTCTGGATTGTGCTGTGTGTTCACAGATTCAGGCAATAACATGGATGTGCACAAAGGCAGAGTAGGGGACAATGTGGTTGATGTCATTAGAGACTCTGGGTGCACTGGTGTTATGGTGAAGGAGTCCCTGTTGAGAAGGGACAATTCACAGGTAAAACACAGAGGTGTAGACAAATAGATGGAACAGTAGCAGAATTCAAAACGGCCCAGGTGTTTATTGCTACACCATTCTATTCTGGAGTTGTACAGGCTTTGGCTGTTCCGAAGCCGCCGTATGATTTGGTAATCGGAAACATCCCGGGAGCACGTGGGTACGGAGACCCAGACCGGGATTTCTGTGTTGAATCAGGGAAAAGGAATCACGTGAGGAAAAGCGTGTCCAGTGAGACCTACCGCACTCACTTTGGGGCAGAACAAAAGGGCGATCACTCGCTCAGAAAGCTGTTCGGTTTTGCTCATACAAGGCAGAAGAAACGTGTTAAGGAAGGGACAATCGGTTTTGAGATAAAGGATGGGGTATTGTACCGAACGTTCACTCACTCGAGTTCGGGGAAGACAAAACGACAGATCGTTGTGCCTATAAAGCGCAGAAAGGCGGTGATGTCAGAAAAACATGTGACGTCAGCCTCGGGCCATCTCGCTAAGAAGGCCTCACAAAAGGCAGTGACGCAAGAGTACTACTGGCCCGGTATCCTGGCGATGTCAGGCGTTTCTGTTCACAATGCAGCACATGCCGCGGGGTAGGCAAGGTGCGTGTACAGAAAGGGGGATCAGACTGGTCTTACCAAAAAGTTGGCCAAAATAAAATGGTCGGTCGAGAAGTCAGGTAGTGGGTGCGTGTGTCTTTTGCAGCGTCGCGTATGCGTGACGTGGCTAGTTGCGAGCCATGTGTATGAAGAGAAGGGGAGAGAATTTCCGTAGAAACATAACGTTATCTTTATATGGCCACACGACTTAGAGCTGGTGGAGATTCCAGATATATGTTGATATTTGCTTGGATGGTGTGTATGTATTGATTTTTCTCTAATTTTTGTTGCAAGACACATCTTGCGTGCGTTCTCTGGTGTAAGTAGGCTTATGAGAGGTGGATATTAGCACTGGTTTAAATGGGAAAATTATGAGAGTTTCATCTCCTTGAATGTTAAGTTTTAGCCAATGCAGGGCATTGTCTTCGAGTGGGGGGAATTTGTCAAGGAGCGTGAAACCTCACAAAAGGCATTAGACGCTTGGAGACAAAGGGACATTGTACGTGGTATACAAATAGGTAATTGACCAATTAACCAGGGTACCTTACCCACCGCACACGGCCGAAGTGGTCAGATGACAAACAACACCAGGAGAGAGAGAGAGAGAAAGGCAGAGAAGAGAGAGAGAGGAGAGGAGTGAGCAGGACAGAGAAAGGGTCGAGAAAACGTGGTCTGGAGATAGAAGAGACAGCAAGGTCTTAGAGTTAAAGACAAGCTGGAAGAGAAGAAAACGAAGTTTGAAACCCAGAGTGGGTGAAGACAGACAAACTGACAGTGAACCCAGAGGTGGGTGAAAGAGACGAAGAAGAAGAGTTCGACGTCGAGATCCCAGAGACGACCACGAAGACCCAGTCCTGAAGCCTGGAGCCAGTCAACCAAGGGCATCACCATCAAGCAGTGCTGAAGAAGACGTGAAAGAGACTTTTTTCAAGAACTGTGGTGTGGTGTGAAAGCGTGGTTGAGTGTGTGAAAACCTGGCCAGGTAAGAAGTCATTTTTATTATAACCCGGGATTAGGAAGTATTGATCTTTTATGTCTGATATTTCATTGTGTGTGATTTGATGGTTCCGGTTCTGTGTCACAGGGCCGTTGTGTCATAGGGCCGTTGTGTCACCGGCACACTGTATGGTCGCTGTGTCACAGGGCCGTTGTGTCATAGGGCCGTTGTGTCACAGGGCCTTTGTGTCATAGGGCCGTTGTGTCACAGGGCCGTTGTGCCATAGGGTCGTTGTGTCACAGGGCCGTTCTGTCACAGCGCTCAAAGGGGTACGGCTCCCTAACCCTATCCCTAACCCTATCCCTAACCCTAACCCTAACCCTAACCCTATCCCTAACCCTATCCCTAACCCTAACCCTAACCCTATCCCTAACCCTAACCCTAACCCTAACCCTAACCACTTTAGTTACAAAACTGGTTAATACTTAAAACCCGGCCCTGTGACACAACGGCCCTATGACACAACGGCCCTGTGACACAACGGCCCTATGACACAAAGGCCCTGTGACACATAGAGCGGACTTTGATTGTACATGATTAATTATAAGTAGCATAGAAATTGTATTTCTTGTTCTCAGTCGTGTTAGAAGAGAAACGAATGCGTGACATCCCATTCCCAGCGAGAGGTGAATGTTTGGTGTGCGCATGAGTGTGCATATGCGTGTATGAGTGCAACGATACCCTTGGTGTGTTAAGCCTGACTAATAATACATCAACTTAGTGCACTTAAGCAATACCATCACGATTTCCCCCGTCCTGGACATTGGGATGATAACTGTGTTCATGGTTTTCCCTGGGATTATAACTGTGTTCATGGTTTTCCTGGGGCTGATGACTGTGTTCATGGTTTTCCTGGGGATAATAACTGTGTTCATGGTTTTCAAGGGGATGATAACTGTGTTTATGATTTTCAAGGGGATGATAACTGTGTTCATGGATTTCCTGCGGATGATAACTGTGTTCATGGTTTTCCTGGGCATGATAACTGTTTCATCGTTTTCTTTAGGAGAATAAACGTGTCGTCGTTCTCCTTAGATAATAGCGAAGGGATCATGTATGATCATTTTTGTTTTCCTTATATCTGTGGGGGAAAACAATTATTCCCGTTAGAAAAATAACGGAAATAGGAAAAGAGCAGTCGTGCTCGGGGTCACATCTGTTTACCCTGTTGCTGACGGTACGTCCGAAGCTGAAAACATCTTGATTGACGTTTTCCTGATGGTGATACCTGACTTCCACAGGATGACACGAATAAGAGTTATTTTCCATGGAACTGGCAAAGGCAATCGTAATCCTTGGAAAACAAGGAATATTATTCTCAGGAAAACAGGGAACAGTTATACTCAGGAAAACAAGGAATATTATTCTCAGGAAAACAGGGAACAGTTATTCTCAGGAAGACAAGGAACATTATTCTCTGGAAAACAGGGAACAGTTATTCTCAGGAAAACATGGAATATTATTCTCAGGAAAACAGGGAACAGTTATTCTCGGGAAGACATGGAATATTATTCTCAGGAAAACGGAACAGTTATTCTCAAGAAGACATTTAATATTATTTTCAGGAAAACAGGGAACAGTTATTCTCAGGAAAACAGAGATATACTCTCAGGAAAACGGACAGTTATTCTCAGGAAAACAGGGAAACAGCCATAGACAGGAAAACAAGGAACAATTATACTCAGGAAAACAGGGAACACAGTTATACTCAGGAAAACAAGGAACAATTATACTCAGGAAAACAGGGAACACAGTTATACTCAGGAAAACAAGGAATAATTATACTCAGGAAAACAGGAACACAGTTATACCCAGGAAAACAAGGAACAATCATACTCAGGAAAACAGGGAACACAGTTATACTCAGGAAAACAGGGAACACAGTTATACTCAGGAAAACAGGGAATACAGTTATACTCAGGAAAACAGGGGAAAACAGTTATACTCAGGAAAACAGGGAACACAGTTATACTCAGGAAAACAGGGAACACAGTTATACTCAGGAACACAGGGAACACAATTATACTCGGGAAAACAGGGAACACAGTTATACTCAGGAAAACAGGGAACACAGTTATACTCAGGAACACAGGGAACACAGTTATACTCAGGAACACAGGGAAACACAATTATACTCGGGAAAACAGGGAACACAGTTATACTCAGGAAAACAGGGAACACAGTTATACTCAGGAACACAGGGAACACAGTTATACTCAGGAACACAGGGAACACAGTTATACTCAGGAAACACAGGGAACACAATTATACTCGGGAAAACAGGGAACACAGTTATACTCAGGAAAACAAGGAAAAAGCTATGCTCAGGAAAACATGAAAACGTTTATACTCAGGAAAATATGGAACACAGTTTATACTCAGGAAAACAAGCAACACAGTTATACTCAGGAAAACAGGGAACACAGTTATACTCAGGAACACAGGGAACACAGTTATACTCAGGAAAACAGGGAACACAGTTATACTCAGGAAAACAGGGAACACAATTAAACTCAGGAAAACAGGGAACATAGTTATACTCAGGAAAACAGGGAAATCATTGTGATCCTCATAACACCTGTTTTCCTTCTTTTCGCTCTCTTCCTCGAGGATCATAGCTGGTTTCCTCTACCCTTTTGTCCCCTAAACATGCATACCAGAGAGAGAGAGAGAGAGAGAGAGAGAGAGCCGGTGGCTTCGATACTGGTGTAGGATAATCTCAGCCCGCGCGATGCTCGCGAACGATGAATGGAAGACAGGTCGACAACTCCTCCCTCTTCATACATATTCATGAAAGACAACGCTGATTGGTTGGAACTAAGCGGCTGCAGACTGAATGCAATATCGGAGCAACACACGTCGAGGGAAGTGAGTAGGAAGGAAGTAGTGTGAGTGTGTGTGCTGTGTGTGTTCTCACCGTCCCTTGGTCTTCTCTACATCTTGGCCTGACTCGACAGCCCTGTCTACAGCCCTGCAGCAGTCTGCCTCACAGGTAATAAACAGCTTCACAGGTCTTTTGCCGATTCTAGAATGTGTTCGGTAGGATTTGAACTGATTGTCAGGTTAGAGGGTAGCGGACTGGTCAAGTGGTGTACCCAATTGGTAGAGCGGCCCTGTTGATGCTGCTGCGCTCATGGGTTCGAGCCTCCGCGGAGCGGAGTTCGTTTGCCATTCCACCCATCCCGCGCGCGCACACACACACACACACACACACACCGCACCACACATCGGCCCACCACACCACACCGCACCACACCACACCGCACCACATTACACCAGACACACACTCCCACCATGTCAACAGAATGGAGAAGAGGGGGTGCGGGAGAGTGAGGGCGGGAGGGGAGGGAGAGGGAAGGAAGGGGGTAAAGTATGTAGGGATGGTCTCCACCTGGCTGTAATGACCCATCCAGCCCGCCCTGACCTCTCCCACGATCCTTTCCCCTTACCCCCTTAGCTTTTTCTTACACCCCTTCCCCATCTCCCTTCCATCCTCAGTCTCTCTGTGCCGTTCGCGTGTTGTGTGTATCCTCCTCTGCTTCTGTTGCCACAGGAGGTGGAGTGCTGCTGGATAGGATACAGCCAGTGCAACAGGCACGCGTGTGCGTCGTGTGTGCGTGCGTTTGTACGTGTGAGTAGGCCTGTTTGTCAAAGAGAGAGAGAGAGAGAGAGAGAGAGAGAGAGAGAGAGAGTATGTGTGCGCGCGCGCGCGCGTGTGTGTGTATGTGAATGCGCACGCGCGCGCTCGCGCAAGGGTAAGCGTATGTATTAGTATGCGTGTTGGGTATACTTCCGTGAGTGCGATCGAATATGCGTGTGTGTGTGTGTGTGTGTGGTGTGTGTGTGTAGAACGATAAGTTAGGCCTAATTCATGGTAAAGAAATTAAGGTGTCTTTGGTGATGCGGCCTACGTTCCAGCACATTACAAAGTAAGCATTACAGATGACATTTATAATAAGGCAGGACAGATAAGACTTCACCAATAAGAAGTTGCAGACAGTACAAATAAGGCAGGACAGATGAGACTTCACCAATAAGAAGTTGCAGACAATACAAATGAGGCAGGACAGCAAGCAGAAACTCTTGGGAGAGAGCTTGACGGCTGAAGGTCTTAGAAAAGAAATCGCCGCAGACATGTGTTTTGACCTGAGCTCCTTCCGTTCTGCTGTGACGTGCGTTCTTCCTGGCGTTGTCGGGATTCGAACCAGCCGCTTCTGGATGGGTGAGCGCCTCAAGGCTATCAGACACCGTTCTGCGTTAAGAATGTGAATCTTAAAATTCACGTTTGTTCCCCCCCCCCCCCCCCCCCCGACCAGGTCCAGGTGTAACACTTTTCAGCTGCCCCCACTATTGCCTTCAGGGTTCTGATCCTCTTTTTTTTAAACCAGAAATGGCCAGCTGCTTCATAGGGTCATGAGTCTGTCAGCCTCCCGAGTCTGTCAACCTCCTGAGTCTATCGACCTCCTTGCTCCAACTTCTGTACTGAGGACTTTGGCTTGGAAGCCAAATTCGCACAAGGTGCTGGTTAGATTAGTATTCTTCTGTCTTGTAGTCTTAGAGTCTTCCTCCATTCTGTTTCCATTATGGCTAAGAGAGCTAAGTCAGGATTGGTGAACCTACGGTGGTGTTCAATACACGGTCTCATGTCACTCTTCCTGATGACCTCTAGATAGTTTAGTGTTATAAAAGATCTGTTTGCACAGCCAGTCATCCTCTCCATCAAGTAAACCCTGGTTCCATGCTCTTGATGTCACAGCTGATCTAGACCATGGTTTTTGGTCTCCTGCCGTGTAAACGTCATTGTCGGGGCTTCTGGTAGTGTAGTGTTTCTTCTAGTAGCTAGCCGCTGTGCGATCTCCTTGAGCACTTGGCTGTGTCTCCATTGTGCCTTACATGGGTTAGTCGATTTCGCTTGTTCTGCTTTTCGTTTGCCCTGGCAGAGAGGACAGGCAGGGTCATCTGACCCCCTCCCCCTCCTCCTCCTTCCCAATTCAGCAGGTTTGAAATCTGAGGGCAGGAGATCACATACAGAATGAGGAAGAAGCTGAACCAAAGTGGTGCCATGTGCCAGAGTTCATTCCAGCTGAGATTTGGTGCCGTGTGCCAGAGTTCATTCCAGCTGAGACTTGCTTGGAGTATGTTTTCCCATATAGTCCACTGCCCCTGTTGGAGACTGCCTTCTGAATTCTTTTAGCAGCCTCTTCTTTCTGCACCTCCTGTAGCACCTTGCCTCTGCTTTTCCTTTTGCCTATGAGCACCACTGTACAAGCTGTTGACCCCAGTCTCTCTTGATGTGTTTATGTCCTGTTGTTACCTTCAGCCTGTGGTTTTCCTTTGCCACACCACTGCCTCCTGCCTCCTGCTTTCTGTTTCTGCCAGTCTTTGGCCTCGGCTGGATTCATCTCACATCCTTGTCTCCCGAGTTCACAAGAAATGGTTCATAACCTTGACTGACCCATTTTGGTACTCCTGCAGGATGATTTTCAGGTGTAGCGTCAGCTTTGCTTGAAACCATTGGGACACATGGCAGTTTTTGCATTGTGCCAGTGCTGGTACCATTATATCAACAAGGCCAGAGGAACTTGGGGATCAGCATGAACTGCAGTCGCTAGACCGTGTATGTGCCAGGGAGCCACACAGGTCTGTTGCCTTCAGGTTTCTGTTGCATTTGCTTGGTTTCCTTTCCCTTCTTTGTGTCCTTCAAGAGTCATCTGACCACCGTTCACAGCTCTTGACTGGTGGGTTCTTGTGTCAGGTAGTTGAGGGGCTTGCTTGGTTACAGTGACTTCAGTGCTGTTACTTTTCTTCCCACCCAGACATGACAGTAAACACATTACAAATAAGACAGGACAGATCCATTACAAATAAATTTGACAGGTATGACGTTACAAATGAGCCGGGGCAGATATACACTGCAAACAAGAAAGGAATTATAACATATTGCAAATACCACAGGACACGTGACATTACAAGGAAGACATTAAAGATAGTTGGGACAGTTGACACGTTTCACACAAATCATTATAGATCTTTATTACTGATAAAACATGACAGATAGGTGTTTTTAGATGAGACATCACAAGGACCTGACAGATAATACTTTGCAAATAAGGCAAGACAGATAACGTATTACAAGTAAGAAAGGATAGATAGCACGTTACAAATAACACTGGACAGATACCACATCAGAAAATAAGTCGTTACAGATAGCACGTTACAAAGAAGACATTACAGGTAGGACATTACAAATAAGACAAAGACATTACAGGTAGGACGTTACAAATAAGACAAAGACTTTACAGGTAGGACATTACAAATAAGACAAAGACATTACAGGGAGGATATTACAAATAAGACAAATACATTACAGTTAATACATTACAAATAAGACAAAGACATTACAGGTAGGACATTACAAATAAGACAACTACATTACAGGTAGGATATTACAAATAAGACAAAGACATTACAGGTAGAACATTACAAGTAGGACAAAGACATTACAGGTAGGACATTACAAATAAGATATTATAGCTGATAGATCACCAATGAAGCTGTGGAGATAAGACACCACAGATAACACATGGCAAACACCACAATGTGAGATAATACGCTAAACGAAGTGCAGCTGGAGATCAGCCAGGCCAGTGGTGTCGTCAACACGCTTGCTGCTGGCGAGTGGAGACCCACCTGTAGATCGGTGTCTGGGCGACAGTAGAGTGGTGTCTGGGCGCCAGTAGAGTGGTGTCTGGGCGACAGTAGAGCTGTGTCTGGGCGACAGTAGAGTGGTGTCTGGGCGCCAGTAGAGCGGTGTCTGGGCGACAGTAGAGCTGTGTCTGGGAGACAGTAGAGTGGTGTCTGGAGACAGTAGAGTGATGTCTGGGCGACAGTAGAGCGGTGTCTGGGCGCCAGTAGAGCGGTGTCTGGGCGACAGTAGAGCGGTGTCTGGGCGACAGTAGAGCGGTGTCTGGGCGACAGTAGAGCGGTGTCTGGGCGACAGTAGAGTGGTGTCTGGGCGCCAGTAGAGCGGTGTCTGGGCGCAGTAGAGTGGTGTCTGGGCGCCAGTAGAGTGGTGACTGGGCGACAGTAGAGTTGTGTCTGGGCGACAGTAGAGTTGTGTCTGGGCGACAGTAGAGTGGTGTCTGGGCGCCAGTAGAGCGGTGTCTGGGCGACAGTGGAGTGGTGTCTGGGCGACAGTAGAGTGGTGTCTGGGCGACAGTAGAGTGGTGTCTGGGCGCCAGACCCTGCATCTGTTTGTTCCCTGTGTAACTGTTGGAAAGAATATGATCTGTGACCCAGATTAAGCTGCCTCAGGGTGCGTAGGCCAAGAACAGGATGTGTGATGAAGAACAGGATGTGTGATATTTCTCACCAGATGAAGCAAAAGAGACGTGCAACGAGGCTGTCGCTGCTGTCGCCTGACGGGAGGAGGGGGGGGGGGGGGGGGGGTTGGGGAGAGGAGAGAGAGAGAGAGAGAGAGAGAGAGAGGAGAACTCAGAACTCAGAACTCAGAACGCTTTAATGTACATCGGCCTTGGGCCACAATACAAGGTACAAAGGAAGGAGGGGGACGTGGGTAGGAACGGGGAGGAGTTAGCATATATGTGTTGTAAACAGAACAAAAAGCATTGCAATATAATTCCCCAAAACTACGTGTAAAAGATGATATATCATTCAGATACGTTTAGAGTACACGAAATTACAATACAAATGAAGTCAGTCATTTCAAGGAAACCAAGGTAGTGGTAATTGTCCGCAGTAATTTATCCACTAAAGAATTGACCTGATCCTTCTGTTTATGGCATGAAAAATGTACCTTGATAGGCTATGTCTGTGCGAAGCACTGGATACCTTAAGAAGCAAATGAAGGGGACAACTGGCGAATTCTTTGAGAAATTTACTCCTTAGGTCTTGATAGAGGGAGCATTGAAATAAAAAATGTTGCTCATTCTCTACCTGATCATGGCAAAATGGGCATGCTTTGTCCTTTTCTGTTTTACTATAGCGATGCAAATTGTTATTCAGTGGAAGCAAATTAAACCTGGTTCGTGTAATGGCAACGCGGAAACAGTACGTATTCGTATCCAAAAGATATCTTTCCTTTCAAAAACAAACTTAAAATTACTATAACACTCGTATCTCTCACGGTCTCGTATGGTGCCAGTCCATTCTTGAATGAACATATCAACAAGCCTTTGTTTAAAACACATTTAGGAACATTTTAACGTCTCCAACACCTGTTGTAACCAAACAAAATTAAAGCCTGTTGAACACAAGATTTCTCTTACCCTTGAGACCCAGCACTGTTTTCCAGATCTGTCTAATTCCAACAGCATCAAATATGGAGAGAGAGAGAGAGAGAGAGAGAGAGAGAGAGAGAGAGAGAGAGAGAGAGAGAGAGAGATGCCTATACTCGTTCTTTTTTGTGATAAATATTTTTCTAGGATTGTTAAGCTAATGGAAATTGATTACATTAAACCTATCAACACACACACACGCACGCACGCACGCACACACACACACACACACACACACACACACACACACACACACACACACACACACACACACACACACACAACACACACACACACACACACGCACGCACACAAACACACTAGTTTGTTTGGTCACGTATGTGTTTGTGTGTATGCGCACTCGCTCGCTCGCTCGCTCGCTCGTGTGTGTGTGTGTATGTGTGTGGGGTGTGTGTGTGTGTGTGTGTGTGTGTGTGTGTGTGTGTGTGTGTGTTTGTGAAAGGTAAGTTGAATAAAGAGCAAGAGAGAGAGACTAGGGTTTGCATTTTTTAAATTTTCAGTGGCCGATTGAAGCGTGGAGTGCAGGCCAGTGGTCAGTTGACCTGAGTGAAGCTTGGTGTCCAGTCTGCCGTCAGCCAGAGCAGCGCGTGGAGCGTGGTGCAGGCTGTGAGGACAGCATACAGCTCCACTGGGGAGTAGCCGGCATACCTCACCAGACGTTGATGGTCTCCCAGCAGCAAAGAAGGTCAAGCTGACCAGACCTCGTGCTTGGGACTAATTTGAATGTGGGAGCTCTTTCATCCTCATTGACGTGTGACACGTGCCAGTGATTGTAGGAAAACCTGCCCGTGGTGACCCAGCACCCAGTTGTCAGAATCACAGGATGCCAGCTCCCGTGGGAACCCTTTCTCCCTCATCTCTGCTGCACCTCGGGGCCATGCTGACCCTGGTGGTCGGCGTGGTCCGGACCAGTGTCTCTCGCTGCCCGGAAGGGCACTACCGTGACGGGCACAGCCAGCGGTGCCACGTGTGCAGCACGTGCCCAGTCAACCAGATCATCCGCAGGCCTTGCACGGAGGCCAGCAACACACTGTGCGGACCCTTCTCCGAGTTCCTGGAGTTCCACCAGGCACCAAGGCCCAGTGTGGAGGTGGGCGACCTCTCTCTGCCGGATGAAGAGGGAGGGACTGGGGCCAGGGATCGTGGTGGACACACGAGGGGCAGACGACAACCGGAGCAGGAAGTTGGCTGACGACCTGCTGCATAGCCTGGACGATGGCGCTCAGCTGGACCACGATGAGCAGCAGGTCGAGCACCACAAGCATCACCGGGGCCACGCCAACAGGCGCCGGCACCACCAAAGACGAAGACAAGGTGGATGAAGCTTCTAACCTGGATGGCCTCTGGGTCGTGGATGGAGAGAAGGCGGGTCCTGAGAGAACTCCTCTCGGGGGGAGCGCTTCCCGGGCACCCAGTCTGCAGGAGCAGGAGGAGGATGAGAACCAGTGGAAGGTGTTGGCCCTGGCTCTGATCGTGGTGCTTTGTGTCGTCTGCATTTTCCTCATCACCTTCGTCTTCGTTATCTGCTACATGCGCTCCCGCCGTGCTCATCTCAAACAGGTTCTCTATACTGCTGGTGAGTTTGCATAGTTTTCCTTCTTCTTCTCTTCTCTCTCTCTCTCTCTCTCTCTCTCTCTCTCTCTCTCTCTCTCTCTCTGCATTTCTGTCTGTCTACCTGCCTGCCTGCCTATGTGCCTTCCAGCCTACATGCCTGCCTTTCTGTCTGTCTCTGTCTCTCTCTTTCTCTCATTCCATCGCCATCCAACAAGTGAACTATCAAAACAACAAATAAAACAAATGAACAAAACAAACGAACAAAATGCATATTGTGTATCAGAACTTAAACGAAAAACCTCTGTTCTTTTTTTAAAACTGTTATTGTTGTTGTTGTGTTTGGTGTTATTCTCTTACTATCTCTTCTACTCATTTGACTGTTTTCATCTTGACTTCTTGCCACTCGATGATATGCCTTTCAGATAGTCCCGATGAAACATTGACAAACGTGTGGGCGTCTGGCGGAAGAGCTCGAATTCTTCCTCTCATCACCCCCTCCCCACTCCCACCCCCTTGAACTCGGAACTCAGACACTTGGGATTGTTTTTCGCTGCAACGTTTTCGTCTGTCTGATAAGATGATGTTATATAGCAGGGAGACACAATGAAGGGCGCGTTATCAGAACATAAAGAAAATGGAATTTACTACATTCTCTTTTCATGATTTTTACAGGAGAGAATGGTGTGCAGTATGCATCTAACGTCTCTCTTCTTGCAGTCCAAGGTCAGACCTCATATCCATTGTTTTGTTGTTGTTGTTGTTGTTGTTTCAAACGTAAGTGACGAGGCTGATGGTCTGTTGACAGATATCCCAACTACCAACCCATGTTTTTCGCCTTGATGTCTTGCTGGCACACGTGTACACATTGGTTTCTGAGTGGAAGGTCTTTGTCGCCACTGTAGGGGTAAATGCGCTCTCAAGATCATGGGTGTCAGGGAAGAAGTAAAGCAATGAACCTGACATGCAGTGGATCCTAAGGAAGCACAGATGAAGGTGTGATGGAGTGCTGACAGATGAAGGTGTGATGGAGTGCTGACTGCCGCGCAGGAAGCTGGCGGGACCTTGTGGATCTCGGTAGTAGTGGACGTCCTCTGTCAGTGCACACAGTGTGGCCAGTGAGAGAAGCCGCCGTGTGGCCCT